>OX465290.1:49218865-49818865 GCA_949987695.1 Merzomyia westermanni
CCTGCCGGTTTGAACACTTACCTCATGAGGTTTGCAAAAACAGAAATATTGTTTTTTACACCCTGTGAAAACAGCGAAATTTGTTTTTCTCTTTAACTTCTATGTTCTATGTTTGACATATTTTAGTAATAATGTTAATAAGTGAAAATTTTTTTACTCAGATAAGGACGATTAAATATCATATATAATGGTATATTTACTTTGTTCTAAATTTTTTTTATAATACACCCTCTAGTTTTAAATAAATGTGAATAAGGGCTACCGTTGACATGAAACGTAATGTCGTAAATGACAAAATGTGACATGGATTAACACCTTTGGAACAATATCCCTCATTGAAATGAAAGGTCGAATTATTGATAAGTTATAAGATTTCGATGTTTCTACAGGGTGATGAAAAGAAAAATTCCCATTTTGTAATCTCAAATAAGTAAAAATTCGAACCATGGGAAGAACATTTAAAACTTTGGTGGTGCCACGCTCTGATTAAAAAACGGAAAAGAAAAAAATGAGAGAAGAGTACTTTTGTAAAAGATTTTCTATATAAGTAAACATGAATCAGCGCATTAACATCGCGCAGAGCCCTCGTTGCTGATTCACATATATTTTTGTTTATTTTTAGCTCAAATAAAACTTTTTGGCTTGAAACATATGTCTGACGATAATCACTTAGTGCTTATTCAATCTAACCTAATTTTCCTTAATGGATTAACGTAGTTAAGTAAAGTGCTGCACCACAAAGCAGGACATCTGAATTCAAAGCGCGGAAACCCAACTCTTCTGCTATAATTTAACACAAATAAAATTTTATTATTATTTACATACGCATATATATATGTAACAATGTCGAAATAACGAAAATATAAGGGATGACCATAATTATATAAGAGTTCATAGTAAATAAATATTTGGCCGAACGATGTGGCCAGCTGCTGAGGGCATATTTTTCGGGGTTATAAAGGAGGTTGAGAAAGCAATCGAAAAACTGATTGCCATGCGCTGTTTAGGCCCTAACGGTATCTATATGCTGATGCAAAAACAACTTGGCTGGAGCGAGGTAGCTACTAAGCAGCTGTGTTTGATTAGACTTTGTCCACCGTTACTAAATCCTGGGAAACCAACTGACCAGGGAGCGGCATATCATGTGATATCCCTCCCTCCTCACCGGTAGCCAACACATTATAAATGGCGGTTTCAATAAGGAAAGACTGCATCGCAATACAGTTCTGTAGATAAAGACTCGTCAAAAACTCTCGACACGCAGCATTCCTAAAAACCTTTGTGGAAATCACTCTTCATCCTAGTTCTACAAGATGGGCTAGCAAGAATCTGAGTCGCCGAAGGTCAGGAACTAGAAATAAAGATTTAGAATTCTCTGCCTCATGAGAAGGAGCTTCCATGGCTTCCTTAGTCCACTACTTCACGATAATAGCATTGGGTTAGAGCCCCTCCCTTGACGTGTAGGGCTCTCAACTTAATCACATCCGCAAGTCACTGCCTTGCAGTACTTCTAAGCTCGCCCACACCGAAACAAAGGAAAAATCTATGCACTACCAAGAGAACGGGCATCAAATGAGAGGACAGTTTGAGAGCCTTTGCCAGTTAGGGAGCTTACGATATATCCGAGGTAGATATGGCTGTCGAAAAAAGTGATTGTTATCCTCATCGAAACCGGGTTCGGGGTCAACGAATCATTCCCAAGTAACGGAGCGTACCAGATTCATATTTGGAAAATACGCAATATCAGTATAACTCAGTTTGCAACAACAACAACAGAGCCGTTTAACAACATCGACACAGAGCCAGTAAGCTCTTTTGTCAGCCCCCACCCGGTCATAAAAACAAAAGCTGCAGGATTACGCGATCTCCCTAGGAAAACCCAAGAAAAGCTTAGACAACAGGTGATATTTTTAAATATTAAAGTTATGCTCCACAGCAGATCTTCTTACAGCGAACTCGCTATCATCCAGCCCTATTGAATTTAACAGTTACCAGTTTCCTGTAACTACCGTTTTAATGCTGATGACAATTCCTTGAAAGGAAGTACTGTTGAATCCAATTGGCAGAACCAAGAAAGGCCAAGTCATCCTCCACATACTTTTTTCTGTCTCAGTCCCCTTCTCTTACCTTTGCTACCGAATTCGAGCGTTGAAAGAAAAAATTTCAGGGCCAGAGCTTTACAGTTCATTAGCATAATTTGATCCAGCTAGCGGATGCCTTCGGGATCTAGTTCGCTGAACTATGCTCATACCTGCGCAAAGTTCGTACAGCACAACGGTTTCTTTGGCTATTTACTGTTATGAAAATATGCACGCGCAGCCACAGTCGGTGTTCCTGTCGAACCCTGTCTTTGGAAAAATAGGATATGGGACGCCCTCAATAAGTTGTGAAAAACAAGCAGAGGACTATTTAGCATCCCTTAGTGTTTCCAATTACTACTGAGGTTATGATTAAGTAAAACGGAACAACTATAAACTTATAAATTTCCATCCACCCACATTTGAAAGTCGTTGGCGGCTTGTCACGCTACGCTACTCCATGAAGGGCTATAATAAAAAGAGTTGAAACCATATGGGAAGCGTGTATAAACAAGACAATAGCGAATTGAGTAGTAAGCAAACATAGATAAACTCACTAATTTTTCGTTGTTGCTGGTGTTGTTGATACTCACACAACTAAGCTCACAGTGCAACGAGGCGCATTATTGTCCGTGGACGATGTGCGAATGTAACAAATTTGACTAAACAAACAAAGGCAAATAAATAAAGAGAAACTTGTTAAGCAGATACATACATAATTAACGACAAATATACATTCATACGCATTAAATATCTACCCTGCAATCAAGAAAACTAGTTGTATGCTACCTAAAAACTAGTGTGAATACAAAGCTGAACCGAAAAAAAATTTGTTTGATGTGGAAACTTCTTTGGGCGCGGTATGAACCAAATAACAAAATGTTCTTGAGTATGATATTGTCGTAGTTGATGTTGGTTCTATGCATATCTGAGTTGTAAGTGACATTTGGCTCCGTATGTGAGTATAGAAATTCTTGCTCGACTGCTTGCTGATGTATGACGCTCTGCTTATATGTGTATGTGTGTGTGTGTGTGTTTACAAGTGATTTGCTTGCGATGATCCTCCTTAACTTGATTGGTTTTGCTGTTGGTATTTTATTATTCGGTAATCGTGCGTAAGCACAATGAATTGTAAAATAAAATAATATTCATAAGTTTTGCCGCCTCAAGGTCAAAAATAATAAAACGCTTTGTTTTGATTTTAACAATTTTTATTTCTCAATATATTTCGGTCCCCATCGGAGATCTAGAGGGGCTACAATAATAAAATAAATAATAATAATAAAAATTGTTAAAATCAAAACAAACCGTTTTAATATTTTCAAATTATAATAAGGTCGCACCAAAAAGAAAAATACCAATCTAAAATAAAAAAAGTGAAATAAAATAGAATTAAATGAAATAAAATGAAGTAAAATAAAATAAAATAATAAAATACAATAAAATAAAATAAAATAAAGTGAAACAATACAAAATAAAATAAACAAAGTAAAACAGAATAGAATAAAATGATATTAAATATAATAAAATTAAATGAAATAAAAAAAAATTAGTCAAATAAAATGAAATGAAAGAAAATAAATAGAGTTAAATAAAATAAAATGAAATAAGATAAAACAATTATAATCTATGTATATAAAAGACAGTGACGTTAGTTCCAACGCTCATAAGTCAAGAACGCCTGCACCGATTGGGATGATTGACACTAATTTAGATTGTTCTCTGACCAGAATAGGAGAATACCCAATAAAATTTCCGAAAAATTCCTGAAAAAAAAATTTTATTTTGTATGGTGCGAATTTATATCTGGGCAGGACAAAGTATGCCGGTCCCTCTAGTAATAAAATAAAATAGATTAAAATAAAATAAAGTAAAATTAATGAAGATGAAATGAAATCAAATGAAATGAGAATTAATGAAATTAACATTTTTACACATACAATTTCACAAGTACCTTTTTATGGCTAAGTTTCGCTTCAAAATGTCATTGCGTGTGTCCAATCTTATTGATGTAACTTGCTCAGAAACATCGCGTTATAAATTTTAAAAGCAATTTTTTTTTCAGAACTACGATTTGGTCCATTTTTGCAGAATACAATAAAAATTATAAAATCAACATTTCCACCAATTTTGGTTATGACAAATAAAGCTTTGGTTTCCTAGAAAAGCGGTGCCGCAATATAACGTTCGCTATATAGCGGCCGCTATGCTTGCAGTCATTAGCGGCACCGCTTTTTTAGTACATTTCGATGAACGCAACGCCCAATTTGGCCGATTTTCTTTTAATTATTTGCTGCACGTTTTTTCTGTTTTTTAGTTTTATTTCTTTCTAATATTTTTTCCAAAACAACACAAATGTCAGCATTGTTGTTTTGGGAAAATATATTTGAAATATGTATTTGATTGAATTCTCACCGTTTTGAATATGACGGTGGGAAAAACGTTGCCGAAAGAATTGCCCATTTTTCACCCACTTCTTAATTTATGCGTAATTACTTATACTTTGCAATGTTTTTGGTAACCTACTCTACCGCTATGTGACGACCAATATATAGCAGCACCGCTTGTGAGGAAACCACGCCTTAAGAGTTGTATAGAATAACCCAATAAAAAAGAAGAGGTGTTACGCCCATTCTCAAAAATGTATCGTTATTTTTGGAGTTTTATCGTACATTGACATTTTGCAATTGAAATATAATTGATGTAAAGTGGATTCTCGTAAAGATATTGTATTGACTATAGGTATAAAAGCTCAACTCTGAACATTCAACAGTCTGAACAAAGCTGGGGAGCTTAGGATTACGATTACATTTCAATTACGATTACTGTAATTGTAATCCCTACATTCATACGATTACGATTACAGTAATCGTAATCTAACAAAAATACGAGTAATCTCAATCGTACAATTTTTATGATTATAATTACATTAATCTTAATTGAAATTTTTATGATTACGATTATTGTAATTGTAAACCTGTGAACTTTACGATTACGATTACTGTAATTGTAATCAGGTTTTTTTTCGATTACGATTACAGTAATTGTAATCGTGAAATGTGGAGGATTACGATTACTGTAATCGTAATCATGCAAATTGTGACTACGATTTCAGGTTATCATTGTGGCGGAATATTTGGAACTCTGTATGAAACATACAGACCTATGAAATAAATCCGCAACACCTATAATGCATACAGCTCAAAATTTGTTATAATGACCATTTGAAACTAACAAATTATTCAGTTGTTTTTAGATCTGAATCGTTCAATTATAATTTATGTAATAAAAAGTGCTTTCTCTAATTAGATGGAACTTCAGGTACTATTTTTATTCAGATCGAAATTCAAAGTATTATATTAGCATATTACAATAAGTCAACGCAAATTCCAAGCCTAGGATCATTTTGTTGTATAAAAATTCATATTTATTCAGAACTAATATTACTATTAATATTTGTATGTACATAAATATGTATGTATATAGAATCACAATTATTCTAATCGTAATGAACATTTTCATAATTACGATTACTGTAATTGTAATCATACAAATTTTACGATTACGATTACTGTAATTTTAATCGTAAAGTTTTTATAATTACAATTACAGTAATCGCATTCATGCAAATTTTGAATTACGATTACAGTAATCGTAATCGTAAAATTTGTATAATTACAATTACAGTAATCGTAATCATAAGTAATCAAAATGTAATCGTAATCCTAACCTCCCCAGCTCTGGTTTTGAATTTTTACTTTTACAAGTTTACTTCTTTACGGAGTAGTTCGAAACCTCTTGTAAAATGCTAGATGTATCCTGTTATGATTCCTCGGTGCTTCACTGTTGGGTAGATTGGCGCGAAAATAAATATAAGCATTCGAATACAGACGGACGAGTGAGTGTAGATTTATATTAACTTTACAAGCAGATTTGACTAGGCGTCTGTATTTGGTGAATACAAAATTTTAGCTTAACTTCGCTAATGCGCGCAGCGCTTGTGGCATTGTCATTGTCTGACTATAAAATGGAAGAATCCAAACTAACAAAAGTATACGTATGCGTATGTGCAAGGGTGTATAAAATAGGTGGGGACTCAACTCAACAGATTTTAGCATTTTATGCGACTTTCACTAAAGCTGTTGATTACTTCAAAGTCAGTTAACTTCGGGTGCCAAGAAGCGAAACCAAGAAAGGCTTGATTAATACAATGGATACTCTGTTCCATTAATTCCAATGGTTCTACATTTTTTACTGACCTTGTGGTCGTACCTGCACGAAGAAGTACACATGCCAGAAACCGTCAAAAAAAATATGAGGAACTATATTGGATAAGCCGAGGGTGTGCGCGCTTGAAATATTTGAGACCATAGATAACTCAAATCAGCAACTATTTCACTCGATAATATCAAAACCAGCGTCTTGTTAGCTTAATGGTTAGCAATGCCTGCTAAAATTTCTCTGATGAAGAAGCCTAGCAGCTTCCGAAACTTCTTAGAGATGGGAAAAGCTATGGCGGTTGTCTTTAAAATTTTTTCCCATTCTATTCAATTAAAAAAAAACAACTGTTAATAATTACTTAAATAATAATAATAAAATAATTACTTAAATGTTTATTAAAAAATAAAAAACAATAATTTTCATAAAAATCAAAAAGTGAAAAATTATTATTCTGGGCCTTGAGCTCGTTTCATGAATACTTGAAAATTTACAGGACGTAAAATAAACAAAAATTGTTGGTACGAAAAAGTAAAATAAAGTAAAATAAAATAAAATAAAATAAAATAAAATAAAATAAAATAAAATAATATAAAATAAAATAAAACAAAATAAAATGAAAAGGAACCAAAAGAAATCTTTAAACTTCTACGACACAGAAAACAACAAAGTTTTATTTGGAAAAAAATCTTCCCTGCAATTTTTACCCAACTCCTTAATCATAATGTCGCTACTCCTTTGAATACGTAGATATTTGTGCATGCATGCCAGTGATGTCGCGAATATTCGCATGTTTTGGACATTCGCATTCGCAAAATTTCTGCGAATGATTTGCGAATATGAATATCAGAAAAAAAGTAAGTTGAAGATAATAAATAATACTTCTCTCTTAGAAAATAACAATTACATTTTTTTGAACAAATGTTTTCATTTAATAACTATACTTTAGCCACTGATATATAACAATAAATCGCAGGACAGCTTCAAAAAAAACCCCGTGACTGACTGGCTTTGACAGAATCTGCTCCCGTTCTCAATCACGGTTGCAATAATCGCAATCACGTATTGGCTTCGTCAATGTGAACCAATGAATATGTGATTTGTGTTATTTAAATGATATAGGAATGCAGATGCGAATTTAAATTTTTAACACAAACAAATACGTGCAGACTTAAAAAATGGATGCTTTTTCCCCAATGTTTTTTAATGTTTATTGCAACATGAATTATCATGGGCTTGCTTTAAGTTTCGAACGCTCAATTTTAATAAATGTGAATATTGTTTGGTGTGTAAAGGGAAATTACATTGGAAACGTCGTTTAAAAATCAAAACTTATAGTTATTTTTGTTAGTTTTTTAGAAAGGTGGGTAATTATTTTGCTATTGCTATTGTTATAATTTGATTAAAAATTTATTAAATTTTCCAATATTCAAACACTGCAAATAAAGTTGCATAACCAAAACAAAGATAACAATAGTCATTAGCTGTGTTCGGTGCCAAAACTTGCAAAGAAATGCTGGCAAACTGAGAATGACATAAAACTCTCTCGAAACGCCGAACAGGAGTCCGTAAAAACTTGCAGCAAAACATCTATTGCCATTTGATTGGCTAATAGCTGAAATTTTTTAAATTTTGTTGTTGCTTTCCCATATCACGATCAGCTGTTATCACTTGCAAGTTTTACTGAGTGAAATTTCCGTAGCAGAAACTCTCAACTCTCTCTCTCAATAAAATGTCAAAATGCGCTCTCTCGCTGCAAATGTTCTGTGTTACCGAACACTTTCCAGTAAAAATTTTATCTTCACCGAACACAGCTACTGCTCTTTTTCTATGCCTATCACTGTGCAGTCACAGTCTCGGATCAAAATAGCTGCGACTGAGAAATCATCGTCACAAGACACACTGTTCATAAAAAAACTAGCGATGTGAAGATACACATTTTTTACACCACTTTGGTGCCACTCTTGGGAAAATTAGCGAGCTAGAACTACTTTATTTTCAATTATTTGTGAATTTTATGGGTCAATATTATTTTATTTAAATTTGTTTGTTTTAATATTGAATGCAAACCACCCTGTAATGGTCTGTATTGTGGGGCTGCGGAGTACTTTGCGCTAATTGTAGACATATCCTCTGACCAGGAGGGCTAGAAACGCTCGATTATTTATATATATAAAAACTCATCGTAGACAACTTCGTAGACGGCGCCATGAAAAATGTCGAGAGTGGTACCCAAGAGAATCGTATATGGAGTACCTTCATCCACTGCCTTCCACTCCGATTCGCAAAAGAAGATGTCAAACTAGTAGGAGTAAACAATGCCCAGGAGTCTTGGCAATATGCCGATTCGCGAACAAAATGCAAACGAAACGCACGTCTATCGAACAAGACTGCATAGCCCTACACAACTATCGTAAAATTTGAACAAAAACTGAATATTCGCATTAGCGAAGGTTCAAGAAGTGGCCTTCGTTACATCACTGACGCATGCACATAACCAAATACAAATACATACATACGCTCATTCATATTGATGTACAGGGTGGCTGATGAAAGCCGCTACCAAAAAAAAATTAAATAACTTTTTTTCTATTTAATGAATCTGGTTAATTTTTTTTTTATTTTGCAGATTGACTTTTACATTTAACAAAAATGGATAACTGGGACACTGAAACAAGAATTTGGATTGTCCGCCGCTATCACGCACTGGAGTCCGTAGTTTCGGTTCAAAGAGAGTATAGGCGCACGTTTGGCGGCAATCCTCCGAGCAGATGGACCATAATAAGACTTGTAAACAATTTTGCCGAGCATGGGACAGTCAACAGAAGGCCTTACCATCGAAACCCTTCAGTTCGAACAGAGGAAACAATCGCTGCTGTAGCTGCTGCCATACAAAACAATCCACGTGTTTCGACAAGAAGCTTATCTGCTCAAATGGGTGTAAGCAGACAGTCATTACAGTCAATTATGCACAAAGATTTGGACTTACTCCCATATAAAATTCAAATGGCCAACAAACTGAACGCTGCAGACTTGCCGATTCGCTTGGAATTTTGCCAGAAGATGCTTCAAATGGTGGAAGAGGATGGAAACATGTTGAGCTGTCTTTTCATGTCTGACGAGGCCCATTTCGATTTAAACGGCAACATAAACAAACAAAATTGTCGAATATGGAGTGCTTCCAACCCACAGATACTCCATGAGACGGAATTGCATCCACTTCGTGTCACAGTGTGGTGTGCAGTTTCATCACGCTGCATTGTCGGGCCCTTCTTCTTCGAAAAAACGGTCACACCGTTACGGTTACTGGAGACCGTTACTTGAGCATGTTGAGAGAGTTTTTCTATCCAGAATTACGTCGAATGAGAATTTCTTTCAACTCTGTGTGGTTTCAGCAAGATGGTGCAGCTCCTCATAAAGCCCAACCTGTTATGACAGAATTGCGACGAAAATTTCCCAATAAGCTGATATCCAGAAACTCCACATTCCGTTGGCCACCCAGGTCGCCTGACCTTACTGCACCTGACTTTTTCTTGTGGGGTTATTGCAAACAGGAAGTCTTCAAAGCACAACCAACAAATTTGAATGAACTAAGGCAATCCATTCGAGAAACAATTGCGGCTATTCCTGTCTCAACTCTCCAAGCAGTAATGAACAACTTTTTGGTAAGATGGCGCACATGCATCGACGAGCAGGGGGGCATTTAAATTCCATTATTTTTAAAACTAATTAAGCTATATTTAATAAAATTTAATGAGCTTTAACATGAATAAAAGAAAAATGAATTCCATGCACTGAAAAAAAAATTATTTGAGTTTCTTAATGTAGCAAAATTCATCAGCCACCCTGTAGGTATGCATTAATGACGCCGACCGCTCTACGCCTTCCGGTCTACTGACAATTGAAAGCGAAGGCAAACGGCCGGAAAGACAACTGCCACAAAGTATGGTAGTGTGACAAATATGGGTCACTGAACTCAGCATTGCACGCCATATTAATAACAATGTGTATGTGTGCATATGTGCATTCGTACGTATGTATTTTGAGCAGTTGAAATATAAACATATGAATATATGTGATAACAACGGAAGCCAATGCAAATTGTATGAAATGTAATGAATTTTCATGGCAGCTCCCCTGTAAAAAACGTTGGAGCATCAGAGTACTCCAACACTTATCCTCATTCATATAAAAAAGGTGGTCCAATTTACATAGCGATGTCCGGTGATTGGATCACCTAATCCTATTCGGAGTACCATTTACTTTGCTTCTGAATAGTCTATAGAGCACCTACGTTGGAGTACTTTGAAAATGCTGCCAAAAGATTACTCTATAGAGTACTCTAGACAAAAGCGAGAATGGGAGTATGTGTTCTTCTGAGGACCACCTACTCCCGCTCTCGCTTTGCTGTTGAATACTCTATAGAGTAATCCCATGGGAGTATTTTGAGAGTACTCTCACGTAGGTGGTCTATAGAGTATTCAAAAGCAAAGAAACGGAGTACTCCGAGATGGATTAGGTGATCCAATCACCGGACATTGCCATGTAAATTGGACCACCTTTTTTATATGAATGAGGATATGTGTTGGAGTACTCTGATACTCCTATAGGAGTATTCTATGGAGTATGAAACGGAGTATTTCCGTTTTTTGCAGGGTCATAAAACAATTAACACACACAAACGCACACACACACACAGAGATTTATCCCTGCTTTGACAAGGCAATTCAAGAATGCAGCTGATTTTTGTGTGGCTTGGTGGGTGGGTGTAGACTTAGTAATATTTGTTTACTTCAATGTTGCGCTCATAAAATTCGCTTTGGAGTAGTTGAACGTAAGGATGAGACTACGAGTTGGAAAAATCGATGATGCAATAATAATCGATTTTTTTTCGTAGATAAATTGGTTAGTGCCAAATCGAGTTGTTTAAGATGTATTTGTTTATACTTCGATTTTTAAAGAAAATATGTTCATTCGAAGTCTTAGTAAAAATAAATAGTGAATAACCAATTCATGTTTAAATAAGATTGGTCAATCTTTCTATGTAATAAAATTGTACCAAGTTGATGGGTCTACCTTGCAGATATTAAAAAAAAAATTGTTGAGCCAAGAGAATCAACAGTTTTTAGGGAATCACTTAAAACTACCGAATATAATTAAATGCAATTTTCACCATGCAATATGTTGTTATTGTTGTTAACAGTGCTTCGCCCTGCCCAATGGGCTCAATCACTCTAAATTGTCATCAGGCTCTTCTAACGGAAGTCCGAGGAAACGCGCCGTTTTCACAGGGTTGGACCACAGTGATGTAGGTGTTAGATATCAGAGGTTTCGCTGTATTTAGCTTTTATTTCGATGACTCGGCCAGTTTTGAAATTATCGACCAATGTAGGCCAGTCTGACCCAAAAATTAATAGTACGATATGTGCATAAATAGAAAGGTGCTGATTGGTGATGCAATTAGCAATTTGGTTAAGTTCCATATCTCATCTTGTTGATTAAAATCGAACTTATTTTATTATAAGTTCTGACGATTCTCTGATTTTATTATTCAATTTCCAATATTCACATACAAAAATCGATCTAAAATGCGTTATACATATAGTCGACTTATAAAAAATCGATACTTCACATTAGATAATAAAATCGATATCAAAAAAATCGATGTTTCGAATAAAAATTGATTATTCATTCACTTCCCTAGTTGAGGGTTGTAAAAGAGTAGCTGAGGTTATTTGATTGGCATGAGAATTGTCATATTTACATAGACTCTAAAAAACTGTTTCTAGTAAAATAATTAATTGAAATGCAACGCAGCATAATAATGCTATGCCGTCAGTTTCTTTGCAACTTTTTTGACTTTTCGAATCACAAAAAATACAACAATTATCGTCTATATTTTAGGAAAACCACATAAACTTTATGCAAAGGCATTTAATTGCAATTAATTGATTAAAATTTAACTAAATACACAATTTAAATCAAAATAATTTAAATGAAATTTAATTTGAAAAACCGAATTCAACTTTATTTTGCTTAATTTAGCTGAACAATTAAACTAGTCTTTCGAACTCAAATTTGGGTTTGTTATTTTTTTTTAAATATGTTTTTACAATTTTATTTTAATAAAAAAAATGTTTTATTTCTTTTATGTATTTTGACTCTGTGAAACCATTAACCACCCAGTTTGTATTTGTACGTAATATCTGTTAGGGCAGATATCGGCTGGAAACAGTTTCACTATATGGCCATAGAACACAAGAGACTACTTTTTTGGCCATCACTGTATTATGCGGGAACAAACTAGTGCTTTAAAAAGGCTCTTTAATTTTAAGTGAAATATCTAGGAATACTTCTGTGAGAATATAATGCAATTCCATATAGCGGTTTTAGAGTGATGCGCGTTCAAACATACAGCCAGACCGATAAAATTTCTAAAAACTGTTCTTTTGGCTGCTGTAACTCTGATCAAGACTCCGAGTATTATTTTTTCCTTAATATTTATATTATACAGACATCGGCCCACTACTTTTCTGCTTCCCACAAAATAAATTATTCAATCTACATACAATACGAGTATAAAATGCTGATATGGAAACCTGTTTTCAAGATGATTTGCTTGTTCATTATCTTCATGTCGCTCATGACCGGAACAAATTCTTGTTTCTGGCCCCCAGATCGCTGTGGACTTGCATGCATTTAACAGGGCTTTTCGAAGTTTTTGTGCAAAACTGAAGACGTTCAAAGCTACCTGATTGTCTGACGTTATCGAAATCTGGCTCATAGCTTAAGCTCTTCGAAGAACTTCTCTACTACAAGTCTCTTTTTATTGCATGGTTTGCTGTCTTAAAGGTATCGTGTTATTAGTACCGATTTCGCGAAGTGAGGTTAATATATGCCAGCTCTCATCTTAGCAACATCCAGTTTTGATTCATCCGTGTACTGAACCTCGAAATCAGGATCAACACATGCATTGTTTTCCCCAAAGAGCACCGTCTTTAATGGTCACATCTAGTCAATCGTTTTGCCAATTTTTAATTCCTTCCAAATAATAGGATTTTGCAAGGCTCTGGAAATAGGCATTTGTTTCACTGACGTTTTGTTTCGTTTGACATAAATTTTTATCGCCCAGGCAATTTCAATTTCACCTACCTTAATGAATTTGACTGTTGACTGAAGTTTTGCGAAAAGTTCACCCCCGTTGTTTCGCTAATACCATAGCCATACATCTCATGTCTTTAGCACTTCAGTAGCGTTGACCAAGGTTACCCTGTGAGATTTGTTGTTATCCTTTGTAGATGTATAAAACTGAAGAAAGATGCATTAGAAATCTTAGAAGATTTCGTGAAGAGAGAAAGTAGGAGTTGTCAACAAAATCCTCTCTCTGTTTCTAATTCTGTTACATCAATTTAAAAGGCTAAGCAACTAAGCGGAGTCATGAGTTAAGCGCCATCCCTTCCAAGTAAATCTCAAATTTCTATTCAATTTAATTACACAAAATCTCTTTCAAATTCACTTTTAATTAGCCTGCTGCCTCATTCAAGGAATTATTCAATCATTTTCTAAATTCAATTACTCTTAACACTTACATAAGTACATATTTGCAATAATTTTTTTTTGTTTGCTGCCACGTTCTAACTTTGCGCGCTTTCCGCTCTTTCTACGCATTTTCGGTTTCTTTCTATTTAAGTTTTGCTTATTAAAATCTTTGCCTTTTTCACTTCGCTTATATTTAGGTCTTATATTCAGGTCAATTGTCTTTGGAAACTTCTAAGTGGCAGCTGACCCATATTCTGAAAGGCTTTTTGTGAGCAAAAATTAACAGGATGTACTAAGTTTGTCAGTTAATCCAATATTAAGTTGATTCAATGAGGTGTGAAGCATGAAATGCCAATTATTCGCCGCGCTAATAGAAACATTTTTTGAATGAGCTTTAATTTCTTTACTCAGCTGAGCATAGCTCACAGAGTTTGATAAGTTTGATTAAGTCAATTTAGCAAATTGTATCAATCAGTACAGATTTTCGAGTTAGGCGTATAACTAACTTGAATGACACTAATAGTTGTACGTTATGCCCATCACAAGTTCGTAAGTCCGATCTTATGTTCAATTTTGTCTCTTGTTTCGCGGCGATTTTGATGTTGTGCGACTTCATAAAGTCAGTTATCTCCGCGATCTTTCCAGCTAATCCGTTACAGTTCAGCTGCAAAATATTGAATTGTGTACGAGAGGAGACAGGGGAGATGCTTGGCGTGAGGGACGGATGCGCTTGCCTAGATGGAGGTAGGCTAAGGCCTAAACTATGTCGCAGCAGTGCTGCCAGTCGTGTAGACTGAGCCACTATTATGGCTACTTGAAGTTAGTAGGGGCGGTAGGGGGGCGCCAGAGCGACGTGTACCGCGGGACCCCCTTAGGCGTGTACAGCATGGTGACTCGAAAGTACTAAAGAAAGCACGGGGTCTGTGGATGCCAGGGTTAAGCCCCGAGCATCCAGATTTATGTAGCCATCTCTTACACCCGGCGCACTGAACCGAATGCGACCGTTTAATATAAAATTTCTTCCAGCAAACGCAGCAGATCCAATCTCTTGGTCCAGAATTCGGTTCGACCCCAGCTCGTAACAAGAGACAATGGAGCAACCCAGCTGCCAGGGTTTCCTCCGAGGATGACAATTAAAGTGTGGGACGAGACAGATTGGACAGGGTGACACTGAAATAACAGCCCTTGGCCGGGTAAAAAAACCCGGGTCATTGCGGTACGATAGAACCGGCTGTTGTGGGAATGTGTTCACTGTTAACAACAACAACAACAACACTAATAGTTTTTGAAAGGATATCGGAAAGCAAAAAACACAGATATAATATTATTTGGAGGCAGCCCCATGTGCTAACAAAGCACAGATTTTTTTTAAATACGAATTTTAGCCATATTAGCATATCTCACCTAGTTATTCAAAATGTCACATGGGTGTCAACCTTGTCAAAATATTTTTAGTGAGAACGCTTAAGCCGCAAGCTATGAAATGAAGTATTTTAGCTACATTCAAAAGTTCATCCAAATAGGTTAGATCATCTTCGAGATAATAAAGGATACGCAAAAGAATATATCTTATAAAAATAAATGGCAATCCGTGGTAGTAACGTTGTCTAGAAATATTTTTTTTGGAATACGACGATATCGCTTGATACACCTATTGCCTCATCTCACTTATGTAATATTTAAAATTGGCAGATAGGTAGCCTAGTAAAAATATCCATAGTGGCAACACTTGTATAAGAGTGCTTGAAATGTAGCACGTTAACCATAGTCAAAAGTTCATCCAAACGGGTAATGTCGTCTTTTTTTTGTTGTTGTTGTTATTTTTTCCAACAAAAAAGACTTCCGAATATTTCAAGGAGTGTTGTCGAGGGAGACAGTCTTTTGCCGGATATGAAACCTGTATGCTCCGGTACTGCCTTGCGGTACATGTCCGACTGTCGTGAGAGCGTTTTGGCATGTCAAGTGAAACCTTCAAGGCAAACCTCGCCTAAAAATAAATTTATTGGAAGTAGGCGTCGCACAGTGGGTTGAAATTGGAGTCCCTACTTAGGACTTTAAATGTATATTTTTTTATATTCTATGATCTTCTCTCATAATTTTTGGTTGTATAATCTTTTGTTTGGCGGCCGCCGTGGTGTGAAGGTAGTGTTGCCGGCCTACCACACCGAAGGTCCATGGTTCGAGCCCTGGTACAGGTAACATCAAAAGTGATTTGAAAAAAGTTTTTCAAAACGGGGTCGCCCCTCGGCAGTGGTTTGGCAAACTCTCCGAGTGTATTTCTGCCATGACAGGCTTCTCAGCAAAAATTCGTCTCCTTTGTAGATGCCGTTCGGAGTCGGCAAAAAACTGTAGGTCCCACCAATTTGTAGGGAAAATTCAAATCGGCACACCACAAATTGGAAGAGAAGCTTGGCGCAAAAATCTCTTAGGAGGTTTATGATGATATACCTGTTGTATATCGCGCCATAGAGATAGATAGAGAATCTTTTGTTATAAGCCCTACTTTAAAAAAGTTATGAAACTTTTAATATCAGTCTACATACAGAGCTGTATAGACCTAAATGTGTAAAGTGCATTAAAATTTTCGACATCCTCCTCTTTACTTTTTTTGGTATTGTAAATTTTTTTTTTTCAAAAGACAAAAAAAAAAAAAAAGAATTCTAGTCATTCAGTCATTAGTACCATGATTGCTGGTAAAGGATCATCAACTTTGAACAATACATCCACACAACGTTGCGAAATATGTAAAAATATGGGATGTCAACACTGCATGCGTAGAAAAGGTTTATGGAGTTTATTATTCATATATCTTAGCGATTGAAATTTAAATCATGGATAGTAGAAGCTGATAATAAATCTAGATTGGAGGACACCCGGAAATCATTACAGGATTTTTTAGAAAGGGACTGGTTTATTAGCAGACATGGCAGAGTAAGGACACGGCATAACAAATGACGGAAGCTCCATCATCATCTAATATAGGGTATCTATAATTTTGCGCCGCTTTAATTTGGGGGTCAAAAAAAAAAATTCTCAAAATTCAGGGAAATTTTTGATGGCGTTCTTACTTGCACAATATTATACTTAAATTGATTGGGCTACAAAAATGCGTGCCCAAAAATTTTCTAGAAATTCTGGCCATAAATTTGAAGATTTTGATGTACATTTTTTAAAGTTTAATAAATTTTTCTGAATTTTGTGTAAACTATAAAATTTCTTTTTATGTGGTTACTGTTATCGAATTCGCTATATTTTAAATGCAAATTATTAATGATTTTTTCCATGAATATAATTCCATAATTCGTTTTAACATTTTCGTTAAGAACTTAATATAATGTAATAAGGTTTTGTATCAAAATCCAACATAACTTTTTTATTATTATTAAATAAAATTGTATGTGTGTAGTCGCGCTGCCCATTTTTTAGTAGACAAATGGGATAATTCTAAATTAGGACTGTTATTATTACCGGCTTAATTTAATTAATTCCATACTTTTTCATATGATTAGAATTCAATATAACAAGTAAGGAAGTCTAAGTTCGGGTGGAACCGAACATTATAAACCTAGTAGTGATCTATTATGTCATCCCAAATTACGCAGGTCTATTTTAATACTTTCAGTTCGTATTTGCGTTCAAATAGACAGACGGACAGACAGATAGACGTATCGAGAGACGGACATGACTACATCGACTCAGCTCATCCTCCTGATCATTTCTGTATACTTTTTGATGGGACTTTCTCTTTTTCTTCTCATACGTACAAACATTTCATGTTCATGAAAGGTATCAAAATCAAAAAATTAATACAACTTCGCTTTTGCATTGGGGTATTTACTACTTGCCCGGATATTTTACTTTTCATCCTGAACATAAATAAATATATATCCCGATTCGTTTATGCAGAATGAAGTAATAAACCTTGTGTGCGTAACAAAAATAGATTTAAAAAAGGGTGTTGATGAGTTCGTATTTGCGTCCTTTAAACTTATTAACGTTAAACTATATATTAAGTAACAAGGGTTAATACATATGCGCTGGCAACCCTGGTTGTCATGACATTTGCATTGTCCCTTTGCCTTATCTCTTTTTTAATTTTTATTATTCAAACTACAGTCCATTCGACCGCCCGCAAATTGAGTCTTAAATTGTTATTGCAATAGTAAATTATCAAGTGAATAAAACTGTTTAAGAATAAGTATAAGCTTATTTCATTGCTTTTGTTATTACAATTGGAATACCCGCAAATACAACACGTAAGTTTGAGAAACTACATTTCGTTGGTCATCAGCGCCAAGTAACCCGCAAAAAGAAGGTAATCCGCTACAACATTTTTTGGTCCATACGAGCCGGATTGCTCATAACCCATACATAAAGCGCAAGTACATAACCGCAGATCATTTAATAATTCTTCAAAAGCAATACAATTGAGTAAATCACAAAATAAATTCAAGCATACTGCAATAATTCGCTGAAAGAAAGGTGTCATAATCAATTTTACATTTTGGTATCGCTGTAACCTTGATTCGTCCTCTGCACTTTTCCTTTTACTTGCCTGTGTAACAATTCCTTTTGGTAATTGGTTCGCCATCCGCAAATAGCAAAAGCAAAAGTATACCCAGTAGCAAATACAGTTAATATACAAAATATAAAATGTCTGCTTTTGTCAAAACGCGCGATTCTGCCCTTAAGTCCATCAAAAGGTATATGACAAAAAGTATAGATGACGCATTTAACCTAGATATTGATAGTGTTGAGAGCTATTTAGGTTTGCTGAGTGAGCAATGGGATCGATTTAACACCGCTCAAGATGCTGTGGAAACCTCTTGTGGAGTAGAAAATGCCGAGGTAGAAGAGAATGCGCGCATACAAGCTGAAACATGGTATGCCACAGCTTTATCTAATTTTAAGCGCATTCAGAAATGCAGATCTGAGCCCGCAGCGCAACCTACTTACTCGTCTGCCATTGTGTCTGCTTCTATACGCCTACCCAAATTGGATCTTCCAACATTCGCTGGTGATTCCACTGAATGGATTTCTTTCTACGATGCGTTCTGTTCCTTAGTCGATTGTAATGCTGCTTTGTCAGGCGGACAAAAGCTGCATTATCTCCGTAGCTGCTTGAAGGGAGAAGCCCTTAACATAATCAACGGGTTCAAAATAAGTGACGCAAACTATTCGGAGGCGTGGAGCTTACTCAAGTCACGCTACAAGGTCATGCGCGTCATTGTTGAGGCGCATCTCAGGGCTATTGCTGACATCCGCAAGGCCACGAATGATACTGCTGATGCTATAAAGAGCGTTCTTAATGAATTTCAACAGCATATACGCGAGCTGAAAGCATTAGGAAGACCTGTCGAGTTTTTGGATGATTGGCTAGTCCACGAGATCGTCAATAAACTAGCGTTCGAGACCCGTAAGCAATGGGAGCTGTCCCTAGTTAGTGACGAACCACCTACCTTGGAGCAGTTGACCGATTTTCTTGAGATAAGGTGCCGTTCGTTATCGATGCTTACCACGCCTGCTGTTCATGGATCGGTAGGGAAGCCAACTTCGTCGAAACCTGCTACAAAATCAACCAAAGTTTTTCATGCTGTTTCTGAGCAAAATAATACGCGTTGCATGTATTGCAGTGCTGCGCATAAGATTTACGCCTGCGAAAAGTTTCGTAATTTAGATTTCACCGCCAAGTCCAAATTCATAAAAGAATCAAAAGCTTGTTTGAACTGCTTGAGTCCAGGGCACTACAAAGATCGCTGCAATAGTGCATCCGCATGCCGTATATGCCACCAAAGACATCATACGCTGATACATGGTATAGGAGCATCAACCGCAACATCCACATCCGCTCATTTCGTCGCCGAGGCTAACCGCATCGCTCCCAATGCTCCATCTGCTAATGCCCCTCCAAACGCGCCTCCTCACACCATCTCGCCATCGAATGCCAATACCAACGCTGCATCTGTCTCATCATATTTGAGCTCCGAAGAAAACCCGCTACCCGTAACGCAACACACCGTGTTGTTGTCCACCGCTTTAGTAAAGGTTCGTGATTTCTCCGATCGATGGCAGACGGCTCGTTTGCTGTTTGATTCCGGTTCTCATGCTACGTTTGTAACCGAAGCGTGTGTGCAACGCTTGGGTCTACCTCGCACATCGTCTTCCGTAATCGTCACAGGAATCGGGTCATCGCGGGGAGGTCGCTGTAGGGGTGAGACATCGCTAGTACTGTCATCGTACTTCTCTAAAGATCGCTATCCAGTTGACGCTTTGATTTTGCCGAAAATCACAATCGACTTGCCGTCGCAGACATTGGACATTCCTGAGTGGCCTCATATTCAGGGTTTGCTTCTAGCTGACCCGGGGTTCATGAAGCCCAGTCGGATAGACATCTTGGTTGGGATGGACGTCATGAACAGCCTAATCTGTCCCGAACTTCGGAAGGGTCCACTCGGCGCACCTATGGCGCAAAAGACAGTTTTTGGTTGGACTTTGTGTGGAAGTATCAGTACTTCGTCCTCGCCAACGCTCAAGGTACAGTCGTTGCATTGTGATGTGCAACTCGATCGCGCGCTAAGGAGATTGTGGGAACTCGAAGAATCTCCGCAAAAACACCATCTCACACACGAAGAGCGCTTCTGCGAAGACCACTTCGCTTCTACGCATCAAAGAACGCCTGATGGTCGCTTTCTAGTGGAGTTACCGCTGAAAGTGGACGTAGTATTGGGTGAATCTCGGGACTTTGCGGTACGAAGTCTACTACGCATCGAAAGGAGAATTTCTCGTGACAAGGATTTGCAATCGCGTTATAGTGAGTTCATGCAAGAACTTATAGATATGGGTCATATGGAGCCTGTATCCGAAACGACTACCAATGACGTATATTATATGCCGCATCATCCAGTTTTGAAGGAGTCAAGTGTTACGACGAAGCTAAGGGTCGTTTTCAACGCCTCTGCGAAAACTACTTCTGGAAGTTCACTTAACGACGCTTTATTTGTTGGGCCACAATTGCAGCATGAACTTTATGCCATATTGTTGCGTTTTCGAACCTATCCCTTCGCTGTCACCGCTGATGTCGCGAAGATGTATCGACAAGTCTGCGTATCGCCGAAGCACATAGACTTGCAACGTATCGTTTGGCGTCCTCAACCATCTTCGCCAATGCAAGATTACCGCATGCTACGAGTCACATATGGTGTAGCAGCTGCTTCTCATTTGGCTGTAAAAGCCATGCAACAAACTGCCAAGGATTCTTCGAACGATTCCGAAAAAGCCATTTCAGTAATCCTCAATGATTTCTACATGGACGATTTACTCACTGGTACATCCTGCAAAACCGAACTTCAGTCCATGCAACGAAACGTTTCGGAAATTTTATTGGAAGGTGGCTTCGAGCTACGGAAGTGGGCATCGAACTGTATGGAGCTGAACGAGAGTATTTCCGAATCTTCGAAGGGCATCTCGCATTATGCAGTCGATGGTAAAGACGTTCATGCGTTGGGTCTAATGTGGGACACCAAGGCAGATCATTTCACGTTTGCTGTTAATTTAAAGAAAGAACCCGCAACTCTAACGAAGAGATCGCTCTTAGCCGATGCTAGCACTCTTTTCGATCCTTTGGGCCTGCTCGCTCCTGTAACAATAAAGGCGAAAATGTGGTTTCAAGATGTTTGGCGTTCCGCTGTTGGGTGGGACGAATTGATACCGGACGCAATTGAAAGAGCATGGCGTGATCATCGTTTTCAGCTGCAGAAGTTGAAGGAGTTGAAAGTAAATCGCTGGATCGGGTCTGGAGCGGCGGGATCGTTCACAGAGCTGCACGTCTTTGCTGACGCTTCCGAACGCGCTTACGCCGCGGTCGTGTACGCTCGTACTCTGCACTCCGATGGTACTGTCACCGTAACTCTCATCTCTTCTAAGACTAAGGTGGCTCCGCTTAAACCAACAACTCTGCCGCGTCTAGAACTGTGTGCTGCACATCTAGCTTCGAAATTGGTGCGAAGCGTGTTGCACAGTTGGTGCGACCTCCGCTACCCTTTATATGCTTGGACGGACTCAACCATTACGTTAGCATGGCTACAAGGACATCCCAGTAAATGGATAACTTTCGTAGCGAATCGCGTTGCCGAAATCCAAGACGTTTTACCTCCGAAGTGTTGGCACCATGTAAGGTCTGAGATGAACCCAGCTGATTGCTCGTCTAGAGGTATAGCGCCCTCTGACCTCCTATGTCACGAACTGTGGTGGAACGGCCCTGACTTTTTGAAGGGTACAAACCAGTTACGGAAGGAGGAATCAACTAATCAGCACGAAACCGATCTGGGCATTCGAAACAAAGTTGTAGCCTATGTTTCAAACTCCAGCGATTATTGGTCCGTCATCAAGAAATATTCTTCGTATTCCAAGCTGCGCTGTATCATCGCCTACTGTTTAAGGTTCATCGCCAACATTCGTGCAACTAAGCGTTTCGTGGAAAACCCGCACGGTCCTCTAAGCGGGTTGGAGCTGGTCGAAGCTGAACGCTGCTTAGTTAAGTATACGCAAAACTTTTATTTCGCTAATGAAATCGCTCATTGCAAAGCAAAAAGGCCGATCCCGCTTCGCAGTAGCTTGGTACGCTTGCAACCGTTTATCGATCCTAACGGTGTCCTCCGTGTAGGTGGGCGACTGAAATCCGCAGATGTCACGCACGACGCTAGGCATCCAATAATCCTGCCGAAAAATTCTCCGCTATCACGCCTCATCATCTCCGATATTCATTATTTTACTTTGCACGCTGGACCACGTATAATGCAGGTCGTATTGCAACGTCGTTATTGGGTCATTGGTGCTCGCAGTTTGATCCGCAGCATTTATCACAAATGCGTCAAGTGCATCTGCATTAACCGAAACACCGCTACGCAGTCAATGGGCGACCTTCCCGCAGCTCGTACGATTTATGCTCGCTGCTTCACACGCACTGCCGTGGACTTCGCTGGTCCCTATTCATACAAATATACTTACGGAAGAGGAGCTAAATCTACGAAAGGATACATATGTTCCGTTATTTGTATGTGCACGGGTGCTATGCATCTGGAGTTGGTAGGGGACCTATCGACGCCTGCTTTTCTCAACGCGTTCAAGCGCTTCGTAAATCTAAGAGGGTTTTGTAAGACCATGTTCTCCGATAACGGCACGAACTTCGTTGGAGCTGAAAAAGAACTTCGTAACAGGTACGAGCAGTGCATGGCTGATGAAACACTGCAGTCGTTTTTTGCGGAGTCCAGCATAGAGTGGCGCTTCAATCCACCGACCGCACCTCACATGGGTGGATATTGGGAAACCGGTATTAAACGTATTAAGTACCACTTAAAGCGCGTCTTAGGAGAAACCCTCCTATCCTACGAAGATTTCAGCACTTTGTTAACAGAAGTGGAAGCTTGTGTTAATTCTCGCCCAATATGTGAGGTGTCAACGAGTGCAACCGATCTCGAAGCTCTAACGCCGGGGCATTTCATCATCGGTGAACCGCTTAAGGCAATCCCAGAACCTGAGGGTCAAGGGTTCTGTGGAAATGTCCATCAGAGGTGGCAATTACTTTCTCAAGTACGTCGACATTTTTGGCGTCGTTGGAGAGACGAATATCTCCTGAGTTTACAACGTCGCACTAAATGGTTTCGTCCATCACGCAATTTCGAAGAAGGAGACGTTGTAGCTATCTTCAACGAACCTTCTCCCCCAACCAAGTGGACACTCGGAAGGGTAATTAGGTGTCACCCCGGAGCTGACGGCCGGGTGCGAGTTGTTACGGTGAAGGCTTCTACTGGAGAATTCAGGCGACCAATAGCCAAATTGTGCCTTCTACCGACCAAGGAAGATTTATTTTGCAAAAATGAAGACTAAGGATCAAATTCATAATTTTCAATATCTTTCAAAATACTATGTTATCGTAATCTTAAGTTGAACAAATCACGTTTATAACTTAGATAGTTCAAGGGCGGCGGCATGATGAGTTCGTATTTGCGTCCTTTAAACTTATTAACGTTAAACTATATATTAAGTAACAAGGGTTAATACATATGCGCTGGCAACCCTGGTTGTCATGACATTTGCATTGTCCCTTTGCCTTTTCTCTTTTTTAATTTTTATTATTCAAACTACAGTCCATTCGACCGCCCGCAAATTGAGTCTTAAATTGTTATTGCAATAGTGAATTATCAAGTGAATAAAACTGTTTAAGAATAAGTATAAGCTTATTTCATTGCTTTTGTTATTACAATTGGAATACCCGCAAATACAACACGTAAGTTTGAGAAACTACATTTCGTTGGTCATCAGCGCCAATTAACCCGCAAAAAGAAGGTAATCCGCTACAACAGGTGTCTTTTATAGGCGCCAAAGAACTCAACCGATCTTTATGAAATTTTCACAATATATACTTGGGTTCACTGGATACAGCATAGACAATATATAGTTTTGGAAAAGTAGGCGGAGCCACGCCCCCAGGCTATATAAAGTTTCAATTCGTCATAACTCCGAACTTTTTTGGTCTAAATTAATGATATTTGGATATAAGTGTCACTTAGTCAATATCTACATAATTTTTCAAAAGTGGGCGGTGCCAGGCCCACATATTTTGTGTTTTGTTTTTGCTCTTGAACTTTCACGATAGGTTCAGGAGTTCGCTGGACACGACACAATCTGTATATAGCTTTTGGAAAAGCCCCCAGGTTATATAAAGCTGCAGTTCGGTACAGCTAGGAGTTTATTTGGTTGAAGTTAATGACATTTTATATATAGATGTGTTCTATGTATTAAAACGTCAAAACAACGTCTACCGGGTTTGCTGGTATATTATAAAATGGAGAAATCAAACAACGAATTTCAGCATTCTTTTGTAAAACTGAGAGACTAGTTTGCGTTCAAATAGACAGACGGACAGACAGACAGACGGACGGAGAAATGGACATGCCTACATCGACTCCGCTCATCGTGCTGATCATTTAAGTGAACTTTTCTTCTCTTCTTCTCATACTTAGATACATTTAATGTTTATGAAAGGTATGAAAATCAAAAAAGATATATAACTTCGCTATTGCAGTGGGCTATTAATACGTGCCCGAATACTTTGCTTTCGGGTTTTCCGATTTGGCTAATTTTTGGCAGGAGTATAAAACATACTACTGAGAAGCAGCTGACCATTTTTCATTGAAATATCAAGATTGCATTATAAGCGATTGCCTTTGAAAATAGCAGAAATTTTATGCTGAAAAGTGGGCGGCGCAACGCCTACTTCTTCAAAATTGACAAAATTAGTTTGCGGCCGAGTTTTTCTTAAAAAGCTTATTATGTGTGCGATTGATATAGTTTGCTTGGTTGTAGAAATATCGCTTTTTAAATTTTACAAAAAAAATTTTCAGAACTATGTTAAAAAACTGGGCGTTAACATTAACCGATTTCGCCCATTTTTACAGCAAACAGTTACCTCTATATATAGAACATTATCACTAAATTTCGTTTCGACAACTTTTTGGCGGAGTTATGGCATAAACAGTTTTGTAGAATAGTCCACTATAAAAAGCGCGAGGCCACGCCCATTTTCGAAAATTTAAAGTTTTTAAATTTCTTTGCTTACGGAAACCTTAAAAGTGCAATATAAATGATGCAAAGCTATTTTACGCAAAGTTATTGCCTATTTAATATATCTACGATCCTCTTCAAAATCTTTCATGTAAAAGTGGGCATAGACCCTAACCGATCCCGCCCATTTTTTCCTGGAACATTCCTTGTATACCTGGTAACCTTGCGTGCTGAATTTCGTTTCGATATCTTGAACGGTTTTTGATTTTTGATTAATATTATTTCTAAAGCTGACTTAATCAAAAGTGGGCGGTGCCACTCCCATTTTCAAAAATTTCTTGAAAAATTTATTTTATGCCTCAATCTCAATGTATTCACCAAATTTTATTTATATAGGTTTATTATGTACTGAGTGATCACTTTTTTTGTGTTTTCGAAAATATTCTATATATAAAAAGTGGGCGTGACTATCGTCCGATTTCGGCCATTTTGAATAGCGGCCGGAGATGAGTGCCAAGGAACCCGCATGCTAAATTTTATTAAGATATCTCAAAATTTACTCAAGTTATCGTGTTCACAGACGGACGGACGGACGGACATGGCTTAATCAATTTCTCTGTTCGTCCTGAACATTTTGATATATATAAGCCAATATCTATCTCGATCCGTTTATGCCATTACGTACTGCCGTTAGGCGACTAAAGTTAATATACCTTGTGTGCGTAGCACTACTAGGTATAAAAATGATTGACAATACAAAAGAATGGATAGAAGGGCTTTTATGAAAATACTAGATGACCCGGCAGACCTTGTCCTACCCAAAATTAACTTAACTACATTTGAAAAATTGTGAAAGTTCCATATAATTCCATGCAAACTATCTCTATCTCTATGGCGCGATATACAACAGGTATATCATCATAAACCTCCTAAGAGATTTTTGCGCCAAGCTTCTCTTCCAATTTGTGGTGTGCCGATTTGAATTTTCCCTACAAATTGGTGGGACCTACAGTTTTTTGCCGACTCCGAACGGCATCTACAAAGGAGACGAATTTTTGCTGAGAAGCCTGTCATGGCAGAAATACACTCGGAGAGTTTGCCAAACCACTGCCGAGGGGCGACCCCGTTTTGAAAAACTTTTTTCAAATCACTTTTGATGTTACCTGTACCAGGGCTCGAACCATGGACCTTCGGTGTGGTAGGCCGGCAACACTGCCTTCACACCACGGCGACCGATCCATGCAAACACAATTGCAAAAAGAAGGCTAGAAAACCCGGCCACGTTTCGCTGAGTCTCAGAACTTGTAAATAGACGGAGTTAGATCTTAAGCATTTTATTTCCGAAATCAGTAGAGAGATATGGATCTTAATCACTTTCATATGATACCGATTTGATACTTACATACTTTGGGTAGCCCTGATTCATCTATTGCTTGATAGCTCCGAAATCGGTTGTGTTATAGAACTAATGGATATCTTAAATTTTAAGTTAAGCGACTATGAACTCGAAGATGAAACATGAATTCACTTCTATTAAGCAGTTTTTGAATGATACACGAACAAACATACAGACAGACAGATGAAAGTTCTAAGAACTGTTGAATTGGTTTCCATTAGTTTAATAATGATAACTCCTATTCATTTTTCTTTAATATCTAAGAGATATACAGCGGGATATATTATGGGGCCTGCCATTTATTATAAAACACCAGCTTAACTAATAGGTTCTTGAAGTGCATCGGCATGTAATAAAAACGGCTCTTGATTATCTTGGTTTGGCTATGCTCGACCTTAGTATCTATGTAAGTTTGTTAACAAATATATATGTGCATACTTTATATAAAACTAGCACACATACGCACCCACAAGTGAGCTTCGTATAAAATAGACACTTGGATTTGTCGATTCGAGGGTCCCTCGTGCCAAATGAAGTCAATGTTTATGCGTACTAATAAAATTACTTCATTGTTATGCGGGATGCTCATTACCTTCAGTGAACTAAAAAGCTTAGCACCAAAAATATAATACATACACTGATACAAGTTTAGGCTATTCTTGGAAGAGAGTGGTCCACGATTTATCTCCTTCGTTTACATTAGGCTATAATTCTTCCCAAGTAGTTGCTTATGGGGACAGCTCGGGAGTGTAGTTTACAAATTACTAAACATTCTTTAAGGGATAGAAAATGTACCTATGCGACGCCCCTCCCCCCTCCTTTTAAATTTTAGGGTGGAATTAGCCTCGTTATAGGACATTCTCAAAAAAAGGAACAATTCGACCCATTTAAAGAGCTCTAAACTTGCATTAGTCGCAAGCTCCGTCTTGATCCCAGGCTACACACATTTTTTCAGGGTTTATAAATATGTAAAATAACACCCACATACTAATGCACACACACACACTCAATTCTTACTGATAAGCGCCGCAATGATAAGCATATGTTTAGGCGCTCACGCTATTTATTAAACAAAAAATGTATTAAAAAAGGGGGGGATGGGGGGGGCGGGGGGCAAACAAATCTCATAAGAGAAATGGAAAGAGAGTAAATAATGTGAAGGGAAACTGCAACAAGTGTTGCTTGTAAATAAAGTATTTGGAAGCCATTCAGCAAAACTCAGCAATTTTCAGCAGCTCAGTGAGAGAGCTAGACAGAGCGTAGCAGCATTTGACAGTTGCTGGCCTTAACAGCTGTTTAGTACATTAATGAATGTGCAAATAGTATTTTCACCTACAACAGCACATACATATTGACAGATTTGCAAAGATGATGAATGAAATCTCGAATAGCAACGACCCCAACATGTTTACAGTTAGGCCTTTAGGTCCCAATTTTTCTTGTTTAGAGCGCAACATATTTGCATGCATACTTTATTGAATGTTGTTAACAGCAGTGCGTGAGCGTCAAAGAATATTCTCTTACACTCCGCGTGCGTTGTTATTGAGCAAAGTTTGCGCCAACTAACCACTGTTCATGCAGAACCGATAAGCTTGTACGCAACGAAGTGTTGGCTCTAATTAGTCGAATGCTATACGCGAAACTATTCGGTTGATTTATCGGATTGAAAATTTGTTATAACAATATTTATGTTTTAGTATTAATTAAAATTAATAACAAAAAACCACAATGCAGTTTTTGTGAAATATGTGTGTGTGGAAAAATTACAACGCGAAAAAAAAATTTTGTAAATTTGTGTACTTTGTAAATACGCAATGATATACAGAAGGGAATGTGCAATGGAATTGAACTAGTATACAAAAAAAAACAAAATCTTCTCTTGTGTTTAAATTCAAAATAAATAATGTGCGTATTTGGCCACAACCGCCAGAGAGGCTTAAATAACATAAAGAAAATTTTACAGTGGACAAAATAATTTTTCTCGCCAAAAGTTATAACTCAAGAACGCCTGTACCGATTTGGAAGATTGACACTAATTTAGATTGTCCTCTGATTAGAATAGGAGAATACCCAATAAAATTTCCGAAAAATTCTTGAAAAAGAAATTTTATTTTCCCATACATTTTGTATGGTGAGAATTTTTATAATTTTTTTTTGTTTGTTAGAAAAGCTCAATAATGGATCGATCGATGGTGAAGTTGAATTGTGAGTGTTTGAAATAGTTACATGTATAGGGATTGGGATAGGAATTGGGATAGGGATAGGGATAGTAATAGTTATAGTCCGTTAATTATTATACCTCCGAAACCAGTTGAGATATGGATCTGAGTTATATTGCGTATTACAGCATTGATTAA
Organism: Merzomyia westermanni; assembly: GCA_949987695.1. Classification (NCBI taxonomy): domain Eukaryota; kingdom Metazoa; phylum Arthropoda; class Insecta; order Diptera; family Tephritidae; genus Merzomyia; species Merzomyia westermanni. The sequence goes on from OX465290.1 coordinate 49,248,016, forward strand.
CACCTTTCGTTTAATACCAATATTTTACTAACAAATTTCGGTTCACCTTGCTCGATATCTTGATTGACATTGATTCATCGAAATAGGGGCTATCTTAAATTTTAAATTGGAGGGCTAGTAATGTAAGGGTGAAAAATGAATTGAGTTCTATTAATCCGTTTTTGAGTGATACACGAACAAACATACAACCAGATAGACAAAAATTCTAAAAGCTGTTGATTTGATTTCTATTGGCTCAAAAATGATATCTCATGTTAATTTTTCATGAATATCTGCAATGTACAGACCTGTTACAATTTTATTATATGAACAGATTTTTTTCTTGTTATTTTAACAATTTCGGATTAGACATAGTGACAGTTTCAGGCCATTCCGCCCATCGGCCTTGCTCCAAGCACCTCAAATAGCTCTAAATGTATATCAGCTTCTTTAGTTTGAACGACTTCAAATATTTAATAATTTTCTCGTTGTTTTTATACTCAATCTGATCCTGCTCTATCTGAAGAGACTCCTTCCAGAAAATTCTGATAGCTCAGAACTAATATCCAGCTAAACTATCTGACGACAGTACTAGGATCTAGCTCAGTAACCAAGCAATGCTTTCAAGTGTCCACATTGATATGGCGTTGTTATTGCCCGTTCTATTTGTCACCCAGTGCATTACCTGGCAATTCATTTTTTGCTTTGACTTGTTCTCAACTGATTGTGAATGAGTGATTATTGATATCTGTTACTTTAAGTAGCTTTTAACTATCGGTCTGTACTTCTATCTTTTCACACAGATGACCAGAGATGAGTTTAGCTATCAATATTAATAGTGAGGAAAATTGTTGATTATCTTCTCCAGAGTTTTGAATGTGAAAGACTGATAAGTCTATAGTCCTTTGGTTGATATCGCCAAACCTTAATCCTCTAGCGCTATGAAATATATATACTGACCAAAAGTTTCATAGCAATCACAAATATTCGGAGCTGTTTTCTTTTTATCGGAGTCGCTGGGATTCGGGGGTGGTCAAAACACCTACACCCCTCTTGCTAACGACGGCCCAAACTTCTTTATTTGTTAAAACCTGTCGCAGTATTAACTTTAGCGCAAAGTGGTCGTCCTCAAATAGCGGTCGTCCTCACTTAGCAAACAAGGAAATACAAATTGCGCAGAAACCCGCAAAAATTACGAAAAGTTAAAAGCATTTCCCTTTCTTTCCAAATATTTGCTTTTTTTCGTTTTCCTTTTTTCTTAATGTTGTGCCAGACTGTTCATACCTAAGCCAAAGCGAATAAGTAAAAGCCACAAAAATGGGATAAAAAAAAGTTACAACCAAACTAAAGCCTTTTAAGTAAATTTAAAAGGTCATACGAATGTCCGAACGGGAAAATTTAATTGGGAACGTAAAATATGAAAATAAGAGAAAATGTGAAACTATACCGACGCAAAAGAAATGCAATAAAAAACAAAAACAATTCGAGTTAACTACCTTGTATGATCTCCTAAAGTGAAATACTTCCAGAATAAAAGTGAAAACCCGATAGCCATAATGAAAAGTAGCAATAAAATAAAATAAAATAAAATAAAATAAAATAAAATAAAATAATACAAAATTTGACAAAACAAAATAAAATAAAACGATTTTAAGTAAAATAAAAACAAGTAAGGAAGTGGGTACAGCATAGACAATATATAGTTTTGGAAAAGTAGGCGGAGCCACGCCCCCAGGCTATATAAAGTTTCAATTCGTCATAACTCCGAACTTTTTTGGTCTAAATTAATGATATTTGGATATAAGTGTCACTTAGTCAATATCTACATCATTTTTCAAAAGTGGGCGGTGCCACGCCTACATATTTTGTGTTTTGTTTTTCTCTTGAAATTTCACGATATGTTCAGGAGTTCGCTGGGCACGACACAGTCTGCATAAACTTTTGGAAAAGCCGCCAGGTTATATGAAGCTGCCGTTCGGTATAGTTAGGAGTTTATTTGGTTCAAGTTAATGACATTTTATATATAGATGTGTTCTATGTATCAAAACGTCAAAACAACGTATACCGGGTTTTGCTAGTATAATATAAAATGGCGAAAGCAAACAACGAAATTTAGCATTTTTGTAAAACTGAGATACTAGTTTGCGTTCCAATAGACAGACGGACAAACAGACAGACGGACGGAGAGGCGGGCGTGGCTAAATCGACTCCGCTCATAGTACTGATCATTTTAGTGAACTTTTCCCTTCTTGTTCTCTTACTTACATACATTTAATGTTTATGGTGCGGTGCCACGCCCACATATTTTGTGTTTTGTTTTGCTCTTGAACTTTCGCGATAGGTTCAGGAGTTCGCTGGACACGACACAATCTGTATATAGCTTTTGGAAAAGCCCCCAGGTTATATAAAGCTGCAGTTCGGTACAGCTAGGAGTTTATTTGGTTCAAGTTAATGACATTTTATATATAGATGTGTTCTATGTATTAAAACGTCAAAACAACGTCTACCGGGCTTGCTAGTATATTATAAAATGGAGAAAGCAAACAACGAATTTCAGCATTCTTTTGTAAAACTGAGATACTAGCTTGCGTTCAAATAGACAGACGGACAAACAGACAGACGGACGGAGAGACGGACATGGCTAAATCGACTCCGCTCATCGTGCTGATCATTTTAGTGAACTTTTCTCTTATGGAAATCAAAAAAGATATATAACTTCGCTATTGCAGTGGGCTATTAACTACGTGCCCGAATATTTTGCTTGTGTGTTTCCCTATCTGGCTAATTTTTGGCAGGAGTATAATACATACTACTGAGAAGCAGCTGACCAATTTTCATTGAAATATGAATATTGAATTATAAGCGATTGCCTTTGAAAATAGCAGACATTTTATGCTGAAAAGTGGGCGGCGCTACACCTAGTTCTTCAAAATTGACAAAAATTGTTTGCGGTCGAGTTTTGCTTAAAAAGCTTATTATGTGTGCAAAATCTGATTGATGTAGCTTACAAAAAAATCTTCAGAACTATGTTAAAAAACTGAGCGTGGACATTACCCGATTTCGCCCATTTTTACAGAAACCAGTTACCTTTATATATAGAACATTATCACGAAATTTCGTTTCGATAAATCAATTTTTGGCGGAGTTAGGGCATAAAAAGTTTTGCGGAATGGACCACTATGAAAAGGGCGGGGCCACGCCCATTTTCGAAAATTTTAAGTTTTTGGATTTCTTTGTTTACGGAAACTTGAAAAGTGAAATATAAATGATGTAAAGCTATTTAACGCAAAGTTATTGCCTATTTAATATATCTACGATCCTCTTCAAAATCTTTCATATAAAAGTGGACGTAGACCTTAAAAGATCCCGCCCATTTTTTCCTGGAACATCCCTTGTATACCTGGAAACCTGCGCGTTTCGATATCTTGAACGATTTTTGATTTATGATTAATATTATTTCTAAATTTGACTTAATAAAAAGTTGGCGGTGCCACTCCGATTTTCAAAAATTTCTTCAAAAATTTATCTTATGCCTCAATCTCAATGTATTCACCAAATTTTATCCTTATAGGTGTATTATGTACTGAGTAATCACTTTTTTTGTGTTTTCGAAAATATTCTACATATAAAAAGTGGGCGTGGCTATCATCCGATTTCACCCATTTTAAATAGCGCTAGATGAGTGCCAAGGAACCCGCATGCCAAATTTCATTAAGATATCTCAAAATTTTCTCAAGTTATCGTTCTCATAGATGGACGGACGGGCATGGCTTAATCAATTTCTCTTTTCATCCTGAACATTTTGATATATTTAAGTCAATATCTATCTCGATCCGTTTATACCGTTACCTACTGCCGTTAAGCGACTAAAGTTAATATACCTTGTGTGCGTTGCATTACTAGGTATCAAAATAATAATAATATCTTCTTTAAATGGTCATCTAACCCCCTGGGCGATTTTGACCGTCCAACATAGCTCGCCAGTCGTTTCTTCGTTGCGCCAACTGGCGCCAATTGGAAACACCGCGGGATCGCAAATCGGTCTCCACTTGGTCCTTCCATCGGACCTCTTCCGCTGCTTCCACCGGCGGGTGCCGATAAGAATACCTTCTGGGCTGGAGCTCATTCGCACTACGCGGCCTAGCCAGCGAAGCCGCTGTCTTTTAATTCGCTGAACTATGTCGGTGTCTGCGTAAAGTTCATACAGCTCATCATTAAATCTTCTTCGGTACTCGCCGTCGCCAACGCGTAGAGGTCCACAAATCTTTCGAAGAACCTTTCTCTCGAATACTCCCAGAGCCGCCTCATCAGATGTTGTTAGTGTCCACGCTTCTGCACCATATAGCAGGACGGGTGCGATGAGTGACTTGTAGAGTGTTATTTTCGTTCGTCGAGAGAGGACTTTACTTTTCAATTGCCTACTCAGTCCGAAGTAGCATTTGTTTGCAAGAGTAATTCTTCGTCGGATTTCTAGGCTAACATTATTGTTGGTGTTAATGCTGGTTCCCAGGTAAACGAAGTCCTTTACTATTTCGAAATTATTGCTGCCAACAGTGGCTTGGTTGCCAAGGCGCGAATGCGCTGACTCTTTGCATGATGACAGAAGGTACTTCGTTTTGCCCTCGTTCACCACCAATCCCATTTTCTCCGCTTCTTTTTCTAATTTGGAGTAAGCAGATAAATAATAAATATAATAAAATAAAATAAAATAAATTATAATAAAATAAGATAAAATAAAATAAAATATAATAAAATAAAATAATATAAAGTAAAATATAATAAAATAAAATAAAATAAATAATAAATATAATAAAATAAAATAAAATAAATTATAATAAAATAAGATAAAATAAAATAAAATAAAATATAATATAATAAAATAATATAAAGTAAAATATAATAAAATAAAATAAAATAAAGTATAATAAAATATAACAAAACAAATTAAGTAAAATATAATAAAATAAATTAAAGCAAGAAAAAAAATTAAATAAGATAAAAAAATTAAATAAATTAAAATAAAATAAAATGAAATAACATATAATAAAATAAAATAAAATAAAATGAAATATAATAAAACCAAATAAAATAAAATAAAATAATATAAAACAAAATAAAATAAAAGAAAATAAAATAAAATAAAATAAAATAAAATAAAGTAAAGTAAAATAAAATAAAATAAAATAAAATAAAATAAAATAAAATAAAATAAAACAAAATAAAATTAAGTAAATTAAAAAAAATAAAGTATAATATAATAAAATAAAACAAAATAAATATAAAAAAAAAAACAAAATAAAATAATAAATAACAAAATTAAAAGTAAAATTTGGGAAAAAATTATTTTATACTTTACTAAACAGTAAAATTTTAATGCAGCCATTTCAATGTAAATTTCGTACAAACAAATTTTGTTCATATTTTGTTTTACATTCATTTTATGCATAAAACCCGTATAGCGAGTTGTAAGAATATAACACGTGTGGGACATTTGAGTAATTAAATAAATATCGAAAATTGTTTAACAACTAAAATATTCAGTCAACAAGTAAAGCAAGTAGAAATTAATTTTGCCCAACATATGGCTTACATAAGATGAATTTCATTTCAAAGGCTGAAAAAAACGTACATTTTGAACCCGACCCCGTCAGAATTTGATGAAATTTTGCATAGAGGTACATCTTACCTACCCAAACACAACCTAATTTTTAGAAATTGCATTTTCGAAAAATTGTGGGCGTGGCAAGGTATCGAAATATTCGAAAATATTCGAAAAATGACGATAATAGGTACTTTTAAAGTGTGATTACTAGGGAATGGCTTTACCGATTTCAAAGATCTTCCTACCATTAGAAAGGTATTGAAATAAACTATCAAAAAATACACTAAAAAATGTTTTCCAAAATAAAATTTTGAACTGAAAAAACACTTCAAAGATCAAGCTATTTTGAAAAATAAAATTTTATTTTAGAAAGGTCTATTTAATATATATAACATATCTAAAAAGTAGAATGGTCTTTGTTTTTCTTTGCTTTTTAAAAATTTTTTAAGTAAAACCATCTCTTGTTAACTTGTTTTTATTTTGATATTATTGTGTGACAAAAAAAAATTCCTAGCTATACTTTGGAAGTTATACAGATTTTTTTTAATTCTAATAGAGTCGAACAAGACTTTTTTTTGTCAAATTTTCAGGCATTCCCAAAATATTAAATTAATGACCTTGGTAACACAAAAATTTAACCGCTCATCAAAGGATACAGCGGATCAATCTTCCACCACATGAAATCTGTAGCGAAAATAATTTTTTCTACCTGTTTGTTGTGCTGTTTACCGCAACAACTGAAATATATATAGAATATCGCTATGAAGCTTACAGTCAGGTAGAAATACAAGGTGGCGCAAAAGTAAGCTTCCGATGTTCAGCATATCGGTTGTGGCACGAGCAGTTGTTGGAACCACATGTTTTCCAATCCCAATTCATCAAGTTGCGGCAAAAAGAACTCGTTGATCATTGCTCTGTAGCGCTCACCATTCACAGTAACCGTTTGGCCCCGACCGATTATTGGTCAAATAAATAGTCAGCAATATTCCGCGTTCTGGAGCAGTGTAGCGTAAAATTGTTTATTAACGTGTATTTCGCATGTGTTTACTACACAAATGTCAAAACAGAACTGACTTTAGGGGCCAATCGCAAAATGTATAGCATTTTCTAATAGGAGGATTACTTTTGCGCCACCTTGTAGAATCTAAACGAAGGGTGTATGTTTATGTTGTACAATAGATCCTATGCATAGTAGTGCCGAAACGTACCTAGGATCTATTGGACAACATAAACATACACCCTTCGGTTAGATAGTACAATAAACTTTTAATGACTAAGTATATACTATTATACCTGATTGTTAGCTTCATAGCGATATTCTATGAATTTGTTTCAGTTGTCATTGCAAATTCAAAGCGAAAGTATGTTAATTTCAAAATTTTTCAAAACAAATTGTTTTACTTCGTTCTTTAAGTTTCTTCAGTACGGGTTTTTGTACTTCAACATACATATATCTGTTTATTTGCGTTTATTTCAAAAAAGTTCTATTCGTCTAGTAAAAATTTTAGTTGTGTTTAAACGGCTGTTATACTTCGTGCTTAGTTTCTCCTTAAATTACAAATAGATATGAAATCAACTAATAAATACAGATGTGTGCAGCTATCAACAAAATGTTTCTCTCAACTTCGAAACATTAGCTTAAACGAAGCAGCGCTGATATCTGAGAATTTTCCAGCAGTCTCCAACATTCATTGTTGCCGTATTTGCGAAAGTTGTCGCTTTAAACTGAAGGATGCTATCAAGATTGTTGATAATCAGCGTTCTAGTGAAACGGAAAGTGAGGATTTACATGACTTGACTAGCGGTGAATTGTATCAAGAATATAAGGAAGTTCCAACATGCAGCAGCTATACTAAATCACTCGAACGCAACGAACTCGTCGACAATATAAATAAGCATGTTATTCCTCATTTTGGAAGCCATCCATCGTCAATGAAGCGAAAATATTTAGAAATGGATTCATACTGCAAAAAAAAAACACAGCAAATTGCGCAAAGTATTTCGGATTCACTTGGAGGTGGTTCACTGTCAACTTTATCAGAAGACCTAAAGAAGATCAAAGCTTACTACGAACAAATTTTGGAGAACATAAAATATCAAATCGAAAACTGCTCAAATAATTTGGATAAGCAAAAAATATTATCTCTATTACCAAACACCATGACATCTACGGAAATTAAAGACATTTTTGGGCATGATTTATCTTACGAATTGATAAAAATTAGCAAAGATATACAAAAAAATAAAACAAAGTTTTCGGACGTCAAACGCTACAAACGATAATTTAATTCATAGAACCTTTGTCATAATATCCGATTGTAATATCCATGATACCATGGCAGTTCATCTATATATTTCAAGAATGATTTATTTTGTTAAGACTAATATAATCAATTCAATTACGAAAGCTATCCACGTGTCAGATGGTGCAGGAGCACAGTACAAAAACAAGTACAACTTAATTAATTTATGTCATCATAAAATTGATTTCGAAATATTCGCTGAGTGGCACTTTTACGCAACCAGCCATGGAAAATCTGCATGTGATGGTATAGGTGGGACATTAAAAAGAGGCGCTCGGAATTATAGCATGGCAAATAAAAACCAAATTCAAACGGCGAAAGACCTTTATCATTGGGCTTCACAAACGTATACCACCTCCATAGAAGTTGCTTACGCAGACGGTGATGAATACACCAAAAAAAAGAAGAGCTACTTTCAAGATACAAAAATGCCGAAACTATTACAGGAACTCAAAGCTTCGATTCTTTTGTACCTTTAGATGAAACATCACTAAAAGTAAGCAAATATTCCGAAAGTCAGCAGTATGACCTGCGCAAAGTTGTATATTAAATCTAAATAAATAAAAATAAAAAATTAACTTTATCAAGTGTACGTCAATTTATTGTGCGTGTCTGAAAAATTTGATAATACGTTTCTTGTTCGAATCTATTAGAAAACTTAGTCATAGTATCTGTATCTGTATAACTTCCAAAGTATAGCTAGGTACCTTTTTTTGTCACACAATAATATCAAAATAAAAAAAAGTTAACGAGAGATGGTTTTACTTAAAAATTTTTTTAAAAGAAAAAAAAAAACACCATTCTAGTTTTTAGATATGTTATATATATTAAATAGACCTTTCTAAAAAAAATTGTTTTTTTAAATCTATTGATCTTTGAAGTGTTTTCCCAGTTTGAAAAAAAAATTTTGAAAAAAATAAAAAAAAATTTTTTTCCGGTGTAATATAGAATCTTTACAGTGTATGTTTTCAAAAGGTTTTTTAATACCTTTCTAATGGTATGAAGATCTTTGAAATCGGTAAAGCCATTCCGTAGTAATCACACTTTAAAAGTACCTATTATCGTCATTTTTCGAATATTTCGATACCTTGCCACGCCCACAATTTACGAAAATGCAATTTCTAAAAATGAGGTTGTGTTTGGGTGGGTTAAATGTGACCCCATGCAAAATTTCATCAAATCCTGAGGGTGTCGGGTTCAACGCACATTGGATTTGATATGAAATTCATCACATGTACTTTCATATTTCAGTCAAGTAAAATTAATAAGTGTTTTAATTAGTGGGTCAACAGCAAATCAAGCAGTTAATTTATCCTCAGTTGTGAAAAATGGATGCGTTGGTGAAAACGCTAACGAATTAGTGTCAGCAGGCTGTCGAGGTGAGTGATATTTATTTACTTAGATATAAAATAATAATAAATTTGAATATATATTAGACTGCGTGGCAGTGAAACATAAAATTTTTATTGTGAGACATAACTTTTATTGTGAGACATTAACTTTAATTTGAGTTTAAATCGAAAAAATCGATTACTCAAAAGTCGATTTTTATTTTGTTTAGAAATAAATTTTTAAAAATCGATTTTTTAAATCTATTTGCTCATAAATCGATTTTTATGTGACAAATGCCTATTACTTGCATTAGTTGTGATTAATTTAAAAAAAAAGTGACATGTCTAAACTTCTAGTTAGTCTATTATGAGCTCTAAAGCGCAGCGAATCGTGGCTTAATCAATTTCTGTTTTCCTCCTAAACTCTTTGCTATATATAAGTCGCAATTATTTTATGTAGTTACGCGTGAGCTACGCTTAGCTGAGTAAAAAGTCAAAGAATGAACGTACAAGCATCAAACTTTAAAAGTAATTATTACCCCCCACTAATTTTTCTTGCTTTTTCATTTGTGTGATATGATTTTCATTTCATGCTTTTAATTGATACATATATTGGCCCTTGACAACGACAAACACGAAGTTCTCACTGCAAAAAGTGTGACACTTCAACTACCCTTTTTCCTCTTTTTCTTCCGTTCGGAAATACAGCGCGTCACAGGCGTGAATAATTATACACCTCACATATTAAAGCACCCGAGAATGAAACCAGCATATTGTGTTTGACCTCATTTTCCAAACGGGTACTTCACCTAATAGAGCTACAACTGCATGTTAAGGGTATGTGAGTACACGTTTGTGTACATTAGAGTGCCTCATAAAAAAAGAAGTTCCATACCTGCAGTTAGTCTTCATACATGAGTAGTATGCACATTGTACATACATACCAATCAGATGCAGATCAGCGAACACGTGTGAGTTCGAAAAAAACATGACCATAAAAACTTGAGCAAACAAGGAGGCCAATATGCGTTCGGTCTACAACAACAAGAGAAAAGACGATTAAGTATGTGTAATTAGTTACTCACATGCATGAATATGTAATTGAATACCCGACAGGAAAATCAATAACTAGTAGCCGAAATCATTGTTTCAGAACTAGAGCTATAGTATTCTCCTTTCGAACCCGTCCATGACTTGTAGACGTAAATAGCGACAAGTATGAGGAGAGACATTTAAAGCGTTGGCATGCAGGTCCCTTAACACTCATCTCGCATCACTATTTAGAATGAGTGATAAGGATGATAGCCACGCCCACTTTTATTTATCGAATATTTTGGAAAATACAAAAAACACTTTTCTGCAGTATGAACATTGAAATTAAGGCGGTCAATCGACTTTCTTGGAAATTTTGGAAAATAGGCGTGACACCTTTCAAATTTTATTTAGTTAATTCAACAAATATTATTAATCATTAATTAAACACCGTTGAAGGAATCACAGAATAAAATTCGGCACACAAATTACCCTTTTTACTGGGAATAGCCGCAGGAAAATGAACGAAATCGTTTAAGCACCACGCCCTCTTATATACAAAAGATTGAAGGGATAATATAATATGTAATATCTCTGTGAAAAAAAAAACTTTATATCAATTATTTGCCATTTCCAAAATGTCCATATACGTAGAAGATCGAAAAATATAAATTTAAAAAAAGGGCGCGGCCACCCCCTTTTATAATGCATTATTCCACAGAACTTGTAAAGCCAGGACTCAAACAGAAATTTGTGTTTTGCAATTTATCTTGGTGAAATATTAATTTGCGCTGCCTACTTTTTAGTATATAAACTCTATATTCGATTTTATTTAGTTTTTTATGCTTAATTTTATCAAGCTGTTTCAATGAAAGTTAGTAAGTTAGTTCTTATTGGTATATAGTCAAAACTAAGCAAATTAGACAACAACAAAAAAAACACAAGATATCCCCACAAAACTTAGTACTTAATTGAAAATGGAGCTTGTATATCTTTTCTGCTTTTTCTGTATTTTAAAGTAGAGTGATAGTCCTACGTAGAGTGGGATGTACCAAAAAAGTACCAATTGGGTACATAATTTTTTAGGTTTCCTTAAATGTTGTAAATTTAGATAGGTGGTTACCCTGTAAGCAGAGCTTAAGTGTAAACAATTAAGTAACTTAAGATAGTGTTCCATATTAGCTATATTTAAGAGTTCATTGAAATATGTCTAGTAATTTTCGAGATAAAAGCGGAAATGCGAAAAAAAATAATGGTATGGTATTAGGTGGCAACCCTAGGAGACAACCCAAACTAAAAATATTTTTGTTGATATACGACGTAAAATACACTTTGTTTGAAACTCATGTTGGTATATCTCTTTTTATTTTAAAATGCATTTTAGGTGGATGGCAACCCTGTAAAGGGATTCGAAGTGACAGCACTTAAGTTCATAGAAGATTAGCTAGCAACCATAGTTGGCGAATATAATATAGATAGTTATTTTAAAAAGCCACGTGAAATACCCTTCGTTTGATACCCATATTGGCATATAGCACTTAATTTTAAAAATATTTTAAATAGGTGGCAAGCTTGTAAATGCCTCCTTTGTTGTAGCGCCTAAAGAGAAAGTCTAACAATGTAGAGCTCTGCCTACATACCAAATCTCATCGCAAATCATTTAAAGCCTTTGTCGAGATAGTAGTGGAGACATTACAGATATCAAATAAATATTAATAGCAGAATCCAAAACAAGAGTTCTTACTTTTTTGTCGGTCTTTCTGTTTGTTTGAACTCGCATCACTTAAAAACTTCTGCATGGAATTTAATTAAATTTTCACAGAAGTATTTCTGTATGTCTGACTAGAGCCCTAAGCATCAGGAAACGGGGTTGTTCCCGCAGAATACAGTGGTGGGCAAAATAGTAGAATCACATATTTTTATAGATATAGTTAAACTATATCATTGATATTGCGTAAAAAATTACATCAACAAATATATATAAAATTCATTTAGCTGTTTGTATGTCTGCCTCTATTATGTTTGTATGCACATCACTAGATACATACTGCATGGAGTTGAGTATTTTTTTCACAACCATATTGATGGGGATCTAATTAAAAAATTACACATTTTTCTGTAGCTGTATATAATGATTTTGGGTTCCGAAGTGAAGCACTTAGTATAAATATAAAAAACCACAGAAATAGGTAGCCATTTTCCCTGCCAGGGCTGTAATGTTTTCGAGAGCAAACGCATACATACAAATAAATTTGAAGCCTTACACAAATGAATTGCTGATGAATGTCAACTGAATGCTTTGTGCATGAAAAAGTGTCTGAAGGACATTTTCCTGTGCATGCAGAAGTAAACACAGGCACTGATTTATGGCACACAAACAGTCATACACACACACACAGACACACTCACATATGTGGTCAATACATGCACAATGACATATTCTTGATTGCGACTACTTAGCAAGTGTGCTTGTTAAACCCTTTTTTTGTTGTTGTTTTTGAGCTTTGATACACACTTTTGAACGCTTGAGTGAGAACAACAGTAACACAAACAACAACAAGAATAACAGCAACACCACTAAAACCAACAACCATCATCAACTTCAACAACAAACGGGCTATTTAACTTGATAAGCCTACTGAGGAAGGTATTTGCTTTGCTATGCAGTGTTGCTATATACAAACACAAGCGGCTAGTTTCAAGCCAATGGCAAGACAATGAAATCCTGCAACATGACGTACAGACTGAGCAGTGTAAAGAGTTTTAATAAAGAAATGTTGTTCAACAGCTGCCGAGTGTCAGTGAATGCAAGGCGGATGGGTGGGTCTTTTATCTTTATTAAGCCCAAATTCTGTAATGGAAAGCAATAGCACTTGATAAGACTTAGTGACATTGCAGAGAGGACAGAAAAAGATGTGTGAAAAATATTTTACGCGGCCAGGACGAACTTCATTAAAGCGCAAGAGTAACCCCAGCGGGCCTGAAACTTAGAAGAGACTTGGTCTGCCTTTGTATAAGGTAAGTAAAATCCACTATCCCAAAGTTTTATGGTGTCAAACAGATAGCTGCGTTCCATTTAAAAACTTTTCCTGCTTGAGATATGTAAGCTACGACGACATTTGTTGTTACAACAGTTCCTCACTCTGCCTAGTCATAAACTTCTCCTTAGGTATGTCTTTGAAAACTAGCAGTTTCAATAGGGTTGAATGATTTTGAACTTAGAAGAGTTGGTTGATATCATGCGGGTGACATACATGCTGACCAAAGTTTTACTTTAATTTATTTTATATTCTTATTTTTTATTTTATTTTATTTTATTTTATTTTATTTTGTTTTATTATATTATATTTTAATTTATTTTATCGTATTGTTAGCTGAAATGTTAGCAATGCGTGCCAAAATTTTTCTGATGAAGAATCTTAGCAACTTCCGAAATGGATCTATCAGAAAAGCTATGGCAGTTGTCTTTTAACATTTTTCCTACTCTATTCAATTAAAAAATTTTTAATAATTAATTAAAAATGATTATAAAAAAAAAAAAAAAAAAAAAAAATAATAATTTTCATAAAAATTCAAAAACTAAAAAATTATTATTCTTGGCCTTGAGCTAATTGCATGAATACTTATTTTATTTTAATTGTATTATATTGTATTTTATTTTATTTTATTTTTTTATTTTATATTATTATATTTTATTTTAAGCAAACTTATGGATCAGAGCTGGGCGATAAGGATTACGATTACAAGACGATTGCGATTACAGTAATCGTAATTTCAAAAAACTAAATTAGGATTACTGTAATTATTAATCCATCGAACCGCGATTACGATTACGTAATCGTAATTCTAGGAAACATAAATTACGTAATCGTAATTCTAGGAAACATAAATTACGATTACCGTAATCGGAATCGCACTTTCAACAATTAAGGATTAAGTAATCGTAATTTCATATATATTAAATTACAATTACTGTATTCGTTGCTTAGGATTTTTTAATAAAATACTTGTAAAAGTAACGATTATTCCTTTTCAGATCAGATTTCAGTGAACCTTTATTTAAGTAAACATTACGTAAATAAATAAAATTAAGAAATTAATATTGTCACATTTTTGCGCAAATAACATCGACAAATTTTAGAAATTCAAAGTTACATGTATAGCCTTATTCTAAATTGGCCTTAAGCAAGACTTATTTTTTCAAAAGAAAATTCAGAAAGGGCATGGCGATGGGGAGAATAACCTTGCTACAGGTGCAGATGAAGGAAACCTTCTTTAGCAAAGGATATTTTGCGAAACACTCACAACTATTATCCGCATCATTCAAATATCTGAAAAGTTGTTCGCCTATTATGTTTGAACCATTAGCTTTTTGTTTTAAATAAACTTATGAAATATATTGAACTTACATGTTCTAAATTTTCATAGTAATCCTTATTGAAAAGAAACTTGTCTCTAAGGCACTTAGAATCGTTCAAAAAATTGCAATTCCTGCGACTCTTTTTTCGTTTCCTGCTTTCATAATTCACTGAAAAATCAGGATCGATTATTTTATCTGCAGAAAAATCAGACTGTTCCATTTCAGAACAATTTAGAGGATCCATTTTCTCTATGATGCTAAATATATAATAATAGGTAGACCATGGGGTATTTTTTAAATATTGGCTTATAAGACTCCTAACTTACATACATGTATAAGCGTATATGAACCTTTATTGCAAAAACGCCTGATTGACTCGATAATCACCGCTATACTAACAGGCTCGGCGCGTAATGACTTGACAGCTAGGCAAGTTTACATTAGAAATAAAATTCATAGCTTCCTCTGTTCATATTATAAAATCACTTATAGCTTTCACTTTGTCGGCGGTCTTATATTCCAATTACCCACCGACGCACGTACGTAGTACGTGTCAGCTGACACGACCTGCCTTATGAGAGTGCCATGTATACGTGGTACGTAGCGTAGAAATCAAAGACATTTTGAATTTTTCCGTAAGAACGTGTCAGCTGATTGCTCTCTCATATGCAGTGTTGCCTATTCATACGTGTGTATGCTGGTTATGGTTCGTTTGCAGTTGCTTTACAGAAATACCTCAAAATACCTTTGAAATTTTCGTAATAATGTTGAAATAACCTGAAATTACGATATTAAGTTGTTGCTTTTAAATAAATTGCCTGGCTATAAGTATTTAATATTAATTTCGGACACTCATAAAATGAAAAATAATTGTTTCAAAAGTACACGTTTGAGTTATCATGCATGAAAACTGATCAATGGCAACATTGTATTGAATGTAAACAACAGAAATGGCTGATTTCTCCGTTGGCGCCACGGGCATAAGATTCCCTCAAACGTACGTACGTACGGGATACGTAAACGTACGTTACGCACGTCGGTGAGTAATTGGACTATTAGAAATCTCTAAAATTAACAGATTTTCATTCAATTTTTTGACGTTGTGAATTTTTTGTTTTTGTAAAATTTAACAAATTACTCCTATATTATATATTTACTATCAAGTGCAAAATACTGCCACTCTTTCCCGCAATACGAACAAGTAATTTACGCCAGCATATATGTATGTATCAAAATTTTTAAAACTTTTTCAAGGTTGGCTAAAAAATTTATAATTTCAAAAGTTGTGTATGAAAATTATAGCAATTGTAATCCTACGTACATAAATTAACGATTACAAGAATCGTAATTTAAAAAAAGTGAAATTACGATTACGTAATCGTAGTCCTAAGTACCTAAATTAACGATTACTGTAATTGTAATCCGAGCTGTAATCGATTACGCATGTAATCCTTATCGCCCAGCTCTGTTATGGGTGCATATACGACTTTCTATCCACATATAAAGGGTGTTTTTTAGGGGTATAGAACTTTGAATTGAAATAAAACACAAGAAAATCGTTTTAAGGTCCATCAATTTAGCTTTAGTGGAAGGATAATTTTATGCCATTAATGTTTAATTATGATTTCGGGCATGTGGCCGCCGCGGCTGGCTCGAATAAAGCCAATTCTACAGGTCCAATTTTCAACCACTTTTTCGAGCATATGGGGCCGTATGTCGGCAAGAACGCCACGAATGTTGGCTTCCAATTCCCCTAACGTTTCTGGTTTGTTGGTGTAGACGAGCGACTTCACATATCCCCAAAGAAAATAATCCAATGGTGTCAAATCACACGACCTTGGTGGCCAATTGACAGGTCCATTCCGCGAAATTATGCGCTCATCGAATGTTTCCTTCAATAAATCGATTGTGACGTGCGCTGTGTGGCATGTAGCGCCGTCTTGTTGGAACCACAACTCATCCACATTCATGCCATCCAATTCGGGAACAAAATAGTCGGTTATCATGGCTCTATACCGGTCTCCATTAACGGTAGCTGCCTCTCCAGCATTATTGCGGAAGAAGTATGGCCCAATGACTCCACCAGCCCATAGAGCACACCAAACAGTCAGTTTTTGTGGATGTAATGGCGTTTCAAGGGTCTCATGTGGATTCTCTTCACTCCAAATGCGGCAATTTTGCTTGTTGACGTAGCCATTCAACCAAAAATGAGCCTCATCACTGAACAAAATTTTGCGATGAAAATCAGCATCGAAATCAATCTCATTTTCGGCCCATACACCAAAATCACGACGCATTGCATGGTCTCGCGGCTTTAATTCTTGCACAAGCTGGATCTTGTAAGATCGCAAGCCAAGATCTTTGCGCAAAATCTTCCATAAAGTTGATGGACAAAGCTCCAATTGCTGTGCACGGTGGCGAATCGATTCATTCGGGTCCTCTTCAACACTTTGCTCTACAGCGGCAATTGTTTCTTCGGTGCGCACTGTTCGACGTCTCTGCGGATGCGTATTATCACATAGAGTAAACGTAGTGCGAAAACGATCCATGGTTAACCGAATTAATTGCTCTGATGGACGATTATGTCGACCATAAAATGGACGGAGCTCACGGTAAACTTCGCGAACTGAACCATTATTTTCGAAATAAATTTGCACGATTTGCAAGCGTTGTTCTTTTGTCAACCTGTTCATGATGAACAAACTGAACATAAATGACATTAGAGTTGCCAGATTTGACCACAAAATTCCAGTTTTATCTCTATTCGAAAAACAAACCTGTAAAAAAAACACCCTGTATAATAGGTCTATAACTTTGCCGTAAGAAGTTAAACTTCTTCAGCTTCCGCATTTATGTATCAGAAGTTAAATATTTTCTTACAGTATTCCTTTCTATTTTGTTTTTGTTAAGATTCCTCTTTATTCACTGCTTTCTAAATTTCCTTTTCATTTGTGCTCATTAAATAAATATGATGCGTTTGCTTTCATTAGCAAGACTAACTTGCGAGATTTGTAGAAATTTTATTAAGTGCTATTTGTAAATCAACAAAGTCCGTGGAGTGTTGTGAATTCGCAATAGTAATTTCAATAGTAGACCGGGAAACTGGTAATGGCAGAATAAATTATGTAAATAAATTCTAATTTGAGTGGGGCTGAGCACTCTTTATGCTCCTGTGTATAACAATAAGAATAGATTTATGCAAGCGTTAGAAGATGTATATAAATTAATATTTGTATACCTAGTTGGGCTTAGCGGACAATTTGTTTATAAATTATAAATTTCTTAAAAAGCAGCTTGGCTCTTTTTCAATACATTTTTCCCCATATAACGTTGAACCACAATTATTTGTATATGAAATAAAGCGTCAGACTATTTAAAAAAAAAAATTCTAAATTCTTAAAAATTTGGTTGAACAAGGCCCTATCTAAACGAAAAATTCAGTAGGGAGTCAGCTGAGGTAGTGCATTTTTAATTTGAATGCTGATAAAGGGCCTCCTTCAGCAAAATTCTGGCAAAAGAATTGTGATCTTCCACTCAGCTTTCGATATCATATTATTTAGACTTTTATTTCACCTTCATATTTTATAATATATACTACTTTGTTATCGCAACTAATATAAGCTTATAAAATTATCTTGCAAATATTTATCTAATCACATTCCATTGTCACTTAGTCATACTATATTCTGTTTATCATACAATGCTTGTTATACGAGGTGTGTTCAAAACGTATCGCGAATTTTGAATTTTCGCTGGTTACGTATATTCGAATTTCGAATTTTTTGTGGCGTTATGTTGGTACTCATGTCTCTCACTTATGCCGACAAGCTCGGCCATTTTGAATGTTCAGATAATTGTTGACAGCTGCTTTGCTTGCACGTGTTTTGGATCGTCTTCGATTTTTACCTATTCAAAAAAATGGATCAAAGAACCTGTATCAAATTTTGTGTGAAAAACGAAATTAAGTGCGCGGATGCATTCCGAATGTTGACTGTGGCATACGGAGAAGCTACCTTGGACCAAAGCAACGTTTATCGGTGGTACAAAATGTTCTCAGAAGGCCGAGAAGATGTGCAAAGAAGAACAAAAATTGGCTTTTGCACCACGATAACGCCCCTGCTCACGCATCGTTGCTTGTGCGCGACTTTTTGGCCAAAAACAACACACTAATGATGCCGCAGCCACCGTATTCCCCAGATCTGGCCCCCTGTGACTTTTTCTTGTTCCCTAAACTGAAGAGGCCCATGAAAGGACGACGTTACGCTTCTCTTGACGAGATAAAGACGGCATCGAAGGAGGAGCTGAACAAGATACAAAAAAATGATTTTTTGAAGTGCTTCGAAGATTGGAAAAACCGTTGGCACAAGTGTATAATATCTCATGGGGATTACTTTGAAGGGGACAAAATAGATATTCATGAATAAATAAATAATTTTTGAAAAAACACAAAATTCGCGATACTTTTTGAACACACCTCGTAGATGTTGTTTGTGCGACATGGCGTATAAGTAATGTAGACCATATGGTGAAGTGGCTGTACTGCGTTTATAATGAAATTTTATGTTTGTAATTAGCTAGGCGAAGGTTGTAATTGCATACATATGTATATATAAGCGCAAATTATATTGGACTTCTAAAAAATTGCCTAGGGAATGTACATCAAATATGTATAGTCCAGTTAGTGTTCAGGCGAGAGCACAACAGGCTATGAACAGCTTAGGTTAGGTTATGATGCTAAAAAAAAATTTTTTTTCTAAACTTGCATATGTTTGTACGCCTTTTCTAGTATACAAGAACTGCATACTCAAGATTTTCTATACATCCAAAAAATCTGGAATTGAGATAAAGTCCCCTTTTTAAAGATAAATAAATTTAATCTACACACCGTTAAGAGCAAAAAGTTGCTTCCTTTTTAAAGAAATAAAAATCTTGTCCATAAGATAACTAGCATAAAATGAATATGACTCAGCCTATGAAGAAATTAGTTTAGGCTCCGAACTCCAGGTTTTGAGGCCTGCTAGAATAAATAGCTTTGAAGTCATACTCACCAAAAAGCACTACTTGACAATAGTGTCGGCGACTAGAAATATATAACTGGGTCTTTTCATTTCAAATCGTCACATATTAGGAATCAATTCCCTCCGATTTTAATGAAATTCGATATAGAGTTACCAACAACTTCTAACCAGATTTTTTCAAAATACCAATACATGCACATTTTATGTTTGAAAAATTTGCGTTCAAATAGACTGACGGAGAGACAGATAGAAGGAAGGAGTGGCGCGCATGGCTAAATCGACTCAGCTCATCGTACCAATCATTTCAGTATACTTATTGATAGGCCCATCTCTTCTTCTTCTCATATTTACAAACATTTCATGTTCATTAAAGGCATGAAAATCAAAAAAGGTATATAACTTCCCTATTGCAGTGGCGTATTAACAACTTGCCCGGATATTTTACTTGTGTGTTATACGATTTGCTTAAATTTTGGCAAGAGTATACTACATAATATTGAGCACACCAATTTTCATTGAAATATCTAAATGAAATTACAAGCAATCGCCTTTGAAAATAGCAGAATTTGTATGCTGAAAAGTGGGCGGCGCCACGCCTACTTCCCCAAAATCCACAACATTTTTTTTGCGGCCGAGTTTTGCTTAAAATGCTTATTATGTGTGCAATATCTTTTTGATATAGCTTGCATAGTTATTGAAATATCCCGTTTAACGTTTTACAAACAAATTTTTCGGAACTATGTCACAAAACTGGGCGTGGAAGTTGACCGATTTCGCCCATTTCTACAACAAAAAGTTACCTTTATATATTCAACATTTTCGCCAAATATCGTTTCGATAAATAAATTTTTGTCGGAATTACGAATAAAAAGTTTGGTGGAATAATCCACTATAAAAGGGGCGGGGCAACGCCCATTTTCAAAAATGTATACTTTTTGACTTTTTTCTTTCACGGACACTCTGAAAGTGATATAGAAATGATATAAAGCTATTGTACTATTCATATTAGAAAAAATTTAAGTTCGCCATTAAATTTTAGACTCAAATGTAAAACAACAAAATCCGCTGCTTTAAGTACTCTTCGCCCTATGTCTAATTAACAAATTCTATGTCAATTTAAAATTAACCACATTTACCAAAGTCCTTATTACAACAAACATGTTTTTCCTTTTTAGTCTTAAGTGAAAAAATCTTGTACACCCACAAAGAAAAGCTTTCCACAACTATCTTGCCTCCAGCTCTATTAACAGCTTCCGTTTGGTTTTGTTTTATTTTTTCTTAACGTTTTTTCACTGTCAAAGGTTCAATTTGATTCAAAGCTTCTGCATTTTTTCATTGTTTTGCTTCAACATACATACATATGTATGCAGACTTGTAGCTACAAGATTATAGGTATGTGGTTTTGTTTTACTTTTTCCATTCTTCCGATTGCCAGCCTTTGCTGCTTCCGTCCGACTTCACAACAAATCAGCACGCATCATGGCATCCAGCTCTTGTTTGATTTTGTTCAAAACTTTTACACACATTTTTACCCTTGTCTTTTCTTAGAAATCAATGAACAAGATTATGTATGAATTCATATGTTTGTGCTTTTGTATGTACGTATACAGACCCTGTAGGAGAAGAGAATGCTTTAAATTTTTTTCAAAAGAAACTGCACATGAGATTCATTACAAGAGCCAACAGCCAGTAACAAGTAATGCAGACGGTAATGTATGCTATGACCTGTGTAGTGTTTGGCAATGCATACTCTGCAGGAAAAGACGGCTGAACTTCGGCTAAAATGTTGTGCTTGCATTTCAAACTTTTTTGGGCTATATACAGGGTGGCGCAAAAGTAATCCTCCTATCAGAAAATGCTATAAATTTTGCGATTGAGCCCTAAACTCAGTTCTGTTTTGACATTTGTGTAGTAAACACATGCGAAATACACGTTAATAAACAATGTTACGCTACACTGCTGCAGAACGCGGAATACTGCTGACTATTTATTTGACCAATAATCGGTCGGTGAAAAACGGTTACTGCGCAAAAGTAATCCTCCTATCAGAAAATGCTATACATTTTGCGATTGGCCCCTAAAGTCAGTTCTGTTTTGACATTTGTGTAGTAAACACATGCGAAATACACGTTAATAAACAATTTTACGCTACACTGCTCCAGAACGCGGAATATTGCTGACTATTTATTTGACCAATAATCGGTCGGGGCCAAACGGTTACTGTGAATGGTGAGCGCTACAGAGCAATGATCAACGAGTTCTTTTTGCCGCAACTTGATGAATTGGGATTGGAAAACATGTGGTTCCAACAACTGCTCGTGCCACAACCGATATGCTGAACATCGGAAGCTTACTTTTGCGCCACCTTGTATTTCTACCTGACTGTAAGCTTCATAGCGATATTCTATATATATTTCAGTTGTTGCGGTAAACAGCACAACAAACAGGTAGAAAAAATTATTTTCGCTACAGATTTCATGTGGTGGAAGATTGATCCGCTGTATCCTTTGATGAGCGGTTAAATTTTTGTGTTACCAAGGTCATTAATTTAATATTTTGGGAATGCCTGAAAATTTGACAAAAAAAAGTCTTGTTCCACTCTATTAGAATTAAAAAAAATCTGTATAACTTCCAAAGTATAGCTAGGAATTTTTTTTTGTCACACAATAATATCAAAATAAAAACAAGTTAACAAGAGATGGTTTTACTTAAAAA
This sequence comes from Merzomyia westermanni, assembly GCA_949987695.1. Taxonomy (NCBI): domain Eukaryota; kingdom Metazoa; phylum Arthropoda; class Insecta; order Diptera; family Tephritidae; genus Merzomyia; species Merzomyia westermanni. The sequence goes on from OX465290.1 coordinate 49,270,356, forward strand.
ATTTTTAAAAAGCAAAGAAAAACAAAGACCATTCTACTTTTTAGATATGTTATATATATTAAATAGACCTTTCTAAAATAAAATTTTATTTTTCAAAATAGCTTGATCTTTGAAGTGTTTTTTCAGTTCAAAATTTTATTTTGGAAAACATTTTTTAGTGTATTTTTTGATAGCTTATTTCAATACCTTTCTAATGGTAGGAAGATCTTTGAAATCGGTAAAGCCATTCCCTAGTAATCACACTTTAAAAGTACCTATTATCGTCATTTTTCGAATATTTCGATACCTTGCCACGCCCACAATTTTTCGAAAATGCAATTTCTAAAAATTAGGTTGTGTTTGGGTAGGTAAGATGTACCTCTATGCAAAATTTCATCAAATTCTGAGGGGGTCGGGTTGAAAATGTACGTTTTTTTCAGCCTTTGAAATGAAATTCATCTTATGTAAGCCATATGTTGGGCAAAATTAATTTCTACTTGCTTTACTTGTTGACTGAATATTTTAGTTGTTAAACAATTTTCGATATTTATTTAATTACTCAAATGTCCCACACGTGTTATATTCTTACAACTCGCTATACGGGTTTTATGCATAAAATGAATGTAAAACAAAATATGAACAAAATTTGTTTGTACGAAATTTACATTGAAATGGCTGCATTAAAATTTTACTGTTTAGAATGCGTAAAAGTATAAAATAATTTTTTCCCAAATTTTACTTTTAATTTTGTTATTTATTATTTTATTTTGTTTTTTTTTTTATATTTATTTTGTTTTATTTTATTATATTATACTTTATTTTTTTTAATTTACTTAATTTTATTTTGTTTTATTTTATTTTATTTTATTTTATTTTATTTTATTTTATTTTATTTTACTTTATTTTATTTTATTTTATTTTATTTTATTTTATTTTATTTTATTTTCTTTTATTTTATTTTGTTTTATATTATTTTATTTTATTTTATTTGGTTTTATTATATTTCATTTTATTTTATTTTATTTTATTATATGTTATTTCATTTTATTTTATTTTAATTTATTTAATTTTTTTATCTTATTTAATTTTTTTTCTTGCTTTAATTTATTTTATTATATTTTACTTAATTTGTTTTGTTATATTTTATTATACTTTATTTTATTTTATTTTATTATATTTTACTTTATATTATTTTATTTTATTATATTTTATTTTATTTTATTTTATCTTATTTTATTATAATTTATTTTATTTTATTTTATTATATTTATTATTTATTTTATTTTATTTTATTATATTTTACTTTATATTATTTTATTTTATTATATTTTATTTTATTTTATCTTATTTTATTATAATTTATTTTATTTTATTTTATTATATTTATTATTTATCTGCTTACTCCAAATTAGAAAAAGAAGCGGAGAAAATGGGATTGGTGGTGAACGAGGGCAAAACGAAGTACCTTCTGTCATCATGCAAAGAGTCAGCGCATTCGCGCCTTGGCAACCAAGCCACTGTTGGCAGCAATAATTTCGAAATAGTAAAGGACTTCGTTTACCTGGGAACCAGCATTAACACCAACAATAATGTTAGCCTAGAAATCCGACGAAGAATTACTCTTGCAAACAAATGCTACTTCGGACTGAGTAGGCAATTGAAAAGTAAAGTCCTCTCTCGACGAACGAAAATAACACTCTACAAGTCACTCATCGCACCCGTCCTGCTATATGGTGCAGAAGCGTGGACACTAACAACATCTGATGAGGCGGCTCTGGGAGTATTCGAGAGAAAGGTTCCTCGAAAGATTTGTGGACCTCTACGCGTTGGCGACGGCGAGTACCGAAGAAGATTTAATGATGAGCTGTATGAACTTTACGCAGACACCGACATAGTTCAGCGAATTAAAAGACAGCGGCTTCGCTGGCTAGGCCGCGTAGTGCGAATGAGCTCCAGCCCAGAAGGTATTCTTATCGGCACCCGCCGGTGGAAGCAGCGGAAGAGGTCCGATGGAAGGACCAAGTGGAGACCGATTTGCGATCCCGCGGTGTTTCCAATTGGCGCCAGTTGGCGCAACGAAGAAACGACTGGCGTGCTATGTTGGACGGTCAAAATCGCCCAGGCGGTTAGATGACCATTTAAAGAAGATATTATTATTATTTTGATACCTAGTAATGCAACGCACACAAGGTATATTAACTTTAGTCGCTTAACGGCAGTAGGTAACGGTATAAACGGATCGAGATAGATATTGACTTAAATATATCAAAATATTCAGGATGAAAAGAGAAATTGATTAAGCCATGCCCGTCCGTCCATCTGTGAGAACGATAACTTGAGAAAATTTTGAGATATCTTAATGAAATTTGGCATGCGGGTTCCTTGGCACTCATCTAGCGCTATTTAAAATGGGTGAAATCGGATGATAGCCACGCCCACTTTTTATATGTAGAATATTTTCGAAAACACAAAAAAAGTGATTACTCAGTACATAATACACCTATAAGGATAAAATTTGGTGAATACATTGAGATTGAGGCATAAGATAAATTTTTCAAGAAATTTTTGAAAATCGGAGTGGCACCGCCAACTTTTTATTAAGTCAAATTTAGAAATAATATTAATCATAAATCAAAAACCGTTCAAGATATCGAAACGCGCAGGTTTCCAGGTATACAAGGGATGTTCCAGGAAAAAATGGGCGGGATCTTTTAAGGTCTACGTCCACTTTTATATGAAAGATTTTGAAGAGGATCGTAGATATATTAAATAGGCAATAACTTTGCGTTAAATAGCTTCACATCATTTATATTTCACTTTTAAAGTTTCCGTAAACAAAAAAGTCCAAAAACTTAAAATTTTCGAAAATGGGCGTGGCCCCGCCCTTTTCATGGTGGTCCATTCCGCAAAACTTTTTATGCCCTAACTCCGCCAAAAATTGATTTATCGAAACGAAATTTCGTGATAATGTTCTATATATAAAGGTAACTGGTTTCTGTAAAAATGGGCGAAATCGGGTAATGTCCACGCTCAGTTTTTTAACATAGTTCTGAAGATTTTTTTGTAAGCTATATCAATCAGATTTTGCACACATAATAAGCTTTTTAAGCAAAACTCGACCGCAAACAAAACTCGACTGAAACAAATTCATAGAATATCGCTATGAAGCTAACAATCAGGTATAATAGTATATACTTAGTCATTAAAAGTTTATTGTACTATCTAACCGAAGGGTGTATGTTTATGTTGTCCAATAGATCCTAGGTACGTTTCGGCACTACTATGCATAGGATCTATTGTACAACATAAACATACACCCTTCGTTTAGATTCTACAAGGTGGCGCAAAAGTAATCCTCCTATTAGAAAATGCTATACATTTTGCGATTGGCCCCTAAAGTCAGTTCTGTTTTGACATTTGTGTAGTAAACACATGCGAAATACACGTTAATAAACAATTTTACGCTACACTGCTCCAGAACGCGGAATATTGCTGACTATTTATTTGACCAATAATCGGTCGGGGCCAAACGGTTACTGTGAATGGTGAGCGCTACAGAGCAATGATCAACGAGTTCTTTTTGCCGCAACTTGATGAATTGGGATTGGAAAACATGTGGTTCCAACAAGACGGTGCAACAGCACACACTGCACGTGCCACAACCGATATGCTGAACATCGGAAGCTTACTTTTGCGCCACCTTGTATATGTCCAAACCAAATTTTGTTTAGAATTTAAATTATAACAGTTTTTGAGAAAATGAGAGGGAAGAAAAGAGTTTCAATTTTAAACCAGAAAAGTCTTAACAATAAAACAACATAAAAACACATTTTTATCAGTTGCCAGGACTCGAACCGACGATCCCCGCATCAGAGTCGTCTGCTCTACCCACTGAGCTAGGGCGCACACAAAATTGTAATGAGAAAAATTCATTTTGACCTGAAAAAATTTCCGGAAATAAATGAAAAAAAATATTAATAATTTTAAAAGTTTTTTCAATTTTAAACCTAACCCGCAAGAAATTGAAAATTGGTGTAGATAATTAAAAGGTTTGGAATTTATTACAAAAACGTTTAAAAAATTGCTCAAATCAACGAATGGTTTAAAATTTAAGCTCAAATTTTTAGCCGTGTATAAGCAAAGGAGTGGTCAAGTAAAACTTGAGATATTTGAATAAAATTTGGCACGTTGGTTGCTTTCTGGCCCAGCTAGGTTGCTTTTTGAAATGGGTGAAATCCAATCATAACCACGCCCCTTTTTTCGATATCGAAAATTTCGAAAAGCGTATAAAATCGCTAAATTCAATAATAAAAGGAGTTAGAATGATAAATTTAGATTTATTAACTTGGTTGTCCCATTGACGATTTCATAAAATTTTTGGAAAATGGGCGTGGCACCGCCGACTTATGAGTCAAGAAAATTTCTAATTCGACTGTTAATCACTTCAGAACGGTGTAAGATAGAATTACGAAACACAATACCAGATATAATTTGGACATGTAGAGTAAGCCCACAGATAATAAGCAAAATCGGTGGGCGACCACGCCCACTTTTGGACCAAAGTTTTCTAAACGAGAGGTAGTAAACCGGAACATGTCATATCTCCTTCACTGATGCAGATGGAATGCTAGAATTTCGTAGTTGTAATGACCTTATGATCTTATTCACGATTTTTTATAAATTTTGGAAAATGGGAGTGGCACCGCCCACATATAAATGAACAAAATGTCAAATTTCAGCTATTATTAACTTCAGAGCCATGTTAAATAAAATTAAGAAACATGATACGAGGTATACTATCTACGCTTGTCAAAATTATATGTATCCTATGCTGGAACCAAGAATCTACTGTGAAAACTTCATAAAGATCGGTTGAGTACCTTGGACGCCTATACAAGATTTAAAGTTTATATAGAATGGAAGCGTGGCACCACCCACTTTTCCAAAATTATATATAGCCTATACTGTAACCAGTCAACCCATGAAACTACTGTGAAAACTCATTATCAATCATATAGGTCTGTTAAGTAGTTTGGGAGCCAGACACACAGACACACATTCATTTTTATTTATGAGATTGCCCACTTGGTGGTTGAAAAAGTTTAAACTCTCTATAGGTCATAACTCCACAACAATTTACCAATTTATCACGACCACTTTTACACAGCCGGGTATTTAATGTTCGGTTCCACCCGAACTTAGACTTCCTTACTTGTTTGCTTTAAAGTTGTGGGGCGATATTGAAAATTTCATCGCTGGTGTGAGAAATCTCGTCTCCCCTTGAACCCGGCTAAATGTTTTCAGTTTACGCCTTCCTACTAGCAGTTTTTTTTTCTTCTTAACGTTCACTTATAACATTAATCTATTAACACTGACTATGGGTTCGATACAACGTTCCTCAACGTTCTCTCCGGCAATTTCAGTTTATTCCATCTTTCTATTGCTCGTGCCATCTTTGAGTTTAACTAATTTAACATTACAGTTTCCTAGGATTTTTGTTACCAATACCGGCAGAGATATAAATCACGCGCCATTAGTACGCAGATTCTGCTTGTCCAAATTTCATTAAAACTAAATACGTTATCTATACTATAGTAAAATTGAAGAAAAGCCGTGTCTGTACGATGAATATTTCTTTGGAAAAAAAGACTGAAGGTGACGTAGGGAATATTGTAGAGTTCATCTGAATCACTTTAAGACTTTTTGTCTGTTTGAACTCAAGGATCTCGGAGACTAGAAGATTAATTTTTATGAGACTTTGACTGCTGGACAGCCTGTAACTTAGGATGTGTGCAAAACTGTTTTTTATCAAAATCGCTTGATAAACAAAAACCCTTTACCTACAGGATAAATTTCATTTCAAATAGATTTATATGAAGGAAAATGCACTTAGTTTCTCAAAAAATATCAAAGCGTGTAATTTTTTTTTTGTTACTTTTTTATAAATTTCAGTTAAACTGAAAATCAATTCAAAAAATGCACCCATTTAATTTTTTGAATTTATTCATGCAGCCACAAATCTTCAATAAAACTCTAGAAAAGTTGTATCTGCACACGAGCGACACCGGGTATCTTCATAGTATAAAATAAAACTAGGAATAATGTGCAAAGCTCATGTGATACCTCTGTACTCGTTAAACTCTTATAAAATATGATAAATATAATGGATTCCAAATGATTTGGCCATACTCAAGTTTGGATCAAACAAAGCCATTATAGAACTACTTCCAAGAGTAGGAACCTTTAGCATAACACTTGACAAACGCCAAGTTAGGATAAGCCTTGACTTGGTTAACAGAAGTACAAGCAGAATCATGTAGCACACCGGGATCGATGAGTTCATTAACTGTATTAAGTTCAATATTTAAAAAAAAAATATTTAGGTGGAAATCGAATAAGAGAGTTACACAAAGTCAAATGAAAGCCTTGGTTGATATTGAATTGGTACCCATAATCCACTTAACAAGGTTATCTAAATCGCACTGAAGCGCCAGAACATCTAATTAACACGGAGTTTTACTAAAATGCTTAAGATCATCAGCATAAAGAATACATTTAAAAATAAAACGAATAATAGACGACCAATAATACTACCCTGAGGCACACTGGAGCTGGACATTTTTTAACGCTGATACACTGTAAAATATTCCTAAATTAGTAACGATTGACCGGAAATAAAGCCATGTTTGCGTGGACTCAAAATTCTTTAACTAGAGAAACACACAGAGGGAGACCAGCTGCATTTCTTAAGTTAGGAAGAAGACAGCCCAACTAAATCTCTTTTGAAAGATATCTTCAAAGCAAAAACTCTATTGATAATGTCAATCTCAGCGACTGAAATGGCACTAAAGTACACAGAGTTGGAGACATCAAAGTTTGAAAAATTATTACCATGGTCATCAGTTACAAGTAAACCAAATATGTCAGGGACTTCTCATTAAACTTCAAAGAAAATGGAATATTTGAGTAAAATTTCTGACTTTATATCAGACTCGTAACAATTAATATAGTTATTGTATAAGAATTTATAAAATTCACTAAATCGATGCATGAAATTTATGTGTTTCTTCTTTTAGGAGATTATATAAGTAGCTTTAAATAAATTAAAATATTTATTTGTTTTATTTTTTAACAACTTGTGTTCGTTAGTGTACTGTGTAGTGTTTCAAGAATATTCTATAAAAACATTTCGAAGCATTGCGAGACAATTTTCGGAAAAAAAAGGCGAGTTCTATTTGAGATATTTTACTACAAACTTGTATATTGTTGGCATTAAAAGTATTTTTTTTATATAGTATTAAGTTTTTTTAAATGAAATTTATGTATTTAATAAAAGAAATTTTCTGTTATAATTCTTCCAAATGTTTTTCTTTTTATAATTAATGTTCCGTTTGTTTGCTAAGATGCGTTATCTTAGTTAGACCCGGCTATACATTTTTTAACTTTACTTAAAATCAATTTTATATTTTGAGAGAAATCAGTTCATTTTTGTTATACAAATTTTTTAGTTTGATACGAATATAAATTTAACGAATAATTTATTTAGAGATATCCCTAAAATTTATATTTTCACGCAATTAAATTTTTAAGTATTTTTTCTAATTTGGTTGAGCTGTAGGAATATGTTTTTGCTGACTGGTCGCAGCTACGTCTAAAAACGAAAAGCCGTATTTTTATATGTAAAATGTATTGCATTTCCCACAGCGTAGTTATACCAACTTGAGTGTTTAAAATGTGTACACAAAAAACTTTGCAACAAGTCTCAAAGAAAATTAAATCATAAATCGTACAAACATATGTGCAGTGGATTAAAGAATATCTCTGTATTTGCCTTGTTTGCTTGGCGTTCATGCGAAATATAGGACGGCATGGCGTATGAGTAACATTTTTCGAGTTAAGATCCTCATTCTCCACATTCCCGATGTCTTTAGAATTTCGAAAAATAACTTTAAGCATTCATCTTACAGCCAGCTCTTGTGTAAACACAAATATTCGAAACATAAACTTTGGTTATTTGCTGAACTGCCTTAAGATAACCCAATTAAATTTCCTGATTGCTTCGATGGCTGCAAGCCTCATATGCATTTAGAATGTGTGTGTGTTTCGAATTGACAGCTTTAAAGTTAAATGCAAATACAGTTTTTTTTCTTAGAATCGTATATATTTCAAAAATTGACATTTAAAAGGGAGGCGTAAAACTTAAAAGATATTGAAAATTCCTTATAGCAAAGCATGGCAAGTAGTTGATAGCGATTTTTTGTATTAAGAAATTTTAAACCAAATCAAGTATGGAAGTCTGAGCTAGGAAATATATACCAATTAATGAGCCATTAAGGTATTATACTGTCCGCGATATGGTGAGAAGTATTTTAGTACCCATTATAATTAAAATAAAAATTGGTTTCTCTGTCATAAAAGCATTTATTAATGCACATTTTATTATAATTTTTTCCAAAACTTTCCTTAAACTCTATAAGTCGTTATTCATTCAGCTCAGTTAACAACTTTTACATGTTTTCTAACTCAATCCACACTTGCTGTGTATGAATTTACTTTTGTTTCGGATAGTTCTCAAACAACAAGCCAATGCTCATTTGCATACATTACAACAATTTTAGTAGTATATTAAGGTTCGCAAGAAAATCTGTTTTCATTTCGTTGGCTTTTTGTAATTCAGTGTTGCACAAGTCAATGGTTTGAATAATGAAAACCGTAGCTATTTTATAAACTTCGAATGCAAAAGGTAATTTATATAATTATTGAATATTGGATATTTTGAGACCAAGATAATTTAACTGAAATAACTTTATTTTAAAAAAGTAAGAAAGTCTGAGTTTGGATGGAAACGAACATAAAATGTCTAGCTGTCGTTGTGGGATGCAGGAACGCACACAAAACCGGATGACTTTTATATAATACTAACAGGCTCAGCAGAGGTTTTCCTGTATAAACTTTTACTTGCCTACATTTAAAGCATTGTACTTCTTCCCTTCCTAAAAGGCGCTTTCTTTTAATTTATCCCCAAATCTTGCTTTTTACTTTTGCTTTTCCCCCACTCCATATCTCACCCTTTTCATTTTCCTCCAATACCTCCTCTACATCTCCAATTTTCTATTCCTACTCTCTTGCTTCTTCTTTTTTCTCTTCGGATACTGATATGTACATTAGACTTGGTCGATTTATTAACCGATATTGGGCCATCGATTTTTCGATAGTTTTTGGGCTCAGGAAAAAAAGTTCCACTACCCATACCCAAAAAAATAATTTTCGAGCCTGCGAAATTTCATTTTTTTGACTTTTTTCGACTTTGATTTTTAAGGTTTTTTTTCACGACCTACTAAAAAAATTTTCGTTTGATTTTAAAACTTTCATGTAAAAAAAATATTTTTTGGGTTTTGGGGAGTGTTTTGGTCAAAAAATTTACCCTCCCCCGTTTTTTATGTTAAGGGTTTTTTCAGCATACATGCAAAAAGGTTTTCGATGAAAACAAATTTGTCTCATATTTCTTGTCCCACTTAAAATTATACATACGAACATATTTCATTAACAACTAACCATAATAGAACACAACTAGGTAAATAATGTTCGGTTTTACAGAAACTTAGATTTCTATACTTGAGTAAAAATCTTTTATTTTTAACTAGAAAATGCGTATTAAAACTTACAATAGACTGAATTATTATATCTTCGAAACTAGCTGAGATATGGAACTTAATCATATCGCTCATCGCAGCACATATTAGCACCTTTCGTTTGATATCCATATTGTACTAACACATTTAAGGCCACCCTGGTCCAAAACCAAAAATCCGGTCGTGTTATCGAAATAAGGGTTATCTTAAATTTTAAATTAGACGTCTAGTAATACAACTCTAAAAGTTGCATTCAATTCTATTGAGCAGTTTTTAAGTGATGCGCGCCCAAAGACACAGACGGAGAGACAGACAACAATACTAAAAACTGTTGACTTGGATTCTATTTGCTCAATGGGGTCATTATCCTATAAGCTTTTTTTAAATATCTGCCATGTACATCGACCTGTTCAAATTTTATTATAAGTATAAACGAGAACATACATATGTACATATTATGGATGTCAATCCCGGGAACCCGCGTTCTTTTGTATGCGCGAAAATCCCGAGATTTATTTCTTCTGATAAAAAATATCGCTTTCAAAAATTAAAAACAAATCGAAAATGTTTCAAAACTTTTAAACTTTCGGAAAAAATTTAGATACCTTGCATTTGGTTTGCTCATTTACATTTCCAGTAAATACTTTAGAAGTGACTGTTGCTTTTAAATGAAGAGTAATTTCATTAGAAGACAACAATTTAATACAAAATTAAATAAAAAAAATTGGTAAGCAAAAAAAACGATTTAAACGATTATTTAAAAAATTACGGCTTTTTATTTTTTGTCTTTCTGGCACTGCGCTACGTTGTCTATCTGTTTTTACAAATAAACTGAGTTTTATCACATAACTTAGTACAGGGTGTTTTTTTTACAGGTTTGTTTTTCGAATAGAGATAAAACTGGCATTTTGTGGTCAAATCTGGCAACTCTAATGTCATTTATGTTCAGTTTGGTTTGCCATTTCATCATGAACAGGTTGACAAAAGAACAACGCTTGCAAATCGTGCAAATTTATTTCGAAAATAATGGTTCAGTTCGCGAAGTTTACCGTGAGCTCCGTCCATTTTATGGTCGACATAATCGTCCATCAGAGCAAGTAATTCGGTCAACCATGGATCGTTTTCGCACTACGTTTACTCTATGTGATAATATGCATCCGCAGAGACGTCGAACAGTGCGCACCGAAGAAACAATTGCCGCTGTAGAGCAAAGTGTTGAAGAGGACCCGAATGAATCGATTCGCCACCGTGCACAGCAATTGGAGCTTTGTCCATCAACTTTATGGAAGATTTTGCGCAAAGATCTTGGCTTGCGACCTTACAAGATCCAGCTTGTGTAAGAATTAAAGCCGCGAGACCATGCAATGCGTCGTGATTTTGGTGTATGGGCCGAAAATGAGATTGATTTCGATGCTGATTTTCATCGCAAAATTTTGTTCAGTGATGAGGCTCATTTTTGGTTGAATGGTTACGTCAACAAGCAAAATTGCCGCATTTGGAGTGAAGAGAATCCACATGAGACCCTTGAAACGCCATTACATCCACAAAAACTGACTGTTTGGTGTGCTCTATGGGCTGGTGGAGTCATTGGGCCATACTTCTTCCGCAATAATGCTGGAGAGGCAGCTACCGTTAATGGAGACCGGTATAGAGCCATGATAACCGACTATTTTGTTCCCGAATTGGATGGCATGAATGTGGATGAGTTGTGGTTCCAACAAGATGGCGCTACATGCCACACAGCGCACGTCACAATCGATTTATTGAAGGAAACATTCGATGAGCGCATAATTTCGTGGAATGGACCTGTCAATTGGCCACCAAGGTCGTGTGATTTGAGACCATTGGATTATTTTCTTTGGGGATATGTGAAGTCGCTCGTCTACACCAACAAACCAGAAACGTTAGGGGAATTGGAAGCCAACATTCGTGGCGTTATTGCCGACATACGGCCCCATATGCTCGAAAAAGTGGTTGAAAATTGGACCTGTAGAATTGGCTTTATTCGAGCCAGCCGCGGCGGCCACATGCCCGAAATCATATTTAAACATTAATGGCATAAAATTATCCTTCCAATAAAGCCAAATTGATGGACCTTAAAACGATTTTCTTGTATTTTATTTCAATTCGAAGTTCTATACCCCTAAAAAAACACCCTTTACTTATGCATTGCAGATGCTCTATTTTCCCTTTCCAATCCTTTTATGTAAAAATATAATTTATATAGTATATAAAAAAAATAATTATTAATTTTATTTCAGTTTGGGTTTGGCAGCGAATTCTTTGAGTTTACAAATTTCTACTGGCAAGAAATTTACCTGTAAAGATTAGTAAGTCTCTCAAGCTTTTACGCTTACGATTTGTTTCTCTCTCACAAACTTTTTGAGTTAATGAACACTTTGAGAGAAAAATTAGTACGAATTCGTAATTTCCAGCAATTACTTTTTGTTATTGAAATACCTTTCAGTCTAAATAATAATTCAATTATTTTTGATATACACATTTGGAGCAAAGGGAGTTCTTTAAACAATTTTGTAAATCTTTTAACCTAAACAGTTGCTAATACCCAAATCTCGCTACTAATCCCGAGATTGCGTGATTGCAATATCTGATCTCGAAAATTCCGGGGTTGTCGAATTCCAAAAAATTGGCATCAATAAAGAAAGTATATCAGCTGTTTATGAGCCATATTGGACCAAAAAGACGATGATTTCCAAATATTTCGACAAAGGCCCACCCACCGTATTACTTTTGCAACTGCATTGTAATCACGTCCTGAACTAAGTTTGAGGTCTATCGCCCTGTGCCAAGTGAGTTAAAAAGGTAAATCTTGACGGAGCGAAAAAAGTTTCTAACCTTTATCGTAGTGAATATGTACGTCCGAATTTGACCTACCTCATGGAGCTACGAAATGTTTTGACATTCAAGACTGTGTACACATTACAGCGTATCACCAAAAAAAGTTTGAAATGTTCCCATCTGATTCGAGTTTTTATTTGTTGGGCATTCCAAAAATTAAAAAATTAAAATTTTTACTCGACGAAACTAAAGCACCAAATAATGGTAGGTCTTGTTATACCTTTCATGAACATGAAATGGTATTATAACTTTGGTCCGATGTTTGTAAGTATGAGAAGAGGAAGAGATGGCCCCACCAATAAGTATACCGAAATGATCAGGGGGATGAGCTGAGTTGATTTAGCCATGTCCGTCTGTCTGTTTAAGCGCAAACTAGTCCCACACTTTTAGAGATATCCCGATGAAATTTGGTAAGAGGCAGCTATTTTGTAAAGCATTAATCATATGTCGGAACCAGCATGATCGGACCAATACAACGCATAGCTCCCATACAATCGATTGTTCCGATAAACGGGTTTTGGCCTATGACTGTTGCAATTAAAGGGCTAGGAACGCAAGCTTTTGCAGGCTTGATACATTTTATATAATAATATGTAATATATATATAATGTGTGTAGTGAAAATCACCCAGATCGGACCTACGAAACATATAGCTCCCATACAATCGATTATTCCGATAAATGAGGTTTGGGCTATGTATCTTTAAACTAACAGTTTTGCAGAGTTTGTACTAATTGTAAGTAAGGATCGGACACTTAACACCGTGATGCGTATTCATGAAAGGTATAAAGTTTTCAGCATAGCCGAAGACAGCCCTTTCCTTACTTGTTTTTTCCTTAAATTTGTTGTAGAACCCAAAAAATCACGGTAAACTTGAAAAACAATAACCACGCCGATACATTTCGAAACATTTCAGATAACGGTTCCTTTCTTTTATTTAGCCGTTAACCGAAGTTGTATGATCTGTAGAAGTTGAAAAGAATCGCTGGAAATAATGATTTTGTAGACTTCGATAAAGAACTTGACTTAAATTTACATAATTAATGGAACTCAGGAATACTATTTCAAAATGTTTTAACATTTTTCATGGCCTTATTTAGCGTACTACAAACGTTTTCCAATTAAACTGGCTCCATTAGCGCTGTACAGCGAGGTGCCAGTGCACGAAAAACACCGAATAGTAACGATCATTCGTGGTTTAAAAATATTTCTTCTTGTTTCCATTAAAGTTGTTATATCAACCCCATGTAGAACCATTCAAAGACGTGCTTTTAAAGACCGATTACTTCACTGCGGAGCTTTGACACCCCTTTCAATTTCAGATAGAAGAGAATAAATTGGAGTAATACAATTCGACAAGGAATATTATTTTCTGTCAAACAAAAGTTTTCTGAAATATTACGACGCTCTGAAGCTTGTTCTTTTACTATACTTTTTCATCGGTAAAATACGGTTGAGGCAGTGTAGGGGTTTGTAGACGTTTCTCCGGCCATAGAGTGTGTCCAATTCATACGACCGTTTGATCTTTTCATATAAAAAGATATTTATAAAATAGTCATCCTTTTTCTTGAGGGGAAGGAATGACATTAAGGTGGATCATTCAGGAAGACATTCTGCCGAAACGTATTAGGGCTAATAAGTAATGTTGACGTATTGTCGGGGCCCGTGCTGTTTAGCGGAACAGATAATCTATGGAAAATGATGGATCCAAAAAATCGGGAGGAAAATTTCCAGCAACAAAAATTCTATATTCGGACAAGTTGAGCAGGCGTGGAAAATTATTTCCTACGATAAATAATACACTCAATGTCAACACGATGTGAACCTGCCACAAAGAACCACGAATATTCCATGAAATAAGGAAAAAAAATCAGGTTCGTCCCATATATATTTCATTTTGCTTTAGTTTTGTCGCTCCACTTTTTGAGTTCATCGGATTCTTTGTACAAAATTTTTCGGATGAGCTGTTGAAATACTTTTATTTATGCAAATCTGTTATCTTAATATATAAAAATGAATGCATATTTACCTTGGACATTACATCACGCCTGAACGGATGGGCCGATTTCACTAATTTTTTTTTATTTTATTTGCTTTTGCAAGGAGAAGGTTCTTTTATAAAAGAAAAAATTTAATAACTGTGTGGAGTCCTGAGATATTGACCAAAATGTGGAGAAGGGGTGACCCGGAATGTGTTTATACGATATGGGTATCAAATGAAAGGTGTTGATGAAACTTTTCACAAGGAGCGATTTTATGTTCATCTCTGAACCCCTTTCCAAGATATTGACCATTAGGTTGACCAAGGCTGACCCAACAATATTTTCATATAATATACCTATCAAATCAAAGGTTTTGATGAGTGTGTCCGCTAAGGGTGGATTATAGGGTATATATAGATTTGAAAAAGTTGGCTGTTCCACACAAAAATGCTGTGAATAGTTTCAATATTATGAATAAAAATGAATGTGTGTCTTTTATAGGCGTCCAAAGTAATCAACCGATCTCGATGGAATTTTCACAGTATATTTTCGGGTTCTAACCAGCTCAATCAGTTGAGGTGGAGTAAAAAAATTAAGAATAATCGACGATTTAATGGGATCTGCCGTGGAGACCGGTTTAATGCTTAAGTGAACATCCAAGAAAGACGACAATTTCAAAAGTTCATTATTGATATCTTAATAAATGGTAAAAAAATTATGATCAAATCACAACTCTAAGGAAATTCACCACACTCATCAAAGTAAAAAATAACCAAATTTATATATTGAAAATACACAATGACTGGGTATGAAGTTCGAACGAATTGTGCTACGCAATAATCTAAGATACATATAAATTAAATAAGTATACAAGCCATACATATGTGGATATTGTAGTTATAGGCATAATGATAGGGATAGGAATGCAGATTAATTTTTGGGAGGACAACGTCTGCCGGGTCCGCTAGTACTTTATAAGTATTATTCCTGAATAAAAAGGTGTAAACATTATAGAAATTGTACTTACGATTTTTTTGAGTAAAATGTTTTAAAGGGAATTTCGGTGCTTTAGTTTTGTCGCACACTCTATGTAATATCACCAAACAGACCTCTCAAGCTTTCAATTTTTGAAAATTGAGATATTCGAGTAAAACTCTATTGGAAAGGATATTGCTTTAGCTATCCAATGATACATAAACCATGAAAATACATGTAGTGGTCATTTGAATCTTACTTTTCTATTAACCGGCCGTTAAATATCACACCATTTGTTACAATTTTTCTTTGAATTTTGGACAGCAAAGGAAAAGTTTTTTCAATTAATTTTTTCTCTGAGTAAAATGCTTCCTTTTGGCAAATAGCCAACCGCAAATTATTATTACAAATTTTCAAAATTTTCAAAATATCACAACTTGTATTCTACCTAGCCGACGTTGAATAAAACAAGTAAGGAAAGGGCTGTATTCGACTGTGCCGAAGACTTTATACCTTTCATGAATACGCATCACGGATATAAGTGTCCGATCCTTACTCACAATTAGTACAAACTCTGCAAAACTGTTAATTTATGATACATAGCCCAAACCTCATTTATAGGAAAAATCGATTGTATGGGAGCTATATGTTATGTTGGTCCTATCTGGGTAATTTTCACTACACACATTACATGTATAATATGTACCCACCCTGCAAAATTTTACGTTCCTAGTGCTTCACCCACAGCAATTCATTTTTTTTGCGTTATTGGCACCGGCTAAGTCAGTCAGTGGGGTTTTCGTTTTAGACCATCAAATCTGAATATTTCCAAAAAGTCATTAGAATTTGCATGTTAATACAACTGAATATGCTTGACTGTTTTTGCTGTTGTTGTAATCATTTTATTTACAATTTTGTTTGATGCTGATCAGAACTCACTTTTTCACAGTTATCCACTTTAATACACTAAGAAAATCCTTATTTATTGACAGGTGTGATAAAGGTTTTAGTTTGAAACAAATTTTGTTCGTATTTCCTGTTTTATTTACGAGGTGTGTTCAAAAAGTATCGCGAATTTTCAATTTTCGCTGGTTACGTATATTCGAATTTCGAATTTTTTGTGGCGT
Organism: Merzomyia westermanni; assembly: GCA_949987695.1. Classification (NCBI taxonomy): domain Eukaryota; kingdom Metazoa; phylum Arthropoda; class Insecta; order Diptera; family Tephritidae; genus Merzomyia; species Merzomyia westermanni. The sequence continues at coordinate 49,286,910 of OX465290.1, forward strand.
TATGTTGGTACTCATGTCTCTCACTTATGCCGACAAGCTCGGCCGTTTTGAATGTTCAGTTAATTGTTGACAGCTGCTTTGCTTGCACGTGTCTTGGATCGTCTTCGATTTTTACGCGAAATTCGTACCAAAATTGCTCAATTGTGACCAAAAACAGCATCGCATGAACATTGCTAATGAGATGTTAAACTCTGTCCGCGACGACCCAAATTTGCTCGAGAGGGCCATAACTGGTGACGAATCGTGGGTTTATGGCTATGACGTGGAAACCAAAGCTCAATCATCTCAATGGAAGCTGCCGCACGAACCAAGACCGAAAAAAGCGCGCCCAGTTCGGTCGAATGTGAAAGTTTTGCTGACAGTTTTCTTCGATTGCAGGGGCGTGGTGAATCATGAGTTCTTGCCACAGGGAAGAACGGTCAATAAGGAATATTACCTGCAAGTTATGCGCAATTTGCGCGAAGCAATCCGCCAGAAACGCCCAGATTTGTGGAAGAACAAAAATTGGCTTTTGCACCACGATAACGCCCCTGCTCACGCATCGTTGCTTGTGCGCGACTTTTTGGCCAAAAACAACACACTAATGATGCCGCAGCTACCGTATTCCCCAGATCTGGCCCCCTGTGACTTTTTCTTGTTCCCTAAACTGAAGAGGCCCATGAAAGGACGACGTTACGCTTCTCTTGACGAGATAAAGACGGCATCGAAGGAGGAGCTGAACAAGATACAAAAAAATGATTTTTTGAAGTGCTTCGAAGATTGGAAAAACCGTTGGCACAAGTGTATAATATCTCATGGGGATTACTTTGAAGGGGACAAAATAGATATTCATGAATAAATAAATAATTTTTGAAAAAACACAAAATTCGCGATACTTTTTGAACACACTCGTATTTCTGTGAAGGCGTAGTGAAAACCGTGCTGAAAAGGTCAAAATGATATGTTGGTATGTAGGTTCTATTCGGATTTATGTTATGAAATATAGATATCTTGCATTCAGCAAGTAGTTTCACATCAGTGAAGTTGCTAGTTTTCACTTCAAATATCCTAAAACTCGCAAAAAATTGTATTGAATTTCTTGTAGATTTAAAAACTTGAACGCTACTCGTCAATTTAAAATTGTAAATACAATGCAAATAATACAAATAAGCTCTCAACAATTTAAGACGTAATAACAATACAAATCACTGCTCCTCTGAATTCCATTACAAAATTTTGGCAATCAAATACATTTATTTCATTGAAATTCCATTTTACAAATAAATCGTCAATGACATTTGCGTTGGCGTGCAAATAAAATACCACGGAAATCTATAGAAAATGCTGATTAGTGCCTTTACAGCAATATGCATAAATATAACGACAAATACTACAAGTGTGATGTGGAGGTACATATCTTAGCTCACGGTATGGAAGCCAGCGATTGACGTTTATGTTGTGTTTAGTTAGCATGAGCGCAGTTCGACACCAACTTAAATAATTTTTGAAGTGATTTGGATGGGGCCGTCAAATAACGCCCGGGGGAAATAATGCCCACCGACAAAAGGAAATAGGCCCGCGGGTTTTATTTCCTTTCGGAAAAGAAATAACTACCGCGGGCAGTATTTCTTTTCAAAAAGGAAATAGCGCCCGCTTGCCTCATTTCCTTTAAAAAAGGAATTAACGTCCGTCAAGTAAAGGAAATAACACCCGCGGGCCTAATTTCCATTTTGAAAATGATATAACGCCCCGGGCTTTATCTAAACAAATTAATTATATGAAGAAAAACTGTGGATCGCGAAGCCGGTGTTGGATCGGCTAAGGGTTCTTTTTTATAAGCGCGGCTTAAGGCCGCCTAAAGAGAAGGTGATTTCGTAAAAAAAACTGTGGATATTGCAGTCAGTGATAGATCGCCCGAAAGTTATTTTTTTGAAAAGCGGTCAAAGGTCTCCCAGGCAGAGGGATCGACCCAGGCCACATATGTATATCCATATTCGTCTGTATTGCAACGTTTTGAATTGTGTGTTTTTTGATTTGTCGACATTATGATTTGTACCGCCCTTTTAAGAAGAAAATAAGGTCCGCGGGCGTTATTTCCTAAAAAAACAAAAAAAGGAAACAACGCCCGTCGACGTTATTTCGCAGCACCATTTGGTTTAAAACAGAACAACAATATTGGGATAGAAGGAAAATAAAAAATGAAAAGAACAGAAAAAAATTTTTTTTTGAGTTGCTGTAAATCTAACATGAACATTGGCTATGTAACGGGAAAATCACCGTGACTGTGGAAGTGACCCTGAAAGGCGAGATATAAAATAAAGACACCTTCACAGAGACCTTAACCTTAACATAACCAGAAAATCACAGTGACAGTGAAAGTGAACTTGACAGGAAAGAAAAAGAAAGGAAAAGTAACTACAGATACCGTAACCACAAATTGATCATTGGTTATAAACGGGAATATCACAGTGACTATGGGTGGAAGTGACCGTGACAATAAGATGAAGATAAAAGGAAATAAACCGTGATAGTGATCACAACATGATCATTGTCCATAAAGGGGAACATAACAGTGACAGTGGAAGTAACTTGGCAATAGCAATGGAAGTGAACGGGCCAGCGACAGCGACATCCACCATGACAGTACCAGTGACCGTAGCAATGATAGTGGAAGTGACTTTATATAGATGAAGTGATTGTGACAATGTAAGTGAAAGTGAGAATAGAAGTCACCGTTAAGTAACAGAGCTGCAGTGACAGTGACAACGTCTGAAGTTGTATGCATCGCTAAAGTATTATTTCTCTTTAACAGTGGATGGCCCTTAACGGGCAAAGTGAACATGTTTTGTAACAATTGTCGAGGTTTTCAACGTCTAATAAAATTGTAATGTAGTTGTGGTGGATTTCTTGTGGGAGAGACTACATCGGCCAAGTACAGTTGCTAAATGATACTACCGCGTTTTCTTGCCGCCATTAATGTAATGTAATGTCGGGGGCTGATATCAAGAAGATGGGGCCTATTTCACTTTAGACACACGTATCTTCACGTAGGATCCACAGCTTGCTCTCCATCTCTCCGAACGCGTTTAGTATCTTTCAGTGGAACTACTTTGTATCGAGGCCAAGAAAAGAAATGGACAGAATCCCCGAGAACATTTTGGCTATCTTCTTCAGTTAGTCGTGCAGGAGTAACGGCTAAATAGGCTGAAAGAAAATAAGCACTCACTTTCTTTGCGATTTCCCAGCTTCAGCTAATATCTCGTACAACCCCCTGTGCAGAAGACCTAGAAGGTTCCGATGGTCACTCCAAATCGGTCCGGCGGCAGTCGGGCATGTACCCCAGGGTATTACCGGAGCGCACCGGGTTCATATCTGGCAAAGGATTACTGTCGCTTTTTGGCAACACTTCCCAAAACATTCGGGGAGTATTTTTGTAGCTAAAAACAACAAGAACAACAAATCAACTGTGCAGCACGCCAAGATAGAATTGTGAAAGCCTAACTTAAACGAGGTGGGTTGCCTTTTATGTGAGGCCTTAACCCTGATAGGTATACTGTCTGCAGGATTTTAACAATACAGCAAATGTGAGACCTTTCGGCCACTTCACAATTCAGCAACGCATAACGAAATCCAGCATTGATGAGCTCTTAGTTGGTCAGACTATTTTTTGACTGAAAGCAGCTTATTAATAGTTAGTTTACAAGTGATATGGATATAACGATCGCTTTTTTTTTGTCGCCCAAAATAAAAGAAAAATGTAAAAGGATAATCGTCATATAATTAAATGGTATTTATTTTCCGGCAGGGTATGTATGTATGTACATTAGACTGGTCCATGAACTTTTTTTTTACAATTTATATTATTTTTTAGAATGAATATAAATAATAATTTAAAAGTTTCAGAAATTAATATTAATTTTTACTACTCGTTTAGATATTTTAGGAATTGATAACATTTTTGCTTTAAAAGCACCCACCTATTGAAGTAAAAAAATTTAGCTGCATATAGTTTTGTAGGATATTAAACTCTCCACAAAAAGTTCTGAATAAAACTTTTGGGCCTTTCCAGAGTTATCAATGTTTGAACATAAGTATGGTTTGCTAATTTTAGCTTCAAAATAAAAAAAATTGTTGCTCAGTCTAATTCAGACAGGTGGCCATCCTAAAAAATTCACTTTCCTTACTTTGAATATCTTCTTCTAACAATATTTCACAAGTATGTGTATAAGAGTAGCTTTAGTACCAAGTCGTCCAACAAAAACCTATTAGAGTAATTAATAGCACCCAACTGTGCTACAGTGTCGATAGCGAATTGCACATCTTACTTCGTAGCTTTGCCAAAATGTCTCAATATTATACACATAAATATTTTATGAATTACTTTGGTGTGTTTGTATAGTTTTATTACGACCCTATTTTATATATGTAGCCTAATTTTAGGAATTACTTTAGCGAAATGGAAAAAGGATGATGAATGTGATATGATATTTGTAAAGCTAATTAGTCCATTCGACCGCGTTTTGCTTGAATGAATTAAAATAAAGTACATGCAGTTATGAACTGAATTGTACAGTCATACTTGTTTGAATTCTTGATGGTGGGTGAGAAGATTTAAGGTAAAAGGCCATATTCAGTGGTACTGGTCAGAGTAATCCGATTTAGCATTCCTTCATCGGTAAGAAAAAGGCTCTCAAAAATTGAAATCCTTCCCTTTAAATGTTCAACACAAATTTGTTTCCCATCATCGATAAACGCTTAGAAGTTATTATATTATTTATATTTATTAAAATTGGTGACTACTGAAAAAATGTGGCTCATTCTGCGGTATGTAGTAAAGCTCACGTTTCATTCGATGTTCGATTAATAGACTAGTCCAATTTGGAATTAAAATATTTCTGAGAAATTGAAAAGGCGTAAAATTAATTACAGGGCGGGCCAAAAGAAACCAAGGGGTGTAAAAGTTTAATAACTTTTTCGTTTATTCATTTTTTTTATTTTTTCTTTCAGATTATATAATATACAAAAGGGAAATTTTTTTACACTAAGTATGAAAAATGATGTCTCTTAAATGACCGCCGTTTTCAGCTTCGCACTGATGGGCTCTTTTTAGAGCATTTTCCATAACATCTTTCAAAACTTGTGGCTGTAGCGTTCGAATTTCTGCACCAATGTTTGCCTTGAGTTCAAGGATTGTCTCTGGCTTGTTCACATACACTCGCTCCTTCAAATAACCCCAAAGAAAATAGTCGGGTGCTGTCAAATCTGGCGATCGCGCTGGCCAAATAATTTCCGAATTTCTGGAAATTATTCGCCCTCCAAAAATTTGACTTAAAAGTGCCATTGTGTCTCGGGCAGTATGGGCAGTAGCTCCGTCCTGCTGAAACCACATACCAGGTCTGTTTTCAAGAGCAGGGCGTAAAAAATTTTCTATCATAAACCGATACCGCTCTCTATTTACGGTTACAGCACTTCCATCTTCATTCTCGAAGAAGTAAGGCCCAATGACATTTTCAGATGTGATCCCACACCATACTGTACACCTGATGGGGTGTAATTGGCGTTGATGAATGTCTCTTGGATTTTGAGAACCCCAGAACCTACAGTTCTGCTTATTAACAAAGCCATTCAAATGACGTTAAAATGCCGACGATATGCTCTTTGCGTTAAAATAATTGATCTCTGGTTTAAATAATAAAATTCTATTGTTCTGGTTCTCTGTTCAGTTGTGAACCTCTCCATTATAAATTCTCCAAGTGTTGTCTATATAATCTGAAATAAAAAATAAAAAACAATTAATAAACGAAAAAGTTATTAAACTTTTACACCCCTTGGTTTCATTTGGCCCACCCTGTATTACTAATTATTCATTGGTTTCAAATTTATTTTCAAAGCTAATTTCAAAGTTAATTTAAAACTAGCTTAAGTTACAAGGTTTTATTAAAACACAAAAACTAAAAATATAGAAAACACTTTCCAGGCTCTTTTATAGGAGATACCAAATATGAAAAGCTAAATTCGCATAATTTAACTTCACTGTAACTTTACAACTAACCTAGTTGATAGAAAAAAAAATTCTATTTAAAAGCACTAGTAACATGGTTCTTTTCCATCATGTGGGATCTGTTCTTCAAAAAATTACAAAAAACCTGGAATGGTAATCGAGTTTCGGTTTCATCCCATTACAACACCTCTGGAGAAGTGAAATAGTTGTGATTAAACATGCTCCCTCATTTTTAATTTCCACCGTCGAGGTCTCGCCTTTGTATTCAAAGAAATGTTTGAAGCGCATGAGCGATATTTGGTAAAAAACAAACTAGAAGACTTAGTTTGAGGCAGAAAGAAAGTCAGATTACTTACTTTAGTAAGCTTAACTCCACAATATTCTATTATCAACTGGTGCAGCGACAAGCGATTGCCTGTCTTTGATTAAGCTGACTTTTATTCCGATATTGTTCTATCTCGTAACACTAGTGTACGCTAAAACCCATTTTCAATGATCATTATAACTGGTACGTAACTGTTAGCATTAGAAAAACGAGTTCAGAACCAAGATAACTGGTCATACACAAGGAATGTAAGCAAAGCTTTTGCTAAGAAAATGAGGGCAGGTTTGGTCTCTGATAGTGATACTATGACCCAACGAAGGAGTGGGACTTAGGTGTATTTGTGCTCATGGCTGAAAATAGATCCCATATTCATTCAATGTATCACCAAAAGTAAAGCATCAGGAAATATGTTAATATGAAAACCAGGGATGTTAAACCTACAGTAAAAATATAATATTTTTTTTTCGTTATAATTTGAGTTTTCTCGAATTGACATGTTTATTATACGATAGAAAGTTTTTTCAACTTATTTTATGCCGCAGATTTTTACAAAATTTGTTCAAATTATTCTAACACAAAAAAGAACTTCGAAATTCGGAATACCATTTTAGCGTGTACTTTTTTCAGTAACTGATTGCAACTGAATGCATACGTTCACACACCGCAAGTCTGCTAGCAACTAAGGTCGCATCCTGATTTCAATATTTTAACATCAGCGAAATGATTTAGAATTCTTGATTTCTGTACAAGATTGCTAAATAAAAAAGTTAAAGTAACTTTCATACAAAAAAAGTGTTTTTAAATATTGATTGCTACCATGGCCCAACTAACAGGTCGTTAGACCAACTGATTCTCACTTTTTTCTCTAATTTTAACACTACAACCATTTCTCAGTATGATTCTGACTGGCTGATGAATTTTGCTACATTAAGAAACTCAAATAATTTTTTTTTCAGTGTATGGAATTCATTTTTCTTTTATTCATGTTAAAGCTCATTAAATTTTATTAAATATAGCTTAATTAGTTTTAAAAATAATGGAATTTAAATGCCCCCCCTGCTCGTCGATGCATGTGCGGCGTCTTACCAAAAAGTTGTTCATTACTGCTTGGAGAGTTGAGACAGGAATAGCCGCAATTGTTTCTCGAATGGATTGCCTTAGTTCATTCAAATTTGTTGGTTTTGCTTTGAAGACTTCCTGTTTGCAATAACCCCACAAGAAAAAGTCAGGTGCAGTAAGGTCAGGCGACCTGGGTGGCCAACGGAATATGGAGTTTCTGGATATCAGCTTATTGGGAAATTTTCGTCGCAATTCTGTCATAACAGGTTGGGCTATATGAGGAGCTGCACCATCTTGCTGAAACCACACAGAGTTGAAAGAAATTCTCATTCGGCGTAATTCTGGATAGAAAAACTCTCTCAACATGCTCAAGTAACGGTCTCCAGTAACCGTAACGGTGTGACCGTTTTCTTCGAAGAAGTAGGGCCCGACAATGCAGCGTGATGAAACTGCACACCACACTGTGACACGAAGTGGATGCAATTCCGTCTCATGGAGTATCTGTGGGTTGGAAGCACTCCATATTCGACAATTTTGTTTGTTTATGTTGCCGTTTAAATCGAAATGGGCCTCGTCAGACATGAAAAGACAGTTCAACATGTTTCCATCCTCTTCCACCATTTGAAGCATCTTCTGGCAAAATTCCAAGCGAATCGGCAAGTCTGCAGCGTTCAGTTTGTTGGCCATTTGAATTTTATATGGGAATAAGTCCAAATCTTTGTGCATAATTGACTGTAATGACTGTCTGCTTACACCCATTTGAGCAGATAAGCTTCTTGTCGAAACACGTGGATTGTTTTGTATGGCAGCAGCTACAGCAGCGATTGTTTCCTCCGTTCGAACTGAAGGGTTTCGATGGTAAGGTCTTCTGTTGACTGTCCCATGCTCGGCAAAATTGTTTACAAGTCTTATTATGGTCCATCTGCTCGGAGGATTGCCGCCAAACGTGCACCTATACTCTCTTTGAACCGAAACTACGGACTCCAGTGCGTGATAGCGGCGGACAATCCAAATTCTTGTTTCAGTGTCCCAGTTATCCATTTTTGTTAAATGTAAAAGTCAATCTGCAAAATAAAAAAAAAATTAACCAGATTCATTATATAGAAAAAAAGTTATTTAATTTTTTTTTGGTAGCGGCTTTCATTAGCCACCCTGTATATGGAAAATGTATTTGCGTCTGTATGTTTGTCGAACTGCTAAGACCTGTTAGTTGGGCCATGATTGCTACTATTTGAAACTATGACAGCTAACAGGAAATGATTTCACTTTTTAACAGCTCTGACCAATTACTATTAGTTAATAGGAGAACTTGTTGATAATTTAATTAATAACCAAATTTTTATTGAACTTCAAAATTTTATTTTAGTTTTATAGAAATATCCAAATAATAAATTCAATGCAAGGCGACAGCCATGGTATGGTAAGTATGTGCTGGCCTACTGTACCGAAGGACCCACATTCACATCCGGTGAAAGGTGCCTTAAAAAAGTAATTATTAAAATGGAAATCCCCTTGGCAGTCGTCCCCAACCTAACCCCCTTGAAAAACGTAATGTGGTGTGAGTGGCAAAAGGAAGAAAGTTGAGTCACCTTTATGGGGTAACACTAAATCGGCTGAAAAATAGAACTATGAGGCTTCTAGTTTTTCGGAAATCTAACCTGACAAGGAAAGAAATGCAGAGGAATCCAAAAAGAAGGGATACTGGTCACGCCCACATATTTTCTTTTCAATTTGCAATATGCAATAATTAATAGGAGGCTAAAAAAAATTTACTGGAATCCTAATTACTGTACTCAAGGCACCTTTCCCATATTAAGGACCTAGGATATGTGCCTGTCGTAAGAGGCGACTGCAATGTACCACCCGAAAGTTCCCCCAACATTCGGAGAGCGTTTTTAGTCACAACAAAAACAAATAGCTTCAAGCTATAGTGTCAAAATTGGCCTAATAAAAAGTAATTTTTTTTAACACGTCCAAAGCTTTAAAGCGCCGAAATAGCTTCAAGCTATAGTGTCAAAATTGGCCTAATAAAAAGTAATTTTTTTTAACACCTCCAAAGCTTTAAAGCGCCGTAGAGCTCTAGCTTTTTAATTTGAAAATGTGCAGCTGCTGTCATTCTCACTATCAAGTACACATTTCTGTAAAAAATACACTTACACAAAAAGTTTCTATTTATGTCTTTGCTCCTTGACGTTTATTCGCTTTTACAGTAGTAAATTCTTAACTCTAAATGTTTTGTTTAGTTGCTGAAAACCTTAATGACGGCACAACACTTGTCCCAAATATGAAAACAACCAACAAAGCGGTGAAAGTCGAAAGCACAGCTGCTGCGTGCCAAGAGTAAAAGTAAAACACTAACAACAGTGAAAACAACTGACAAAAAAAAACATTGTGACAACAATCATTCGCTAAGTAAAAGAGTGACAAGAATAAAATAAAATACCAGATGATAACAAAAAAGTCCACAAAAACAAAACTGTGTTTTTGCAATTGTATCGAAAACACATGTCACACTTTTATACTAATGTTACACATTTTGAACTCTATAAAATAAAGTAAACTAACCTAAAATAAAATAAAGTAAAAAAAATAAAATAAAACAGAATAAAATGAAATAAAATAACATTAAAAAAAAACCAAATAAAAAAAAAAAAATAATAAATATAAAATAAAATACTTTTTTTTTTGGTGGTTTTATGGTCTGTTCATTTTTACATATTTTTGTAAGTTCAACGAGTTCAAGACCAGTTGATAATAATTCTTGCAAACAGAGTGAGTGGGTTCGATTCTCCACAAGATCCTCTGAAAATAGCAAAACTATACGAATTAGTCTGACGAGAAATCGTGGCTGTTTTCGAAATAGGACTATAACTATAATGTTAGTTGCTTTCAATTTCTCCTCTAACCAAAAATAATAATAATTAACTAAGAATTATTATCAACTGGTCTTAGGTTCGTTAAACTTACAAGTAAAATAAAATAAAACAAAATAAAATAAAATAGAATAGAATAAAATAAACTAGAATAAAATAGAATAGAAAAAATTTTTAAAATCTAATTAAAAAAAAAAATAAACTAAATTTAAATTTAAAAAAATTAAGTAAAACAAAATATAAATAAAATAAAAGAAAACCAAAATAAAATAAAATAAAATAAAGTTAAGTAAAATGAAACAAAATAAAAAAAATGAAATAAAAAAAAATTTTAAGTCTTTGAATGACATTGGTTGTTAAAATTTATCTCCCCTCGTTTGTGGTACTCCATTAAAAATAAAACGCTCACAAAACGTGTTTAATAAGACAAAGTAAGAAAAGATGAAAAATGTAATTAATTAAATTTCCTTTAATTAAAAAATAATAATAATTGACTAAGAATTGTTATCAACTGGTCTTGAGTTCGTAAAACTTACAAAAATATGTTAAACTAGGAGGACCCGTGCGCGCCTTGCGCAAAAAAAAAAACAAAAATGGTTTGAAACCTTTTATTAGTCCAGGTCCAGGATTTTTCAAACCTTTTTCTCAAATTATAAAAAAAGATTTTCAGCCACACTTGTTGTGGACCACCAAAAATTATACAAATATGCGCAAAGAGCTATTTGAAATTCCACCACTTATAGTACATTCACATTGAGCCATAACCTTGAGTTGATTGACAACATCAATACGAATTAACTCAAAAAATGTCCCTTTAACTCGAGTTTATGACCCAATGTGAACGCAGTCTTATTCACCTATTTCAGCAATGTTCCAGTGTAGATGGCGCGCTCGCAGTGGGTTGAGCGCTGTGATATTCGCAATGCCTTTAATTATTCTAGCACTGTTCAGTCTTAGTATTCAAATGTAGATGTCGCGAGGCATGTGAATGTCACAGTCACAATAGCGTTGCAGTACAAATTGATTTTTTTGTACATTCACAATCGTTTATTTTAAAGAATTCATTTTTATAAAATACGCTTAAACAGAAGCACTCCGCTAATTAAAACATGGTTTTGCATGTAGAGCTAACCCCCACCTTTAAAACGATACCTTATTTATTAATATTGGTGCCAAATGAGAGCAGAAAATTAGGAACTAACACAAAAAGACCTTACAGAAATAATATATATGATGAACAGACATTAAAAGCCAATGAAAAAAAAAATTAAATTAAATCCAAATAAAACAAAGTAAAATAAAAAAATAAAAAAAAATAAAATAAAATAAAATAGAATAGAATAAAATAAAATAGAATAGCTTACGAATTTAGCTGGCTCGAGGTCGATCTTTCTTTTTTCCAAAAATCAATTTGTGTTTTTATTGATTTTTGGAAAAAAGAAAAGTCGAAACACAAATTGATTTTTGGAAAAAAGAAAAATCGACCTCGAGCCAGCTAAATTCGTAAGTTGAAAAGAAAAGGTCGCAAAAACAACATTTTTAAAATATAAAATGATAGAACAGAATAGAATAAAAAAAATTTTAAAAATCTAATTATAAAAAAAATTTTATTAAATAAAATTTAAAAAAATTAAGTAAAAAAAATAAAAAATAAGTAAACCAAAACAAAATAAGATAAAATAAAATTAAATAAAATGAACTAAAGTAAAATAAAATAAAATAAAATAAAATAAAATAAAATAATAAAATAAAATGAAATGAAATAAAATTACATAAGATAAAATAAAAAAAAATTTTAAGTCTTTGAATGACAGTGTTTGTTAAAATTTTTCTCCCCTCGTTCGTGGTTGAGTTTCATTCACATAAACTCCAGTAAATATGAACGTTGTTACAAAGAAAATAAAAACGCTCACAAAACGTGTCTAAATAAGAGAAAGTAAGGAAAAATAAAAATTATTTCGAAATTCTGTTGAAGTGAAAATTCCATAAAATATATTGACAATTTCCATTACACATTCTTTAAATGTTATCAAGACAAACAAAAACCTTTCAAAGCTAAGGCGAATAGCGCATAAAAGTAGGCTAAGGGGCCGCAATAAGAAGCGTTTGCAATCAGAGAGAAAGTAACTAGTCCAAGTGCAGATCACGTAGAAACTTTTAAGAAATATGTCGCAAAAGTGCTTGACTTCAAATGCTGTTTCCTTCCACTTTTTTTGTAGTCTACAAAATAATATCTTCTTTATAACCGCACCCTCGTTGAATCAGCGAATGTAGTTCATTTATACGCATTTCCTTGCCTTTGTAACCGTTTCACCTTTTTCTAATTTGTGGGGAAATACTTTCTAAAGCACGTTTGTAGGTCGTGCGTTTGAGTAGTGGCACAGCAACCGCAGCAGTTGGCAGTGAGCTCTTTCCCTGTTGAGTATGTGACATTTTGATGCTTTCGGCTATAGACACACACAACCAGCCAACATGTACATATGTATGGATGAAATACTTCACTTTGCTTAGCTGAATGTAGCAATTACTTACGTAAAAAATGTATGTAAATATGTAAAGAAAACTATATAAAGAAATTTTGAGAAAATGTGTTGGTGTGCTTATTTAAATTTGAAATGATTGAAATAAGAATTGTCGGATGTTGTTCTGTAAGGAAATTTAACAGCATTATAGGAGGGGGGACGGGGGGGGAATTATTTGAGCTCACGATAAGTTGATAGGCATATCTAGACCAACTGTCCCATTGTGGGATCACTGATATCAGCTAGATCCCTTGTTTATTAAATGGCATGCCTAAGCCATAGAAAGACATCTGAAAAATAAGGTGTATTTTTCTTGTCCCTACAGCTGCGACAGAAGTAATTTGTTGGCAAATCGTCCTGCGAAACCATAAAGATTAGTAAGGAATTTGTTTTGGTTCTCATTGATCCTGGGACAAGTTTTTTTGAAAACCTCAAATGAGCGCTAAAGTGCCCATTTGGTATTACCTTTCTCAGTAAAACCAGCGTGAAATTGACTAATCTAAGCAGCTTTTAAGGTATATATTTCGGTGGATCTTTCGAATTTAAATCAGCGACCAATTCATCATTCAGTTTTAAACGATTCCTTAGAATATTTGTCTGGTTTCAGCATGGCCATTCGTCAGGGTTTCTAATGAAAAACGTGTTGTCGATAAAGAGAGAGAGCGAGAGAGTCGGAAATTGCAGGCCTCTTTTGGTGTTTGTATGGTCTCCGAAATACTAGCTTGTCCTAAAAATTATGTGCTGGCTTGCTAGAAGGAATTTCATTTATTTTAAATTGCCTGAACCTTACCATGCAAGTCTACCGGATTTGTATAGGTGCAGATAGAAGTGCTTTGTACATGACCGTTGCACTCTACCTATTCTATGTTTAGTAATACTAAGGGCTGGTGATCATACCGTGATGTGGTTTAAATCTTTTATCTAAAACGGCTTTAACTTTTATATTGGACTATGAAATCCTCGTCAAAATTTCATACTTTTATTTTTACTTGTTTCACTCACCATAAAGCCCTTATTGATGCCATATGATTTTTAACTGACACTCAAATCAACTTCTCTATAACTATCTATCTCCATTTTAATCTCAATCTCAGTTGCAATTACCATTTTCATTTTCATCTCTATTTCTATCTGCTTATCTACCTCGACTCTCTACTTCCATTTAAATTTATATCTCTGTGACCTTCTCCACGAACATTTCCATCTCCACTTACATGTCCATGCCCTTCACCATATCTATCCCTATTAGCTTCCCCATTTCTATTTCAATCCGCATCTAGATCACCATTTAAGTGCCCATTTAAATCGCCATCTCTTTCTCTTTACCTATCTTTATCTCTACTTATATCCACCACAAATCCATCTTCATCGCTTGCTCCATTCACATCTCTATTGAAGTTTCTGTCTCCATCAAATTCTCGATCATTTCCATGGCCTTGTTCATCTCCATTAACTTTCCATTTTCAAATTAGTCTCCAACTGTTTCCATAGTATTCTTTATTTTAATTTCAATATTAATCTCCATCAACATTTCCGTGCCATCTTCATCTTTTCCTATGTCTTTATCTATCTTTTTTTCTACCTCTACCTCCAGCTATATCTCTTTCCCTATCTCTTCCACTATACCCGTCTCTATCTCCGTTTCTATTTACTCCTTTTTCACCTTCTCTAATTCCGTTGTCATTGTCACTGTCCCTTTCTGTTTACCTCTTTCCTTTTAACTCGCTGCCACTACAACTCTTTGTCTTCACTACCTCTCACACCCCTCTAACTTCCTTCTCCCTCCATAAAAGTTGCTATTTCTAAATGCAAAAAAAAACAATGTCCATCAAGGTTTCCGCAATACAAAGAAGCACTGGAATTTTAAGATGGGTAACAACGGAGCATAATTTATATGTGCCTCACTCTTCCATGTACCGGAACATACATACTAACATCTTGATATAATCCCAACCATGTCACGTTCAATAAAATGTTTTGAATATTCATTCATTTAGGATCGGTCGTGTACTAAAATTGATTTTTATGTACTTCCTATTCTCTCTCCCCCCTCCCTTTCCACCATTTTCTTAATACATCTACACGCTTCATGCTCCTCCATAACTATTTGGTGCGCATTGCAGCTATTTATACGAGCACTTAAAAGCATGTACTTACCCTATAATAAGATTTGTCACAAAAAAAGAAAAAGCGCAAACTCGTGTGATAAATGAATCGCCATTCAATGCAGCAAGAAGAAACTTGATTGCGAAGAGTGAATGTCCGTGGTAACAACATTATGGCAAGTGCACTAAATGTAGTACTTACATTTAAGATGGTTGAGTGATGGCTATTGTTGCTTCCCCTCCACAATGCGGTTGTGCTCTTGTAAAATGGTGCATTGCTTTTGTTGTTTGCATTCAAGTTCCCATAGGACGCTGCGTGGTTTAGTAAATAGTCGCTGTCAAGCGACATTGCTGTCAAATGTAAAAAGCAGTGGTCTCAGGCAGCTTCCATATTGTGATGTTAAGAGCGCCAGCATGTGGCGGTCGGGATACACTATTGTACAGTTAAAAAAAAACTTTGTTATGAACTACGAGCAGAGTAAATTGAGATTAATTTTTTACGTAACCCTATCAATTTTAAGTTTGATTTTCCCTTCTCATAGCTCACTTCCAATATCTCGCCCATATACCTATTTCTCTGCTTCTTCTTTCCCCGCCTCTTCTTCTCGATCATCCCTTTCCTGTTACATCATATTTTTGATGCTATGCTAGCTGAGTATAAAAAGAGTGAAAATTACACAGCAACGTGTGCCCTCCTTATTCTCTCTAAGCACTAACGCTTGAATGTCAAACTCGAATAAACTTAATACTCTAATCAAACATATTTATTATTCAAATTTTTGCTTACCTCTATAGCCTTGTGTGCCACGAAAATGTCATTTTAAAATTGAAATTTGGGAAATGAATCTAGAAGATTGGCTGTTTTTCCATGACGAAAAATTGGTTATAACATTTTATAACGTTTTTTATTTATCATTTCGACATTCGATGCAATTTTTTCTGCTTACCCAAAAACAATTTTGAATTAAAATCAACACAAAAATAAGCAAGTGCCACAAATTTTAAGCACTCTTAATTTTGGTTGTTATGTCGTAGGCAACCAGACCACATTTGAAGTGTAAAGGAAATTTCAAACTAGCAAAAAAAAGTATCATTTTGTTATTTTATTCATAAGTCGCTTAGTACTTATGTAAAAAAGTCGGCTATTGTATGAGCATAAAAGGTATCTTATATATAAAACTCACTGTTTCTCTGTCTGCATATTTATATGTCTTTGAGACGTTGCCAAAAAATTCTTCGAATTGCAATAAAATTTTGGCAGTTTAATCGTCTTGCTTTTAGAAAAGCTATAAACGCAATAACACTTTCAAAATCAAAAAGCATTTTATTCTATTTTATTTTAATTATATATTATTTTATTTAGTTTTGTATTATTCTATTTTATTTTATTTTATCTTATTTTATTTGATTTTATTTTATTTTATTTTATTTTATTTCATTTTATTTTACGTATTCATGAAACGAGCTCAAGGCCAAGAATAATAATTTTTCACTTTTTGAATTTTTATGAAAATTATTATTGTTTTTACTTATTAATAATGATTTTAATTAATTATTAAAAGTTTTTTGATTGAATAGAGTAGGAAAATTTTTATTTTATTTTATTTTATATTATATTATTTCTTTTTATTTTATTTTATTTTATTTTTTTATTTTGTTTTATTTTATTTTATTTTGTTTTATTTTATTTTATTTTGTTTTATTTTATTTTATTTTGAAGACGATCTCCGAAGGAGATTGAAATATATTGGGTAACCCCGCAATAAAACTCGTTTTTTATTAAATTTACCTCGAGCCAGCTAACACAAAATTCGTTATTTTATTTTGTTTTATTTTATTTTATTTTATTTTATTTTATTTTATTTTATTTTATTTTATTTTATTTTATTTTATTTTATTTTATTTTTATTTTATGTTTTTCTTTTTGTTTTATTCTATTTTATTTTATTCTATTCTATTTTATTTTATTTTATTTTATTTTATTTTATTTTATTTTGTTTTATTTTATTTTATTTTATTTTATTTTATTTTAAGTATTTATGAAACGAGCTCAAGGCCAAGAACAATAATTTTTCACTTTTTGAATTTTTATGAAAATTATTTTCAAGTATTCATGAAACGAGCTCAAGGCCAAGAATAATAATTTTTCACTTTTTGAATTTTTATGAAAATTATTATTGTTTTTACTTATTAATAATCATTTTAATTAATTATTAAAAGTTTTTTGATTGAATAGAGTAGGAAAAATTTGATTTTATTTTATTTTATATTATATTATTTCTTTTTATTTTATTTTATTTCATTTTTTTATTTTGTTTTATTTTATTTTATTTTGTTTTATTTTATTTTATTTTATTTTATTTTGAAGACGATCTCCGAAGGAGATTGACATATATTGTTTAACCCCGCAATAAAACTCGTTTTTTATTAAATTTACCTCGAGCCAGCTTACACAAAATTCGTTATTTTATTTTGTTTTATTTTATTTTATTTTATTTTATTTTATTTTATTTTTATTTTATTTTATTTTTATTTTATGTTTTTCTTTTTGTTTTATTCTATTTTATTTTATTTTATTCTATTTTATTTTATTTTATTTTATTTTATTTTATTTTATTTTATTTTGTTTTATTTTATTTTATTTTATTTTATTTTATTTTATTTTAAGTATTTATGAAACGAGCTCAAGGCCAAGAACAATAATTTTTCACTTTTTGAATTTTTATGAAAATTATTATTAAGTATTCATGAAACGAGCTCAAGGCCAAGAATAATAATTTTTCACTTTTTGAATTTTTATGAAAATTATTATTGTTTTTACTTATTAATAATCATTTTTAATTAATTATTAAAAGTTTTTTGATTGAATAGAGTAGGAAAAATGTTTAGAGACAACTGCCATAGCTTTTCTTATAGATCCATTTCGGAAGCTGCTAGACTTCACTCATCAGAGAAATTTTGGCACGCATTGCTAACCATTAAGCTAACAATACGCTGGTTTTGATGTCATCTAAATTCCTAGTTCTATTCTTCTTTTTACCATATACATGAACCACTTCCGCCATTTGACAGTTAGTAGTGTGATCATGATGGATTTTTGACAGATCTGTTTTATCATCAGAACTGCCTTACCGTGTGCTCTCGGTTTTGTTATTGATTTTTTATACCAACAATTTTGTTGATTTACGGCCTGTACATTTTCAAGTATTCATGAAACGAGCTCAAGGCCAAGAATAATAATTTTTCACTTTTTGAATTTTTATGAAAATTATTATTGTTTTTACTTATTAATAATCATTTTAATTAATTATTAAAAGTTTTTTGATTGAATAGAGTAGGAAAAATTTGATTTTATTTTATTTTATATTATGTTATTTCTTTTTATTTTATTTTATTTTATTTCATTTTTTTATTTTGTTTTATTTTATTTTTATTTTATTTTATTTTATTTTATTTTATGTTTTTCTTTTTGTTTTATTCTATTTTATTTTATTTTATTTTATTTTATTTTATTTTATTTTATTTTATTTTATTTTATTTTATTTTATTTTATTTTAAGTATTTATGAAACGAGCTCAAGGCCAAGAACAATAATTTTTCACTTTTTGAATTTTTATGAAAATTATTATTAAGTATTCATGAAACGAGCTCAAGGCCAAGAATAATAATTTTTCACTTTTTGAATTTTTATGAAAATTATTATTGTTTTTACTTATTAATAATCATTTTTAATTAATTATTAAAAGTTTTTTGATTGAATAGAGTAGGAAAAATGTTTAGAGACAACTGCCATAGCTTTTCTTATAGATCCATTTCGGAAGCTGCTCATCAGAGAAATTTTGGCACGCATTGCTAACCATTAAGCTAACAATACGCTGGTTTTGATGTCATCTAAATTCCTAGTTCTATTCTTCTTTTTACCATATACATGAACCACTTCCGCCATTTGACAGTTAGTAGTGTGATTATGATGGATTTTTGACAGATCTGTTTTATCATCAGAACTGCCTTACCGTGTGCTCTCGGTTTTGTTATTGATTTTTTATACCAACAATTTTGTTGATTTACGGCCTGTACATTTTCAAGTATTCATGAAACGAGCTCAAGGCCAAGAATAACAATTTTTCACTTTTTGAATTTTTATGAAAATTATTATTGTTTTTACTTATTAATAATCATTTTAATTAATTATTAAAAGTTTTTTGATTGAATAGAGTAGGAAAAATTTGATTTTATTTTATTTTATATTATATTATTTCTTTTTATTTTATTTTATTTTATTTCATTTTTTTATTTTGTTTTATTTTATTTTATTTTGTTTTATTTTATTTTATTTTATTTTATTTTATTTTGAAGACGATCTCCGAAGGAGATTGAAATATATTGGGTAACCCCGCAATAAAACGCGTTTTTTATTAAATTTACCTCGAGCCAGCTAACACAAAATTCGTTATTTTATTTTGTTTTATTTTATTTTATTTTATTTTTATTTTTATTTTTTGATATTGCTTTTTTTTTTGTTTTATTTTATTTTATTTTATTTTATTTTACTTTATTTATTTTATTTTATTTTATTTCTTTTTCATTTTATTTTACTTTATTTTATTTTATTTTTATTTTTTTTTTTACTTGTTATATTATTCTATTTTATTTCACTTTATTTAATTTTATTTTATTTTATTTTATTTATTTTATTTTATTTTATTTTATTTTATTTTATTTTATTGTATTTTATTTTATTTTATTTTATTTTATTTTATTTATTTTATTTTATTTTATTTTATTTTATTTTATTTTATTTTATTTTATTTTATTTTATTTTATTTTATTTTTTATATTATTCTATTTTATTGCATTTTATTTTATTTTATTTTTTATTTTATTCTATTTTATCTTATTTTATTTTATTTTTTATTTTGTTCTATTTTATATTATTTCATTTTATCTCATTTTACTTTATTTTATTGCATTCTTTTTATTTTACTTTATTTTATTTCATTTTACTTTTTATATTATAATATTTTATTTCATCTTATCTTATTTTATTCTATTTTATTTCATTTTATCTTATTTTATTTTATTTTATTTTATTTTATTTTATTTTTTATTTTATTCTTTTTTATCTTATTTTATTTTTTATTTCGTTCTATTTTATTTGATTTCATTTTATTTCACTTTACTTTATTTTATTGCATTCTTTTTATTTTATTTCATTTTTTATTCTATTTTATTTAAGTTAATGTTATTTTATTTATTTTTTTTTAATTTTATTTTATTTTATTTCATTTCATTTCATTTTATTTTATTTTATTTTATTTTATTTTATTTTATTTTATTTTATTTTATTTTATTTTATTTTACTTGTTTTTTTACTTTACTTTATTTTATTTTATTTTAGTTTCTTTTATTTTGTTTTATTTTATTTTAATAAGTTTAAGGAGCTTAAGACCAGTTGATAATAATTCTTAGTTAGTTATTATTATTTTTTATTAGATATTTTTACATATTTTTGTAAGTGGTTATGTGCAATAACTATCTTCTAAAAATAGAAAGAAGAATGTACAAAAACAAAGTCCAGTATAGATGATTTACATATAGACAGAATGTCTAAAATATTAGAGGAAACCTTGAATTAAGCAGCTTGCAAAGCTACTCGCAATCAGAGTGAGTGCGTTCGATTATCCACAAGATCCTCTGAAATAGCAAAACTATACGAATTAGTCCGACGAGAAATCGTGTCTGTTTTCAAAATAGTACTATAACTATAGCCTGTATATGTTTGTTGCTTTAAATTTTTCCTCTAATCAAAAATAATAATAACTAATTAAGAACTATTATCAACTGGTCTTGAGCTCGTGAAACTTACAAAAACATGTAAAAATGAACAGACCATAAACCCAACAAAAAAAATTATTTTATTTTATATTTTTTTGGCTTATTGTTTTATTTTATTTTATTAGATTATATTTTATTGTATATTATTTTATTTTACCTTTTTTTATTTTATTTTTATTTTATTTTTTTTTATTTTATTTTATTTATTTTTTTTTTTTTTTTGTTTTGTTTTATTTTATTTTATTTTTTTTATTTTATTGTTTTTTTAGTTTATTTTATTTTATTGTTTTTTGCTTTATTTTATTTTGTTTTATTTTATTTTTTTTTATTTTATTTCATTTTATTTTATTTTATTTTGTTTTATTCTTTTCTATTTAACTTTATTTTATTTTATTTTCTTTTGCGTTATTTATCACAAACACAGCTTGGGTTTTCGGTCGTGTGTTTTCCGATTGAGCGCATTCATCGTGTTAGTTCACCTTTATACACACGCACACAAATGCCCAGAGCGTTCATATCAGCACGCAGTCAAGCAAGAATTTCTGTACACGCATACTTAAGCCAAATCTCATATATAACTCAGATTTGATCACCAACATCAACTACAACAACAACGTGAGGCACATGTTAAATTTTGTTACGCGCTATTTACCAACCAAATAATTAATATTGCATACCTTGGAGGAGTGGCAGCTTTGGACAAACCAAATTTTGCTAAACCGTTTCATATGAATGTTTTAATATTGTTGAAAAGGGTTTAAGAATACTACTGTACCCAAGAGAAGGCAGAAGAGAATGACGGAAATGAATGCGTAGAGAGAAGAGGGGGATAGAAAAATTAAAAAAAAAACGTAAGCCGCCTTAGGCGATGCCGTGATCAGTAGAAAGCTTCTCCAATATTTAAACTCAACAGCATGGGTATAATGAGACGGAATGCTAACCGAAGACTTTCAGCATTTGTTTTCTACAATTGATTTCGTTGGTTAGTTCACGAGCTTTATTATGAGCTAAAGGGAGCACGCCCTACCAAACAATCAACCTACAATTTACTTCCACTATCCACATATCTTTTTAACTTTCAGGAAAGTTTAATACCCAAAGTACTTCAAAGCTTTTTAAAATAACTTACCTACATAGTTTCATACTTGTATTAAATTTTATCATACCGCTTTTATTCAGCTGGGATATATTCAATATTCAAACGCCTTTTTATTTACACCTTACGCCCCTTTCACTGCACAAAAGTTTAATATGTGTATAAAATATGTTTTTCCAGTTTTCGCACTTAACATCCTTTCATTTTGCTTTGTGAATGAACAGTTTGTCTGTAAGGCGGCATGACGGGCAGCTTGCCAACCAACACAATTTTGTCATTTTCACATGTGCGATGTGTTACACACACAGCTACGTTGATACATACAAGGTGGCGCAAAAGCAATCCTCCTATCAGAAAATGCTATAAATTTTGCGATTGGCCCCTAAAGTCAGTTCTGTTTTGACATTTGTGTAGTAAACACATGCGAAATACACGTTAATAAACAATGTTACGCTACACTGCTCCAGAACGCGGAATATTGCTGACTATTTATTTGACCAATAATCGGTCGGGGCCAAACGGTTACTGTGAATGGTGAGCGCTACAGAGCAATGATCAACGAGTTCTTTTTGCCGCAACTTGATGAATTGGGATTGGAAAACATGTGGTTCCAACAAGACGGTGCAACAGCACACACTGCACGTGCCACAACCGATATGCTGAACATCGGAAGCTTACTTTTGCGCCACCTTGTATGACCATAAAACAGACGTTTCATTCAACGTCATCTTATACATATATGGATATGTAGCTGGAGTATTTATATGCAAACATAAACTTTAGTGCACACATGCAATTGAGATGAGAGAAACAAAAAAGCAGGAATCAAATGATGCACAGGTGAAATTAAGAAAAAAGAAAAGCCAAGTAAGGATAGCGCTGTCTTCGACTGTGCCCTAGATTTTATACTTTTCATGACTACCTAGAGAAGGTCAAAACGATTACCGGCGAATATTATTTGCAAACAATTTTGGATGGAATCGATATTGGTTTGAATCAGGGACCGAAAATAAAATTTTATTTTGTTCGATTTTATAAAATTCCGGGATTAAATAGTGTCCCTAAAGAAGCAGAGCGGCCAAAATTTCTCTGATGAAGAGGTCCAGCAGCTTCCGAAATGGATCTTTAAGAAAAGCTATGACCAGTTGTCTCTAAAATTTTCCATTTCTATTCAAATTAAAACTTTTAATAATGAATTTATTATAAAAAATATAAAACAATTAAAATTTTCATTAAAAAATTTCATTAGTAAAGGGTGTTTTTTAGGGGTATAGAACTTCGAATTGAAATAAAACACAAGAAAATCGTTTTAAGATCCATCAATTTGGCTTTATTGGAAGGATAATTTTATGCCATTAATGTTTAAATATGATTTCGGGCATGTGGCCGCCGCGGCTGGCTCGAATAAAGCCAATTCTACAGGTCCAATTTTCAACCACTTTTTCGAGCATATGGGGCCGTATGTCGGCAATAACGCCACGAATGTTGGCTTCCAATTCCCCTAACGTTTCTGGTTTGTTGGTGTAGACGAGCGACTTCACATATCCCCAAAGAAAATAATCCAATGGTGTCAAATCACACGACCTTGGTGGCCAATTGACAGGTCCATTCCGCGAAATTATGCGCTCATCGAATGTTTCCTTCAATAAATCGATTGTGACGTGCGCTGTGTGGCATGTAGCGCCGTCTTGTTGGAACCACAACTCATCCACATTCATGCCATCCAATTCGGGAACAAAATAGTCGGTTATCATGGCTCTATACCGGTCTCCATTAACGGTAGCTGCCTCTCCAGCATTATTGCGGAAGAAGTATGGCTCAATGACTCCACCAGCCCATAGAGCACACCAAACAGTCAGTTTTTGTGGATGTAATGGCGTTTCAAGGGTCTCATGTGGATTCTCTTCACTCCAAATGCGGCAATTTTGCTTGTTGACGTAGCCATTCAACCAAAAATGAGCCTCATCACTGAACAAAATTTTGCGATGAAAATCAGCATCGAAATCAATCTCATTTTCGGCCCATACACCAAAATCACGACGCATTGCATGGTCTCGCGGCTTTAATTCTTGCACAAGCTGGATCTTGTAAGGTCGCAAGCCAAGATCTTTGCGCAAAATCTTCCATAAAGTTGATGGACAAAGCTCCAATTGCTGTGCACGGTGGCGAATCGATTCATTCGGGTCCTCTTCAACACTTTGCTCTACAGCGGCAATTGTTTCTTCGGTGCGCACTGTTCGACGTCTCTGCGGATGCGTATTATCACATAGAGTAAACGTAGTGCGAAAACGATCCATGGTTAACCGAATTAATTGCTCTGATGGACGATTATGTCGACCATAAAATGGACGGAGCTCACGGTAAACTTCGCGAACTGAACCATTATTTTCGAAATAAATTTGCACGATTTGCAAGCGTTGTTCTTTTGTCAACCTGTTCATGATGAAATGGCAAACCAAACTGAACATAAATGACATTAGAGTTGCCAGATTTGACCACAAAATGCCAGTTTTATCTCTATTCGAAAAACAAACCTGTAAAAAAAACACCCTGTAGTAGGTACTTGAAATTTATAAACTTTTCTGTCATCCCAGGAATTCCAGGATCAGACCATAATCAATTTTTCTGACTTTATAGAAAAAAGTCCTATAATAACTTATAATTCCGGACTTTTATTTTTTCTGCCCAGCAATAAAAGTGACTTTTGGCGAGATATTTCTTCTGGACTGAAAAAGAAGTCTTTCTAAATGACTAACAAACCGCTAATCTTAATAAAATAAATTTGCTATCAATTAATAATTTAGATAAGCAGTTTGTTAGTTATTGCAAAGCAATGTCTGTCTTTAAAAAATATCTCACCAAAGATAACTTTTATTGTTGGTGAAAAAAGATAAAAGACTGGTAGACCTATTATTGTTGTCCAAGTTAAATAAGGTTCCAGCCACAGTATACAGTAGACCAGATACTGACGTCTATGCTTATTTGAAAATTGATACATGAAAAATGTGTGTGTATTGATGCTGTAAGTCATCAACCCATTTGAACCGACCAGTACAAAAGCACACAGATAATTTTTTATATGAATTTTAAAGCAAAACGCTGTATTAATGCGCTGTTTCTCGGTAGTAATTGGATGATGCTTCTCATCTTCAATAGCATAAAAATACCAATACCAAGTACTGGAATACCTGGATACCAATATATGTACATATATGAGTCTAGTTAAATGCAAGAGAGAGTAAATGAATAAGTAGATACTATGCGGTAATAAGGAAAATAAACAATTCTATCATATTAACCGGACACTCGTATTTGGATGTCTGCCTTATAAATATAAACCGATCTTACTCTGTTTGTGTTTGATCGTTGCTTTTTGAGTCCTGTCCTGAATGTATTTTTTGAATGTGGGAAACGAACCTAAGCCACGACCGAAACAACCACAGAAACTTCACTTCAACGAGTAAACTTTCTTGCCACCGGATTTTGTACATATGTTTTCAAAAAATCGCTAAATTTAAATGACAGTTATTCCACCTACTTATCGCCAGAGTTGTGCCAAGTGTCAAACATGTGTTGTATTGGTCAGGACATAGGCGTTTCCAGTTCACTCTTAAAGAAGAAAACTAGTTTGGACTAACATTTTTTTCGCAAATATATGATGTGGGTGGTAATGATGACTCATTAGCCTTCTTATATAAGAAACTCGAGTTATTGGCATTTTCTTTTTCTATACATTCACGAAAATTTTAAAAAAATGTATTTATTTTGGGTTAAAGCAAATGACACCTTCTTAACAGAAATGAAATAAATTTGTGAAATAAGCATATTTACATTTGTTTGTTTTGCTTATCTGGTCTACTTTATACTGTGGTTCCAGCAATACATTTTTTTTTCTTGAACTTTAATTTTAAAACGAATAAAATTTCCGGTCCATGGTTTGAAGCAGAAACGATCGAATTTATTGGTAAAAAAATTAAATTTTATTCAAAACGGAACCTGGCACCCTAATCCTCAGAATCAGTCACATGAACAGCTTTCTTGATCCCCCACTTTACAGCAAATATGATTATGGCACAGACATTGGAACTTACATTGCAACTTTATTTGGGGAAAAAACTAAAGATTTAGCTACATTCATATAAATATACTAGGAGTCCTGTGAACTTTTTAAGTATCGAAAATCCCGGGATTTTTATCGCGATTGGAAAATGTTACTTAAAACTAAATACTTATATGTAATTTATTTATGAAAATTATGATAATTTTTTTCAATATTTTAATTTTTTTTGCTCATTGTTTTTACTTTTGTCACATCAACGAAACTGAATTTTGAACCTTTTGGTAATTTTGTTTTCGTTTTATTAGGTCATTTTATTGGTATTTGTCCGCAAAATTTTTAGATTCGATTTCAAGCCAACTTCCAATCGAGGTAGGGGCTTGAAGTTTTAACCCTTGGTCCCGTCGTGATGACAATGCAATATATGTAAGCGAAAAATCGCATTTCTGGCCCGATTTGGAAATCCCGCTAGGTGGCGATGAGGTATAATGAAAACTGAAAATTGTATTTATGAACCGATTTTGCTGATACTTGTAATGGTTACAGTTAAGGACGTACTTGTAAGAAAATTCCGATAGATGACGTCTCGAAAAAGCAGTGCCATCTGTAGCCCTATTATAAGTGTTACTAGCCTGCTTTCGCATACAAATTTACTCTGCTCACATACTGAGCCGTTAGTACGTTTTTACTCAATATTTCGACACTAGAGCCACCTAGGAAGTTCTTCTTTTTACAATACATTTCCAGAGCCCTGTTCATCGGGAAGTCAGTTGAAAAACTAATGCAATGACACCGAAAACAGACATTTGCCACGCCCCACCTAGGGAGTCGGTTTTTTTTTTAACTTTTGAATATTAATTTAGCGTAATTTAGCGAGGCAAAGGTTTCGATAGGATTCAAATTTTAAAATTTATTTAATATATCCACCATTCACTACCAATCCCGAAGAAAGCGATGGTTACCTTAACTCCAAGAATAATTCGGAGTGCTCTATTTTTGAGCTTCTCTAACAAAAAAAAATTAATTATAAAAATTCGCACCATACAAAATGGGGAAATAAAATTTTTTTTTTCAGAAATTTTTCTGAAATTTTATTGGGTACTCTCCTATTCTGGTCAGAGAACAATCTAAATTAGTGTCAATCATCCCAATCGGTGCAGGCGTTCTTGAGTTATGAGCGTTGGAACAAATGTCACTTTCTTTTATATACGAATATATAGATTTCGAAAATACAAAAAAAGTGATTATTCAGTACATAATATACTTATAAGGATAAAATTTAGTGTGTGCATTAACGTTAAGGCAGAACATAAATTTTTCAAGAAACTTTTGAAAATTGGCGTGGCACCGCACACTTTTCATTATGTCAAATTTAGCTATAATATTAATCATAAGTCAAAAACCGTTAAAGATATCGAAACGAAATTAAGCACACATATCTATATTAATACAAGGAAAGTTCCGAAAAAAATGGGCGACATCGGTTCCGGTCCACGCCCACTTTTATACGAAAGATTTTGAAAAGGATCATAGATATACTTACTAGGCAATAACTTTGCGTAAAA
This sequence comes from Merzomyia westermanni, assembly GCA_949987695.1. Taxonomy (NCBI): domain Eukaryota; kingdom Metazoa; phylum Arthropoda; class Insecta; order Diptera; family Tephritidae; genus Merzomyia; species Merzomyia westermanni. The sequence continues at coordinate 49,314,327 of OX465290.1, forward strand.
TAGCTTAATATAATTTCTATTTCACTTTGAAAGCGGCGGTAAACGAAGAAAGTCGAAAAATATTAATTTTCGAAAATGGGCGTGGCCCGCCCCTTTTATAGTAGATTATTCCACAAAACCTTTTATGCCATTGATTTGTCGAAACGAAATTTGGCGAAAATGTTGAACGTAACTATTAATTTTAAAAATGGGCGAACAGTTTTTTAACATTGTTTTGAAAAATTTGTTTGTAAATTTAGAACGCGATATTTTTATAACTATTCAAGCTATATCAATAACATCTTGCACACAAAATAAGCGTTTTAAGAAAAACTCAACCCCAAAAAAATGTTGTGAAGAAGGCGTGGCGACGCATTTTCAGCATAAAAATTCTGCTATTTTCAAAGGCGATTACTTGTAGTTAGAAGTATATATTTAAATCAAAATTGGTCAGCTGATTCTCAATAGTATGTAGTATACTCCTGAAAAAAATTAAACAAATCAGATAATGTACAAGTAAAATATCCGGGCAAGTTTTTAATACCCCACTGCAATAGGGAAGTTATATACCTTTTTTGATTTTCATGCCTTTAATGAACATGAAATGTTTGTAAGTACGAGAAGAAGAAGAGATGGGCCCTTCAATAAGTAAATAAATAATATGGACGATAAGCTGAGTCGATTTAGTCATGTCCGTCTCACCGTCCGTCTGTCTGTCTGTCCGACCGTCTATTTGAACGCAAATTTTTTAAACATAAAATGTGCATGTGTTGGTATTTTGTAAAAATGTTGTTAGTAGTTGTTGGTAGGGAAGTGATTTATATACAAATAAATTAATGGCGGCCGCCGTGGTGTGGCAGTTGTGTTGCCGGCCTACCACACCGAAGGTTCGAGTCGTGGGAGAAGTAACATCAAAAGTGGTTTGAAAAAGTTTTTTAAATCGGGGTCGCCCCTCGGCAGTGATTCGGCAAACTCTCCGAGTGTCTTTCTGCCATGGAAGGCTACTCAGCAAAAATTCATCTCCTTTGTAGATGTCGCTCGAAGTCGGCAAAAATCTGTAGGTCCAGCCAATTTGTAGGGAAAAATTCAAAACGGCACACCACAAATTGGAAGGGAAGCTCGGCGCGAAAAACTCTTAGGAGGTTTATGATGATATACCTATTGTATATCGCGCCATACATTTACAGTTTTTTTAAATTAATTTACCCATCAAAACTCATAACAGAAGTGGTTTTATTGAAAACAATCAGCTGGCTTTATAATACGAACTGAAAAGTATTAAAATAGACCTGCGTAAATTGGTATGCCATAATAGATCACTACTAGGTATATAATGTTTGGTTGCACCCGAACTTAAACTTCCTTACTTGTTAACTTATTTTTCTTTCTTCGTACGGATTGAAATAATTGAAAAGGTGTCGCACAGGTTTTCAAGTTCAGATTACTAGAATAAATATAAAAAATTTATTTTTTAAGTCATCAAAGGATATTCTGTACTTTGACGCGCTCCTTAGCCGTCTCCACCTGGGACAAAAATATATATCTGTTTATTTGATTTTCAGTCTACATAGGGTACTCTGAACTTCAACGCATGTGCGACACGTCTAACTGTTTCCAAACGGGACCAAAACTCATGGTATTAACGATTGACGGGGTGAGACTTGAAAAAATTATTCATTTTATTCTGACCCATACACGATGAGCGCCCCATTTTTAAATTGCATAGTACGTCATTTTTTGGGGTGGTTAAGGCAAAAACCTCGAACCGTTATTAAATTCTGTTGGCGAAAACTTCCTACACTTGAAACTCATGGCACTTTGTGCCGCGACTTATTTCGTTACCACAACACTCACTTACATCGATACGACTTGTCATCATCTTTTTTTTATATTATAATGTATACAAAAGTAATACAAAGAGCTTTAGCGTGGCATCAAACCAACTTTATCCAGCTCTATTTTGGATGCTTTTTCTAAAATTCGGTGACCTCAACTAGTCCTACGAGTATTCATCCTATTGATCTTCTTTTTCGTCATATCTCTCTCTCTCTCTGAAAAAGGATCTCCCATACGACTACTACACCTTCCTTATCAGATCTGTATACCAAATATAACGAGCTAGTAAAAGTAGATGCTGATTGCGTTAAGATTTTATCAACATTTTATTTTACATTTATAATTTCTTCCTTTATTTTTTAAACTGAGCTAACGTGGTTTAAGAGCTTTGCTGAAGAAGTTGCTGAGCTACATGAACTTCCCCATTTTTCCACAATTTACACCAAAGTTAAAGTGAAACATTTTCCCTCACAAGATTGTCAACCCACCCTAACCTTGATGGCATCCATTTCTTTAACCTTGTCTGTTCATTGTGTATTTTTTACACATTTTTCTTTCAACGTTTTCTTTCTCAACCAGCTTAATCGCATTTTTTTTCTGCTGGTATTTGCGATACTGTTATTTTCTAAATTAATTTTGAGCTGTTCTGCCATAAGCTTGATTTGATTAATTCCATGAATCAATTTGATGGGGCCTAAGTTGGACTTCATTTGCATTCGTTGAATGACAGCAGCTTTGTATTCAGAATATTCATGGATGGTATAGATATCCAGACAATAGCAACAAAAATGCGTGAAAAAAAAATTATAGGTTTTGTTATCGTACGAGCTCAGCAGTTTTTACATGCTCATTAGACTCAGAATCTCAAAAATAAAATATTGTTGAAGTTTCAGACCTTAACATTGTCGGTTTAGATTTTGTAGCACTGATCTCATTTCTGCTCTAAAACCCCTCAAAAAAACACTGAATGAAATTTTCGTCATGTTTGTGTGGTGTGCCGATTTCACGTTTTTACTTGGGAAAGTTTGCCAGAACCTCAAATAATCATGAAATAGGTATAATTTTTTTTTTGTAACTTCCAAGAAAATTACTTTTGAAAAAAGTCACTTTATAATGTGTTTTCATTTAATATCTATATTGATTTTTTTGTTTTTGACAGATTTCCAAAGTGAGATGAAATCAGAAAACTATACATGAGTTTAAAGGTTGACTAGTCGTAAACGTCCCACTAGACTAAAATTTTTATCAACATTTTATTTATGTGAAATTTAACTTCTTACTATATACATCAAAAATCATATTTTCCCTATAACAACTAAACTAGCAATTATAGACCACTAGAAACTAATACTAAGGGCTTTTAAGAAACTTTTTCCTAAAAAATATCAAAAAACTTTTTTGCTCTGTCTAAAATAAAATGTTTGCAGTATTTTTTAAGCCATTCTGAAAAATAATATCAATAAAATTTTCAAATCAAAATGTATTTTTTGTGGCACAGTCTAATGCTGCATAGAAATCAAATTTCAGCCTCATATTCACTTAAGCCCTGATGGAAAGAAAATATCAAAATGCATAAACTCCAAATTCAATCATCATAGAAAGCTAAAAGTAAACATGACATCTAAATATATATGAGAAAGTATCTGAGATGAAAATCCTGTGTTCCCGTGACTTTAGAGGTGGCGGAAATCATGGTGTTTCTTTCTTACAAATCGGTTGCTTTTTGACAATCCCAGGAATGTGAGAAAGAAATCGCATTGCAAGAAATAAATCCCGGAATTTTCGGTATTAGAAATAACTATGTTACTAAAACCTAGACATGTATGATTACTTATTTATGAAAATTATCTCAATTTATTGTTTCCATTACTGATTTATTACTGTGGACACATTACACCCATTACCCAAAATTTTTCCATTTATTTTCAATATCCGATTAATTTTATCAAAATGTAACATTTTTCATACCAAAAGTGAGTTAACCAGATTTTGAACTTTAAAAAGTGGCATTTCCTCATGTCAATTTTCAATTTATCGATCTTATAACACATGTTCACAAAATTTTCAAGATGATCCACCTCCAAAATTACACAAAAATCATCCCTTAAAAATTCGAAAAATTTACTTCAAAAATTCAAAACTATTGAAAAATAAATTTGGGGTTATTTTTTCATTCAAATGTATGACATCTTCTCCTATTACAACGTTCATGATCAATTAAAAAAAAATTAAAAAATACAGTAAATAAAAGGAAATAAAATAAAATACAGTAAAATAAAAAAAAATTTTATAAAATAACACAACACAATATAAAATAAAATAAAATATCTATGGCGATTGTCTCTAAACATTTTTCCTACTCTATTCAATTAAAAAACTTTTAATAATAAATTGAATGATTATTAAAAAATAAAAAACAATAATAATTTTCATAAAAAAAAATTCAAAAAGTGAAAAGTTATTATTCTTGGCCTTGAGCTCGTTTCATGAATAATTTAAAATTTACAGGTCGTAAAATAAACAAAAATTGTTGGTACGAAAAAGTAAAATAAAATAAAATAAAATAATATAAAATAAAATAAAATAAATTAAAATGAAATTAAATAACATAAAATAAAATTCAATTAAATTAAAGGAACTACCTTTATATTAATAGTAATGGCCCATGTAAAAATCATTTGAATTTTTTTACTTTCCTTTATTTTTTTATTTTACCAAAAAAGAATTCTATTTGCAATTCCAAATGTTTACACTCTTCAGCCTACCTATCGCCTTTACACAATTCCGCACGTTTGGAGATTGAAATTTTTATAATCAAATAAGTCCCAGCCAGACTCCTTTATTTACCTAAGTATGATGTTTGCTGCGCTTGTGTTTATTTAGGAAAGAGTTCAATATTTGCGAAGGACCTTATCAAATTATTAGCTACTTTTGTGTGTTTTTTGCTTATTTAAATAAGGATTGCTTACTTAAAGATTGTTTGTAAACAAAAAGCGGTATGATACAACTTCTGCATTCCTTTGAAATGTACAAGGTGGCGCAAAAGTAAGCTTCCGATGTTCAGCATATCGGTTGTGGCACGTGCAGTGTGTGCTGTTGCACCGTCTTGTTGGAACCACATGTTTTCCAATCCCAATTCATCAAGTTGCGGCAAAAAGAACTCGTTGATCATTGCTCTGTAGCGCTCACCATTCACAGTAACCGTTTGGCCCCGACCGATTATTGGTCAAATAAATAGTCAGCAATATTCCGCGTTCTGGAGCAGTGTAGCGTAACATTGTTTATTAACGTGTATTTCGCATGTGTTTACTACACAAATGTCAAAACAGAACTGACTTTAGGGGCCAATCGCAAAATTTATAGCATTTTCTGATAGGAGGATTACTTTTGCGCCACCCTGTATTATACTCTAGAAGTAAAGGTAAGTGCTACATGGCGTACGAGTAACGAAGTTTACCTTTTCTTTGAAAGGTGTTAAATAAGTAATTATATGTGAGTAACTAAATAAATATTTGCATTACCTGTATCTCAGGCAGCGATGAAATGCCTTAAATTCCATTGAAATTTTTTGTTTTTGGAGCAGTAAAATTTTGTATATCGTTTATCTGCGCTCATGCACCAACGGAAGAGAAGGACGAAGTGGAAAAAGATGCATTCTACGAGCGCCTGGAAGAAGCATACGAGCCCTGCCCCCGTCATGATATCAAAGTCGTGCTTGGCGACTTTAACGGCAGGGTGGGTAAGGAGGGTGTATTTGGTCCCACTGTCGCGAACTTCAGTCTCCACGAACATCGACTCTGATCACTACCTAGTAGCAGCCAAGATTCGTACCCGCCTCTGTACGACAAAACAGTTGCAACAAAAAACGCAGGTAAAGCTAGACGTCGAAAAGCTGCAATCGAAACAGACCGCTAATTATTTCGCAGCTCGCCTCTCACACCTGCTCTCCGAGAGGACAATTCAACCTAGTGGAATGCATGAGCAGTGGGATCATATTTCAGGAGTAATCCGTACCGCAGCCGAAGAAGTAATTGGATTCCGGCGAACGCTAAGAAACAACTAGTATGACGATGAAGAGTGCCGCGCTGCAACGAAAAGAAAGCACGAAGCCTTCAAGACAACGCTGAGATAGAATGCAACGAGGAGTGTGTGTGAACACTACCGCGAGTTGAAGAGGGAAGCGAGGCGGCTTTTCCGGGCGAAAAAAGAGAGGCAGAAAAGCGTGAAATAAAGGAGCTTGAGATGCTGGCCAACGGGAATAATGCCCGAAAATTCTATCAAAAAATTCGGCGAATGACAGAAGGGTTAAGCCCGGGGCAAACTCCTGTAAGAATGAGAACAGCGACCTGCTGGCCGATGTGCAGAGAGCACTCAGAATATGGAGAGATCACTTCTCTGCCCTTTTAAATGGAGAAAATGAGCAAGAAACCAGAGAAGATACCGAACCCGAGCCCACAATCGAAGATGATGGAATTGACGTTCCACAACCCGACTATAATGAGGTGCGAATAGCAATATCCCGATTGAAAAACAATAAAGCAGCTGGCGCTGATGGTTTGCCTGCTGAGCTATTCAAACACGGAGGCGAGGATCTGGTAAGGCGCATGCATCAGCTTCTATGCAGAATATGGTTGGATGAATGCATGCCTGAAGATTGGAATCTAAGTGTTCTCTGCCCAATCCAAAAGAAGGCGATCCTGCAAACTGCGTCAACTATCGCGGAATCAGCCTTTTGAATATCGCATAGAAGGTCCTATCAAGCGTATTGTGCGAAAGACTGAAGCCTGATGTGAACAGACTGATTGGACCTTATCAGTGTGGCTTCAGACCTGGTAAATATACCATCGACCAGATTTTTACAATACGCCAAATTTTGGAAAAAACCCGTGAGAAAAGAATCGACACACATCATCTCTATGTTGATTTTAAAGCCGCTTTCGATAGCACGAAAAGGAGCTGCCTATATGCCGCTATGTCTGAATTTGGTTTCCCCGCAAAACTTATACGGCTATGCAAAATGACCTTGAGCAACACCGCCAGCTCGGCCAGAATTGGGAAGTACCTCTCCGAGCCGTTCGAAACTAAACGAGGTTTCAGACAGGGTGACCCCCTATCGTGTGATTTCTTTAATTTAATGCTGGAGAAAATAATACAAGCTGCAGAACTTAACCGCGCTGGAACAATATTTTATAAAAGCGTCCAACTGTTGGCATATGCTGACGATATTGATATCATTGGCCTTAACAACCGCGCCGTAACTTCTGCTTAATCCAAATTAGAAAAAGAAGCGGAAAAAATGGGGTTGGTGGTGAACGAGGGCAAAACGAAGTACCTTCTGTCATCATGCAAAGAGTCAGCGCATTCGCGAATTGGCAACCAAGCCACTGTTGGCAGCAATAATTTTGAAATAGTAAAGGACTTCGTTTACCTGGGAACCGGCATTAACACCAACAATAATGTTCGCCCAGAAATCCGACGAAGAATTACTCTTGCAAACAAATGCTACTTCGGACTGAGTAGGCAATTGAAAAGTCTCTCGACGAACGAAAATAACACTCTACAAGTCACTCATCGCACCCGTCCTGCTATATGGTGCAGAAGCGTGGACACTAACAACATCTGATGAGGCGGCTCTGGGAGTATTCGAGAGAAAGGTTCTTCGAAAGATTTGGGCACCTCTACGCGTTGGCGACGGTGAGTACCGAAGAAGATTTAATGATGAGCTGTATGAACTTTACGCAGACGCCGACATAGTTTAGCGAATTAAAACACAGCGGCTTCGCTGGCTAGGCCCCGTAGTGCGAATGAGCGAAGATGCTCCAGCCCAGAAGATATTCTTATCGGCACCCGCCGGTGGAAGTAGAGGAAGAGGGAGACCACCACTCCGATGGAAGGACCAAGTGGAGACCTATTTGCGATCCCGCGGTGTTTCCAATTGTCGCCAGTTGGCGCAACGAAGAAACGAAGCTATGTTGGACGGTCAAAATCGCCCAGGCGGTTAGATGACCATTTAAAGAAAGAAGAAAATTGTTTAGTAGAGGATTGTATTGAATACGCTAATAAAGTATTGTTGTAGAACTAAGGTTAATATAGAATTAGGGAATAACTAAGTGTAAAGAACTAGGCAGGATTCTGATAGTTTCAGGATGGTTCTCCGGAAATTTTGGGATGATTTTCGGGATAATTTAGGGACCCTTTCCGAACCATTTCGGGATTACTTTGGGACACTTTCGGGAATATTTTGGGATAAGTTCGAAATGGTTTTCTTGCATTTTTCAGAATCATTTCGGGAGCATTTTCGGGCTCAATTAGGAACTGGTTTGGGTATTTTTCGGGATCATTTCAAAATAATTTGATTGTTTGCGGGATCATTTTGCTTATTTTTGCATATACATACCTTCGTAAACATTATCCATTAAAGACAATGAAAAAATGGCAACAAATCAAACAGGGCAGTTTTCTGCTCTCTGATTTGATGCCTTAAAGTTAGCTAGCTCTTTTGGAGGCTTTGCATATACAAACATACATTTATTTATATTGTTTTCAATTTGTATTGTTGCTGCTTACATTTTTGGTCTATTTGCGGTTTCTTAGCCACTTGCGCACGCATTTACAATTATTTACCAACCACTCCCACTTAGACAAGTATTTTTAGTATTTTCCACTAAGCTTTCACAAAAACGATTAGGAATATATGTATATATCATTTGACCTTGAAAATATTTTGTTGCTGTCACAGAAAACAAAAAGCAGCTCAGAAACCGCTTTGTATCATGCTTTAAGTATTACTTTTTTAAACAGAGAAAACATGCCCGTACATTAGACTGGGCAAAAAAAAACACTCTTTTATATTTTGAAAGTTATATTGATATTATTTTTTAGAATTCCGAAGAAAATACAGTAAAAGTTTCACAGCTTGATATTAGGCTATGACTTAGCTTAGGTTATTTTATTTTATTTTACTTTCAGTTGATTTGACAGGGTGGATATTAGATGTATTTTGGAACGAGTTTTCGTCATCCCTTGTCAATTTTGGTTTTGTTACAAACCGGTTTCGGCGATCCGCCATCTCCAGTGTATGATTACGTTCTCGTTATTTTACTTTGTTTTATCCTATTTTATTTTATTTTATTTTATTTTATTTTATTTTATTATATACTAGTAAGCCCGTCCCCGCTTCGCTGCGTCTCAGAACTTATAATAGACTGAGTCCAATTTTAATCACTATATCTCGCACACATACCAGATAAGATATGGAACTTAATTGCATCGCTTATTGTAGCACTTATTATCATCTTTCGTTTCATAGCCATATTGTGCTAAACACATTTTGGGTTACCTTGGTCGATATCTCCGAAACGGTTCAAAATATGGGAACACATGATATCTTAAATTTTAAGTTAAACGTCAAGTAATACAACGGTAAAAGTTCCATTAAATTCCATCCAGCAGCTTTTGAGTGATGCGCGCCCAAACATACAGACAGACGAAAAATAATTCTAAAAACAGTTGATTTGGCTTCTATTAGTTTAATACTGATCCCTTCTATCAGTTTTTCTTAAATATCTGCAATGTACAGACATCGTCACTGTTGCAATTTTATTATATGTAGAAATAAAGTACCATGACCATAAACGAGTTCAAGACCAAGAATAATAATTTATGAAAATCAAGCTAATAGAGCGCTGCTTTTTGTGTCAGCTAAAACCCTAGTTCAATTTCATTTGTATATTTTTATTTTTATTTTATTTTTTTTTTTAGTTTATTTTATTTTATTTAATTTTATTTTATTTTATTCTATTTTATTTTAGTTAATTTTTTTCTTTATTTTATTTTTATTTTATTAATTTTATTTTATTTTATTCTATTCTATTTTTTTATTATATTGTTTTCTTATATTTTATTTTATTCAATTTTATTTTATTTTATTTTATTTTAGTTGATTTTAGTTTACCTTGTTTTTTTTTTGTTTTATTTTATTGTATTTTATTATTTTTTTTTTTTGCTTTATTTTAATTTATTTATTTATTTTTATTTTTTTTATTATATTTTATTTTATTTGCTTATTTTATTTTATTTTATTTTATTTTATTTTATTTTATTTTATCTTGTTTTATTTTATTTTATTTTACCTTATAATATTTTATTTTATTTTATTTTATTTTATTTTATTTTATTTTATATTATTTTACTTTACTTTATTTTATTTTATTTTATTTTATTTTATATTATATTATTTTATTTTATTTTATTTTATTTTATAATATTTTTTTTTAATTTTTTTTTTATTTTAACTGTGTTTGGAAGCTGGCTTGAGATCAACTAGTTTTAAATAAAACGCAAGTTTTTAAATCGATATATTTCGATTACCCACGGTAATCGTCATCAGGATTTTTTCAACTGTAACAAAATATAAACACAAAATATAGATATAATAACAATTCACATACTGTTTTCTGAAACAAAAATTTTTTGAAGACATTCATTACATACATTTATTTGAGCGTCCGCATCAGTTGACGTGGTGTTTTACACTGTTTTTTTGTTTGTCAACAAATGCCTAAACAAGTATGCAGAGTTCGTATCGATGTCTCTTTTGTAGTTGATTCGGTTGTTTGTTGGTGTATTTATAATGTGCAGCATTTCCAAAGTGAATCTCTTGCTGTAATGCTGTTCTTGTTGAAGAACGGTCGCTTTGTCGAAGCTCGGTGTGTGGGAGTTTTTGGCACAGTGGGCCATGAGTGCTGTTTTATGGTTGTTATTTTGATGGCAATATTTGTAGTCTGATTTATGTTGTGATAATCGTGATTTTAATTTTCCTTTGGTTGTCCCCACATATATGCTATCATATCACATGATTCATTTTCTTTTCCATTGCACGGGATTTGGTACACTACGTTACTTTTTTCTAAAGGCGGTATTTTTGTTTTTGTTCCATTGAACATATGTTTTAGCGTATTAATTGGTTTATGGGCTATTTTTATCTCTTCTGTGTTGTAACAATCTGATTTTACTAAACGCTCTCACAACTTTGGTACATAAGCTACTGACTTGATTATTTTTGTGGTTTTTGATTTATCTTGGTTATTTTCAATTTCATATCTTCTTAACAGGGTTTTAATAATATTGTCGGGAAAATCATTGCTTTTTAATAATATATCGATTTAAAAGGAAAAAAAACTTGCGTTTTATTTAAAACTAGTTGACCTCAAGCCAGCTTCCAAACACAGTTAAAGAAAAAAAGGTCGCAAAAACAATTATTTTTTTTCTTTTATTTTATTTTATTTTACTTTATTTTATTTGATTTTAACTTGTTTTATTTTATTTTATTTTATTTTATTTTATTTTATTTTATTTTATATTATTGTATTTTATTTTGATCAATTTTTTTATAATAATAATTCCCAACGGATAACCCACCATCCCGTCCAACCGACACGAGGGGCATCCGCATAACGCACGGATTTTTTTTTTATATATATGTATATTGCCGAGTCGTTGAAAGGCAGGGGTTGTTCAGTGTCGAGATCTAAAACTGCTCAGCTACAGAGGGAAGATTATCAGCTAAGTAACACAAGAAATTAAAACCTGTAAATAATGTATTAAGAGAAGAAAGAATAAGTTAGATTGTAAAGAGTAAATTTATATTGTATCGATTTTTTAATGCTAAAAAGCGAGTCAGAAATATCAAATGTACTGGAGTGAGTGTTATAATTGTCACACAAACATCGGAAATTCTCATTTAATTCAAAATTAGTCTTACACTGTTTCAAAAACATAGGTCTTGATGGCCGAAACAGAATGTTAAAGTTTACTTCTCCCAAGAAAGAAGTTCTAGAGACCAACCTGTTTAAACTTTAATCATAAATATTGTTCCGATTTCTCTACGACTAGCAAGAGTAGGAAGATTAATAAGTTTTCAGCGATTAGTATAGGGAGCCAAATTATACAGGGAATCCCATGAAAGATCTCTTAATGCGAAAAGTAAAAATTGTTTTTGGACCGATTCTATCCGATCAACGTGGACCTGGTTGCTCGGATTCTAAGTAATTGAGCCATATTCTAATATCGGTCTTACTAATGTTGTAAAAAGGGCTTTAGTTACGTACGGATCACTAAATTCTTTCTACCATCGCTTAACGAATGATAAAACACCCTTTAGATTTATTGACAGTTGCATTAATATGGAGATTGAAGCTTAGTTTACAATCCATCGTAATTCCCAAGTCCATAAAATCATGCACTTGTTCAAGACTATGATTGTTGATTATGTAGGAAGCTGGTTGGGTATTTCTGCGCGAAAAACACATATATTTATTTTTTTTAAGATTGAGTGGCATGTAGTTTAGATCGCGCGAAGCACCCAGTCTATCAAGATCTGATTGAAATAAAGCTCTATATTCGCTCACCGAGTAAGACATAAAAATCTTAACGTCGTCAGCGTACATCAAACTTTTTCAAAACTTAATAGTATTGGATACTTATATCATTAATGAACAGCAAAAACAGAATCGGGCCAAGATGGCTACCTTGGGGGAATCCAGAAGATACATCGATTACATTAGATAGCGCATTATTAAAACCTACTCTTTGTGTTCTGAAAAGAAGATAAGAAGATATCCAGCGGGTGAGACTGGGTTGAAAGCCCAGTAGAAAAAGTTTATGAATAAGTAACGAATGGCAAACTTTTCATACGCTTTACTGAAATCTGTATACATAACATCTGTGTGCATTTTTGCTCTAAACGAGTTTGAAGCATGGGTTGTGAATTCTAGTAGGTATGTACTTGTTGATTTTCCTTTACAAAAGCTGTGCTGGCAAATCTGCAGTCAATGTGGATATAGAAGTTGTAAGCTGATTTGTAACAATGGCTTCATTCATCAAATCATTTGGGAATAGCGGAATTGCGATTCCGCAGTAGTTATCTACAAATGACCTACTCCCACTCTGATAAAGTGGTATAAGGAAAGATTCTTTCCAAGCAGTTGGAAAGACGCCGTTTTTTAAAAAGAGATTGAAGAGATCGGTTAGAGGCTGGCAAATGTAGTTAGCACAATTTTTGAGAAAACATGCCGGGATCATATCAGGGCCACATTTAAATGATTCCTTTAAGATTTTCAGATAGAATAAAACATTTGCAGGAGAAATTATAGGACTAATTTGTTTAATCAAGAAAAGGTAGGAGTAGAATAATTAGATTTAAAAAATTGGGCAAAGAAATTTGCAATATCTTGATTATAGCTGGATATACGAGTACAGTCTTGGAATTTCATGGCAGAAGGAAACCCTCTTATATTACGTTTAGAGTTTACGAAACCATAAAATGACTTTGGGTTACAGATAAGGTTCTTTTTAATTTTACAGATATAAGCAGTGTAACATTTTTTATTCAGTTCAAAGTATTTCTGTCGTAGGATGAAGTATTTTAAGTAATCTTGACTTAAACCGGATTTCTTGTATAGCTTGAATCAACGGTTTTTTTATTGTTTAAGCCTTTCAGTTCTTTATTAAGCCATGCTTGCGTTGGTTCATCAGAGAAATATTTACATTAAGGTACATGCTTTTCAAAGAGCCTATAAATAGTATTATTAAAATGTAGAATGTTAAGCTCAATATCGCCATAATATTTAGGCCAAGCTAATTTAGACAACTCTTTATTTAATTTTTTAAAGTTGGTTTTAGCAAAGTCGAAGTCAAAGAGTCTACTAGAATCGCATTATTTTATATTATTTTATTTTATTACACCACGTTACACACATTCTGTCCTATGAACCAAATATACCCTGCAGTCAATTCTACTAGTTTTATGCTAGTCCAATACTAGTTTGTCAAATCGGCTCAACTAGTTGGAGTTCTGTCATATTTTCATATTAGCAACTGGTATTTTTAACATAGCGATGTCCTACGAGATGACAATTGTCCACTTCTGCATCAGCACCATACCAATTGGCATACTAGTCAGTCTCTGCATCAGCAATATATAAGTTTACATACTAGTTATTATATACATCAAGATCATACCAGTTTGTACACTAGTCAGTACATACACCAGTATCATACCAGCCGTCGTACTAGTCAGCCTATGCATCAGTATCAAACCAGCTACTGTACCACTTCATAGGAGCTTAGTTCATTTTGGGTTCAAAAATACAAGAAAATTACTATGCAAAACACTTTATTGAAAATTTAGTCATCATACAGGGTGGCTGATGAATTTTGCTACATTAAGGAACTCAAATAAATTTTTTTTTCAGTGTATGGAATTCATTTTTCTTTTATTCATGTTAAAGCTCATTAAATTTTATTAAATATAGCTTAATTAGTTTTGAAAATAATGGAATTTAAATGCCCCCCCCCCTGCTCGTCGATGCATGTGCGGCATCTTACCAAAAAGTTGTTCATTACTGCTTGGAGAGTTGAGACAGGAATAGCCGCAATTGTTTCTCGAATGGATTGCCTTAGTTCATTCAAATTTGTTGGTTTTGCTTTGAAGACTTCCTGTTTGCAATAACCCCACAAGAAAAAGTCAGGTGCAGTAAGGTCAGGCGACCTGCGTGGCCAACGGAATGTGGAGTTTCTGGATATCAGCTTATTGGGAAATTTTCGTCGCAATTCTGTCATAACAGGTTGGGCTATATGAGGAGCTGCACCATCTTGCTGAAACCATACAGAGTTGAAAGAAATTCTCATTCGGCGTAATTCTGGATATAAAAACTCTCTCAACATGCTCAAGTAACGGTCTCCAGTAACCGTAACGGTGTGACCGTTTTCTTCGAAGAAGTAGGGCCCGACAATGCAGCGTGATGAAACTGCACACCACACTGTGACACGAAGTGGATGCGATTCCGTCTCATGGAGTATCTGTGGTTTGGAAGCACTCCATATTCGACAATTTTGTTTGTTTATGTTGCCGTTTAAATCGAAATGGGCCTCGTCAGACATGAAAAGACAGTTCAACATGTTTCCATCCTCTTCCACCATTTGAAGCATCTTCTGGCAAAATTCCAAGCGAATCGGCAAGTCTGCAGCGTTCAGTTTGTTGGCCATTTGAATTTTATATGGGAATAAGTCCAAATCTTTGTGCATAATTGACTGTAATGACTGTCTGCTTACACCCATTTGAGCAGATAAGCTTCTTGTCGAAACACGTGGATTGTTTTGTATGGCAGCAGCTACAGCAGCGATTGTTTCCTCCGTTCGAACTGAAGGGTTTCGATGGTAAGGTCTTCTGTTGACTGTCCCATGCTCGGCAAAATTGTTTACAAGTCTTATTATGGTCCATCTGCTCGGAGGATTGCCGCCAAACGTGCGCCTATACTCTCTTTGAACCGAAACTACGGACTCCAGTGCGTGATAACGGCGGACAATCCAAATTCTTGTTTCAGTGTCCCAGTTATCCATTTTTGTTAAATGTAAAAGTCAATCTGCAAAATAAATAAAAAATTTACCAGATTCATTAAATAGAAAAAAAGTTATTTAATTTTTTTTTGGTAGCGGCTTTCATTAGCCACCCTGTATATAAAATATGTGTCTATCAAAATAAATATTACTTCACTATATTGAACAAATTTCAATAAAAGTATAGTCGCTATTCATAGCAATTGTGCTCTTGGAAAACATTAATAAAAAGTAATTTTCTTCTCTTTTAAATAATCCTTTTTTCAATGAATTTTATAATTAATTTCACAGAGAGAAATCTTTAAATTTTCTTAAAACATTTTATGGAAAATGGAACACTGTTGAAATTTTACTTCCACAAGTGAACGTTTCATTTTCACTTTTTTCGTGGTCTCATTTGAGCTTGTTTTTGCGTCCCTGGTACTCCGCTATGCAGTAGCGACGTCGCAAAAAATGAGGCAGATTTTGTTGACATGCACGTACGTACATGATCTGCAAAACAAATGTACTATTTCAAGCACGAAATTCTCAAAGGGATTATGATTTTACTATAAGAATTATTATTTGCAAGAAAGTTCTTAATTTAATTAAATGAATATTTAAATGCTCAGAATATTAGTTAAGGAGAAAATTAAAATATAGCACGGAGTTGTTAACTGAACCATTGCTGCCCGAATACTGAATTGTTTTCTTTTTCGCTCGTGTATGCATGTATCGACAATTTTAAAGGGTTGTTGCTGCTTATAATAGCGGAAATGTTGCAGTCGCTCAAACTGGTATGAATAAGACCACGAAACTCTAGTTAATGAACTAGAATGTTTACTAACCAGTTTGGCAGTTGAATGCAGGGTACTTTTTTGGAAAGGGGAGAAAAAATAAAAATACACGTGTTTCGGCGATTTTCATGTACACGTCAGAACTTTTTTTTATTTATAAAGTATAAAACTCGTAGTGCCCGTCTGTCCGCCTGTGATTTTTACTTGGTGCGAATAAGCCACAAACGTAACAAAAGTTATTTCGAGTCGCGCACTGCATTTTTTCTCTGATGAAATATATAGAAATACGTTTTCGCACAACAGAACTTAAGACATATGTCGAAGTATACGTCTCCTAGTAGCGCTGTCAGCTGATCGGAACAAACACAAACGGCAGAGAGTGTGTTGTATCAAAGAATAAATTAAACGAATTTAAATGATGCAATATTGATTATGCAATTCAATGTTTCATCTGTCATACCAGTTGTAAGTGTTGTAAAAGTCATAAACAGTTTAGTGTTAGAAAGTTACTATTGATAAACTACAAATATATGGAGTAGGATGGGTCGAAAACCCATTTTTTTTTTCGGAACGCTTTAGTAGTTTACAAATTTGGAGTCCCTTCAAGTTATGCCGAAAAACGTGAAAAAAATTTTTTTTTTTTTTTTTAATTCAGGAAAATCTGAGAATTGATAAACATAAATTTTTTAAAAAATTTGACCTGATACAGACATTTCCACGAGTCTGCGTGCAAAAATTCAGCTCGATTGGATCACGGAAAAAGGGTTAAAAATCGATCCAAAACACTACGAACTTTATACTTTATACATTAAGAAAAAAAATTCTGACGTGTACATGAAAATCGCCGATACACGTGTATTTTTATTTTTTCTCCCCTCTCCGAAAAAGTATATTTGGTTCATAGGTTCATCAATACAATTTAAAAAAAAAAAACAATTTGTTTACTGTGCCAATCTAATATATGCGTACAACTAAGAGCTGTCATAGAAATACTAGCTGGACCCGTGTGCTCCTTGCGAAGAAAAAAAAAACGAAAATGGTTTGAAACCTTTTGTTAGTCCAGGTCCAGGATTTTTCAAACCTTTTTCTCAAATTATAAAAAAAGATTTTCAGCTACACTTGTTGTGAGACCACAAAAAATTATAATTCTAGACGACAGCACGTAACTGCTAATATAGGTCCAAAAATTCTCGAAGAGTAATCAAACGACGCGTTTTGATCTCTGTATCAATAATCCGAAAGCGGAAATTAAATAATTTGTTTCAGTGAAAAGTTATTAGTAAAAAACCCAAAAATTGCCTAGGTCCGATCCCAAATACGGGACTTGATCCAAGGTATTTATGTGCACAACACCTTTCTGCGTAGGCTTCAAAAAAATAACCTTAGCCGGTCCAACACCGGCTACGCGGTCCACAATATTTCTGCACTTTTCGGTACACCCTAATCTGTGATTACAACAACCACATAAAAAAGACAGAAAAATTTCAACTTTAATTGCAAACGTCTCTGAACAGACATAAAATATCGAATTTCCGCTTTCGGATTATTGATACGAAGGTTAAAACCCGTCGTTTGATACCTTTCCCGATATTTTTGGACCTATATTAGCAGATACTGTGCTGTCGTATAGAATTACCCAAAAAATTATACAAATATGCGCAAACAGCTATTTGAAATTCCATCACTTATATTACATTCACATTGAGCCATAAACTTGAGTTGATTGCCAACATCAATATGAATTAACTCAAAAAATGTCCCTTTAACTCGAGTTTATGACCCAGTGTGAACGCAGTCTTATTCACTTATTTTAGCAATGTTCAAGTGTAGATGGCGCGCTCGCCTTTAATTATTCTAGCACTGTTCAGTCTTACTATTCAACTGTAGATGTCGCGAGGCATATGAATGTCACAGTCACAATAGCGTTGCAGCACAAATTGTTTTTTTTGTGCATTCACAATCGTTTATTTTAAAGAATTTATTTTTATAAAATACGCTTAAACAAAAGCACTCCGCTAATTAAAACATGGTTTCGCATGTAGAGCTTACCCCCACCTTTAAAACGATACCTTATTTATTAATATTGGTTCCAAATGAGAGCAGAAAATTAGGAAATAACACAAAAAGACCTTACAGAAATAATATATATGATTGCGTCACCGTGACTGTTGCTATTAAGATGTTGACTAAAATTATATACATACATACATACAAATATGATAAGGACCACGCCGCTGACATTGAAGACTGTCGTGCATTGTGCTGAAGGTAATCTTTATAAACTTAAAAACACTTTAGATGATGTGTCTTCTCTCAAGTGAGATGTGAGTATATACACACCTGCATACAATATATATAAATATACTTCATGACCTTTTGATGTGTCTTAACTTTAAAGAGCGCCATTTTGCGCTTAACAGCTAGTGGTTTTATAATAACGTTTCAAGAAAATGTAATTAATTTAATTTGTTATGCGCTGTTTGTGGGCGACTTCGCTTGTCAATGATATTAGTTATAACTAAGAATACTTAACTGAGTTAAAAGTAAGTAAATATGTAAGTAAGGAAACGACATTTTCTGAAGCGAACAGAAATAGCTCTTAAGATGCGTGAAGAAAAATGGTTTTTTGTTTTTGTTTTTGTTTTTTTTATTTAAAAACGTGGGGTACTTTTGATTATCAAATATTTTTGTTTCACAGCCTAGGTCAGTTCATCCATATGTTATTTTTGACCTCAATAAATTTCTTTTCCCATTCCTATAATATGACCCAGGGGACGGAGCGTTTGAGCTTCAATTCGCTGAGCTATATTCATACCTGCATAAAGCGCGCACAGCTCACGGGAAGGGCAATCCGTCTTCCCGAGAATTATTCTATCGCATACTTTTTGCCAATAGTGATTTTCTGTTGTGTTACTCCACTGATACGAAGTTCTTTGTCATAGCACCGCATTGTTCGATTTCCTTCAAGAATTCACCTAGTGATGGTTGATATCCATACCGGTCCACGTTCCCTTCTTTGTTTTAGGGGCCTTTAGCCGTCTAAACGATTTAGCTCGCACTCTTTTTCAATTGGCGCCAATGAGAAACACAACGGGATCGTAAATCGATATGCACTTGGCCTTTCTATTATATTGATGATCTCCCTCTTCCTCTCCCTCCACCCCTTCCCCCAGCGGGTGGGCCTAAGCATCTTCATTCATTCGCACAACATGGCCTTGTCCACGAAGCCGCTAGGTTTTAATTCGATGAGCTATGTCTGTGTCTACATAGAGCTCATACAGCTCGTCATTAAATATTTTTCGGGGCTCACCGTCGACAACTCGTAAATGTCCTTAAATTTTTGGAAAAACCTTTTTCTCTTGAATACTCCCAGAAAAATCTCATCAGATGTTGTCAATGTCCAAGCTTCTGCACCAAACAACCTGACCGGTACGATAAGTGATTTATAGAGTGCTATTTCCATTGTTCGAAAGAGGACCTACTCCGTCCGAAGTAGTACTTGTTTGCAAGAGTGATTCTTCGTTAGAGCCAATAGAAATACGATAATAAGCACGACAGCGAGGATACGCACTTCGAAAAAGAATACTCGATCAAAGATTTCTCCTTTAAAAACTTGAAACAAGATATAAAAGTCGTGCTTAACAACTTTAGTGCTAAAGATTTTCCGGTCAATTTATTCGTATTAAAGAATTGGTTTTAGGCTGCTTTGACCATTATCGCTTGATCAAAATGAAAAGCTCTATTTCACCATTCCGGCCGCCGTGGTGTGAAGGTAGTGTTGCCGGCCTACCACACCGAAGGTCCATGGTTCGAGCCCTGGTACAGGTAACATCAAAAGTGATTTGAAAAAAGTTTTTCAAAAACGGGGTCGCCCCTCGGCAGTGGTTTGGCAAACTCTCCGAGTGTATTTCTGCCAAGACAGGCTTCTCAGCAAAAATTCGTCTCCTTTGTAGATGCCGTTCGGAGTCGGCAAAAAACTGTAGGTCCCACCAATTTGTAGGGAAAATTCAAATCGGCACACCACAAATTGGAAGAGAAGCTTGGCGCAAAAATCTCTTAGGAGGTTTATGATGATATACCTGTTGTATATTGCGCCATAGAGATAGAGAACCCGCCGTTTCGCTAAACTCTCTAGTTTCTGCAGCGCTAATTCAGCTGTATTTTGCATTTATTCCGCAAAATAAAACCTCCAAAATATTACACCTACCAACGGGATAAGCCTATCTACTTCAGTTTGATTCGCAATATGTTTTATCGGCCTCTAGCCTGAATGGATCTAGCAAGCAAGTTGGGTATCTAGTTTCTATTGAAAACATTTGCAACCAAATCTGTTACCATATAACGGATGGCAGACTTAATCCCAACGTGCTCGATTTATTTGTTGATTTTCCGACAGGGTGGAAAGTTGATGTATATTGGAACGATTTCCTGTCATCCCTTGCCAAATTTGCTTTTGTAACGAACCGGTTTCGGCTTTCCGCCATCCCTTGTGTTTAGTTTTGTTTTGATCTTTGCCTTTCTGTTGACGTATTGTTGTAGTCCCTGATGTGCTCTCGGAACCTTGTACTAATACTTGTCCTGTTTGTCCTATGAAGTTGTATTTACATTCGCAGGTAAGTTTGTACAAGGTGGCGCAAAAGTAAGCTTCCGATGTTCAGCATATCGGTTGTGGCACGTGCAGTGTGTGCTGTTGCACCGTCTTGTTGGAACCACATGTTTTCCAATCCCAATTCATCAAGTTGCGGCAAAAAGAACTCGTTGATCATTGCTCTGTAGCGCTCACCATTCACAGTAACCGTTTGGCCCCGACCGATTATTGGTCAAATAAATAGTCAGCAATATTCCGCGTTCTGGAGCAGTGTAGCGTAACATTGTTTATTAACGTGTATTTCGCATGTGTTTACTATACAAATGTCAAAACAGAACTGACTTTAGAGGCCAATCGCAAAATTTATAGCATTTTCTGATAGGAGGATTACTTTTGCGCAGTAACCGTTTTTCACCGACCGAAATAAATAGTCAGCAATATTCCGCGTTCTGGAGCAGTGTAGCGTAACATTGTTTATTAACGTGTATTTCGCATGTGTTTACTACACAAATGTCAAAACAGAACTGACTTTAGAGGCCAATCGCAAAATTTATAGCATTTTCTGATAGGAGGATTACTTTTGCGCCACCCTGTATAATCCGCGTGTTGAGTTCGAATAAGCATAAGTTTTACTAAATATGTATTAAAGCAACGCAAGGGTTAATGCACAAGCATAGTCAAGCATTTTGCGTTTGACGTTTGTTTTACCTTTTTGTTCTCCTTTCCAGAGGCTTCAAGGACGTCCAGTAAGTGTTGTTTTTGGTCGGAATATTATTATAGTTCATCGTGTAAGTTGCTAGTGTGGAACATTTAAAAAAGTAACACTGAAGAAGTGACGTTTACTCTAATACTGCGCAGCTGCTGTTGTCTTGTTTTCATTCGTCTCTCTTTCCGGAGGGAACTTTCAAACAAGTTTTGACTTTTTGGATTCTACCACGTGAAAAAGCATCTCATCTTCCATCCGAAATGATTTTTTGACACCTAAGCCCTCTTTCCGTAGACCAGGTCACATATTGTCTTACCCAAATTACATAAATATATATTCATCTGCGACAGCAACCACACCTCATTATTCCCAGCTTATTAGGAGCTTAGAATATACCTGGGATAAGGTATGCCTGTAGTAAGAGCCGACTAAAATCCACGATCGGAATTTTCATAGTGCTCAAACTGACAAAAGAACTTTTGTTATTGTTTGAGCAGTAGTTCGCCCTTCGTCTGTGCAACCATTCGTGGAATGGAAAGTGATGGACAAAACAGGGTTATACTGATGTAGGCACTCTGTGCTAGCACGATTGTGTTGGGAGCGATCTTCGTTGATTCCGATGTGGATATTAGGAATTCACCAATCTTTGGTGGTTGATCTAATGTTATTCTTTCGAAGTTGATTTCGAGCTGATAAATGTTTTGGGTTGGCCCCTTTTTTTGTTGTGTGTTTTTTGTTCTTAGCCTTAGCTCAGTGTTTGCCGACAATCAAACAAACAATGGTCTGACGGTGCAGATATAGTTCGATATCAGACTTTCCAAAAGATTTTGTCAGAATTCTCTTACCTAGTTGTCGTCTGCTCACTCGGGTGTTCAGTAATCATCCAGAGGTTACTCACTGATATTTCTAGCACCGCTTTACTTGTAGAATATTGCCCACATTTAAATTTTTCCACTCACGTTCTGCTACATGTCACAATTGTAACATCTTTTCCGAAGTTCTTTAAAGTTTTAGCAAAATGTTACTCACACACACCCAACCGCGTTTGGCCCCATCTACATACACACATTTAAATGGCCATTAAAACCTTCTACAATTTTCCTTTTATTTACCCACTAAAAGTTTATAAAACCATAAAACAAAGAAAACAGGTAAGGGTGTCAAGGCTCGGGCGCAAGCGAAAGTTATATAGTCAGCTGTGTGATTTTTGACAACAAAGTTGGAGCTATTTTATCCTTGATGTAAGTCGTGGAGGCCGCCGTGGTGTGGCGGTAGTTTTGCTGCCTACCACCCCGAAGGTCCAAAGTTCGAGCCCAGGTACAGGTAACATCAAAAGTGCTTTGAAAAAGTTGTTTAAAGAAACAAACGGGGTCGCCCCTCGGCGGTGGTTTGGCAAACTCTCTGAGTGTATTTCTGCCATTGAAGGATTCTTAGCAGATTTGCAGATGCCTTTCGGAATGGGAGACAAATTTTAGGTCCCGCCAATTTGTACGAAAAATTAGAAGCAGCACACCACACATTGGTAGAGAAGCTCGGCTTTAATCTCATCGTAGGTATATATCGCGCCAATTATTTATTTATTTATTAATTCTAAGTCGTGCTTATATGAAATTTGTTCGTCAATACCACACACTTTGAGACCTATTTTTTGCTCGTTGTACATTCACTATGGGTACCACATTTTGTTACCGCCAACCCTTTTCGACGTATGGCTGCTGAAGCATTGGAATAGCTCTGGTCAAATAAGGGGCTATACCACGCCCGATTTAAATAATTTATCCTTTTTCCTACTTTTTTTTTATAACCCGAGCTTCGGAAGTGAAATGTAATAGTTATACAATTATTTTACGGAGAAATATTCTTCTGTGACCCTTTAAAAACACTTTTAGATAAAAGTGGCTGAGGGAATCCCTTTCAAACAATCGTCTATTACTATGACTCCGTTGCATAACTTGTAATCTCTGTTGCGATTTTTGTTATGATAGGTTAGTTTGGTTAGGTTAAGAGAGCATACATGGCATATCCCAAACTTCCACTCGGATACACTTATGTCCATTGTGAATGCTCTCATTGCGTGCCGGGTGGGAGCATATTCGTTCCAGATATTACTCAATCCTTTTTAAACCATTTAATCAACCACATGTACTTAAGAAGGAGCGAAAACCCCACTTCTCTCTTCTCTGCCAGGCGGTCGAAATCTTAGTCGCGTTCTTTGATGGCTCGACTTCTCTTCCTCCTCAGCCTGACAGCGATGTGCGATAGCACAATGCCCTGTAAATACCGTTACAGCAAATTCGTTTAGTTTTAAAATGAAGTTAGTTGGTTTCTGTCTCAACACGGCCAAATGAACATTGAGTCTTTGCCGTAATACCGGGTGGTCCATAATAAGTTCTCTGTTTAAAAAGAATGCTCTTCGGTTCTCATTAGCAGAATTTCCAATGGCACTCATACGGAGTTGTCTGCCTATGGTATGTCCATTTCGGAGCTCTGGCCATCTCATCAGATATTGTATATGATCCAGAGCCTTTAGCGAGGTACGGCACATTCGACCGATATCAGATTTTATCACGTTAGATTCTATTGCGTTTGAACCAGCTTGACTGTCAACGAAGACCGCTATGGTCGCTGGTACTATATTCTGGCACAGCAATCCAGCTATCCTTTTTATACCTAGTAGTGCTACGCACACAAGGTATATTAACTTTAGTCGCCTAACGGTGGTATGTTACGGCATAAACGGATCGAGATAGATATTGACTTATACATATCAAAATGTTCAGGACGAAAAGAGAAATTGATCAAGTCATGTCCGTCCGTCCGTCCGTCCGCCCGTCTGTGAACACGATAACTCGAGTAAATTTTGAGATATCTTAATGAAATTTGGTATGCAGGCTCCTTGGCACTCATCTCCGAGCGCTATTAAAAATGGCCGAAATCGGATTATAGCCACGCCCACTTTTTTTTATATAGAATACTTTCGAAAACACAAAAAAAAGTGATTACTCAGTATATAATACACGTATAAGGATAAAATTTGGTGTATACATTGAGATTGAGGCATAAAATAAATTTTTCAAGAAATGTTTGAAAATGGGCGGTGCCAACACTTTTGACTAAGTCAAATTTAGAAATGTTATTGATCATAAATCAAACACAGTTCAAGATATCGAAACGAAATTCAGGTTTCCAGGTGTGCAAGGAATGTTCGAGGAAAAAAAGGGGGAAATCGGCTAAGGTCCACGCCCACTTTTATATGAAAGATTTTGAAGAGGATCGTAGATATATTAAATAGGTAATAACTTTGCGTAAAATAGCTTTACATCATTTATATTTCACTTTTAAAGTTTCCGTAAACTAAGAAATCCAAAAAATAAACATTTTCAAAAATGGGTGTGGCCCGCCCCTTTTACAGTGGATTATTCCACAAAACTTTTTATGCCATAACTCCGCCAAAAATTGATTTGTCAAGACGAAATTTGTTCATAATGTTCTATATATAAAGGTAACTGTTTGCTGTAAAAATCGGCGAAATCGGTTCATGTCCACGCCCAGTTTTTTAACATAGTTCTGAAAATTGTTTTTGTAAAATTTAAAAAGCGATATTTCTACAACTAAACAAGCTATATCAATCAGGTTTTGCACACATAATAAGCTTTTTAAGAAAAACTCGACCACAAAAATATTTGGTCAATTTTGAAGAAGTAGGCGTGGCGCCGCCCACTTTTCAACATACAATTTCTGCTATTTTCAAAGGCAATCGCTTATAATTCAATCTTTATATTTCAATGAAAATTGGTCAGCTGCTTCTCAGTAGTATGTATTATACTCCTGCCAAAAAATTTCCTAATCGGAAAACAAACAAGCAAAATATTCGGGCACGGAGTTAATAGGCCACTGCAATAGCGAAGTTATAATACTTTTTTTGGTTTTCATACTTTTCATAAACATTAAATGTATGTAAGTATGAGAAGAAGAAGAGTAAAGTTCACTAAAATGATCAGCACGATGAGAGAAAAGCTATATACAGACTGTGTCGTGCCCAGGGAACTCCTGAACCTATCGTGAAAGTTAAAGAGCAAAAACAAACCACAAAATATGTGGGCGGGGCACCGCCCACTTTTCCAAAATTATGTAGATATTGACTAAGTGACACATATATCCAAATATCAGTAATTTAGACCAAAAAAGTTCGGAGTTATGACGAATTTATACTTTATATAGCCTGGTGGCGTGGCTCCGCCCACTTTTCCAAAACTATATACTGTCTATGCTGGACCCAGTGAAGCCAAGTATATATTGTGAAAATTTCATAAAGATCGGTTGAGTACTTTGGCGCCTACAAAAGATACACATTTTTTATATCTTTTTTTGTTACGCACACAAGGTTTATTACTTCATTCGGCATAAACGCATCGAGATATATATTTATTAATACATATCAAAAGGTTCAGGATGAAAAGTAAAATATCCGGGCAAGTAGTTAATACCCCACTGTAAAAGCGAAGTTGTATACTTTTTTTTGATTTTCATGCCTTTAATGAACATGAAATGTTTATACGTACTAGAGTTCGCCCAGTGGTTGAAATTCAACCAATAAACTTTATTTTATTTTATTTTTTTGCTGTAGGTTTGTTTTATCCGCCTTTTTTTTCTTCCTTTCTATGTCGTTCCTTTCCTCTAACACATTTTTATTTTCCTTGATTTCTATTTTTACTCTCTTATTTTATTTTTTACTTTCCTCAAACTTCTTTTCCTTTCCCTTCCCTTCCTTTTATTTTCTTTCTTTCCCCTTCGTTTTCTTACCTTTCCTTTTATTCCCTTCCCCTTCCCTTCCTTTCATTTGTTTACCGTTCCTTTCTTTCCTTTAATTTTCCTTCCTTTCCTTTCCTTTCCTTTCCTTTCCTTTCCTTTTCCTTTTCTTTCCTTTCTTTCCTTTAATTTTCCTTCCTTTCAATTCTTTTCCCTTCCTCTATTTTCCTTTAATTTTCTTCGGTGTTTAATACTCTTTATGAGTAATAGTTTATTTTATTTTTGTAAACCCTGTTTGTAGGTATCAGCAATGAATTTTACATATTTGCTCATATTTTACATTGCTTGTTTAATGTATCCAACAAAGCAACTTTTCGTGCTCTCAGGAGAGCAGCTGACACTGGGCATCGTAGCCAGTAATCAATACAATAACAACAACTAAAGCAAAAATGCATGACACAACAGAGTATCTATAGTGCGAATACTTATTTTTCATTGGTCCACTACCAACTCTTCGCACTCACAGTGAGAGCCGACCACACGAATAACACAAAAACATGCATGGCAAGTCTACTCACACTACTACGGCTCTTAATTTTTTCCTACAAAGCAACTCCTCGGCCATGCTCACGATTCAGCATAGTACACAAAAAGCAAGTACACACACACACAGCGTGTCTATAGTGTGAATAAGTAAATGTGTAGTGGTGTAACTTTTATGTTAAATTTTTTATATTAAAATGATTTTTTAAATTTTTTTTATTTACGGATAAAAGTACACCTCAAAATTTCTTATCTATGCATATATAATTTGTATACCTTAGAATTATAGTTTAGCAGAAAACGGTTCTACATTGGATTCATCTTGCCTATTTATATATAAGATACTGAAATGATCAGGTGGATGAGCTGAGTCGATGTAGCCATGTCCGTCTCTCGATACGTCTATCTGTCTGGCCGTCTGTCTATTTGAACGCAATACGAACTGAAAGTATTAAAATAGACCTGCGTAATTTGGGATGACATAATAGATCACTACTAGGTATATAATGTTCGGTTCCACCCGAACTTATACTTCCTTACTTGTTATGGACTAGATTTCTGCATGGAAGACGCTCCAGTCAGCCAGTCGATGTGAATTCTTGGCTTGCATGCCTTCAGGGTATAGCCCAGCTCCCGTTCCATTTTCCATTTGTTATGATGTCTTTGACGGTTTTTGATTTATGATTAATTATATTTGTGAAATCAATGAAAAGTAATTTACTTAAATTTACTTAAAATTTATTTTAAATAATTTATTTCAATCTATCCGATAAATTTGGTCATTATAAAAATCAATATTCACTTTTTTTTTTGCATAATATTTGTTACATGAAAAATGGGCGTGGCTCATGCAATTTCGCCCATCTTGAAAACAACACAACAAATTCAGGTTAGCAAAAGTTTGGTCGATTCTGAGAGTGAGGGGTGAAAATAGAGGCTGAATTAGAAGACCCGTATCGCGCCGTTTGTTTATGTTAGTTCGGATTTTTTTTTAATCGACCTTCGAACTTTGCAGTCAAATGCCGATTTTCAGCATATTGTATGCTTTTTGGCTATAACTCGTCGACTAATTGATATCTTTTCAATCTGTTAAAGCTAAATTATTGCTAGAGACCTGTGCAACAATTAAAATTTAAAAAAAAAATTGATTTATAAAATTTTTGTAGTGCTTATGAAGCAAAATGTTGGGATTTTTTTTTTCATGCTTTATGAACATATTTTCCACAAAACTAAGTCTTTTTTCTTTCTGTTTGATCTATAATATGCTTCTCAATTTTTTCAGTGTTTGTTTTGAAGAAACATTGAAAAAGAAATTATAAAAATACGGGAAAAAATATAATTTTGAAATGTTAGTTATGAAAAGTTTTAAGTAAAAAAATTAAATTAATGATTTGGCCAGTTGCCGTTTAGCAGGCGGCTGTGGATCAACATCACTGCTCTCTCTAATATCTTGGTCATCGGCATCATCATCAGAAAGGTCGAAAAATTCGTCCAACTGATATTCTGGAATTTCATCTTTCTCTTCCCCTTCTTCCTCTTTTTTCTCGTCTTCCTCTTCTTCAAAGGTGTTTTTATACCACGAATTGCAGCGAGTATTGCATCTAGAGATTTCTTTCCTCTGTACCTGAAACGAAAATATTTTTCAATCGTTAACATGTTTAAATTGCGCACTCTGACATAGATATTAGAAAAATCTAGTTACCTTATTTCAAATGGAAGCGCAGTTTGGTGATAACGTTCGCCATCCTCATCAGATTCAGTTGGCAGCTGTTGAGCGAGTTGATAAAGATGCTGATGCAAGAGATGAATTTTGTACGACATATTAACCCCAATTTCATCGAAAGCTGCCAACATGTTTGCAACAGATTCCCTGTAGTTGTCTTTGCGTTCTTCACCCAAAAGTTTTTTAATCACTGCTTTCAATGCGAGCCATGCATTTAATTCTCGGTCTGTCAGAACTTGGTCAAAATCTTGACGACTCATTAGTTTCCGTTTGTCGGCACCATTAACAACCCCTTCCTGAATTTTGGCGTTACTTAGTATTGGGAAAATGTCTTTTAAGCGGTTGAATACTGCTGGTCTTTTTGCGATACATTTAAAAAAATGTGTAGCAATGTAAAGTGTAATGTGGAGCAACGGCAACAAAATTTTCATTTCAGGAACAAGACTTTCGTGTAGCCTATTGTCTTCAGGCCATTTCCGTCCAATGCAACTATTCTAGTTATGCTGTTTGTATTGGTTTCTTCCTCTAATACCTTCTCCAAATCGCACAAAACACACAGATATTTTGGACGGCCAGATGCTGTTAAGCCTGTAATCAATGAAACTATTTTGAGGTCGCAGCAAATGCGCCACTGGTGTTCGTTATATTTGACTACTTTCAGAATGTGTTTCAAATTATCGAAATTTTCACTAGTGTCAGTGCTATACGCAATTGGAACAGAAGGCATTCTATTCGTCTTGCGCAAAGGCACAACTTTTAAGCTGATTAGTGAACTATCGATGAATAAACGCCAATCATCTTTTTTATAGGTTAACCCTATCGTCTCCATAAACTTTTCGATATCGTTGCAATAAACGAAATTTTTGGCATCATTCACATGGAAGAACTTTTCTAACTCTTTTTGGCGTTTTCTATATGCTGTTACTTTGGTACCTTTCGCCAGCAAATTATTTCCTTTCAAAACTGAAGCCAGTTCTTCTGATTTCTTCTGAGTCAAACACAAAATTGCAACAATTGCATCCAATTGCTTTTGTGTGACTAAAATTGGGTCCTTTGATGTTTCATAGGATGTACCTTCACCAGGGTTGTATTCTGAGAAGAAATGCATGGATATAGCAGCGGCGGTTGTAGTACTGATATCTGTTTGAAGATCAATACTTCGGTATGTTGGTACTGGAAGGAATTCTGAGTGCGGTAATGGTAATTGGACACTTGGCACTGCTACATAAGTTTTATTCTTTGCTTTCCTTCTATTCAAAGTTTTATGGTAGTTGATACATCCATAGCAATTTTCTTATTGATGCGGGCTGTTGTCTAACCACATCATTGGTATACCAAAAGGCATAGCCTTTTTCTTTTCACCTTTCCATCGCATAACACTTGAATAGCAATTAAAGCAAACTTTTTTAGGGGCATAGTTTGCGTCAGTGATAAACTCTTGCGAGAAATATTGTTTATAGGCTTCCAAGAAACAATCACTCGCATTGCCACATTTTTCCTCGCTTGCTATGAAACGTCCACAAACATTACAAAAATGGTCTATTTTACATTTTGGTTCCGACATTTTTAATACAATATATTATATTATACAATGTTGTTTTTGTTACTTTTATAAAACCGATGCACTTAACTTAAATCACTCACAAAATGAAATAAGTTCCAAAAAAGTTAAAAGACATCAACTTCGGCTGAGTTTCGAGTCTTAACTGAATCTTTATTTTTGATATTAGTTCGCTTGTACGAAATAAATAAAAATCGCTACCTGTGCGGTGGTTGGAAACAAAAAAGAGGAAGACGAGGAAAAAGAGGAAGAAGGGGGAAAAATGTATTGCATTTGACTGCAAAGTTCGAAGGTCGATTAAAAAAAATTCGGACTAACATAAACAAACGCCGCTATACGGGTCTTCTAATTTAGCCTCTATTTTCACACCTCACTCTCAGAATCGGCCTAACTCTTTCTAACCTGAATTTGTTCCACAGTGTAATAAGTGTTCGGGAACTTTCATACCAAAATGCGTAGACTAGCGGACCTAGTTTCATCAATTCACAGTTTCCCCCTCAACACTTCGATATATACATATATCCCTCGAGCTACGCCCAGCTGAGTATAACACAAAGTCACATCAATACCAAACAAAAAAAAAAACATTATTAAAAGTTTCTTTGTAACTCAAAGAAAAAAAGTTACAAAGCATTTTATTTGTTACTTATCAACCGCACAGCGAACAGCTAGAAGGAAATTTAAAATAAAAAGTATGAAGACTTACAACTTATTGAAGATGGATATATGTATATAACGTAATTCATAATATTTTTTCTAATCTTCCTTGTACTGACGTTTTTATTCCTTTTTGTTTTTCTTGCTTGCTTTTTTACACTTTTTGCTAAATTTTGTAGTTACAAAGTTGGCTGTCCAAATAATTTTGTATCTCTTCTCACCGTCACAGCCCTAGCAATGGTCTACAAATGACGTCATAACTGGCATAGAGCGCGCCTGAAAAGTAAAACTTTGCAAGCTGTCGTAAATTATTTTATGCGCAGTGAGGAAAGCAGAAAAAGGGTGCGTAAAAGAAGGATTACTAAGTGAAAAGTTGTTTGGAATAATAGGGATCCGCTCCATATCTACTACTTCAGTATTAAATCAAAAGTTGATATGTATGTATATGTATTAGGTTGGTCCTTAAAATCAATTGACCTATTTCTTTCAGTCTCACCGATTCAATCGGTAATACTACGGTCAAAGTGATCAGTGATCACGTACGAGTTTAGGTCTCTATTGAAAACGGTAAAGGCGTATAGCCCGGAAGTCAAACTTCAAAGTGCATATAAAATACAAAAAAATCAAAGGGTGTACTGGACTTCGATTCCTGTGCGATACCTCTTAATCGTATCCAATCGGGACCAAAACTTATACATGATTTTTCGGCTGTATTAGTAACGACGTGGTGGTGAAGACTTCGGAAATCATGTGTAAATATTGTCTCCTTTCATTCAAGGACAAACCTAGTACGTATATTATAGCTAAGTAATAACAGCCAAAGTTAGTTTTTATTATTTTTTTTTAAGGAAGGGCCGATTACCTTTAGTACCGAGTCTACCGTTTGTAAAATCTATTGTGCTTGAGGTTTCAGCTTATTACCGCAAATGAAGTTATTTTACTCCATACCTCTAATGAATTGAACGTCACCCCATATTTATGTATCTTAAAGATAACGCAATCTATAATTTTTCATATCCCATCTGTCTATGTCTTTTATCTTCTAATTTTAGTTTGAAAGTGCCGTAGCAAATAATGTCAATATGTGTGTACGTGCGTATAAAGGTATCCAACCAGTTGGTACCTTTATTAAGAGTTGCCTGCTTTTATCCTAGATAGTATATTCAGTATTAAATCAACTTTTCCCAAATACATTTCGTTAGCCCACAAAATAATCCAAGCCCTAAAATGTTCAGCTAAGCTATTCTGTCTGTTCAATATCTTTATGTCTCTTATGCCCGACAACCCAATAAATCTTTATTTTTGCTTCGGATATCGATAAAGAGTGTAATTGTATTCATCATCAAGTTTCGAAGTAGTTGTATCAAACTGTTATGAAAGCTAGACTGCTTGTCTGTTCCAAAAAAGACTGGAACTGCCTCGAGAATAAAACTCTTTAAAGACATTATTTACATGTATTCCTGCCTGAGAGATAGTGGGTTAGCTTCTTGTAGGTATTTATTTGCTTAAGTTCGGTCCATAGATACCAAATCACGTTACACCATGAGCTAGTTTGGATCCATCCCAATAACAAGCCGCTGATTCAGGATCTGTATACGGATTCCTTATTATACCTTCCGTTATAATTATAACTTTGGTCCGAGGTTTGTAAGTATGAGAAGAAGAAGAGATAGCCCCACCAATAAGTATACCGAAATGATCAGGGCTGTAAGCTGAGTTGGTTTAGCCATGTGCGTCTGTCCGTCTGTATACTTGAACGCAAACTAGTCCCTCAGTTTTAGAGATATATCGGTGAAATTTGGTAAGAGGCAGCCATTTTGTAAAGAATTAATCATTTATCGGAACCAGCATCATCGGACCAATGCAGCGCATAACTCCCATACAATCGATTTTTCCGATAAACGGGGTTTGGCCTATAACTGCTGCAATTAAAAAGCTAGGAACGTAAAATTTTGCAGTTTTGGTACATATTATATATGTAATGTGTGAAGTGAAAATCGCCCAGATCGGACCTACATAACATATAGCTCACATACAATCGATTTTTCCGATAAATGGGGTTTGGGCTATGTATCTTTAAATGATTAGTTTTGCAGAGTTTGTACTAATTGTGAATAAGGATCGGACACTTAAAACCGTGATGCGTATTCATGAAAGGTATAAAGTCTTCCGCACAGTCGAAGACAGCCCTTTCCTTACTTGTTTCCAGAGCATTCAGTCTACAATAGATGCCTCAAAGTGCCCTAAGATCCTAAGTTAGGATCACATATAATAAGTCTTAATGCAGAAAATGTGAACCTCTTCTCTGTCAATTATAGAAGAGAGGTATTTCCACTAGGACAATGAGAACACCAAGATAAGGAAGCACGAATGGAGGTGGTGGGGCCCATTCGTCCAGCCAAGTATTTCTCACCAACGCTTTTTAAACCTGAATGGTTATGAACTTAAAAAGGAGCGAAATATCTACTTCCTTCACCTCCATATTAAATTCGTGGCCTTAAAAGCACATGTATACTCTTCTCTTAGTAATGATCCCTCCTATAAAGTTTTCGTGTTATCTGCAATGGTCAGACATCAACCTGTTAAGCTGTATTTAACAACCAAGATTGAGTTAGGCTGTTATCACAAATTTAAACCACCAGGAAACAGGCTTTGACTGCTTTGTTTTTCGCCGAAAAAACCTTTGTAAGCAAAAAAATTTTTTTTTGCAACATACTTTTCCATCAGTCCTTTATTTCTATAGAGATTACAGCAAAGCTCACTTAATATATCCGCCCAAGAAGAAAGTAGTGGAAAAAAACCTTAACTAGCCCCGCACAGATTTTAAAAAATATACCACAATATGCTATTATGATATTTCGACATAAGATATTATTCCATTTAACTACATACTTTATACTCACGCCCTTCAAAGCCAGCTTAAAAATATCCTTGCGAATATTTGAGTATATATTTTTTTTCTGGCAAACTTTTTTCAAATATCCTTCCGCATTTTTTTCTAGAAATATTTCTTCTAAAAACAACTTTTCCCCACCTTAGTATACATACTTACATACACACTTATGTACATACAGATACTTATGTTCTCTATATGAGTACTATACGACTTTATCTCAAGTGAATGACCGCTAAGGGACTGAGGGCGAAAATATGACATTATAATTTAATAAACAAAAAAAAACACATTTACCCAATATACGTGACATGCAGCAAATTCTTTAAATGCTATTGAAATCACTAACTCGTGTGTAAATAGGAGTAATAAAGGCTTAACTTTATTTTCTTTTTGTTTGAAACAAAAAGGAATCCTAAGTTCGTACAAAATCAGACGAACAAAACCTCAGTCTGTCATTTTACATTTAGAGTAATTGTTTTTCAATTTATTTATTAGCCTATTTCCCCTATTTGAATCACAAGTACTTTTAATTACAACAGGAATTTTTCTACATCATTTTTCTAGTCATTTGTCAACAATTTCGCAAGGTAAGGCTTATAAAACTTTTAAAACGCTGCCACGCCCATTGTAATAATTTTATATTTATTAGCATTTCACGTTTTATTCTTGAAATATAGTGTTAGACTTTCTTCTCCTCTGCCTCTACCCTGGGATTTAGATATTCCAACAGTTTAGGTTGAAAAAAGTTAAGAAATTATCTGACCTTCTATCGGTTTTTATCAGATCACGCAATTACCGGGATTGTAACAATCCAAAATATAAGTATCTCGGACTGCTTTAGGTATAAGATCTAGGAATGCAAAATTCTTTGGATTTTAATAATCCATATGCATTACAATACCAGTATTCGAGGTTTAGTCCTGGTATTTGAATATTCGTTTTTCTCCAAGAGTTTCGGCAGAGAAAAGGGAGAAATTATTCGAAAAACTTCTAAACTTCTGAAATTTCCAATCAGATCCAAATAGTTGGTATCCCCTGTATCTAGACTGCACAAACATATACAGAGGCTACCCGGGCTAGCATTTTGGTTCCTATTACCAAATATCTCATATCTTTAAAAGAATAATGTTGGAAGTGTTTTCGAGACTATTACTGGATAATTTTTTGGCGAGCATTTCGGGACCATTCCTTAATAGTATCAAACTCACCTCGAAAAAAAATCAAGAAATTATCCCGAAAAATCCAAAGAACGTTCCCGAAAAAGTTTTAAAAACAGTTCCAAATTAATCTGAAAATACCACGACAACAATAACGAGTTGCTTCCGAAAAGACCCAAAAATGGTCACGAAAATTCCTAAATTATCCTGAAATTATCCCAAACAAAAATCAGAACTATATCAGAAAAAGTTTCGAAATGGGCGCGAAAACGACCTCCATATGATATCGAAAGGGCCCCAAAATAGTCCTTTTCTAATGAAACCGAAATGATGCCGAAGTCCGAAAATAGTTCCGAAAACAATCCCAAAATTATCACGGAAACAATTCCTAAGGTATTGAAGAAATCTCCATATATTCCTGAAAAGAAAGTCAAAAAATGGTCCCGAAAACAGTGCGGAAAGACTCGAGAAAACAAGCAAGAAATTATCCCAAAAAAGTCCCAAAAAGTCCAGAAATGATCTTCAAATTTCGCTCTCAATAAAAACTTTGCACAAGCACCGTGGCACGTAAATTTAATATATGTATATACAGATATTTTCAAACCACCAATGCTATAGCCACCTTATCTACCCACGTATCTCTTGCAAAAGCATAAATTTATAGAAATGTTAATTCAATTATAGAATTAAATTATGTACATATTTTAAGCCAAGTTTTTTATTCTCGTTGCCATTCTGCCAAAGCTGATTACAGACTACGCTTTATATTTACCCAAAAAATAATTAGCATAAAATTTAATTCAATCAAATAAAAAAGGTAAATAAAGTAAAAAGAAACAACGAACCAAAAACCTAATTTAATAACAAAACCAAACACGGAAAATTTTTAAGTACGCTTACAAAGGACAAAAGCGATTGAAATTAAATTTGTACGCTAGTTGAGAGAACTGTGATGGACATGTAAAATAAACGAAACGAACAAGTTGAGAGCGGGCATCGTATTTGCATCTAAAATGTATTAAAAGGCGGGGAAATATTAGTCATATCCTACAGTCAAATGCCAGACTAGTCAGGCTAAATTATCTGAAAAAGACCAAAGCATTATCAACAAGGATTCAAATTTTCGGAAAATACTACAGTGCCCAGAGATGGGCAATCGCATAATCTCTAATCAAACAAAATAAATTGAAATAAAATTAAATTCAAAATAAAATAAAATTAAATAAATAAAATAAAATAAAATAAAATAAAATCAAATTAAATAAACTAAATTAAAATAAATTAAACTAAATTAAATTAAAGGAAATAAATAAAATAAAATTAAATGAAATCAAATAAAATAAAATAAAATGAAAAAAAATAAAATTGAATAAAATTAAATCAAATTAAATAAATAAAATAAAATAAAATAAAATTAAGTTAAATTAAACTAAATTAAAATTAAATAAAATTAAATTAAATTAAATTAAATAAATAAACTTAAATAAAATAAAATGAAACAAAATTTAAAAAATTGAATAAAATTTAATTAAATAAAATAAAATAAAATATAATAAAATAAAATAAAATAATTTTGTTGTAAATAGTACTATAACTATAGCCTGTATATGTTTGTTGCTTTCAATTTTTCCTCTAATCAAAAATAATAATAATTAACTAAGAATTATTATCAACTGGTCTTGAGCTCGTTATACTTACAAAAATATGTAAAATAAAATAAAATAAAGTAAAATAAAACATAATTAAGTAAAATAACATATAATAAAATAAAATGAAAATTTGGGATTAAAAATCACTTGATTTTTAGTACATAATATTTACATTTTTTGAATCAGGAAATAACAATAATGACTATATTTCCACATTTTTGTTGCCTTATTTTTTTTTTAAAGAGAACGTCAATTGGCCATAGCGATGCGAAATAAGTAAATTTACCGTATTTACGTTGATATTGTTACAGGGCGAACTCTAACACACAAGGTTTATTTGCCTTCGCTCAAAAAAAGGATATTTCATGTGCCTAAAGCCAAGGAGCCACATTCCCTTTACTGCTTGCTTGAATTGTTAACAAGCTAAGTCTATCTTGATTGAGAGAAAAAGCTTAACCTATTCAAAAAATTGTTTATTGTTTTGTAATAGCAAAAAAATGGAAACTTAGTTTAAAATTGAAAAAAAAACAACAACTCAAAAATAACTAAAAAAAACTCAAATTAACTAACTGGAAAATCAGCTTAACAGCCAAACATGAACTAGAATTTCATAATTCCCAACCAAAATTTCGGACAAAAATGCTAGTTCGCTATTTTGTACTCTATCGTCTAAAAAGACTTATTTTATTTTGAAAATCAACTCAAATACTACTTGGCTGGTTACACAGAGGTTAGAAATTACAAGTTCATCTTAAATACCTAACAATTTTAATTTCAGAAATGCTTCCTTAAAAATAGATTGGCTGGCTTTAAAAAATTAAAATACTCAAGTGGCAACCCTTTAAAAACATCTTAATTGGCAGCACTTAAGTAGGAGAGCTATAAATTTAACAATATAGGTAATATCATAGTATTCAAAAGTGCAACCAAATTTTGCAAGATATTTCGAGGTAATAGAGGTTATGCATAGAAATAAAAACATTGTAATTAGATGGCAGCCCTAGATGGTAACGCTACCTGAATATATTTTTTAAATACGACTAAAATACCTTTCTAACTCCATTTTTTTTAAATAGCTGCAAATATGTGGCAGCTTTGTTTAAACATGCTCAGTGGCAATCATATATATTATTTCTGTAAGGTCTTTTTGTGTTATTTCCTAATTTTCTGCTCTCATTTGGAACCAATATTAATAAATAAGGTATCGTTTTAAAGGTGGGGGTTAGCTCTACATGCGAAACCATGTTTTAATTAGCGGAGTGCTTTTGTTTAAGCGTATTTTATAAAAATAAATTCTTTAAAATAAACGATTGTGGATGCACAAAAAAATCAATTTGTACTGCAACGCTATTGCGACTGTGACATTCATATACCTCGCGACATCTACAGTTGAATAGTAAGAGTGAACAGTGCTAGAATAATTAAAGGCGAGCGCGCCATCTACACTTGAACATTGCTAAAATAAGTGAATAAGACTGCGTTCACACTGGGTCATAAACTCGAGTTAAAGGGACATTTTTCGAGTTAATTCATATTGATGTTGGCAATCAACTCAAGTTTATGGCTCAATGTGAATGTAATATAAGTGCTGGAATTTCAAATAGCTGTTTGCGCATATTTGTATAATTTTTTGGGTAATTCTATACGACAGCACGTAAGTGCTAATATAGGTCCAAAAATATCGGGAAAGGTATCAAACGACGGGTTTTAACCTTCGTATCAATAATCCGAAAGCGGAAATTCGATATTTTATGTCTGTTCAAAGATGTTTGCAATTAAAGTTGAAATTTTTCTGTCATTTTCATGTGGTTGTTGTAATCACAGATTAGAGTGTACCGAAAAGTGCAGAAATGTGTTCTGTGCAGAAATATTGTGGACCGCGTAGCCGGTGTTGGACCGGCTAAGGTTATTTTTTTGAAGCTTACGCAGAAAGGTGTTGTGCACATAAATACCTTGGATCAAGTCCCGTATTTGGGATCGGACCTAGGCAATTTTTGGGTTTTTTAATAATAACTTTTCACTGAAACAAATTATTTAATTTCCGCTTTCGGATTATTGATACAGAGATCAAAACGCGTCGTTTGATACCTTTCGAGATTTTTGGACCTATATTAGCAGTTACGTGCTGTCGTCTAGAATTATAATTTTTTGTGGTCTCACAACAAGTGTAGCTGAAAATCTTTTTTTATAATTTGAGAAAAAGGTTTGAAAAATCCTGGACCTGGACTAACAAAAGGTTTCCAACCCTTTTTTTTTTGTTTTTTTTTTGCGCAAGGAGCGCACGGGTCCAGCTAGTACCTTATAATAAGAAAGAATGCAGTGAAAAAATATATAAATATACAAATATACAAGAATAAATTGTTAAAAGTTCTAAGATAATTTTAGTTTCATTCTCTCATTGCTTCTTTTTTATGTTTTCTTCCAGCTATGGACGCTAAATTAGATTCACGTCAAGCACAATTTCCGGCTACCTTTCCGGACACATTCAAAGACTTTTTTGCAATGATGAGCGAAGACGAAGATCATCTTGATTTATTCTCGAATTTGTTGGAAGATAAGGTAATCATAGTAATTTTCTACATAAGTGACGATAGATACATAATAATTACGAGTGCATACATGTTTTACCCGACCCTTCAAAAAAGGTTGTAATTTAATTTGATTTTAAAATATTCAACGAAATAGAAAATACTTCATGCCTTACTAAACTTAATTAGGGCAACGAAGTTGTTTTGAAGTTACCAACCGCTATGATTCCATGGTCTTTAGGTAGCACCTAGTGAGGATATTTGGATAGGTAAGGCCGACATTTTCTTCCTCCTCCCTCCACAGTAATTGTATCTGTGGGTGTTATTACTGAAAATTGTATTTTTAGACCGAAGCTTCAACTGGGTAGAAGCATAGGATTTCTGTACTATCAAAATAAAGATATATTAAAGTAAATTATTTTTTCTTTGTCGATGCAGAGCTCTTCAGACTCGATATTCGACTCCAATTAGTGGATGCAAATCTTTGTATTATTCTTAAATTGATTGTATTCAAAATGACCATAAATACCTCCGACTGAATAAATTCCCATGCCTAGAATAAATTCCTGCAGTATTGACTTCTCAATCGTCTTTTCCGTGCTATACCGACAATTTTAGCTCAGCCAAGCATTTTATTCCAGTTCCTTCATACATTTTTAATTAAGCACAATTAGAAAAAAAAATCTAGTCTTTTTACATTTTATTATTCCAATGCAGTGAAGTAGTCACCTTAGTTCCCCTACTGTCGGCGGATGGCGATGGATTGATGGAAATATGAAGACAGGAAAAGCCTACTAACTACTGCTTTCACCTACAAGGTGGCGCAAAAGTAAGCTTCCGATGTTCAGGATATCGGTTGTGGCACGTGCAGTGTGTGCTGTTGCACCGTCTTGTTGGAACCACATGTTTTCCAATCCCAATTCATCAAGTTGCGCCAAAAAGGATTCGTTGATCATTGCTCTGTAGCGCTCACCATTCACAGTAACCGTTTGGCCCCGACCGATTATTGGTCAAATAAATAGTCAGCAATATTCCGCGTTCTGGAGCAGTGTAGCGTAACATTGTTTATTAACGTGTATTTCGCATGTGTTTACTACACAAATGTCAAAACAGAACTGACTTTAGGGGCCAATCGCAAAATTTATAGCATTTTCTGATAGGAGGATTACTTTTGCGCCACCCTGTACTTACTGCTCAGTTCGGTTCGTTCGCATCGGATGCTGCCTAAAGTTGTTACAAGTTAAGAGAAGCTGTTGAACGGGGAAGCAGACAAAGATATTTCCTTCCATATCAGCAAAACTAACATCTTCAGATCTGCGACAGGGTTAAAGTTAGTTGCAAAGATCACGTGTGAGGCAACGACGCTGCTTGCCTGTGATGGTGATTTATCTTTAGAACCAACATACTCGTCTCACATCTGCATCTCACTTGTGAACCCTTCACTCAGCCTTTCAAAGCCCAGAGCCGATTAGGGAGAGGAATGCGGCATCCTCTACCAATGTGCCAATCACCAGATTAGCCGGATATGCTGCGACGCCCTGTTCGGCGTTCCCACTATCGCCCTTCCTCATCTCCACGTCTAGGTCATGCACTGTCTTGAGACCGTTTAAGTGGCTTTAGCAGCTATAAATTCAAAGCTTACCATCCACTCAGTCCTTTTCAGGAGTGGGAACCATTCCCTCTTTAGCATCAGCACTGCCTGCGCTTGTCCTTAGTACTAATATTAAGCTTCAAAACATTCCACTTGCCAGTTGTAAGAAACCGATTGAAAAGTCCTGAAGATCTCTAGAACTTTCTCTTTATCAAGAAGTTTAGCTGGAATCCTGACCCTGGCCTTGGTCAACACGGGATTTAGTTGAAATCCATTGCCTTATGGGCTAGACTTCGCTCTACCGACTTCTTATACATCGTAGCCTAACTTGAATCTTCACGGGCCTACTCTTATGTGACCAGATCTCACATGTACACAGACCTTCTTATGATCCGGAGCACTACCGGTTCGTGCTTAGCATACACATTCTTAAGGGGTGGCCTCTCTTTACTCCTAAAAACGACAATGGGACTGTTAGCAGTTTTTTTTTTTCACTCACCAGTATTGACATTCTGCCAGTAGTGGGGCGGTTACTGAGTACACCTCCACCAGTTGTCACTACTTCCCTAGTTCCCCCTTCCTATCTCCTTTGTATATTTTGTTTTGATGCACCAGACTTTGACATCGGCTGGAACTTACTTGCGTTCTTCATGACGATCGCTGATTCTTTTCTAAATAAATAATATTAGGTGACTCCAACCCGAGCAGAGATCCGCATTACCTGGGGTAAGACCAAGAACTGCAAATGTGACCCCCAGAGGTCATCGTTCGAGACTGAGCTCTTTGGGGCCCCTAGCCAGTCTGATTGTCGGCACGGCTTATGATCTGCCCCTGACAAATAAAGGACTGCTCATTAGATTCTATTGAGTTGCTACCAAGACGATCCCGCGTGCCCCCGTTGCGAGATGTTACATTATAAGGGCATTTGCTGAATTCGAAAATTAAGACGTAGTATTAGGCCTTTATCCTAAACTAGGTTCTTCTAACTATGAACTCATTTTTATGGCGGCTCGAACCTTCATCTTCATAAAAGTTTTCTCAAGTTTGGAACTTCCTTCAAGACTTCATTCACAAATGCACAATAAAAATGAGTAACGCACTATTTTCTACACAAAACCACACAGAATTTAGGCTTTCTCCCTCTTTCTATCTCTACATCTGTCTCACTCTCATTCTTCATTTCTCATTTCCCACTCAGGTGATACCTCATCACAACAATGCCAGCCGTACAAATGCGAACGCCAACAGCAACAGATTTTTACAACGTCGCCATGGCGGTAGCCTACGATGTCCCACCCACCCACATAGCGGCAGTGGCGGAGCAGATAGAGCAAATCATCACACCGTCGGCCGTTCGAATTCATTTCGCGTACACCGACCACGTAACCCAGCTGCTACATATGTCAACGGTGGTTGCGGTGCGGGTGCACATGGTATGAGTAGCAACGGGGCTAATGGCACTGGGAGCAGCATTTGTAGTAGCAGCAGCATTATGACATTGAATAGCCTTGGACAGAGCGTTGGCACTGGAACAAGTCATAGCATCGCTAGTGGTCATAGCACAGGTAATGGCAGCAGGGGTGGGGGCGGTGGAGGCAGTGGTAGTAGCCATAGTAATCTCTTTTGTAAACACATCAAATATTGTTGCCTACACCAACAACAGCCTATAGTAGGCGCAGCGCAACAACAACCACCAACACAAACCCAACCAACCAAGTCAACACTACCGACACAGCCAAAATCGCCGCAGAAACATCGTTTGCAACAACACCAACAAACCGCAACACAAAAGCACACAAAATGTACAATACCAATGCCAGT
This sequence comes from Merzomyia westermanni, assembly GCA_949987695.1. Taxonomy (NCBI): domain Eukaryota; kingdom Metazoa; phylum Arthropoda; class Insecta; order Diptera; family Tephritidae; genus Merzomyia; species Merzomyia westermanni. Next base: position 49,356,485 of record OX465290.1, read on the forward strand.
GGCGGCGGCGTCAGGTGGTGCTGTAACGGGGCATTATATGCAGCATACTGCACATCATTATTCACCTTCAGGCGTGACTTATGCGAAAGATTACACAAGTGATATGAGTGACAGCGTACGCTTAGGGCCGGATGGTGAAGACAATAGTGGAGCGGGTGTCATCAAAGATCGTCAACAGCATTTGTATGGAAGTTCCGGCTTAGGACAACATCAGCAGCAGCGTGCGTCAGCGTTACCAAAAAGGCATTCGGTGATATTGGAGCGTGCCTTCGATTTTGGTGAGTGGGGGAGTTCATACATACATACAATTATTAAAGCCTTGAAAGTTGATGTATATTTTAACGGTTTTCCGTCATCCCTTGTCAATTTTGGTCTTGGGGAAAATTGGTTTCGGCGTTTTGCCATCTTCAGTGCTTCATTTCATTCGAACCAAATTTGACTAAAGAAGAAGAAAAGGGTTCCAATATATATTAACCCTCAAATGCTAGAATAAGAAAAAGCAGTATACAATCCTCTTCTTCATAATCTTTCGTATTTGTATAATCATACAAGCAGACTTCGCAAACGTTGTTCCGCCCGAAAACTGACTTGCCTACATTTTCAAAATTATACTCCCTTACATCCACATATCTCATTGCGTCTTCATTTAACTTAACTTTTCCTCCCCCATATTACCTTCCTCTTCCTCACCCTTTGCATTTTTCTTTGCCACTCTTTCTATCGATCTTCTTCTCAGTTTTCCCCTCTGTTTTTCTGTTCCTCTTTCTCTTCTTATTTTCCTATCCGCTTTCTTTTCATATAATATATATTATATACATAGTATCTCTGTAACAAATATTAGAAAGCTGTTACTTACATGTATGTATGTACAGCTGTGTTTAATATAATAGTAGTGAAATTAAATAAGACATCGTTCGACGAAATAAAAGAAAGCGATGTTTTTAATAATATTCATTACAATACTATAAATAATAAAGCGAACTCTGTAACAGAATCCACATAAAAAGAAATTGCAAAGTTTACACAAAGTTCAGGAAAGTTTATTAAACTTCAAAAAATGGTCATTAAAATCTGAAAATTTTTGGCAGAATTAATTTAGGTATAGTAATGCGCAAGTTTGAAATTGTTCAAAAATTTCCCTAAATTTTCAAAATATTTTTCGTCGAGGGTGTTGAGTGATTTCTTCCATGCAACGCTTGAACAAATTTTAGTTTTGTATGGAAAAAGATACCTTAACACCCTTGACAAAAAAAATTCTGAAAATTCAGGGCAACTTTTTAGCGAGTTATAACTTGCACAGTGTTATATAAAAATTGATTGGTCTTTTCTAGAAATTTTGCAAATTTTGATGGCGAATTTTTAAAGTTTAATTAACTTTCCTGAACTTTGTGTAAGCTTTGAAATTTCGTTTTATGTGGTTTCTGTTATGACATTCGTTATATTTTAAATGAAAATTATTAAATCGTTGATATCCAATTTAATTTCAGTACTATTATATTGAACACAACTGTATATATGGGCGTGGTACTGCTTTTTTTTCCACAATTTATGTATGCTAAAATTTACGACGGTACATATGCGTGGAAGATCTCTCTTTTTCAAAATCGGCCTAGATCTATATCAGCTGAAAATATATAGCGTTTTCGTTCAGAAAGGGCGCTATTAAAACACGTTTCGAATTCTTTTAACTAATTAGGAAATAGGATGTTATTTAAAAATATTTAGATATATTCTGTCGATATCCAAATATCATTAATCTGAAGCAAGTGAACTGAGCTTTGACGAAACTTTTATTACTTGGAGAAGTGCCACCGCCCATTTTTCCAAAAATTTAATTAAAAGTTAGTATAGGTCTTAAGTTGGACCAAATTTTTTTATTTTTTTTGCTTTCATCAAATCAGCTTAGTTAATTGATCTCAAACATGATTTTTAGAGCGAAGAATGTCATTCCGAAATATCTTTTAAAGTAGGTAATCACAAACACTTTAGCAGCTCTATTCCGAAATGGTTTGTCTTGTTATGGCAAACAATTTGTACACTTCAATATACCCAATTTTGTCACTGGATATTGTTATAAATATGCACAGCCAATAATGACAGCAGGAAGATTTTCTATTTCACCACATAAAAGGTGAAAAAGCTCCCACGACATGTCAAAAAATCTCAATTTTTTTATTTGTAAAAAAATTGGAAAGACAATATAGTAATGTGCATCCAGCTTTTGATATGAACATTGTTGAGTTAGTTGTTTAGTTAGGCGAGTCCTCTATGACTCCAATTACGCGCTTACAGCCCGAAACAATGAAATGTACATATTATAAGAACACGGGAAAATGCTTAAGGCGACTAAAATGTACAAGCGTAATGACTTGCAACTTGATGGCTGATCTACGGATATGATGCTTCTCACCTCTCATTACCCGACTTCGCCTTCCGTAAGGGGTAACATGACCTAGAAGGTTGGACTGATCATACCAAATCGCTCCCTCGACAGTCCCGCATGTACCGAAAGGGTGTACTAGAACGCACCGGGTCCATATCCGGCAAAGGATTCTCACTTTGGTCAACACTCCTCAAAACCTTCGGCGTGTGCTTTTGTACTTAAAAACAACAACAACAAACACTTCCTCTGTTCATAATTATAACAAAAGTCTTTGAGTTCAATTTTGTTAGGCTGTAAACTAAAATATTTTCGGATGTCAGACAACTCGTCGAGTCTCATTCGTAAGAGTCTTATAATTGATTATTGGTAATTTTTTTTTCGTTATTGGCTTTTACGGTCTGTCCATTTCTTAATACTAGAGATCGCCCAGTGGTTGAAATTCAACCACAAACCTTTATTTTATTCTAATTATTTGTTATGCTCTTCATTCGTCTTTTTCCCCTTCCTTTTTCTGCCGTTCCTTTCCACTAACATATTTTCGATTTCTTTGATTCCATCTTTGACTCTCTACGGTCCCTATTTTAAATTTATTTTATTCTTTCCTTTCGTTTCCTTTCGTTGTCTTTCATTTCCTTTCCCTTCCTTTTATTTCCTTTCCCTTCCTTTCCTTTCTTTACCTTTAATTTTCTTACTTTTACTTTTCTTTCCTTTCCCATCTTTTCCTTTCTTTACTTTCCTTTACTTCCCCTTCCTTTCCTTTCTTTTCCTTTCCCCTTCTTACCTTTCCTTTCCTTTCAATTGCTTTTCTTTCCCTTCCTTTCCTTTCCTTTTCTTTTCTTTTCTTTTCTTTTCTTTTCTTTTCTTTTCTTGCCTTCCCTTCCTTTTCTTAATTTGCCTTTCCTTTACTTTCCTTTCCATTCCCTTCCTTCTCTTTCCTTTACTTTCCTTACCTTTCCTGTCCTTCCCTTCACTTTCTTACATTGCTTGTTTAATGTCCCCAGTGATGAATGCAATAAGAACAACTAAAGCAAAAATGCATGACACGTTTACTCACACAACAGAGGCTCTATAGCGCGAATACTTGTTTTTCATTGGGCCACTACCAACTCTTCGCACTCACATTGAGAGCCGATCACACGAGTATTACAAAAACTCACACAACTACGGCTCTATAGTGTGAATACATGTTTGGCATTTGTGTTAGTGTATTTTTAAACTAATTTTTCAATATTATAATAAATTTTTTTTTAAGTTTTTTTTTGATTGACGGCACTGCATCTTGGCAATATCTATCCATATATATATAATTGTTAATACCTTAAATGTATAGTTTGGCCATAAAGTGGGACAATTTCAACTCAACTTGCGCGTTTATATTATAGATTTTTGTAAGTTGAGGAAATCAAATACTAGAACTATAACCTCTATATATTTGTTGCTTTTCAATTTTTCCTTTAAAATAAAACAATATTGAATAGTAATTATTATCTACCTTTTATTATAACCTTTTTCATGTTTTCGAAAATATCATCCAACTTCGCCCATTTTAAATAGCCATTTGAATTTGAGACAAGTGGCAGAAGCCGTATTTATTGCCGGGCATGGCTTAATCATTTTATTTTATTTTTTCCCTACTTAACGCTTTAAATATAAGCCTGTAGCCATCATCCGATGGTCGTGTTCCTCGAAATGCAACAACAACGATGTGAGGCAGTTAGCTCCATATAAATGTCTGGTTCAATTTTGAAGCCAGATAATCTGGTTGTTTCTTATCTTTAGGGTATTTTTTTTAAATATTATCGTAACTGACCCGAGAGCACAAAGAGTCGACGACAAGATTCCCATCGCATTATTTGACGATAAGGGCATAGCTGCGAGGCCATTTTCCATAAAAACTTAAATTTCTGAGCGTTTCCCCTATTTTTCCAGTCATTTCTCGGAAGGCATCTTGAAGTTTGCATCGGAGACTGTTCTGTGGTGAATGCAGTTAGTTTCCGGTTAATTATAGAAGTCAGCTGTGCCCATAAGTGCGCTCATTCCAGAGTCCAAACTTGACAGTCCTAAGTGCACCCTGGGATGCCGTTTCTTTGATAAAGATATCGTCTGCATGTTGCATATCACGTTTAGAGCCTCAGTAGATGGTGATCGAACTCCAGGGAACTCCCTGAACTTCCCTTGGCATTTTGTTCCTGCACGTCACCTCGACAGCCTTCCCCACATCATTGTCCGGTTGATTAGAATCAGTCGTGTATCTGCTTTGTACGCCAATGTTATGACCTAATATTATTTTGCAGGTTTACAGAGGATTAATATCTCCAATTGACTCTATGCTCTATATTAGGTGTTAAAAGGACACATTTCATAAAGTTGAAACTCAAGAGGCAGCCAGTGCAGATTTTTTATTTTCGTCCTAGTGTTGGAAATAACTAGCTCTGTATTTAGGGGCTCACGTTGAGCTTCACTGTGCATGTCCAACCATTCAACTCGCTCTACGTTCACGACACAGTGCTCTAGCAGTGGTCAGATGACAGCGCCCCTCCACTGATTTTGTGAAGGCTCTGCGATTGCAATGCCTTTCTACAGAGGCGACAGAGCAATACCTCCACTTGCCTGGTGCCTTTTTATTAAAAATATTTTTTTCAGCATTGCCACCTACGCAATAGGTCATAACAAAAATATTGAGTATTGATATAAAGAGAGCCTTTGAATTTTCCCAAGCATACCTAAACATATATATTGTCATAATTATATCAATAGCCATTGAGTTGAATTTTGTTATAGTTCAAGCATGGGGCTGTTAGTTTTGAAATATTTACCCACTCCGACTTTTCTCATATCGCCAAACAATTGAGCTTTTAGGCATTTGAAATTTGATGTTGAGATATTTTTTCCGGATTGCCCCATAGTACGCCTTGAAGTATTAGTGAAATGTATACTTATTTTTAAAACTTCAAATTTCGTTTTACAATTTACACAAACAAAATGCAATTCCCGCCAGTGTACATTCCAATACTTCATACCTTTTTCCACTAAGTCGCATTTACAAATTTCAGCTCAAGCTGAAAGGTCATCCTTCACACGTTGAGTGTTTTTATCCGCGCTCCTTATTTATATTCATCAGTGGACAACAACAAAGGTCGATAAGAGAAAAAAAGTAGAAAAAGAGCTCACAATCAATGACCACAAAAAGGCTGAGACTTCCAAGAGTAGTTGGAGTCTAAGGTGTGACCAACAAAGGCATTTTACTCAATTGTGTGGCTTGAATGGTGTAGTAAACCCAAATACTTAACAATGACTAAGTTATGCTCTGAAGTGCAAAATAATTGCTTTTGAAGTGTGCGCTCAAGAATTCCGTAGCCTGTGGGCTGATTGGTGGTGGTTTCTGGTTTGTTTTCCTTTTTATGTGTGTTTTTCATTGGGCGGAAGAGGAAGTGTTGATAGGTTGTGGTTTGTCTAGTTATTACAAATTTGAATTTAATGAAGTGGTTAAGAAGTGGAGCTGGAGTTGGGAATGCGTTAGGTAAACAATGCAAAGATATTTTTAAAAGGAAAGACGTACAAACTTATATACATACATATTGATAAATTTCTTATGGTTACATATATATTGCAATTGAAATAGATTACTAAAAGTCTGCTATTCTTTGAAGCTTAATCTGTGGTTTTCAATGGAAGCGGAACGTATTACAGTAGTTGAAAACTGCTTGGATTAATCGTGACTTTGACAGTTTAAAAGCAGAGTTGCGACATATTTAAGGAGTATATGAACCCTATACAAAATAGTATAATACTAAACTTGATTGTAGCTTTTTAATGCTTAATTTCGAAACTCTCTCTTTAAATAACCATCTCTTTTATTTTCCATTTTATCAAACCAACATCTAGACGCGCTGTTTCTAATTTTCTATTATTAAAGAGCTGTCCTAATATTGATGCAGGGCTTACAGGAACCTGGCGGATTCATTAGGATTCTACCCGTATTAAATGGTGTAAAAAGGGTCTCCTCTGTCGAGCAGATGAACAGATGATTGGGGTCATGGGGAGACACCCCGCATGCCGGGCTAACATTCGGCATATCAGGTTTCAGTTTGTATAGGTAAAAGTTTACACTGTTACAATATACAGATCGATGTTAGGCTCCTATGCAGTTCACGTTCCTCTTCGTCAACAGACAGAGCTTGTGCCTGAATGACGACACATCAAAATATACATAAAAAATGTTATCAAACGTCACCTCTAAGATTTTGGTATGAGGGACGAAAGCTTAATTCCATGTACACTTGCGCCATCCAAGTCGTAAGTAAGGTGATCGAGGACTTAGTCGGTGGCAATTCACAGGTTTCGCCAGATGAAGAAACTGGATATGGACGTTAGATAGCAGTTTATTCTTGGACACAGCTCATCGACGGAAGAGCCCGTGGCCAAAGTTGTGTAATCATCAGCTTAAGAGACCACCGAGACACCCTCTGGGGAGTGATGAATCTAGATATGTAGTAATTGATTGAACACCATCCTGTGTCACCCCCTGTTTAATCCTACAAGGTTTTGATCGTTCGCTTCTAAACTTCACAGATGCCTGCGATCTAACGCGTTAGGTTGTTCATTTTTAGCTTTATATTCTTGGTTCAAGGTGATTCTCGGATATGCAAAGCATCTCGTGTGATGTAAATTTTTTTCCCTCAACGACTACTCAAACGTAGGGAAACGAATTAAGTCTAGCTCGGATTTTAAAGTTTGGCCTAAAAAATTAAAAAAAAAAGGATCAGCAAAATGCTTCTATTGCACAAACGACAGAAAAACTCGACCAAGGGTAGTGATTTTTCAAAATTATGAAAATTGTCTGCCTGCTCTTACAGCCAAAAATGTATGCAGTGTGAAATAAATATATTCCTGCTATAAAAGTGGCCCATCATTTTACGTTAAACTTCTAGGATTATATCTGTGAGGTGGGAATTGAGTTCTTTCTCATATTTTTTGAGTGATACCCGTTCAAACATCAAGACAGACATACACAAATTGTGAAATATGCTCTTTTACCTGGATTGAATCTAATGAAGATTCGATTTAGCTTTCTTCCTTATCGTTTAGTATTGAACGGCTAGGATGCTTGAACATCTCGTTTCCATAGACTGTAGTAAAAATTTAATTTGTAGTTGATTTACCAGGTGTAAATCTCGCTGTTGAGCTCGAATCGGCATTTTAGGATTTACCAGCGGTAAGGCATGAATATCGCAAAGGACGACGAAAATCCACTACTAAAAGGAACAGTACCAGATGATGAAACACTAGTTGCAATATATTCGAGTATGGGTTACGGTTGAGCGCCTTCCTTGAGCATTTCCCAGCGTTTTTCAGTTTAAAACAGCAAAAAAGTATACCTGTCATGTGTCTCCGGCTATCGGCTGACAGGTTATTGCCTTCGTTATTATTGTTGTAGCAGTACTTCGCCGTGCTTAGTGAATTATCCACTCATGAGTGTGGTTTGAGCAGTGTTATAGGGGAGTAACATTCGTTGATCGGCGAAAACCTAATTAATTTCAGCATTTAGTCCTTTATAGAAAAAAATTATAGAACTTTACTACACGTTTCTTCGTTCTTACAGAAGTTTGGCACGACAGATAACATATACGTAGTCGTTTCCTGGCAAGTTAGACAGGGTAGTGTCCAAATAACAGTCTTTGGTCGGATATAAAAACCCGAGTCATTCCGGTAGTATAGAACCGGCTAGTCGCTTCCTAGTGGGCAGTAGCTCAATCTCCTCGTGAATGCACCTTTACGCCTCTCATTTTTCTCGTTGCTCTCTTGGACTAACTTTAGTTTTGACAAACACTTCTCTCTAACTCTAGCGCACGAGTAGTAAGCACAACTAGGTATACAAATGCAATCAAGTAATGGTTGCCTTCGATTTAAACTATCGGAAAGCCAAAAATATAAATCTAATCTCACTACACCAGCAATCAATCAAAAATGATGTGGGTGCGATAGTCAGTTGGCTAAGCTTGACGAAGGTTGAATACTAAAAGTGAGCTCAATAACACAGAATACATAAATTAATGAACAGCCAAAGGCAATAGGAAGATTAATCCATATCTTTTAAACATATTTCTCCAATGGACTACGAAACTATTGCAACGCTCTTAATAAAATTTGGTACTGACTTAAAAGATAGAATACTTTTTATTCAAATATTTTCGAGGCGTGGCATCACTATACTGATTCACTTTTTTATATTGCCTATCTTTACAAGTATTAGTGCTAGAAATTTGGTGAGGAATTAAATGACTTTAGGCTCTAACATATCCCAAAAGCGGGACGATAAGGGAAAAGCTGGCATAATACCTCCTACACAATTGAAATTTTTCAATGTAAATATCTATGGAAGTGTTTATTCTAGGACAATGGACTTAGGAAAAGAGATATTTGGGACTAATCGCCAAAACTTCAAATAAAATGTTGGTTAAGGGAAAATCAACTCCCGTATTATTTAAAATCAGCACAAAATATTTTCCGTAAACTTCTGTCTACTTATATATGTTTCTTAGGGTATATTAAAATAATGACTAAAATCGAACTTAATCTTTTTCAAGCTCTTATAAATAAAAATCTTTATGTGCTTGTTGGTGTGAAATGGTTTCCTGCAAGAGAAAATCTAAATTGGAAATAATTTTTTAAAAATGTTTACTAGCTTCTTACTTGTAGTATTAGGTATAGAGACCGTCTAAATGAATGTTTAGCAGCCTACTAATTTTTGGTATAGCGATCCGTTAAACTCATGACCTTAGACGCAAGGTGGATATACAGGGATACTGACAGTGATAGTGATAGTGATAGTGGTAGAGATAGTGATAGTGATAGTGATAGTGATAGTGATAGTGATAGTGATAGTGATAGTGATAGTGATAGTGATAGTGATAGTGATAGTGATAGTGATAGTAATAGTGATAGTGTTAGTGATAGTGGTAGAGATAATGATAGTGATAGTGATAGCGATAGTGATAGTGGTAGTGATAATGATAGTGGTAGAGATAGTGATAGTGATAGTGGTAGAGATAGTGCTAGTGATAGTAATAGTGATAGTGGTAGTGATACTGGTAGAGATAGTGATAGTGATAGTAATAGTGATAGTGGTAGTGATAGTGGTAGTGATACTGGTAGAGATAGTGATAGTTATAGTGATAGTGATAGTGGTAGAGATAGTGATAGTGACAGTAATAGTGATAGTGGCAGTGATAGTGGTAGAGATAGTGATAGTGGTAGTGATAGTGATAGTAATAGTGATAGTGATAGTGATAGTGATAGTAATAGTGATAGTGGTAGTGATAGTGGTAGAGATAGTGATAGTGATAGTGACAGTTGTAGAGATAGTGATAGTGGTAGGGATACTTGTAGAGATAGTGATAGTGATAGTGATAGTGATAGTGATAGTGATAGTAATAGTGATAGTGGTAGTGATACTGGTAGAGATAGTGATAGTGATAGTAATAGTGATAGTGGTAGTGATACTGGTAGAGATAGTGATAGTTATAGTGATAGTGATAGTGGTAGAGATAGTGATAGTGACAGTAATAGTGATAGTGGCAGTGATAGTGGTAGAGATAGTGATAGTGGTAGTGATAGTGATAGTAATAGTGATAGTGATAGTGATAGTAATAGTGATAGTGGTAGAGATAGTGATAGTGACAGTTGTAGAGATAGTGATAGTGGTAGGGATACTGGTAGAGATAGTGATAGTGATAGTGATAGTGATAGTAATAGTGATAGTGGTAGTGATACTGGTAGAGATAGTGGTAGTAATAGTAATAGTGATAGTGATAGGAAGCGAGAGATGCAGGATAAGTGAAACTGTACAACTTTATAGAATCCTTAAAACCGATACATCAAGCTCTTCACATTTTCGTCAATTTCCTTTGACAACTTAATCAATATCTCACTTTCTTTGGAATATTTCAGATGCCAGTTGTGAAGAAAGTGATACAATAAGCACGCCCTCCTCAACACCAACACCAGCTGAGTTGCCTCTGCCACCAGCGCCAGCGCATCAACCGCCAAGCAACACAACCACTGTGCTAAAACCAATTCTAAAGAAACCAACAACAGCTGTGCCACAATACCCGCAAATGAATACACAACAGCAACAGCAACAACTCTTACAACTACACCAACAAAAAAAACAACAAATGCTGCTGAACACATTAAAATCCACAGGGCCACCAACAGTAGGTACTGTCAGCTCTAGTGCATGCTGCCTGGAACAAATTCAAACTCACCGCACTTTGCCACGGCCACCCAAAGGATTGGGCTATGGTGCATACCACACCAAAGAGGCTGTATTACAGCGTGTACAAAAACAAAGCGGCCTACTTTCAGCGAGTCGCACAAATCTCAACACACTAAGTGGCATGTTGGGATCAGCGATAAATCTAGCCGGCATCGGAGGTGGTTTGTGTGCAAATGTTGGAGCTGGAGCGAATGCTGACAATGGTGGTGGTGGTGCTGGGAATTTTGTTGTTGTCGATGGTATCAGCAATAGTACAAGTGGAAATCTGCAATATAGCAACAGTAATTACAACTTTGAAGCGACGACAACAACAAAACAAGCTACAACATCAACAACAACACAATCAGGCATTGCTGAAACAGTGGATATGGGTGTGTGCAACCCTTCTGCCTCCAACGCAATCGGTGACAGCACTAGCGTCAATAGCCTGTTGTACATCGACCTACATTCACCTACTGCGACCCCACCACCTCATCCGACCCCATCAACATCAGTAAATAAATTCAATGATCTATTAAATGCTGCGAGCGCAAATTTTGTCAATACAATGGCAGCGCCAGCTACCATTAATATCAGCACAAACAAAGACAATCATAATGGTACTACAGCTGCTGCTGCTACATTCTGCGCTGGCGGTCGTAATAGCTCGAGCGTAAGTAAATATTTATTAATTTACATACATAAATACATACACACGCACACATATACTATAACTTATTAAACTATCAGGGGAGTAGGGTGTTTTGATGGATTAAAATGAGTGTTGACGTCGGTTGTTTGGGTGATTTATAAGATTTGTAAGACATCATAAATTTGTGCATGGCACAGTGGGTCGAATCAAATGAATAATATAAGCTAAAAAAGAGGAAAGCATAGCAAAAGGCAAGCATGACATCGGACATAACATAGCGTAATATTACATAGCAAAACATAACACAGCAGCACATGAATTAACATAACGTAACGTTACATACCTTAACATCACATTACAGAAAAGAACTTAAAATAAAATAACATTACTTAAAATAAGATAAAATATCATCGCGTAGCATAGCGTACGCTAACACAACGTAACATTACATGAATTAACGTAACGTAACGTAGCAAACTTTAGCATGGCTCTACGGAAAATCGCTAAATAACATAACTTAAAAAAACATAACATATCATATAGCATAGCGTAACATTGTATAACATAGCGTACCAACGTGTAACATAAACAAGCATGACATAATGTAACATACCTTAGAGAAATATAACATAGCATAATATATCATAACAAGACATAACATAACATCAGATCAATTAACACAACGTAAACTTCAAAACCTTAACATCACATTACAGAACATAACTTCATTTTGCATAACATAACTTAAAATACCATAAAATACTTTACATAACGTAGCGTAACATAACAAAACATTAAATTACATAGCAACTCAGCATACCAACATGTAACATTGGATATCACAAAACATATAACATTATTAAATATAACATAACATAACATTTCTCTACAGCACGTAGCAAAACATAACATAATATATTACATAATTGCATAGCTCAACCCTGTGAATTTAAAACCAAGCGAAAGCTAGCTCTATCGCCTCCTAAATGGACGCTGACTCTTTTTACGATGTGGAGTGCGAAGATTCATATCCGGAAAAGGACTGTTAATTTCGATAACACACCCCAATTTTGTCGCTGAAAACAACAACAACAACATAAAAACACGTTGCTAACCATATATAAGGCAATTGGACGGCCGGTCATTGATTAAGCGACATGGTCACCTAACCTCGCTGGCACCAACTGGAGGAAATTGCAAGTCTGCGAAACCCCGCTATCAAAACTGCTACGGGATGTATTCTTATAATGTCTGTGTCTCACATCCATCAGGAGACTAAAATACTCAATATCATGGAGCACTCGGAATTATTATGCAGACAGTATTTACTGAAGTTTCATAAACCTAGACATCACAAACAGCCATCTATTGGATGATGATCTGCCGCCCAGGAACATAAGAAGTCATCTCTGCAAGTAATATCACGAGGCCCAGCAACATATCGCTCTCACCGACCTCGACACTGTCTCGTTAGATACCTCTCTCAAGTCTGTGAGCCCCGCTATTAACAGCCAACCACTGGAAATAGTTAAAGAGGGGAGCGTCGTTCCTATAGATTCCAGATTTACTCTAAGTCAACTTCGATGACATTATAATAAATTAAACTCTTACTTATCCAGACTCAACCCCACCATGTCCAGCACGTATGTCAACTCATGACGCCAAACATCTCTTCAACTGTTCAATAGAATCTACTCTTCTAACACCAATTTCGCTCTGGTCCAACCCTATTTGCGATGTGATACAAGGACATGCAATCTGAGTCTAAAGTGACTGAACAGTACAGCAGAATGGAACGAGTGCACAGAGTATTCAAGCTAATGAGCTGGCCAAAGAACGAAAATCTGTAGATCATCGGCATATCTACTGGCATGGTGGCATATCGTGAGAACAAGGAGAGCGACGACTGTGAAGTGCATCCGAAACTCTTTTAGGACTACCCACTGGTGTTGATGGTAATCTACCAACTTCAAGCAACCAAGAATTTCATGCAAAAACTAGAGAGGGTATTATTATTCTTAAAAGGGTGAAAAATGTAGAGAAAAGGATATTACCGGGACCGAAACAGGCCACGAAACGGGTTTCATTTCTTGACACCGGGTCCGAAGCATAAATGTAAGCAGCATTGTTGTTGTGGTAACGACAAAAACACTCCCCGAAGCTTTTGGGGAGTGTTGTCGAATTAACAGTCCTTGGCTGGATTTGAACCCCGTACGCTCCAGTACTCCCTTGCGGTACTTCCCGACTGTCGTGGTAGCGATTTATGACCAGTGAAACCTTCCAGGTCATGTCACCCCTCCTCATCCGCATCATATCCGTTGATCAACCATCGAGTTGCACGTCATTACCTTTGTGCATATTAGTCGCCTCTTGCCTACCTCGAGCATATTGTAAGCCCCTAACCCGCAGGGGCAGTAAGCAGCATTCGATTAGGCTATTTATATAGTAGCTCTTTAGCTTCCAATGAGGGTTAAGGAAAATTAAATGGGAATCCCCTCTCCGAAAGACTGTCATAACATAACTTAACTAAATCATCAAAGTGTGATTTAAAATCGAGTCTGCGCTGTGCGTTTTCTGTAAGTAAATTTTGTAATTAACTTTCACTATTCAGCCCACTTACTGCTCTCAAATAACAGCCATTCATTCATTCATTGAATTAAGCCACAAAGCGTATACAATATAGGATATAATTCAGCAAGGACTTGTGCCATTAACTGCACGCAAAACGAGGGCAGTAAGTGATGAATTGAATTTGAGCTTCACTGAACTGAGACTGAGCTCCGTGAAAAACATAAACTCAAGTCAATGCGAAATATGAATGTTAATTAAAAAAGTGGTTTGAAAAGATTTTAATTTATAATTAAGCTCAACAGATGATTTAGGTCATATTACAAGTTTACACCAATTGAATTGGATTGCGGTAATGGTTTTTATGGGAAATCACTTTTGAACTCAGTTAAGAAGGCGAAGGGTGTTTGTGAGAGGAGGCGAAGGGTATTTGTGAGAGGAAAACTTAGTTTAGTATTCGTAACAAATTTTTGTTGTTTTTGCACTTTGCTAAAGATATGAGGCGCTGCAAGCAAGTTAACTGCACCTTGTGGGCGTAATTCGTTACTCATCATTACATAAATGGGTTGCAATCAACGTTTTGGGTCACAGAGAGAGAGAGAGAGATGAATCTAAAGGAAGTATTAAGCGGAAAGTTTCTACTGAACTGCCATAAACCTAGTCACCTAAAGCGACATCTATAGGATGGAGATCCGCCACCTGGGAATATAAGGAAACATCTCCGTAAGCAGTATGATGAGATCCGACAAGATATTCCACAGCCATTTGATCTGCGTAATGACAGGTAGGTTCCAAATGACCACACCCAGGCGACAGACAGATTCCTCAGGTCTCGGCCTGCGAGTCTCGTTATTGGCATCCAACCACCTGAAAAAGCTGAAGTAAAGGGACACTACAGTCTTATTAGCATAACTTCGATCTGGATATTGTAATAGGTTAAAGTTTTACTTACACACTTACATACAGACTCAAACACACCTTACAAAATACTTTTACCTATTTCAATCGAACCTACTTTTCTATGACCATATAACTGGGGTGTAATCCTGTTGAAACTGCTTGTTTGCTTGATAAGCTTGATAACGATTATCGGTAAGAAGATTGAGAAAAATACAGAGAGTAAAGCAAAGTAGGAGAAATATAAAATGACTCAGGCATCGACATAGTCCAATGAATTAAAACCCAGCGGCAACGTTGGCTTGCCGCATAATGCGAAGAAGACAAGGCTGCCTAGAGGCACTGTTTCGTATATCTCACCTGATAGGCAAATGGAACGACATATTGAATTTTTTTAATGTATTTATCATGTCCTAATTAAACTGATCAGTGCTTAAAAGTTGCTGGTTTGAGGGCTTAGACACTTACGACACATCTTCATTTTCGAAATGGTTGAGTTTATTGTAATCGGATATGGGTTTGGTCACGGTTACGTCCTTGGTAACTCACGAATTGAGCAATTTTATATAGCAAATTTAAATAGGCTCAGCACACAATTTCCTTCCTTTCTAATAACTAACCTCACTTATAACCTTTTCTTTCTTCTTCTTTTTTTAGGTCAAGCGTGTACAAAAATCTCCACTACTGGCCCGGCGACGATCTTCGTCAATTGTAACAAATCTCTTGGCTTCAGATATGAGCTATAATCGTGGTGAGAGTACGACACTAGCCGATATTACGAATTTACGTAACCACCATGCAACAGTGACGGGCGGAAGTACGACCACTTTAAGTCAGAGCAATGCAAGGTAAGTAAAGAAATGGTGAACTTTATGATTATTTTCAACTCGAAATTCAATTTAAAGCATATTCTATATATTTTGATGAGACAGTTGCCATTATTAGCTTAGTTAAAAGTTGAAAGCAGACCTTCTAAATATTGAAAAAAAAAATCATAATGATTATTCACTCGTTTACAAAATAGACATAGTCCTACACGGTTTCAAACCTATAGCTTCCAAAAGTGACAAGCGTAATTAGCTCAACAATTAAGTTGGAAATTGACGTGCATTCGTAGTTTAAAACCAAACTGTATAGGAATGTGTAAACATTGGCAACTCATGTGATAAGCCATAGAAATTCACACACATACACAAATTCCATGAACTATTAAATACACGCGCCATCAATATACCTCAACAATGTCCACTCCATGGGCGCATAAAATAGCTTACTCGATTCCCAAATGAATCCAGGTGTGCCACCAGAAGAAACAAATTGAAAGTTTAAATTTTTGTGTAATTTTAAACTTTGAAGTGTACTTTCACGATAAAATGTACAACACATGTATGTGTCAGGGATGGGAGTTTTCGGGATTTCATACGACAAACGGGATGCGTCGTTGTAGGGGTAGATTGCTTCTTTTTACAAAACTTATATTGTGCAACTCTTTTAGTTGCAGAGATATCGCCTTTTCAAATAAACTAAGAAACTTTTTTGATACTATTAACAAAAGTGGGCGTGGTAATCAACCAATTTTGCTCATTTTAACAAGAAATTTTTTTCGTTATAAGTGATATATGTGTACCTGTACCAAACTTTCCGATACGTGAAGTGCTCTTAGCGTTAAAACTACCGAAACTTTAAAACAGGCGAGGTCGAAAGAGAGGTAGTGCCACCCCCATTTTCAAAATTTTATATTTTTGGCATTTTTTCTTAAAACAAATCATTTGGAAGTAAAACAGAATTGATACAAAATTATCTTTCTGAGAGATATTTTCGTTATATTTGTCCGTGATACTTCCAAAAATGTTGTATTTGAATAGGGGCGTGGTCCATTTCTCTCACGAACATCCCTTATTATAAGGGTAATCTGGTCACCGAAATTTAATCTAAACCGGTTTCGTGATTAATACTATTTATATTTTTTTTTTTTCTTAACCAAAAGTGGGCGTTGGCTAGGGATGTCAATCCCGTGCTTTTTGACTCGCGGAAAATCTGATTTAATTTTTTTCGAGATTTCTTTCTTAAAATACTCGTTTAATGGGGATTGGAAATATGTTACAGAAAACTTAGAACGTGCGATTTGTTTTTAAAAATGATCTTACTTTTTTGTGGTTATGTGCAATATTATTGAATATTTTCGATACTAGTGCCATTTTCTTATGTCAATTATAAATTTATCGTGCCTATCACCCTATTTGTTAAACAAAAAAGCAAACAACAAATTTTTTTTTTTTTTTTTCACAAAAATAGTGTTTGTCAAAACTACCTAAATGAAAAAAATGTTGCCCATTTGATTTTGCTTTGTTAATGAGAAAATATATTTTCTTGTGTATAAAAGAACATATTAGAATTCCAATTATTTGTTACAGGTTTGGGCTACTTTGATTAAAAAACTTCTTAAATAAAAAATTAAATTTTATTCATTATTCAAAATAATTTGAGTGATGAGTAAAATGTTATTTGTTATTCAAAAAATTTTGAATACAAAATAAAATTTCAATTATTATTCAAGCTTTTGAAAATAAAAAAATAAGCACAAGGAGATACTGAAAAATTATAAAATGAAAATAATTCTAAAATACTCCCGAAACAGCCCCAAAAAGTCCCGAAAACAGTAACGTAATGACCCAAAAATGCTTCAAAACAATTCCGAAAGTGTCCTGAAATAACCCCAAAAAAGTCCCGAGAACAATAACGGAATCACTCCGAAAAGAAGGAAGTAGTTTCACAAAAATTCCCCCAAGAAGTCTCGCAAAAGTCCTTGTTTTGTCAGGCAATTATCCCGAACTTAAGTCAAATCACCTCAGTGAATCTCAATTTGCACAGAAAATATCCAAAAACTCTTCATAAATACACATTATATCAGCACATAAGGGTATAATTTTTCTGTTCCTCGTTGTGCTAATTTTTATTTTTAAAAGCATGAATAATAATTGAAATTTTTTTTTCAAAATCTTTTGAATAACAAATAACATTTCACTCATCACTCAAATTTTTTTTCATCACTCGTCACTCAAATTTTTCAAAACGTCCATTCCTGATTTGTTATATATTTCAAGGTAACATACTTTTTCCAGCAATTTCTTTACTTGATTTAAACTAAACAACTTTAAAATAGTTAATGCCCAAATCTGGGACTAATCCTCGGATCCCACCATTGTAAAATCAGACACCGAAAATCTCGTGACAGTTAAAACATCTAAACATTAATTGGACGTCACAAGAAGCTTTTCTCATATAACTCCTTCCCGAGTTTTATTGCGGTAAGATTAATCATTCCATTTGCATGGGAGGTGGCACGCCTCTTTTTCACTTATCGTCCATTTGTAGAAATTTGTTAGACGATTTTATTTAACTCCTTATCAATATAGCGAGGCCACGCCCCCTCAATATACTGAAATATAAAGCATCCTATATATTAAGTTGGGCTATCTTTTAAATCGATTTGATTAAATAACGTTCAGTATTTTTGAAATGCATTGGACATGAAATTTGTTAAACGAGAAACATATCTTTATAATAGATTATGAACAGAATAATCGGGATTCTGGGATCTCTAACATGTATGTGTACCATATTTTGGTTACATGCAACAGCTGCACATTAAGTATATGCCAAGGTTGTCGCATGTACGAAGCAAGTTTTACTGATAAATATTGCATGCAACGCCATTCAAATATACCAGACATGTGTATGAATGTATGTATGTTTGCGTGGTTTTTATTTTAAATGGCGTAAGGGGATGCCCGCTAGGCACAAGTAGACCTAACACAAACACATATACGAGGTGTGTTCAAAACGTATCGCGAAATTTGAATTTTCGCTGGTTACGTATATTCGAATTTCGAATTTTTTGTGGCGTTATGTTGGTACTCATGTCTCTCACTTATGCCGACAAGCTAGGCCATTTTGAATGTTCAGTTAATTGTTGACAGCTGCTTTGCTTGCACGTGTTTTGGATCGCCTTCGATTTTTACGAATTCGTACCAAAATTGCTCAATTGTGACCAAAAACAGCATCGCATGAACATTGCTAATGAGATGTTAAACTCTGTCCGCGACGACCCAATTTGCTCCAGAGCGTCATAACTGGTGACGAATCGTGGGTTTATGGTTATGACGTGGAAACCAAAGCTCTATCATCTCAATGGAAGCTGCTGCACGAACCAAGACCGAAAAAAGCGCGCCAAGTTCGGTCGAATGTGAAAGTTTTGCTGACAGTTTTCTTCGATTGCAGGGGCGTGGTGCATCATGAGTTCTTGCCACAGGGAAGAACGGTCAATAAGGAATATTACCTGCAAGTTATGCGCAATTTGCGCAAGCAATCCGCCAGAAACGCCCGGATTTGTGGAAGTATGCTTGTGCGCGACTTTTTGGCCAAAAACAACACACTAATGATGCCGCAGCCACCGTATTCCCCAGATCTGGCCCCCTGTGACTTTTTCTTGTTCCCTAAACTGAAGAGGCCCATGAAAGGACGACGTTACGCTTCTCTTGACGAGATAAAGACGGCATCGAAGGAGGAGCAGAACAAGATACAAAAAAATGATTTTTTGAAGTGCTTCGAAGATTGGAAAAACCGTTGGCACAAGTGTATAATATCTCATGGGGCTTACTTTGAAGGGGACAAAATAGATATTCATGAATAAATAAATAATTTTTGAAAAAACACAAAATTTGCGATACTTTTTGAACCAAAAGATAAAGAAGCACGTGCCCATACGGCAACTCCTGATATGGTCATTGTGAAGGTTTTCAGTTTGAGTTAGAAATAAAATAAAGACATTGACAATGCCCTCAAGAGGAAGGATATGAAATGGCAGATAAGCGAACAATCTTTCGTGGCTGCAGAGCAAAGTAAACATAAGAAACAGAAAGAAAAGAAGAAATGCACATACGAACATACAAATTTACAAATAGATACAGCTACAAAAGTTATATTCGCTATATCTTAAGGAAAGTTCTCTAAAGAGTTTGAAGCTAAAGTAAATGTTGGATGGAATATTGTATCATTTGGGTTTCATTAAGATTTGGGTTTTCATTAACACCTACCCACACTACTTCTAATCTTTGGCCCAGCCGACTTCATCAACTCGGCACGTTAAATTGTTATATCTTAACTTTAACAAAGCGGAATGCTGCGTCTTCTCCGAACTCACTGAGATCGGCTTCACTGTTCTTCCTATACCATCTGACTTAAGAGCAAGGAGATGAGACTTTCGCAAGTTTAACCATACGTCCTCCGCTCGCTTTGTTTGTGTGCTTGTTTCTTTAAGAAGCGACAAAAATACTCCCCGAAGGTTCTAAAGAGTTTTGCCGATGTTGCCAGTCATTTGGCGCATATGGACGAGGTACACTCTGGTACTAATAACTTTTGGTACTAGCCTGACTGTCGTAGGAACGATTTGATATGACCAGTGCAACCTTCAACTCAGAAGATTGATGATGAGAGGTGGAAGGCACCATATCCGTGGATCAACCATCAAGTTCCACGTCAATACGTTTGTGGATTTTAGTCGCCTCCTGTACAGACATACCTACCACGGGCATATGCTCACCCCCTAACAAACGGCTAGTAAAATACTTAAAAATCGTCCGAAGTGCGCACCTGAAAGGAGAACGTGCTCAAGCGTGACATGTCGGCCTTCGAGACCCAAAAATAAAGCACATCAATGGAAAAGTAAATGGTAAGGGCGTCTTAATATTTACAATCTATCTGCTGGTTATTGTCTTGTCTGTCTGTAGAAACCCTATCTCCAACAAAACTTAAGTACAACTAAGATAAATTTTTTACCGATAAAGTTGTGTGAGATCCGAACAGATGCATACATCGGTCTGCTGTCCGACGACACAAACTATAAAACCAATAAGCTTCTATTGCCATAAACTTTACAAAGACCGCAACCTCGCTTTCATAAAGGACTCTTTTCATGTCACTTGACCTCTCAAAACTTTTCGACAAATCGAAAAAATTTTGTTGCTGAAGTAAACATACTTCGCTCTGTTTAGCCGTCAAATTCACTCATTGATACGGATAAAACAGGGTCATACTGTCTTCATAGCCTTTGGTCGTAGGCCCTGATGACGTCCGAGTGTGTAAAAAATATTAGGAATTTGGAACAAATCATCGAGATCCGGAACGTTTAATTAAGGAATGCCACAGGCTAGTTTCTCATACTTATTATTGTTTAATCTCCCCAACTCAAAACTGCCTTCCTCGCCAGAAGGATTTTATTAGTTTCTTAAGCATTGATGAATTGTGCTTAAAAATTAATGGTTCTTCTTCTTTAAATGACGTTTAGACGTCTCAAGGCCTTTGGCCGTCCAACAAAGCGCAAGTCACTTCTTCGTTCTACTAATTCATCGAAACTAGATTTCCAATTGGCTTTTCCATCGGAATGGTGGTCTCACTTTTCCCTTTGCTTCTACCGCTTGGTGCCGCTATTATACCCTGGTTAGGGAAGCCGCTGAGTTTCAATTCGCTTTACTATGTACACGTCTGCTTAAAGCTCATGCAGCTTATCATTAAATATTCTTCGTTACTCGCTCCAAAATCAGTGATTACTTAGAGGAATTGGACATTTCCACAGACTAAATCTTTGACCATCTTCTTCAACACCTGGATAGAAATCAACCCCTCTAAATACTTGTATGTGACATTTAATAGATCTCTTACTTTCTTTATACAAGATTGATAACATTTCCAAAAACGAACGTGCCGATTAACCTGTTATTTCTATATGAAAAGTGCAGAAAAGGGATTATAGAAAGGGTCAAATTTCGCCTGAAAATTAAACACCCTAATGTGACTGACCGATGGGCATTATTATGGCCTCCCTTTAGAAATGTAATCTTTAACGTAGCCAGGCGAAACACAAGAACACTGCCGTACTAACACCAAAAGAATTCAATGAAGTTATTTAATTAAATCCGAACATTCTATCCACATTCGCCATACAAACATACTCCAATTACTTACTACCATACCCTTCACTAACAATTAAATTCGCAATTTATTTACAGAGACCGCATCACCATGGCCAAATCACCTGTAACCGGCAAACCGACACGCCTACCATCGTTACACTCCATCGGCATCGAAAGTACCGGAAGTGGTAGCGGTAACGGCAGCGGCAGTACCAACAGTACCGGCGTACTCACCTTTCAGCAAGCTATGTCCGGTGCTGTCTCACCGCAGTATTCCTCCACCACACAATTGCTTTTCGGCAGTGGCATCGGTGGTGCGGTTGGCGGCAGCATAGCCACAAATATGGATTTATTGGGTGGCTCATCGTCGGCGCTCGCCTCTGTAATGGAGGATTCGATAACAAGCGTTGGCGAAATGCACAGCGACACACCACTGCAAACCGGCGATTCACCTACAATGAATCATCATCATCATCACCATCACCACGGCAACAATAACAATCATGACGATTTAAATGATAGTCACTATGAGTTGGATGTAATCGATGGCGGTGTTGGTGCGCCCGTGAATATGGGCACCACTGGCGTGCATCGTGCTGGTTCTAATATATTGCACAGCAGTTCAGCGACCATTGCACAACTGCAAGGCAGCAAACAACGACAACGGATGCGCACCTCCAGTATGCCGGCTGAAAGTAGAAAGGTAATTATAAAATGAAATAAAACAAGAAATGCTTTTATGTGTGGAATTTAAACTTGAAGAAATACTACTAAGTTGAAGGGACGTTTCATAGCTATAGCACAGTTGAAATTTACTTTTTAATCGTCTATACAGAATAGAGAAATCGCATCAAAGGGGCCTATAAATGTATAAATCAATACTAAACAGAGCATTTCCCCTAGTTTTGTACTCTTTATCGTAATATTTGTAAGAAATCAAATACAGTAAAATAAATAAATTAATGTAAATTAAATTAAACAAAATAAAGTAAGGCAAAATAAGATATAAAAATTTAGGTGACGCAAAAGGACAGAAATTAAAGGAAACAATCAAAAAAAGTAAAATAAAATGAAATAAAATAAAATAAAATAAAATAAAATAAAATAAAACAAAATAAAATTAAATTAAATAAGATAAAGTAGAATAAAACGAAACAAAATAAAATAAAAGAAACTAAATAAAATGAAATGGTCCAATAAATAAATAAATTAAGACAAGTTTTGTGGTTCAAGGGCGAGCTCTTTTAATAGTCATAATTATGAAACTGCGTCTCGGAAATCTCAGGCTCATACCTTCATATATTGTTTCCAAGAAATCTGACTCATGCGAAATAATTTTCCAGCTTTTTTTTATTTTTACCAACAACCTTTTCACAAGTGATTTTATTTATGAATTGTTTTTGCAAAAAAAAAAAAAATAAGTATAGTCGTTCCAATATGCCAAATCCAGCAATGTACTGTTTAGAGTTCATCGTTGTTCCTACCGGATATAATTTGAGTCACTCTGTCAGCGTTGTACAGGAGCGCGCAGTTGTGTCATGAACGAGCATTTCTTCACAAGAGTATAAATTTAGTCAAGGGTGTAGCCAACTTATATTTCACTCATTCATTCATTCATTGGCGGTTAAATCGCTTTGGATGTCTGACAAAGAAGCGCGAATATCTTCTTTGCACAGGTCTGCGGAAAATGCTTCAATTCACATCAACATATTAGTTTGATCCGAGATCTTGTCATTCCTTGGTCGTGTGGTAGAAATTAGAGTTTATTGTCATCGATCGAAAGTGTTCCATTATAATTGGAGTACACTCTGAAAGTCCTTTCTTTTTACGGCAATATGACATTTCTTATCCTTCCTATCCTTATATACTGGCCACAGATGAGGTACGAAATGAGTAAGATACTTTTTAACGACCTGATTGGCAGCAAGATCTAAGATTTCTATTAGAGTGTATACTCTGGAGCTTTTGGGCAAACTTGTCATGCTTACATAGTGGTACCCCCATGATAAATCACGATTTAGTTCCGCGTTATTTGACATGCGTTAAACCAAGTAGCTTGTAGCATATTTTTACGCTGTAACCTGATACCAAAATAGTAGTGAAGTAAATAGCAATATTGATTTTAGGAAATGATGCCGAATTTTTCGACTCCTTTCCTGTATACTCTGGCATTGAAAAAGGATCCTGGAGATATGATCTTTTTTGTAGTTTTTTTTTGTAGTTTCGAGATACTTTGTTTAAGCGGAGAAATCCGGATGTGGGTAGTTCTTTCCAGCTAAATTATTTAAGAAAATAAGTATAAAAAAAATACCCAAATTCACAATTTTCAGATTGTATTAATTCAGATTCACATTGTTCACCTAAAAATTTTTAAAACTCTTAAATATTTTATCCCAGTAAAAATAATACGAAACAATAATAAAATATAACAACTATTATGTCCCAAAGCTAAAATACAAATAAATCAGTCGCTACAATTTAAGTTTATAGAATGGAAGAAAGGAGTATGAATTACTGTAATCACAAATGACCAATATTTACTATTTGACTAAATCAAAAATAAAATAAAATGAGGAATATTATTCCTTAAACTTTGAGTTCAAATAAGAGTGCTAAACTTAAATAATTTCCACAAATGTACAGTATTACATAACATTTGAGTAGAATCAGGATTGAATAGAAATGATTTTATCGAAACTCAATGTTTTCAGCTGTAATGTGCACATAGTTTTAATCATTTTTTCATAAGTTAAACAGATAAAATATACGTTTAAAGAAAAATGGAATATTTTTTAACAACCCTACCTCCTCCCCCTAGCTACGCTCATGAATGCAGTACTATTTATTTTATTTTTCAAGCACAATGCAATGAAGTGCAGGATAAGCAAAGAAAGCAAAAGACAACAACGACCTGGCAGGTTGATTGCAGGCTTACATCCACTATGTGTTGGGTGACTGTTGACGTCTTTATTGGATTCATGTACTCGAAGTTATTAAAATGTGTTTTATTATATTATTCCTGGCATAGCTGTATTGTTTGCATATTTCATACAGAATTCTTAGGTGGGTTTCAGTTCTAAAGCTTATGTTGACTAAAAAATTTACATGTAAGTTGTTTGTTATGAGAAGGAAATTTAAACTGCTAGGTGTGTAAAAGTCCGAGTAAATGATTGGATGAAAGTATATTGTCGTGGTTTCAAAGAGAGTAGGGACACTGTGTACTTATACTGCAGTAACAGTACTGCGCCGCAAGAAAATGCCGGACTTGACCATTTCTTTGTAAAAAGCTGGAAATATTTAAAGCAGGCTTCTGATAGACAAGCTTGCTCTAGAGCAGGATAGAAGAAGCTTTCTCTAGGGTAAGGTTTAGGGTTACGGTTATGGTTAGGTTATGTTTGTAATTTATTTTGCTTTGTTGATTTTCCAACAGCGTGGAAAGTTGGTGTAATTGGAGCAGTTTTCCGTAATCCCTTGTCAAATCTGGGTTCTAGAGTTTTGTGTATTATGAATTTCCATTCACTCAACTTTGTGAGGTTTTATATTAACTTAAATTTCCATCCACTTTACCTAACAAACTTTTGCTTTGGTTTCCAACAATTAAAGAGACATTTTCACACACACATACATGCATGTATACACATACCATGCAGAGAAAAGCTCTGGTGTGCTTCTCGTGCATTCGGAACGCCTCCTGGTTCGAAATTTTGCCCATTTTAAATAGTAAGCCGGAAAGTAAAATGTGCGGGAAATTTCATTCAAATTTATACTGGTCACGGATGGACGGACATTGGTCAATCGATTCTAAGACCTTTGATATATGGAACTCCTTATCTATCTCTGTAATATCCTGTGCACTAGTAGCACTGGCTGCACAAATTCCTTGAGGTTACATTCTTCGACATTGAGGGCGCATTCAATAATGTTCATGTGCAGACAACAGGAATGGCCTTAAACTGGTGACCCAAGCGGAAGGCATAGTACTACTAGTATCTTATCTGTGCCTTCGCGTGATAAGTGATATCATGCAGGGAGCAGTGAGGAAACTGTTCGATTGTTTGGAGACCGTGGGGCTTAACGTAAATCCCTCAAAGACAGAGCTGGTGATATTCACCACTGAACCGAAAATCCTAAGTTTTACCCTACCAGTCGGTTTTGACAGCATTAGCAAGATGCTAGGTAAAGTTCAATGAGCTGTCTTTCGTGAGATCACAGGGGCAATTAGATTATGCCCGACAGCGGCACTAAACGTGATCCCAACATATCGATCTCTTTATCAAAAATACACTAAGGCTTCAGGAGTTGAGACATGGCATGTGGAGCAGGAGCCGGAATTTTAGCAGGTGAACAGAGCCTGCTTGGTAGGTACAGGTTCATGCTCCACTCGAATCTTTCAAATCGACATATCGTTTCTTTAATATGGGTGCCTAGTCAACGTAACATACGGGGAAACCAGATAGCCCATGCGCATTTCTCAAGATGAACAAAGGGATCTTTTCTGATTGGTTGCGTTGCTTATTGTTCATGGGGCTATAGATGGCTTGAGATCGCAGTATTTCGGTGGAGCACCTGCTGTGCGGTTGTTGAGCGCACTGATTCAGGACCTATCCGAACTGAAGGGTATTAAGCACAATTTTTGAATTACAAGGTTGCCACCTATTGAAAGTTTTTGGTTGATTAAGTGAATTATGCCAATATGGATATAAAACATAATTTATCACTTCACATTGTATTCCGAAAAAAACATTTCTTGAAATTGTTATCACCTAGCGTTGCCACCTAATCCATTTATATAAATTTTTTGGGCATAGCAGCTACTATCCCGAAAATGACTTGATACATGTGGGTGAACTTTTGAATACATTTCAAACTGTCCTACAAAAGTGTTGCCATTTTAAAGGTTTTTGTAGAGTTGCCACATATGTTTTAAATGAAAGGAAATATAACAATATGGATATCAAACGATAGGACTTTTACGCCATATTTAAAAAAAATATATTTATTGTGAACTTAGATGGCATCCTTTGAAAATGATGAGCAGAGCTCGGTACCCCATGTTTTTGATTTTTTTTTTTTCAGAGAACCTTGCGAGAAGAATCATTTTTTTTTTAATCAGATTCAATATTCTTTGCAGAGATTACTCAATTACCAGTTTCTTACTAGTGAAAAGCTAGTTATTTTCTAACTAGTTCTCATTACGTTATTAAGCTCTAATTTTGTAGCACTACTACTCACTTTCCTGCAGGGTATTTGCGCACTCCTGTTCGCTTTTATTACTAACTATAACATAACAACTTGTATGTTTGTTTAACTTTTTTCTCGTTAGCTCATCCCTAATTTCCTTTTTTTTTGCTAAAAGCCATTCATTGCGTCTGCAGCAACATAAAAACCACGGACTATAATCTCTGCCGCTCGACTGAATTGCTCAACTATCGTTACACATTTTTATTAAAAACCTTAAAACAAATAGTAATAAAAGCATTCACACACACACATGCACCACTACTCATCACACACAGTTTTAATGCGGCTGCTACACTTCACTATGTTTTTCATCAAGCGAACCTTCGCACAATAACACAAATGAATGAGTCTGTGTATGGATATGAGTGCGTGTGTGAGTCCTATCATGCTATTTTCTTTATCAAATTTCGCTTGTGTCCACAGTTGAAGCTTTTGGGACTCCTTGTTTTTAGGTCAGCAAACTCTCGAAAATAAATAAAAAAATTATTTAAGTCAACATTCGACGCGGTCATAAACGCTCTAATCTATTTGTATATGGACTACGTATACGTGTAAATATGTACAATCCAGGGGCGTATTTACATTATCGGATACTTTGAGGAGAAGTTTATTCTGCCCGAGTTTGCCAAGTGCCCCCGTTTCGAATTCAAATCCGGGTTCGCTTTCAGCTTCGAGGCTTAAGCTGCGATTACGGTTCCTGTTTTGATTACGATTCCGGTTATGGTTTTTTTTTGGGTTCGGTTCTGGTTTCTATTTAGGTACCGAATCTATATTCGGTTTCGCTTCCAGGTTTTTTGACCGAACTTGGGGTTTCGTATTAGGATCCAATTGCTGTTATGGTTCCGGTTTTGGTCACGATTTCTGTTATGGTTGGTTTTAAGGTCTCGGTTCCGATTTCGATTTAGGTAGAGAATGTGGATGCGATCTCGGTTCCAGTTTTATTTTCCATTTAGTCTCCGTACTAAAACTAACTTTCTTAGCTCGGTGGGGTTTGCTCTTTGGTGTATCATGTTTCGTTATGACATCATCTGCCGACTCGGTTGTTGTTTGCATATCGGTTACGTATGTGGTTTCTTTTAGCTCGGGTTCAGGTTTAGGTTGGAATTTTTTTTATAGCTCGCTTTCCTCGTTCAGTCTACAGTCCTGATCTGGATTTCGATTTCGAATGTGATAACAGTTTCGCTTCCAATTTTGGTTTCGGGTTAGACATCAGCTTTGATCGGTAAATTTTCAATTTTAGTTCTAGTTTTACGATTTCGGTTATGGCTCACCTCCGTTTTCGGTTTCGACTTAGATGTTGTTTCCGGAGGTGATTTCAGTTACGCTTTTAGTTTTGGTTTGGGCTTAATCTTCGGTTTTTTTGGTTTCGATTCCGGGTGAAGCATCGTTTTCGGCCTTGAAGTTTCGGTTTCACACTCTGTTGCGGTTAGTCCTTTCCCGAGTTAAGTTGGTGGTTGGATTTCGGTTACGTTATTCTTCCAGTTAAGATTGCACTCCCAGCTTTGGTTATGATTTGGGTTACGTTCTCGATTATGGTTCCCTCTCCTTTTTGACCGGATTCCAATGGAAAACCTGATATTACTTCAAGTTTCATCAATTTCGGTTCATATTCAGGTGCCAACTCGATATTTATTTGGACTTTGTTTTTGGTTTCGATTTCTATATTCGTCCTCCGTTCGAGATTCTGTGCATGTCTTGGACCAAATCAAGATCAATGCAGACTTTGTTTTGATTTTGGTTACCCTTTAAAATTAGATTAATGAATCGGTTCCGGTTTCGTATTCATTTCATGTTTAGGAGATCAATGCTAACTTTGATTTTTTCCAGTTTAAATATTAATTTTGCCATCAGCTCTCATTTCCTCTAGTTGAAAAAAGGTAGAATTTGTTGACTACCCAAAACCAAGTTGGGTATTTCCTTTGATGTCATCAATGTCCCCCGAGCCCATATCAATTGCCTATAGTATAAGACGCCACTGTCAAACTCATATTTGTATTTTTGAATGTAAATAAAATCATAAAATTTTAACATGTGCTTTGTTGCCATCTTTTAAATCAATTTTCGGACATAACAGTTTCAGTAAATATTTCCAATACACATATCTACTATACACATATTTAATTTAGTTAAAATATAATGGAAAAGCATTTAAAAAAGATTTGATGGTATGAAAATATTTTGTTTGTGTATTTGACTTGTTGAAAGAAAAATAACATAATAACATTGATTTGTCGGCTTTAATTCATATGAGATGTCCTAATTTCCGATTTAGATCTGACTTTAGGGCTTTCCTGTGAAGTAAAGAGATAAATAATAATGAATGTATATATGCTTTTGGGTCTTTTATGAACGTCCAACCAACTGGAAAATTTTTATTCGACATTTGGGGGAAAAAAGAGAGAATAAATTTTTAGTTCCTGCAGTTTGAAGTGTGAAAATACCAACTTCGGTTTAAAACTATTAAAGAGTGGAATAGATGAAGTCTCCTATTATACAGCGCGGCTGATCTGGTCCATTATTTATGAAAGGACCCATGTACCAAAGGGATTCCACTCAAGAAATAGAGGATTGTATAGAAAACTTTTGTTGAAATACATCATAAAATCTTTGATTTGTTAGCCATTTTGGCGTACAATATTTTATTAAACGAAAAACATATTGAGGTAGGTGGCAACCCTATACAAATATTCGAAATGCTTAAGGAGGTGAACTTGAAAACAAACATATTACTTGTATTCAAAACTTTACTCAAATGGCTAAGAGTCGTTCTCGAAATAATAGCTGATGAGAAAAAAGTAAATATAATAGGATTAGGTGCCAACCCTAGGTGTTAGCCACACTTTGAAATCTTTTTTTTCCCCCAATTCGGACTACTGGCGGTCACTGTGGTGTGGTGATAGCGTTGCTGGCCTACCACACCGAAGGCCCCTCGACAGTGGTCGACAGCCCTCCGAGTATATTTCTGCCATGAAAAGGCTTCTTAGCAAAAATTCATCTGCACTTAAAGATACCGTTCGGAGTGGACGCGGGCAGCTAAGGAATACGTTAGTGGAATATGAACATCAAACAGGTGTATACCCAAGCAGTTTACCGTATGATAGTTATTCCAAAGAATATCGCACAACCCTAGGTATCTAAGTCGTCCACAAGGATTCACTGCGGAATATAAATTAGAAAAACTAAACTAATAGGAATATGAGTAGAAAGAGAAAATCAAATATGGATAGAAAGAAGAAGAGGAGAAGAAACAAATGAAGAGAAAGAGTGAGATGTAGATGAAAATCGAATAGGCATAGAAAGAAGAAGAGTAGAAAAAACAAATTAAGAGGAAGAGTGAGAGGGAGATAGAGAATTATGTTGGACTAGAAAACCCGGCCAGGTTCACTGTGTCTCAGAACTTATAACAGACTGAGCTCGATTTTAATCATAACATCTCCGAAACCAGTTGAGATATGAAACTTAATCACACCGCTTCTTGCAGCACTTGGACAAACAAATATTATAAAAACTGTTGCTTTGGATTCTATTGTCGAAATAATGAGCCCTCATATCAATTTTTCTTGAATATCTGCAATGTACAGACATCGAACTGTTACAATTTAGTTATATGTAGAGAAGAGTAAAAGAATTGCAAGATAAAAGAGAAGAGGAGGGCTCGCGGAAGAGGAAGAGAATATGG
The DNA here is from genome assembly GCA_949987695.1 of Merzomyia westermanni. Classification (NCBI taxonomy): domain Eukaryota; kingdom Metazoa; phylum Arthropoda; class Insecta; order Diptera; family Tephritidae; genus Merzomyia; species Merzomyia westermanni. The sequence goes on from OX465290.1 coordinate 49,387,133, forward strand.
AATGCGAAAAGAATGAGTTAAATGATTGGTAAGAAGAATAGGAAGCGAGAGATGAGGTGGACAATAGTGCAATAATAGGGCGGGAAAACATCTGCAGGCTCTGCTACTAAATTTTCGACAATACAAGAGTACCTAGTTTATTTTGGCTAAAAGATATAATCATTTTTAAACTGCTGCATGGAAGATGACGAGATTCTGAAAAGCTGTGACTTAAAGAAAAAAGGCATGAGTACCAAATACTCGTGGAGTTTGATGTGTAAACATCTGTTTCCTGTACATGAATTTAATTAAATTAGACCTCGCCCAGTGGTTCAGTTTCAAGCACAAAACCTTATTTTATTCTAGTTATTAGCTCCTCCTTTCCTGGCCTTCTTTCCCTTCGTTTGTATAGTATTACTTGACTTTTATATATTTTTATTTTATTTGCCTTTCTCTTGTTTCAACAGCCTCTATCATAAATTTATTTAATTGTATTATATTTTATTATTTCCTTTTCTTGCTGATCCTTTATTTTCCTTTTCTTTCCTTTCCTTTCCTTTCCTTTCCTTTACTTTCCTTTCCTTTCATTGCCTTTCCTTTCCTTTCCTACCCGTTATCATAGTTCCTTTAAATTAATTTTAGTTTCTTTTATTTTATTTTATTTTATTTTATTTTATTTTATAAAAGTTTTTTTTTTTGCATTTCATTCCATAAGTATAACTACAAATATTGCACAAACAAACAAATTAACTAGCGTGTTGAGTATTCTGAACTAAAATAAATTTACCATGAATAATCACTTATTTTGTTTTTATGAACACTGAGTATATTTATGATAAACGCAGTTGCCTTCGCCTTTTGCCGATTTATGGCATTAATCTTGTTTAGGCACGATTACCAAATAACAGTCAGCCTCAAAGCACTTTCATACACACACACCCACATAAGCAGAGCCTCAAAAAAATATCATCAAAGCATTCAAACAAGATTTCTATACACCAGGCACAGACACAAGCACGGTAACAAGCAGCGGCAGAGGCACGCTTACAGGCAGCGACGCTTAATTTTGCTGGACTGCTCTACCGAGCCCAACGATGTTTTCGCATTAAAATATACCTTAAAAGACGATATCACATCGTTGGCTGAGTAGATTATTACCTTACTACTTCCTAGTCGTCACTGCCTTTACACAGCATTATCATCTGACGGTTACTTTATCTCGGCGGCTGGTTGAAAAACGCCCTGTTTCAACAGATATATTTTCAGTTTAGATATAGGATTTATAAAACAAATCTATGGCATTTCTTAAAAATATTTTGATACAGAGCATTTTTTCATAAGCAGCAGAAACAGAGAGACTTTTCATCAAGTTTCAAATCATTTTAAATAATGTTAAACAATCATTCAAACTGGCAACATTTTCGTATTCAGTTTTATTATACACACATCTTAAATAAAAAAAACTATAATAATAATGCTAATAATAATTCATAAATAAACTTGCCACATGAATGGAACAATATTCTACTCAATTTCATACAAACACTGCTCCTCTGTTAAGGGGCATAAAAATGAAATTAAAATGAATTTTTACTGCTTTTCATTCACATCGAAGTAAAGTCATCTGAACTTTATTATCAACTCAACTTCCACGAACTTGTGACTTCATTTCAATGTGGCTATAAATCAACTTCTTTTATGTATTTCCTTTTGTAAACATCTAAATGAAAGCATATTTTGTTTTCTTCTCCTTTCATTTTTGCTGTAGCCACGTCTCGCCGATACACGACGTGCAGCAATACATTGTGCCGATCTCGACTTGGAATATTATCGCCTGCGGAGCTTCAGCATCACGTCGCATGGTGTCTGCAATTTGGGTGATTCCCTGCGGTAAGTAAACAGACACTCGTGTCAATAAACACGTTAGGATACATTGGAAAGCCGGAAAAAATGGTGTAATGGGGAAAGGATAGAAGAAGAATAACACAAAGCAGACTCAACTTTGCAGACGTAAAAATAGGTATTAACACAGTATGCACAGTGATTAATTTTGATAAAAAGGCAAAACTTTGGGATTCAATCTTTTTTTCTTACTTTGCACTGCAATCCTCGTCAATTGCACTGTTGTTTATGGTTTTTCAACGAAGAACTCGTTTTTGGCCAAATTTAGGAAAATAATAGTGGGCCGAAATTTTCATAATATTTCGAAAATAGGAATGTTTTGGCAATCGCTAATCACATTTGGTAACATGGTCATAAACTGAGATAGCGAAAAAAGTTTAGAAGCTGGACCTTGGCGAATTATGTCAACTTAAAAGCCACCAGGTATCTACGGTCGTTCCTAAGAGCAGATAGTCTAACCGTGGTTGCAAGCCACCGTCTCCCTGTAAGGCTGCCATCGGCAGTTCGGTCCTCCAACCAAGTGTCGAACTTTGGCTTTATGAAATGACATTGAGCAGCATGACTCTTCTATGGGTTGATTGTCAGCTGTAATGCACTGGGCACTGGTAGCAAAGCTAAAAGGCTTCTAACTGTGGTGGGTGGCTTCAAATGTTATAGATAATTTACTTCTGTGTAGGCAATGTATTTGTTACGTGTCCGCTATTCATCTTCGGTCTTACATCGGGTTTGGTTAATTACATTAAACCGTCTGTTTCATCACGTGTGGGCAGTGCCGGCACCCATCGCCCGGATAGCCCTTTTCATGTCTAAATATTCACATAAGATGTGATATATTCACTCAGGTGAGATGCCTATGGTCTCAGCTTTATCACATCTTTTCATTCTTCAATCGCAGAATATCATTCCATGGGTTTTGTCTACGATTTCTGAAGTCCCTTCTTTTTTTATGGCGGCTTTTTTCATTTTTGTTAAAACTCACGAGGTGTTCGGCTTTAAATGGCTATCAGACACAAAGTAAGATGACAGTTAGTGTGAGCAGTGCTGAATTTGAAATTACTCGTCGCCTAATTCAAAAAGTCACGGACTAATTAAACAATCCAACATCATGTGATGTGATTAAATGACGTGATGATGCGATGAGATAATGCGATGTTATGACGTTATATTTATTTATTTATTTATTTATCAATTATCAAACACACAACCTTAGGTTACTTTACAGTGTTTGAACTTATAACTATGAAGAATAACTATATATAAAAGCATAATTAAGTATATAACGCAGACATTTATAAGGGTAGTTAGGGAGAAGAACAGGTTGAAAGATATTGTAGAAGCAGAAAAGCTCAAAAATTAGCATATCTTTTCAATTAGATATAAATATTCTCCTTGAATTTTTTAGATCTGTTTTTCTTAAGTATAAATATCGCTTTCTTCCCTAAATACGAGGTGTGTTGAAAAAGTATCGCGGATTTTGAATTTTAGCTGGTTACGTATATTCGAATTTCGAATTTTTTGTGGCGTTATGTTGGTACTCATGCCTCTCACTTATGCCGAATGTTCAGTTAATTGTTGACAGCTGCTTTGCTTGCACGTGTTTTGGATCGTCTTCGATTTTTACCTATTTTTTTACCAAAATTGCTCAATTGTGACCAAAAACAGCATCGCATGAAAATTGCTAATGAGATGTTAAACTCTGTCCGCGACGACCCAAATTTGCTCCAGAGGGTCATAACTGGTGACGAATCGTGGGTTTATGGTTATGACGTGGAAACCAAAGCTCAATCATCTCAATGGAAGCTGCCGCACGAACCAAGACCGAAAAAAGCGCGCCAAGTTCGGTCGAATGTGAAAGTTTTGCTGACAGTTTTCTTCGATTGCAGGGGCGTGGTGCATCATGAGTTCTTGCCACAGGGAAGAACGGTCAATAAAGAATATTACCTGCAAGTTATGCGCAATTTGCGCGAAGCAATCCGCCAGAAACGCCCGGATTTGTGGAAGAACAAAAATTGGCTTTTGCACCACGATAACGCCCCTGCTCACGCATCGTTGCTTGTGCGCGACTTTTTGGCCAAAAACAACACACTAATGATGCCGCAGCCACCGTATTCCCCAGATCTGGCCCCCTGTGACGTTTTCTTGTTCCCTAAACTGAAGAGGCCTATGAAAGGACGACGTTACGCTTCTCTTGACGAGATAAAGACGGCATCGAAGGAGGAGCTGAACAAGATACAAAAAAATGATTTTTTGAAGTGCTTCGAAGATTGGAAAAACCGTTGGCACAAGTGTATAATATATCATGGGGATTACTTTGAAGGGGACAAAATAGATATTCATGAATAAATAAATAATTTTTGAAAAAACACAAAATTCGCGATACTTTTTGAACACATTTCGTATATAAATATAAATTTTGTTCATACGATATTTGAGGAAATGTAAAAAAACTCCTAATTTTATAAATATAGCAACTAAATAAATTATTTACTTTACGTTGTCTGTCGAAATCACTGTTCACAGCGTGTGTATGTGTGTTATAGTTGTAGTAGACAGGAACAGGTAGCTTAGACACCCGTACATACAATACCCTCGAGGATGTTCATGTCAACTAAAATTAAATATTTATATATGAACATTGAACAGTAAATTCCTAATACATACACATATTACATACATACGTAGATATGTAGGATATGAGTTTTGAGAATTTGTCTGCGCATAGAAAAACACATACAATATTTAAGCTTAAATTTATACTTCTATCTGCTTTAATATTAAATAATGACTCGTTTGCTTCCACTTTTCTCTTACTTCATTTTTCCATCGCCCATAAAAATCAACGATTATTTGTTTGTCTATGCTTGGTCGTTGTTTCGCCTCATCTAACAACATTTGCTCTTTGCTCAGAAGCCGGCGATCACGTTCCATCAACTCGGTCACATCGACAGGCACATCGAATAGCGGCAAAGAGAAGGACCGAAACAACAGGTGCGTTTTATATTGTCATATATATTTACTCATCATCATTGTTATTAAATCAATTACGTTGCATAATGTATTTAAACACTCTAGGCGTATGATAATATTACACGTTGATGTGGGTATTACAGTGTTATTAGCAGTTTGCTTTTGTAAAAGTTCAGGGACCGAAGTCAATGGTTATTCCTTCGATACAAGAAGTCAGTTGAAAGGAGTTTGGGTAGTTCGTTTTTAAACTCAACTAGCAAAATTTAGTAGACGGAACGGAGATACTACCAAGTTTGTGACTTCAAAGTGCTTTGTCACTATTCACATGCAAGTACTTACTAAGACTTATTCAATACGTGACAGCGACTAGAAGGGGGAATAAGCATAGCTATACAAACACATTTCTATGTGCTATCCAGTTGGAGTTACATCCCAGAAATATTAAATTTTGGTATATTCGACTATTATGGAAAAATGGCTTGCGCTAGTTTAAATAACTTAAAAGTAATTATTACTGCATAGTACTTAGAATTTGACGGTAGTGACGATATGGCCCTTTATGACCGTATTTTAGTCGCAACCCGTAGTGAACATTAAAGGTAAATAGGGCGAATTACATTCCCACAACAGCCGGTTCTATCGCACCGGAATGACTCGGATTTTTATATCCGACCAAGGGCTGTTATTTCGACACTGCCCTGTCTAACCTGTCACCTGTTCCCCTAATATTGTCATCCTCCGAGCAGCTCCTTGCAGCAGGGATGCTCAAAACTCTCCTGCTCCGGGCTGGGGTCGAATCCAACAAGGGTCCAAGAGAATGGATCTGCTGCGTCTGCTGAAAGAATATTTACGTCAAACGTTCACACTCCATCCAATGTCATTCTTGTAAAAGATGGTTGCACAAAACTAGGTGCTCCGGGCTAAATCCCTCCACACACAGGCCCCCTAGTTTCTACTGTGTCGCACCGTCACAAGCTTCAGAAACAGTCTCCACGACTAACAGCACTAATAATGCCCAGCAAGTAGTGTGTAACTCCCGCTGCCGCTCACGCCCACAGGCGCCAACACCTCACACAGCCGCTCACAGCTACTTTCTACGTAGCACCTCTGTTTCAGATGTGAGCAATGCTGAGCGACAGCCGACCCCCCTCCCACTTTCAACTTCCCCTTCTTCTTCCAGCACTAGCACAAATGAAAGCCAAAGCCACCAGCTCCTGGTCCCTTACACCATGTGCACTGTTTGTCGGTTGAGAATATATACACCTGCGACATCAGTCAAATGCAATTCCTGCCTTGGCCTATGTCACCTGCTTATATGTTCTCAACTTGGTAACAGGAACTTATGGACTGATACGTACGTTGCGCCATGTTGTCGAGCTACGCAACCTACAACGTCGACATATTAGCCACCTTCCGGTGATTCGGATCCCTCGTCTTCTAGAATGCGACGCAGTGCGCGACGCAGCCTGCTTTCACCGAGGCATACGCACCAGTCCTTGACTCCCAGTGTGAATATTTCTCCCCTTCGCACTTTCGTGTCCTACAGTTGAACTGCAACGGTTTAACCAGCAAGGTTAGTGAAATAGTGAATTTCATGAGGCGGCAGGACATCAAGATCGCTGCCATGCAGGAAACAAAGTTAAACGCCCGATCAGATCTTCGGACTTGTGACGACTACAACATCCACCGGCGTGACCGAGAGAGAGGACTTGGGGGCGGACTTGCCTTCATCACTCATCAATCTGTGGAATATCGGCTATTTGAGCCTGACGTCGAATGATTGTCCGAACAGGCGATGTCGATCTAGAAATTATTAACATTTATATACCTCCTGCCACCTGCTGCCCGAGGGATTACCACCCTGACATCAGTGCGTTACTCAGAGGCGATAATCGTGTAATCCTCGGAGACTACATCGCACACCACGATCTGTGGCACTTAAGCCTACAGGCCGATGGTACGGGACAGGAATTGGCTGAACAAATAGACGATTCGACGTTTTGCACTGTGAACGGGGACGCCCCCACGAGAGTTGCGGTAAATTGTTCCAGTTCGCCAGACCTCACAATTGTCAGCGCAGGTCTCATAAACTGCGTTGAATGGCGACCAATGCTTACTCTTTCATCTGACCATTTGCCGATAGTCCTCTCAATCGATCGCCCCAATGACTTCGTTACTTCTGAGAAGCGCACCTTCACTAACTTCAGTAAAGCTGATTGGGTTGGTTTTCTTAATTTCACTGAGAGCACCTTCGCTACTCTTCCCATCCCGTCTGATGTACGAGAAGGGGAAAGTCGTTTCGCATGGTCATAGCTTCAGCCTCCAATCAATATATTCCGTCAGGTAGAGTTAAGGAGATACGTCCGTACTTCCCCGCAGAGGCAGCGGCCCTGGCTAATGAACGTGACCAAGTGCGACGCTTGAACCCTACGGATCCCCAAATTCAAGATCTCAATGCGGAAATCAGACGCCTAGCTTATCAACACAAACGCGCCAAATGGGAGGAGCACCTAAGGTCCTGTAACCTCTCTGCTGGTGTTGGCAAACTATGGTCCAGTGTTAAATCCTTGTCTAATCCGACCAAACCTAACGACAAAATATCCATCACCTTCGGTGATAAGGTACAGTCGAAACCAAAGAGATGCGCGAGCGCTTTCTGCCGGCAATTTGTAATGCATCCTCCGGTTGACAAGGAAATAGGCGTGCCATCAGGGAAGCGCACAAACGTAAAAACAGCCAAGCGCCCATTGCCATCACCACCACAGAGGTTCGGGAGGCCATACGGGGGTCCAAAAACTCCAAATCTATTGGCCCAGACGGTATATCCATTCTGATGCTAAAACATCTTGGAGAAGAGGGAGTAAGGTACCTAACAACCGTCTTCAATCTGTATATGACCACCTTTGTCATTCCAGAAAGATGGACACAGGCAAAGTTGGTGCCACTACTAAAGCCCGGCAAGCCGGCCAACGAGGGGGAGTCTTATCGACCGATATCACTCCTCTCGCCAGTAGCGAAGATCCTGGAGACGGTCTTGCTCCCTTATTATACCGCTAACTTGCGACTAGCCGAACATCAGCATGGATTCCGTAAAATGCATAGCACTACCACCGCCCTAAACGCCATCACCACACAGACAGGTGTCGGTCTCAACCAACCTCGTCCAAATGACAGGACCGTGCTAGTTGCGCTTGATCTGTCGAAAGCTTTCGACACTGTCAATCATGCGCAACTCATTAACGGCCTGGAGGCTTCAAATCTTCCCCCCTGTCTAAAGCGTTGGACCGCCAACTATCTGAGTGGTCGGCAGTCATCGGTTGAATTTAGAGGCGAAAGATCAAAACCACGTATAATTAAGCAAGGGGTGCCACATGGTGGTGTCCTATCCCCGCTTTTGTTTAATTATTACATATCGAGGCTCCCTTCCCCCCCCAGAAGGCGTATCGGTCGTCCTCTACGCCGATGACTGCACGATCCTGGCTACTGGCCCCTCCGTTGGTGAGCTCTACTCAAGAATTATATCTTACCTTCCATCCCTATCCCGTTTTTTCGCTGCACGAGATCTGACATTGTCACCGACCAAATCCTCGGCCACCTTATTTACGACGTGGACAGCGCAGGCGAATATGGAATTAGACATCTACGTCGACGTCATTAAGCTTCCAACTGTCCCAAAACCAAATGTTCAAATACGGTGCTCTTGTAGCCGCGATTGCCACCAAAGTACAAAGCCGTAACAAAATCCTTAAGTCACTAGCTGGCATCATTTGGGGGAAACACAAAGAAACGCTACTGGCAACGTACAAGGCAATCGGCCAGCCGGTTCTGAGCTAAGCGACGCCAATGTGGTCGCCGGGGTTAGCAGACACACATTGGAGGAGGTGGCAGGCTTGGCAAAACACCGCACTCAGAACTGCCACGGGGTGCCTCCTTATGTCTCCTGAGCACCATCTTTATAGTGAGGCAAAAATGCTCGATGTTAAAGAGCATTGCGAGATGTTGACCAGGCAATTCCTGTTCAACTGCTATAAACCGCAGCATCCGAACGAGAGCCTACTCAACGAAAATCCGCCTCCCAGGATAATAAGGAGTCACCTCCGTAAGCACTATGACGAGATCCGGCATCACATTTTCCCGCCGTTTGATCCAAAGGTGCACCGGCGGGCCCTCAACCCCATTCACAAGGAGTCGGTATACTCCTTTGTCAGGTCTCGTCCAGTGAATGCTGTCCTACAGACACAAGCTCCACCTGTTGCCTACGAGGAACGCGAACTGCCTGGGGAGACAAGAGTCACGCTGGCTCAACTTCGTTCTGGATATTGTAACAGACTAAACTCTTACCTATCCAGACTGAAGCCTGACATGCCAAATGTCTGCCCGGCATGCGGCGTGTCTCCCCACGATACTGACCATCTGTTCATCTGCTCAACTGAGTCTACTCTTCTAACACCAATTTCACTCTGGTCCACCCCTGTTGAAGCCGCGCTACAACAACAACAACAGGGCGAATTAATATTACTACAACAACAATATAGTTATTGCAACTGAGAACATGGAACTTAGAGGTAATATTTACTAAAAAGTGACGAATTACACTATGGTGACACTGCGAACTTAATTCTAAACTTATTTTTTAGTAATTCTGGATGTAAAATAGAGTATGAAAGTTCAAGCATTCTCTTTTATTACTCAAGGTCGAAAGGTTCGCATTGTATGTTTCCATATACCATGGGACCAGCGAAGAAGAATATCCCGAATTTCACTAAGTTTTATAAGTTTTGCTTCAAAGCGCCAACCAAAGACTTTTTTAACTTGAAAAATCTCCGTTTTTTAAAAGAAAAAGGTTTATTTTTACTTGAAAAAGGCCACTTTTTATCTTGAAACATAAACGCAAACCGGCTTGCAAGTGTATTGAAATTGAGTACTCGTTAGTAATATTTACGTCTTGGTAAATCTAAGAACTCACCGTTGTAACCATAGTCCCATATTTGAAGTAATAGCGGCTATTCTACTGCTTAAAAATATAACTGACAAGACATTTACTTTATAAGAACAGTTTGCAACGTCACTAGACGACATGGCAACTTTGAAGTGGCATATCAGTAATTTGAGCACGTCGTAAAATCATGACATTTTCAAAGTAGTCATACAGAAAATAACGTCCTCTTCAATACTGGTAGTGACACTTGATAGCCACAAAATTATAAAGCGGCCAATGATAGTAGTTGTTACAGCGCAGCTACTAAAGATGATTCAAACCAAGTTACTTATACCGAAAAGTCGCAATTTAGTGACGGCTGCCTGAAATTAAATTGCTTGAGGTTGCCGTCTACGTTGCTGTTACTTCAGTGCTAGTTGGGATACAGTCAATGTTTGGATGCCAAGCAATATTTTATTTTTCAGTCAAAATAAAGTTTTTTAGCAATATTCTATTGTTCTGGCCCAAGCAAAGTACTTTCAGTCACACATAAAAGTTAAATTTTAAAATAAAGTTAATATATTAACTTTTTTCAATACCAAGGATAAAAGTAAAATTAAAAACAAAATTAAATAAAATAAACTTTTCTTTTTGATTTGAAAGTAAAACTTCAAATTTAAGCATTAATTTTTAATTTTCATAAACCACTCAAAACCCAATAATTAATATAAATTAAAATTATAGTCATTTGATATTAGAGGAAAAATTATAGTCGTTACGCTCCCTGTAAAAGTTTGTTTTGTATACTCATACATAACTATCTCTGCTTTGTTGCAAATTAACTCGCAAATTTGTCTATAATCATTTAATTTATGTTATTAAATACAGAACTCAATTTTACATTTCTATCACTCTTCTTCTTCCCTTCTCGTTCTCCAAAGCAATGCGTCCCATATATCCGGCGAGAATATTTTCGAATCAACGGAGAAACAACAGGATGTAAGCAAAACACCCATACCCGCTTATAAAATTGCTATGCTTGGCGCTTCTGGCGTTGGTAAAACGACATTAACCTATCAATTTACAACATCCGATTACATTTGCGCTTACGACTTAAGTTTGGGTAAGTGCTGGTTGGTGGGCTCACCACGATTATTATAAAAATACACGTGTATCGGCGATTTTCATGTACACGTCAGAATTTTTTTTTTTTTTTTGCAGTGCTCCGTACGTGGTAGCCAAATTGTTGCTACAGCGTACTTTATTGTTGACCTTCCATCAGTCAACTTGCATATATTTCTATAGCAATAGTCGCACACGACTAACAAAGAAAAAAAAATTCTGACGTGTACATGGAAACCGCCGATACACGTGTATTTTTTTTCTCCCCTTTCCGTAAAAGTATATTTGGTTCATGGGACAGAATGTGTGTAAGGCGGTATTATGTAAACTTTGAAGAGATACGTGAGTGTGGTAAAGGTATTTATTATTGTCATTGACAAAGTCGTTCAGTTCCAAAACTGTAGCTGTAGAGAGTGGCATGACAGTCAAGAGGAATCTGTTTGGCTATTTCTATCCGTCCGTTCGTCTGCGCAAAAACGTGCTAGTACTGGGTGAACTGTAACCATATTCGACAAAGGACTATCCACATCAGCAAAACTCCACTAAACTTTCGAAAATTGTAGTGTCTTTAAAACAAAAATAGGTAGGTCAGCTATCTATACTTTGAGTTCGTTTTATGAGCAGAGACTTAGAATTACATGAAAGAAGCATTATGTCATGTTCACAGTTTAGGGATCACTCGAATAAACAATTGCATATATCAACTATATCCCACCAAGTATATATCCTTTAAACAATCTCATATTTTCGGAAGTTATGAGTTTTTGCTTTGGGCAGGTTGAGCTTAAATGATTTTATCTTTACTACTTACATTGCCTTTGAACATCATGGAGTGCTGCCGTCCCCTAATTTGTCGGCTTCTTAGAACCGCTTGCTACAGCGGTAGTATTCTGGGCTAGTTCCCAAGATTCAGTGACGAGACAAGTAACATCAAAAGTGGTTTGCAAAAAATTTTTTTTTCAAAACGGGGTCGCCCGTCAACAATGGTCGGCTACCTTTCCGATGGTGTTTCTGATTTGACTTTGTTAACTTCATGGAGAATATGGTTATGGAGAGTGGGAAAGCAAAAGGGAAAAGAAAAGAGAAAGCGAGAGGAAAAGGGAAAGGAAAATCGAAATGTAATTGGAAAGTGAATGGAAGGGAAGGAGGTAAAAAAAGGAAAAATATAAAGTTAAAGTGAAGAAAGGGAAATGAGAAATAAAACAAAATGTAAAGGAAATGAGGAAGTAATAAGAAAATCAATAGTGAGATACAAATAGAAGGACAAGGAGAGGAAGAGGCAAGGAAAAGAAATGATAAGGGGAAAGGCAAAGTTAGAGGAAAGATAAGAAGATAGAGAAAGGAAGAAGTTGAGACATAGGAAAGATAATAACTGGGATGTATGTAGTGGAGAATATTTCAAATATGAGCAAGTCAATCGAACAGTGAGCTGGGCAGTGACATGAAAAAGAAGAGAAAGGTGAAAAAACTAAGGCTGAAGTAGAGACGATATTACAGTTGGATTGAAGAAGCTATGTAGCTATGAAGCTTAATATTCTCATGTCACAGCTCTTATCTAGCATCCCTAAGCTTGGAGTTGAAAGTAGCTGAAAGTGTTGGTTGTTTGTATAGCGACAATGAAATTGAAATAAAATGCATACCGAAATAGTTCTCAGATAACAGTTTTCAAAGTAATGATCGGTCCGAGTGGTATGCCAAAGAGTTCCTATATTGTTGTGAATGATAACCGGGAATGCTATGCTTTGTCTATTCAATCCACTGGTCGCAACATTACCTGCGCGTGGCAAATCATGTTACAAATCGAGTCTTAGCGGGCCCAAAATTTTTAGCGGGTGTGCTCTTCTGGCTTTCCGTTACGTTGCTTGACATCAATAAGTAAGTTGAGATGTTCAAAAGATGGTCAAATCAAATCGTTTTTTGAGGATTTTAGTAGCCGTGTGTATCGGGTGGGTGTCGGCAAAGGACTGTCACTGCAGGAAACTTATTTCCCCTTACCAGCAGCATTCCTATAATTTATTGCCAATAAAATTGAAATGAAAACCAGTAAGGTGGTGTGATCTGGGTTGTAACTGAACTTAATATACTCAGCTGTGAACTTTAGCAACGTAGTTGGAGTTATGTTCTCCTTGATATAACCCAATTGTTTCGGCAATGCTAAAAACTTTGCCACAGGACAAGGGTGATACTACGCTCACTTAAAATTCGTTTTAACTTGGTTAACTTTGGTTTAACCAGGTTATTTTAGCTTCAAAATTTCAGCGGGGCAACTCGTTTGGATCCAGAGCTGTCGGTTTCCAAATTTACTAAGGCTCTTTTTTGACACTATTATCAAAATAGGGCGTGGTTACCAACCGATTTTGGTCATTTCTACAAAAAAAAAATTTTGCGTTGTATGAAAGTTTCGAGTTATGGCCACTAAAACGTTAGAATAGGCTTAGTTGTAAAAGGGGCAGTGACACGCCCATTAAAAAAAATTATATTTTTTTAAATTTTTTCTTATAACGACAATTTCGAAGTAAAAGGGAATTGATATAAATTAATTTTTGCAGACTTTTGTCTATTATATTCGTCTATGATCTTTAAAAACGTTTACATAAAGCAGGCGTGGTCTTTAAGCAAACTGGTTCTTAACGAGAGGGAGTTCCACGCCTATTTTAAAAATTTATATTTTTTTAGCATTTCTTCCTACAACTATACTTTTCAATAAAAACAAAATGTTATAAAGTTGTTTTCACAGAAACACTGCCTATTAAATTCGTCTATGATCCTGATAAGTCTTTTCTTTAAAAGTGGGAGTGGTCTAAGCCCGATTTCTTCCTTTATTTTTCGCAAATACCTTGTAATAAGGGCAAGCTCTGTGGTAATAACTTGAAAGGTTTTAGATTTATATTCAATATTTCCGAAATGTTATTTTTTTATCTACGCCCTTTCTAATAAATTTAAAATATACTTGATTGCTAGCCACAATTTCAAGCTACACTCCAGTTTTTGTGTTTCCAAAATATTTTATATATAAAAAGTGGGTGGGGTTATACACCGATTTCGGTCTTTATAAATGATGAAGCGTTATCATAAAACATATGTATCAGACTTCAAGAAAATATCTCAAAATTTGTTCAAGTTTCCGTGCTTACAGGTGGTGTCTTAGTAAGTACCTTTTTCCTCCTGAATACTTTGTATATATAAAGAAAATATTTATGTGAGTTTTTTTTTTTTGTGTTTTTTTTTCCTATGCTTTGTATAGAAAATATCTAACGCACCAGAGTCTAAAAAACTTCCGTAAGCTATGATCAGCTGAGTATAAAAAATAAAAAAATATATAACTTTCAAAATAGCCGTAAAGCAGGGAGTATAATAATTCTTCTTTCAAAAGTAAAGAAGCAAAATTAAGCTCGTAAATACACCCACAAGTAAAATGCGCGCATAAGCGAGTATAGAAAATTTCAAATATTTAGCATCCATAAATATTTTACGACTTGCAATCCAAACAAAATGCTTTCAAGTATTCCCCGGCTTTTTAAAGATTTTTCTGCTAATGTTTAGTAGCCATAAACTTTTTTATTATTAGAGATTATTAAGTGCAATTTTTAAAACCACACAACACTAATGAATCTTGATGGAGGAGAAAAGAAGAAGCTCAGCGTCATTTTGAATTGTTTTACCGAAATTAGGAAATTTTAAACCAAGCAATGAGAGAAACTTTTTGAAAAATACGGCTCTGGTCTTTATTGTGATAGCAAATCATTATCACACTCCTCTGCTTCTACTTCATTTTCTCCCTCTCATTTCACTTCTCTATCTTCTCTCCCCCTACATCTTTATCTATTCCATTTTCACTGCTTCGCTTTCGCTTTCTTATGCTTGCTCTGCTTCTTCTAGTTATTGTTCCCGTAATTTGATGGCTAATAATATTTGCAAACAACTTGCGATAACTAACGATATACTTTACTGACATATATTACAAGCCAAATATGTAGCTCCTTCAGAAGACCGAAACTAGGATGTTGGTATCAGTGACTCATATAAAATCACTCATACGCCATGGCGTATTTTAGTATAAGCAGTGCATACTAGGTCGCGGTAGGCGGCCGCCGTGGTGTGAAGGTAGTGTTGCCGGCCTACCACACCGAAGGTCCATGGTTCGAGCCCTGGTACAGGTAACATCAAAAGTGATTTGAAAAAAAAAGTTTTTCAAAACGGGGTCGCCCCTCGGCAGTGGTTTGGCAAACTCTCCGAGTGTATTTCTGCCATGACAGGCTTCTCAGCAAAAATTCGTCTCCTTTGTAGATGCCGTTCGGAGTCGGCAAAAAACTGTAGGTCCCACCAATTTGTATGGAAAATTCAAATCGGCACACCACAAATTGGAAGAGAAGCTTGGCGCAAAAATCTCTTAGGAGTTTTATGATGATATACCTGTTGTATATCGCGCCATAGAGAGATAGTGCATACTAGGTATGCCAATCCCGCGATCACATGCTATTTTAGGTGTCGGCAAAGCCGGGATTTATTTCTCACAGTTTTATTATTCGGGATTGTAAAAGTGCTACTAAACACTAACCAGCGTATTCTTAAAAAATAAATAATTGTTTATAAAGTTTTTTAAAATGACAGTTCCTTAGAAATTCTGAATTATAAGAGTTTTATAAACCTTTTTTATTTTATAGAAATATGTGCTTAAATGTAAATGTGTGATTTTTGTATGAAAATTATCTCCAGTTTTTTGTTGATTTTCAATATGTTTGAATATCTTTAGTTTCTCTGCCTTTCTAGCGACTAAGAACGTTTTTTTTTTTCATTAATTGTAACATCTTCTATTGAAAAATAGAGTTAACAGGGATTTTAGACTGTGCAAAAATGCAATTTTCTCCTGTCCTTTTTAAAGGTATTGGACTGATAAAAAAATATTTTTTGTTTCAGAAATGTTAACACATATTTCAGAAAAATTGTGTTCATCAAGATGGTCCATTTAAAATTGCATATAAAATCCCACAATAAATCAAAAAATATTTAGAATTTTGGAAGAAAAAATCTTAGTAAGAAATCAATTTCGTATTTTCAGCAAGATTGTGTTCATCAAGATGATCCATTTGAAAATTGCATAAAAATCACTCGATAAATCACAAAATTTGCTTAAAATATTCAGAACTTTGGAAGAACAAATTTTGGTAAGAAATAGATTTCGTTTTGAATAAAAAAAAAGTTTAACTCAATAATTTACTTTCTAAGATTTGATAGTGTCTAACACCATTTATTTATTTATTTCATGCTCAATTTTTAATAAGCAGAGAATTTTCAAATCCCGTGATTAGTCTAGAGAATCCCGGGACTATGAATATCCAAAAAAAAATCTTGGCTAATACATACATGTGAAAATGTAGTTAAAAATGCGAATTGTGTTATTTTTCTTAATCTCTCTCTCTATGGCGCGATATACAACAGGTATATCATCATAAACCTCCTAAGAGATTTTTGCGCCAAGCTTCTCTTCCAATTTGTGGTGTGCCGATTTGAATTTTCCATACAAATTGGTGGGACCTACAGTTTTTTGCCGACTCCGAACGGCATCTACAAAGGAGACGAATTTTTGCTGAGAAGCCTGTCATGGCAGAAATACACTCGGAGAGTTTGCCAAACCACTGCCGAGGGGCGACCCCGTTTTGAAAAACTTTTTTTTTCAAATCACTTTTGATGTTACCTGTACCAGGGCTCGAACCATGGACCTTCGGTGTGGTAGGCCGGCAACACTACCTTCACACCACGGCGGCCGCCGGTCGGTCTACAATATATAGTCTTGTACAATATACTTATAGACAATAATATGTAGTATATGATGGAAATGGCCTTTCGATTTTGGATGTGATGGCTCACATTCGCAAATGTACGAATGCTTTAGAACTTTATGTGTGTTTTAAATTCTTCTGTAGAATATTTCACATATTTAACGCTCGTAATCGATATTTCCCAAAAATAAAAAATTCAATTTGAATGTTTATGCCGTATTAAGCGCCTTGGTGAAAGAATATTGAACATTGAATAAGCTAGTATCGTGAGCTTTCGTAGTTCTATCTTCACATATGAGAGTCATCCATACGACCTTTCAACTTTTTTGATGAGATCAGTGGACAATTTCACTAAGGGTAGTCGGAGGAATATACCGCCAGTCATGGTGTTTTTTTTAAATCATTTTGATACTAGTATGTGCTACTTACATATGGCTATGCTTTCTCTATTCCTTTCTTATATCGTAAACATATGTCCCTTTGACGAATCCTGCACACAAGCTGGTAACCAAAATATAGCACTAGTTTTCGTACGACAAGTCGATTAATTTATTTTATTTCTTTTGTACCCAGATTTAATCCGCTTTTGTATTTAAGTAAAAAAAATCTGCGATTGATAGCTTTTTATTTTCCTACTTAAATACACACACTCGTAAGTGATTTATATATATTCGTAAGTGCATAGTGATTTTCAGCAAAAGCTTATCTATCATTGTGAAGCAATTAACTTTTCTTAATTACTGCCTGACAGCAACAAACAAAAAAACAATTTTAAAAGCACTTCATCTTCACTTAATTAAGCTTTATTTCACTGAATTCACATTAGGGTGTTGCGATATCGTTTTAGAAAATCAACTACTAACTGGTAAGAGGTGACTTAAGGATTTTTGCCATAGGCAAGTACTAACAATTATCAATAAGATTTTGATCATAACTCTTTTACTTTTAAGTAAACTTTCTGGCTGGAAAATCGAGACCAAATCAATCACCAGCAGACATAGCTTCTTCTTCAAACATTTCTCTTTATTTCCTCATCTTTCTACCCTGCAGTCAATTCTACTAGTTTTATACTAGTTAAATACTAGTTTGCCAAACCGGCTCAACTATTTCGAGTTCTGTAATTTTTCCATTTTAGCAACTGGTATTTTTAACACGGCGATACCCTACTAGATGGCAAGTGTTCGCATCTGCATCAGCACCTAACAATTGGCATACTACTCAGTCTATGCATCAGCAATATACCAGTTAAGATACTAGTCATTGTATGCATCAATATCATACTATTCAAAATACTAGTCTGTATATACATCAGGATCATACCAGTTTACATACTAGTCAGTACATAAACCAGAATCATACCAACCGTCATACTAGGCAGCCTATGCATCAGTATCGTACCAGTTACTGTATCACTTCATATTAGGTTAGTTCATTTTTGGTTTAAAATGCACGAAAATTGCAAAATTACGTTACAAACCACTTTATTGAAGATTCAGTCATCAGATATAACATATGTCATATAACATATATGTCATGATCTGTCACTATATTAAAGAAATAAAACCAATTTAAAAAGAAATTAAGTCACTATTCACAGCAATTTTATCCTTGGAAAACATTTCTAAAAAGTAATTTTCTTCTTTTTTAATAATAGTCCTTTTTTCAATGAATTTTATAATAGATTTCACAGGCATAAACCTTTAAATTTTCTTGAAACATTTTATGGAAAATTTAAATATTAATCTCAGATAGCTTCTAATCCCACAAGTATGCATATAAAATTAAGGAAATTCAAGGAAGATTAGCTTTTAATGGCGAAAATTTTAATTTTCGGAGTTCTTTGCAAATAACCATGCAGGTAACTCGAGTATGGAATTCTAGTACATAATGTGCAAGTTCTTGGTAACTAAATTTTTTTAAAAGTGCTATTTTAACCACCTTGTTATTGTATGTGTCTCTGCTCGCCAATTTCGTTATTGCAGCTTTTAAACGATTCCGTTGGAGATTCATTGTTATTTTATTTTTAAAAACTGCATTTCACAATCACAATAAATCAACCCTGAAAAATAACAACAATTCAATATTTCTTATGTGAATTTTATTTTAAAACATTTTTATTAGAAAAAGGTTACTTAAATTATTCCAAAAAGAAATGTTATTTACTTACACAACTGATTTGACAAATAATCGTTTCGTTTTCACTTTTCTTCGTGGTTTCATTTAAACATTTCATATTCGTTGTTGCTTCGCTGCTGCGCCGTTATTTCAGTAGCGACGTGGCAAAAATAAGGGCGATTTTGTTGATTTGAATATTTAAAAACTTAGAATACTAGTTCAATAGAAAATTTATATGTAGGATGGCGTTTTTAACTTGTAGCCCGAATACTGAATTGTTTTCTTTTTCGCTAGTGTCTGCATGTATCGACAATTTTAGAGAGTTGTTGCTGCTTATGATAGCGGAAACTTTGCAGTCGCTCAAGCTGGTATGAATAAGCCCACGAAATTCTGGTTAATGAACTAGAATGTTTACTAGCCAGTTTGACAGTTGACTGCAGGGTATGTTTCCGGTCTACTGCACGTCCGATCAATTGCAATCTATAAAAATATAAATAATTCTATCATACAAACCCTTTAAATAGAGAATTCTGGAAGTAGCTAATTGTAGCAGATTTAGGCAGGGTACGGATCATTTCGAGATGGATTTCGATACTTTTTCGGTATAATTTCGGAAAAAGTTCTTTCTCTTCGTTCGGTCTTTTTCGAGATCCTTTCGGAATTATTGTGATATTTTCGTAACACTTGCAATTGTTTTTGAGCATTTTTCGGAAGTATTTCAGGATAATTGATTGCTTCTTTGAAAGTGTCGCAAAACGATCCCAAACCTAATCCTAAAATTGTTCTCAAAAGTTTCGAAATCCATCCCGAGAGTTTCGCGAAAAAGTAAGAAGTTAACTTATCACGTGTCCTGTTTTACACGGAGTTTTTTTATAATTATGTAAGCTTTTATAAAAAAAAAAGTTCTTTTAACTAAAAGGAGTATATATTAGGCGACATTTTCATACTGAAAATTTCCAAAAACAAACTGGAATTTATAATTAAATAAATAATATTAAACTTGCAGTCTAAAAGACGAATAGATAACAATATTTCATGTATTGCTTACCTGAACCCCGACATTGCAAATGTCTGCCCGGCATGCGGCGTGTCTCTCGTGATACAAACCATCTATTCATTTGCTTAACTGAGCTGACTCTTCTAACAGCAATTTCACTATGATCCAACCTTATTGAAGCCGCGAGGTTTATGGGACTTCCGTTAGAAGAGCCTGATGACAATGTTAGGTAAGCGAAGTGACGACTAGGCAGGCAAAATATCGCTAATACAACAACAATTGTTCAACTCACTGTAGAGTTCAGTGCGTGAGCATCTCACAGTGGTCGCAAAAGGGCATATTTGGTTCAAAACCACCTAGAGGCCACAAAACTTAACCGATTCTTAAAGTTTAAACGGGGTATTGTTCAGGAGCTAAAAAGCAAGAGATTGTCCACGCGTTTTTTTTAATTTTTTAATTTTTTGTCTAAAAAAGCATATAATAACGGTATACTTTTGCGCTTTATAGGTGGTTTTGAACTTTAAAGGGGCCTTTTGCCCCTAATTCCAGATTTTGGGGGGGTAGTGGAAATTTTGAGTACGCAGTTATTGTATGCTTTATATGGTCTAGAATCTGTAGAACAGTCGAAAAAATTTTTAAAAAATGTAATTTTGTTGCACAGTGTAATTGTTTTAGACAAAAAATTTAAAAAAAACGCGTCGACAATCTCTTGCTTTTTAGCTGCTGAATAATACCCCGTTTAAATTTTAAAAATCGGTTAAGTTTTGTGCCCTCTAGTTGGTTTTGAACCTCACGAGACCACTGTGCATCTTAGTTCTACCTACACTTCGACATTCTTACTCGTTTTTAACCCACGAATCTTTTCAGCCACTTAAAGTGATTGTATTTGTAATTGATTGTTAAACGTTACATACCTTCTAGCTCTCTATTTTCCTTCCTTGCAGACGATGATTATGGCCAAAAAACGGTATCAGTGCTTGTTGATGGTATCGAGACTGACTTGGAAATTATTGACCATCCTGCCTGTGAAATGTCGGTAAGTACACAAGCTTTTTATACCAAAATCGTGTCTTAACAGCGCATTTCAGTTAACCACTGACATCGTTTTACTTGCATGTACATATGTACGAGTATGTGTGTGTGTAGAATGTAGGGTGTGTAATTGCTAGCTTTGTGGCATTGAGCTGTTTAGGTCAAGTTCCTGCTTGAATTCAGTTCTAGTTAACGACAACGACGTTGGCGTTGATGATTTTGAAGTGGTGGTAAAATGTTCTACTACTAATGTATAGCATGATGTTAACATACTTAGAATACATTAGACTATGCCAAAAAAAAATTGAGAAATTATTTTTCAGAATAGGGTAGAAATTTGTGAAGTGTATCAAGAGTTTTAGGCTTTCTCTTTTTCTTTTGGTTTGCTACTTTTTTGGGTTACATAAAAATATGAAAAAAACGATTTTCCAAATTACAACTATTCTAACTTGCAAAATTCACTTTCGGCTTTTTTTTGGTTTTATAAATTCTGTGGCAATAAACGGAAAAAGCCAAACTCAAGTTTGGTCGAAAACGAGTACCAAAATTGTGTTCTCAGAGCTAGAATCTATAATCACACAAAATATCACGGCTTTTGATAAATTGTTGATTTTATGGACAAAAAACTATATCTCAATTCCATACATTTACACTACAATTTCAACTATAAAGCGCTCTACTACGTAGTTTTCCCTTATGGACACAGAATTGTTGGCTGACATAAAAATATATAAAAAATACTACGTTCATAATTTTTCGAAATACGAATTATTCGCGAAATTATAACAAAAATCAGTCGAACTGTTATGTATAACCCGAGACTGTTTGGACCGAATAAGGATATAAGCTAGAGACGGGAATATCGATTATACATTAATCGTTTTTTTTTTGTTTAAAGATTTTTAAAGAAAATAACCGAGTTTTGTTATATGTCGATTTCTCTACGAAAAATGCTTACACGATAGATTATTAAAAATATATTACAAACAAATAATTGCAGCGAAAATGATTTAAGATAATACGTATGAAAATATAACCAAATGGGCAAATTTCACATTTTATACGTTCAAATTCGAAAAAATACTCTTAAGTATTTTACTATATATAAAATTATTTAGAACAAAGAGAGCGTCTTTTAAAAATATCGATTTAAAATGTGTAATTGTTATAATCGATTTATCGAAAATCTATCACAGTAAAGATGCCAGCTTCAAGGTATCAGATGGTATCAAAATGCTTTAGAAAAAATGTTCGAGAGGTCGTCCCTCTGCAGTCGTCGGCAAGCTCTCTGTCTCGTTTGCAGAGCAAGCGCTGTTCGGAGGCGGCATACAATATGTAGGAGCCGTCAACTTGTGCAAAAATTCAAAAGCAGGGCAAAGCTAAACTGAAGCCCCCACAGCTTATATGATATTGGGCTCAGAACCAGTACGGAAATCAAAACCCTTACCAAAAACTTAAATCAAACATATACTTTGAAAATCTGAAATACACCACAACACAGTGGAAAAGCTTAGACTTAAGTCGTCCGAGTTATTTTTTGCTATATTACAAATATTATTATATTCTTCTTCTTATTTACTTATATTCCGTTGTGCTCTATTTATACGGCCAACATGTGTAGGACTTTGGTTTTTATTAAGTGCCATTAGCAGTTTTTGATTTGCTAAGAATAAAACCAGCATAAGCAAACAAACAAAAAACAACAATAATAAATCATGCACAAAGTATACATGATAAGGCAATAAGGATTTAATAACAGTAAAAATAGAATAGGCGCGTAGCGTAGTATGGGCTTATGTTTAGGGGTTACGCGCCTCTGCATGCCTTAAATTAAAGATTTCTCAATAAATTCACAATAGTTTTCAATAACGTAAGGGCGAAATTGATAGAATTCACCCCCTGTAAGGTAGTAATGAGGTAACCACTTAAGAATTGGATCTCATCCCAACACTGTTGGGCTCATAGTTTTGAATGCCGTAAGAGTCGAGCGCAATAACAGCTAAACGCAGCATGCTAGTGATCTTTGCTGCTAAGACACTGCAGAGATCAGGCTACCTCAACTTGCACCTAACCTCAATCGCAGCTCTTCGTAGGTTCCGGCCATAAAGTCCTCAGTGTTTCAGCAAAACAATATCCCATAGAAATCGGGTTGACCATCATTTCATATAGCCAGTATACTACCCGAGTTCAAAGCATCTAGCACTTGTTCGCCCGCAGCATTGCAACACATTTATTTCTTCCCTTTATGAGGTTGAGTAGAATTTTAAAGTGAGCACTACTTATTCAACTTCAGCTCAATTCACCTTAGTAATATTTACTGTTCTCTTTCTCTTTTTTTCTAACGTTTGAATTGCAGACGGAATCCTTTTGTTCGACTTACAATATTGACTTATTTGTTGTTGTTTACTCTGTGGTGGATCGCAATTCATTCAAGGCAGCGGAAAAAGTTTTGCAATACTTAAAGGAGCATGAAATGTTGCTGACGCGAGGTGCAATTTTAGTAGGAAATAAAACGGATTTGGAGCGACATCGCGAGGTCAATAGACAGAGTGAGTATTAAGGAGATAGCCCCCTGTGTTTAAATTTGATGATATTCACGTATATCATTAACTTATGAGAGACATTACTAACCGAGGCAATAACTTTTACGAAATCGAAAAGGAAACCCAAAGCGAACTCTGCCACTAAAGTAAGACGAAAACTGAAATTTAACAGCTAAACCTGACACCACACTGGAAGGCGAAACAAAACCTTGACCTAAACTGACATATAAAACTAAACTGTTGCAGAATGAAACCTTACATCGAAAGCTGATAACACACTGTGCTCAAAACCGGTACCGAAACCGAAATCCTTGCCTAAATAGAACACTTAAATGCTGCAGAGACTGAAAAATAACACCAAAAGGCACGTGACAGGAGACAGAACCAGTACTGAACCCGGAACCGAGACTGGAAACAAACTGCAACCGAAACCTGATACGAAACCGTAGCCGAAAGCGAAACCTCAAAGGGAACTGCAACCTATACCGCGACCAGAACCAGAAGTGGAGACAAATCTAAAGCGGAAACCAGAGGCCCCAACCCAAAGTCGGAGCTGAGGCAAAACCAAGGCACAAAACTGATGCAGATACTGAAACCTAAAATCGAAGAATGATAGGAAACAGAACTAGTACGGAGCCGCGAATCGGAACCGTAACTTCAAACAAACTGAAACCGAGCCCCGATACGAAACCCTAACCGAAGATAAAACCTCAGAGCAAACTGGAACTGAGACCGAAACCAGAAGCGGAGTTGAATGTGAAACTGGAACCAGCATTTGAAAATCAATATTTACGAAACCGAAACCTGACTGCAAGCTGGAACCGAAACCAATACCTAAGACGAGACTGGTGTCGATGTCGTATCTGTAACCGAAACTCGAATCGATAATAGACCCAAAATGGGTCCAAAACCGTAGCCGGAACTGAAACGAAGCGATTAAGATGGAAACGAAAGCGAAGATGAAGATGAACCTGGAACGGGAATCCAAAATGAAACAAAATGAAGCCGCATCTGAAACGACGTGACCGAGACCGAAACTACAAACAAAATGGGTATATATGGGTTTGCATACATCCGAAAACGGAGCTTAAGCTGGAATCGAAACCAGTACCAAAACTATAGCACCTGAAAGAAAATGAAAACTGACAAAAAAACTTGAATTGAAACATGTACCGAAACTGGAGCTCGAATTGAAACGAATCGACCGATACCAAACTAGAAGCAAAAAAGGAACCAAACCTGGATCTGGAATGGCAATCGAAAATGAATCCAAAACGGAACTGAAACAAACTGAAGCGACATTGAAGCTAAAAACGCAGCTCAGTTTGGAATCGAAACTAGTACCAAAACCAAACCTGAAACGAAACGAAACATAATACAAAACTCGAATTATTACCTGTACAGAAACCGGACCCAGAACTGAAACGAATCAACTTAGACCGAAACTAGTAACAGAAACGGAAACATAAACAGACTTAGCTTATTGTATTATGCGTCCTTTTAAATTAAGTTATTTATAAAATTTTCATTGCATCCCACATTCCAGCTGGACGTAAATTGGCTAAAGAAATTTGTTGCAAATTCATTGAAACCTCTTCCGGTCTCGATCACAACGTCAACGAATTGTTAGTCGGCATTGTAGCACAATCCAAACTGAATCCACAGCGCATACGTAACCTCAGCGAACACGAACGCCAACGTCTCAGCCTACAGAGCGCAATACAAAAACACCGTCACATGCACATAGCGCCACGTCGTATGGTGCGCCAAGTTTCCATGTATCAACCAGACGATGACAATGAAGACGACGATGCAGCTGGGATTGATAACTTAAGCGACGGTGAGAACAACGATGAAAATCAAACGAATATTGATGAAGGCATCGGTACAGCAAGCGAACGTACGATCAGCACAAATCTCTCATCGACAGCGCCAAGTATAAAACCAACAACAACAAAAACATATACGCAACGCACCAATAAACGTACGCTCAATTTAGAAAGTATACTTAAAATGGGTGAGAGTGAGTTGGAAGATGAAGAAGAAGCATTGCGGCAACCAACAAACTTACAACAACTTAAACAACAACAAACGCGTCCGATTAGTAAATTTGATTTATTATTGTCTGGTGGTAAAAATAGTTTAAATTCATCACCGAAAAATCGCCGATTTCATAGTAGTAGCGGCATTAGTGGAGCGATTGGAGCATTTGCTGGGGGCAGGCGTTGCGTTAGCGATGGCGCCAGTAGTGAAAATTATACCGAGAGCAATGATCAACTGTTAGACGAAGGCAATCGTAAATCTGTTTCGAAATTAACAAATCGTACCAAAGTGTTTCTTTGCTCAGTGTTAAGATTTAAAAAAGCGGTAAATATGCGACGAAGAAATTCTTCGAGTTGTAGTGATCTATTTGTTATATAAGAGTAAAGGATTCAGGGTGGGTATGTTAAATGTGTGAAAATGGAGAAGCAAATGAGCTCAAGAGAATAAGTAGGGATGTTTAGAAAAAATTTATATATTGGTAATGTTAATTTAGCCTTGTCTTTCACCCCTCTCTGCTTAGAATGAGTCGTGCTCTGGTCATTCGTAATGGGGTTTCTTGAGTTCATGCGTTAAACGAAAGGTTTCTCCAGTCGCTACTTCTTTAGTGAGTTGATGCACCCACTCGACCGCTGCAAGGTGGGTCGTACTGAAATTATGCAAGAGAAAACTTTAAGTATATTCCTAGCTAGGACGGAGGCTCTGAGTGTTCTCCCTCCATGAGTATGAAATATGCTATAATTTCGAGTCTGTAGGCCCATAATCTTTGAGCTCCAGCGCTAGGCAGATAACAATGTTGTACAGATCTTAAGAATGACATCTCGCATGCCAAACCTGAGCCTATTGTCTCTCTGCTTGAGTAATCACAGGAACTCATTGCAGATCTACAGCACCATATGCTTGTTTTTTTGACGCGGTATCTCTATCTGTAAAACAGATCATCGGTCCAGCGGGACCCATAAGACCATCGAAAGTATTGCTTTACTTAGCAACGCGTTTCTCTAAAAACCACCTCGGTATAAGTGTAATATGCTGCGTTTTTTGTTGTCTTTGCTGCTCTTGTGGGTAGGTCACGTTCTTTGTAGCAACGGCAGTACCTCCTTGACCACCGCTTTATACCTCACCTTATCCCTCACCAACATAGCATAACACTCTACGGCGGCATGATACCTGAATGAAGCCTCCCGCGGAAATGATTTGTTTGACCATACGGTCCTTCGGGTTATGGATTTTAGTCGCCATTTTGCCATGTAACCTTCTGAAGGTAATCGGCTAACTCTCACCGAAAATTGCTAACAGCAGCTTAGTATATCGTCAGTGTAAAACTTTGTTTCATATTTACCAAGTCTCATGGTTCCACTACTAAGGGTCAACCCTTCGTCAAGCACTTGTATTTCTCTTACGGTCACAAGCCAGGTGGAACTCGGCTTATTTTTGTAATCTTTAAGTTTGCGTATTTGCTTCTCGCTTTGACTATTCTGTTGTTGTAAGGTAATACCCCTCCTTGTTTCTGAGAGTAGTATTCTGCTACCTGTTGTCCCAATTACTCGACTCAAACTCTCTCCATCTCTCAGATTTAGTTTTCCAGTGTGAGTCATAACGACATTTTAAGTCAAGCCTAGTTTCCAATCGTGCCACGATGAGCAGTCAAGTCGTGAAAGTAAAAAATCAGTCGGTTTTAACTACAGCAACTCCTCACTCCAGATTTGCGACGAACGTACAAGGCAACGAATTATAGTTTCTACTATATAATATAAGAAACGTAGAGATTTGAAGGCAGGGATTGCATATTTTACAAATCAACAACCAAGATATCACACATATACAAAATGTATCTTTTCACACATACATATATTAGAAACATATACATATGTAATTAATATAAAACTCTAATACGTTTAATTAAGTATAAGCTAGTGACTATATATTGGAACTCAAAAACTAAGATCTTATCTAAGACATTATTTGTGTGCTTTTCATTAAAAGTTTTCTAATTGTATTGGGAATTGATCTAGTTTGGTCACTCACGCTTAGAAAACCTTAGAGATGTGGCAATAAGAGATAAACTTGAGCGAAATAATAGCAAGCGCGCTAAAAGCTGTTCAAAATAAGAACATGCATCAAAGTCGGTAAAGCAGTGCTGAATGAAAATGCTATATCTCAAGTTTTCTAAAGAAATTTTGTTTATTTTCTGAACTTTTAGACTTTTCTCCGTTAAGGGTGACATAACTTCAATACATAATGTGCCGGAAACAGCTAAAATATAGCAGGTCAAATCGTTTTTTTTATTCGCTGTGACCTTTCATGTTATTTGTACGAAAAATATGTCAAAGAGAACCCCTAGTGTAATTTTCCGGAAAATATTTTACTAAACCGGTGTAGTCCGATATATCAATTTATTCAGAATACCCAAAAAACTCGGCATTTTCATAAAAGTTTAAAAATCCTTTGGTGGTTAAAGAAATTATGTGTTATGAAATTTTACTTATGTTTCCCAACAAACTAATATATGATTTTGAAAAATTTTTTCCACCTTTTTTTTAAAACACTCCAAATTTAACTAGGCTTAGGAAAGCAAAAAAAGTATAAGATTCACGATAGGGACGGCTTAGTAAAAGGTCACTCTATTGGAAAATATTTTTCAAAAACGTCCTCTCTCATAATTTTTTTGAAAAAGCAAAATAAGAAGCATAATCGATCACGTGTATAAAAAATTTAATATGTTTAAAAGAAATAATAATAATTACGGTCCTTGTTTTGGAGTGATTCAGAACTATCGAAAAAAGTCATAAGATCGTTCTAGAGTCCATAGAAATACTAAATAGTACCCATTGGCGAAGCAGATCTAAGCTGAGTAATTGAAAACTAGGTCTGAATTAGGCAAAAAGTATCACAGGTTTAACAATTTCCGCCTTCTGGTACATCGCCGTATTAAGTTAGAGAGAGATTTACGTTGACCTAGTTAAAGTTCAGCAAAAGTTTAGAAGCATACATTTTTCCTACAGGGGTATAATACATTACAATACATACTAACCTATTCACAATAGAATTGAATTGAACAAAGTAACGTAACTTATGATAGGAAATTGAGACTTTTATTAACCACGTATACAAATTAAGAACACTAGAAACACATTAGTGTTTTTAAAAAGTTTATTTATTACTCAGGCAGCTGAGTTCACTCAACAGTGCTCCGCCAAGAACTAACTTAACTCCTAATTTTCCTTTATTTATAAGATACAAAATTGCTTATACTCTAATGCCAGCATCCGACTTAGCAAACAAAATACGGATGTTTTTGTTATTATAATTCAGTAACTTGAATCATTGATTCAATTTCAAATTACTGGGATAATAAAGAAGAACGAATTCATTGGAAAGATCGATTTGTTTACAATTGCAGTTATGCGACTCAATGAATTTGTGTAACTTATTGAGTACCATTTAGGTACTTGAATTCTTCAACATTTGTGTCGCGAATATACCGAAGTCTTCACGCACACGTATATACGCGATGGGTTACTTACGATTTCAGGATGTCCGTTTTTTAATAAATCGTACACGATAGTTAAAGTTAAAATGATATAATTGATTAGATATTCAGTTTCATATAAAATATGTAGTTAGACAAAAAGTTAAAGTTTTAAAGTTTATTCATATGTGTATTGATTTCACACCACTCGTACTAGTCGCTCCGATCTCTTCGTTACTACTACTCACGCTGTACTGACGCTGATAGATGGTTTTCGTGCCACGGTTGTAGTTTGGAACTATAGTTGCAACAGTGATGGTAGTTACGTATATTTTAGGGATGCATTTATTAGGCGTGACATTTGTTTATATTTGCCGTTAGGCGGCCTAGTGAAGCTGGGTGTTAACTCCCCCTCCTCTAAATCGAAACGTCCCGTCTTCGAGTAGACGTCTGAAATTTTTTGAATTTTAAAAGCAATGTCATTCATTACGGCTTCTTTATGATTTTCTCTTTCCAATTTCATTCTAGTCTAAAATATCACCGAAAACTTGCATATAACATATATTAGTAAAAATACTACCAATACTGTAGTAAATGCCCACCAAATCGGATTCTGTTGCATCTCTTGTTTCAATTTATTTAAAACATTAATATTCCTTAATTTTAAGTGTTCTTTTTTCGATTCAATATATTCTTTAACATAAAAATGTTTAAATTTCCCTTCTCTTAAATAATTCAAAATCTTTCCAGTAGGATTCTCAAATTTCACATTGTCAATTACCACTTTATTATTAAAAGTAACCAAATATATTCCGTCTATTGTGTGATTGTCTACATTATGTTTTCCTGTTATTAATATTGCTCCTTCTTTTATTATTTTAAGTTGTTCATTTTTCTCTTTGATTTTTGTACAATTTGCTCTTTCATTATTTAAAATATTTGTTAAACAAGTTTGATTTTTATTTATCATACAAAAGGCTTGATTTATTTCCTTTTTGCAATTGCTTATTGTATAAAATTTGTTTTCACATCTAATTACCTGATTTTCAATTAATAATTTTCCATCTTGTTGTGCAATAGCTTCTACATTGAACAGGGTACCTATGTTTATTACTTTTGGGTATTTAATGTATATAACAATGATGTCATTGATCTGTACAATTTTGAACTTTGATACATCCATTAAATCGGATATTGTTACATTCTTAACCTCATGATCAATTATTTCATTTATTTCATCCAAATCCAATATAATTGGGTTTAGAATACCTATTTTTGATATAGTAATTGTTTGCAATAAATTTTCCAATTCATTTATAATAAATTTATTTCTTTGTTTCTCTATTGTTGTCCTGCTTATACTACCCTGTAAGTCATTTATTATACGTGTTAAGTCTGTTATTGTCTTAAATATTTGGGAGTTTGTAGTAAATTGTCGGTTATTATTCTCTATTATGTCGTTAAGTTTGTCCGTTATCCTTAAAAAGTCATCATGATCAGGTGTGCCTGAAATCCATTTCCATAATGTCCCTATTTCATTAATTCCTCTTTTTTGTCTATTTGAATTTTGCATTAATTGTCCTAAAAGTGTTTTCATCAATTCTATTTCAAAATGTACTGTATCTTCATCTAACAGAACAAAATCATATGGTTTTTTATAACTTTCTATTACTTCTCGAAAAACTGATAAATTGGTTAAATGAAAAATTGATTGATACTCCTCAAATACCGCTGCGTTTCCTTCCCCCATCAAAACATAATTTTCCCTAGTGTAGTCAATCAATTCTGAACTCACTCCCCATACAACCGTAAGTAACATTATTGAAAATACCATTTTTTATAAAAATTAAACCTTAATATTATCTTTGTGTATGATTCTATTCCTACTTCTTATTTTAACCTTATCCCCTAAGTCCTCACAAACTATTTGTTTCCTATATCTTGGCTTAAGTTTATTTCTTTCTCCAAAAATTTTTTCGTATATTATTTCACCTGGATGATAATTTTTATTTATTCTTTTTTTATTATGAAAGTTCAAAAGCCTTTCTTGCGCAATCTCCAATTTATTATTTACATCAGAATGGTTTTCTTTATTAAATAAAATATTATACGGCTGCTTCCCCGTTACCGAGTGAATTGATGTATTGTATTGTTGTACCGCTCTTATGATTGCCTCCAAATCATTTATCAAGTTATGCTCCTGTTTCAAACATCGAGCTATTTCAACTATTGTTGAATGAACTCGCTCCACTTGTCCATTTGTAGTACTATGCCTTGGTGTGCAAAAGAAAATCTGGACATTTAATCTATTCATTAATGATTTAAATTGTGCGGAACAAAAACTAGGCTCATTATCCAAAACCATACTTCTGACATTAGGAAACATCTGCAGAATCTCAAGAATCTTTCCATTCATATCCAACTTATTCTCTATAGATTTTATAACTGTGAATTTTGAGTAAGCATCTATACAAGTAATAAACTTTAATCCTTGCGCAAAAAATATATCTACGTGTAATTGTTCTCCCTCCCTACTAGGTATTGGTGCTTGACCTATCGGTATTAATTTTGGGTGTCTCTCGTACTTGTTACTATTACAGATATTGCAATTCTTGACATATTGTTTAAATTGTTTTACCATCTGCGGCCAATAATACTGTTCTCGAATCTGTATTATATTTTCTCTATAATTACGATGAGCTCTGTTATGTGTCTGCTCTATAATAATTGCTTGGTCTTCCCTATTAGTAATATCATTAGCAAAACAGCCAGCATGCAAAAATTTGGTAGTTGGGTAGGCGTTTTTTAACACCGTTTTAATTTCATAAATTACTTCCGGTGTGCAATAGATGCCTGTAACAATTCTAGGGTTCAAACACTCAGAGAGAACGGGAATAATACTTTGTGGTGTATCATATTCGATCAAATACCTGTTGTTACCAAAATATGAAATTCTTTCCTGAGTGGTAATTCTTGCCCCCTTATCTATTAATATCTGTTGCCTAAAATGATTCAATGGCTTTTTCGTTCTCTCAACATGATATTCATCGCTACTCTCAGCCGAATGCTGTGTACCTGTAAGTGAACCATCTGAACCCGAATCCTCATTATTCGTATCTGTTAAATTATTCAAATGTTGCCTAGATAATGCATCAGCAACAACATTCGTTGCTCCCGGTTTATAAACTATCCTGGGTGAAAACTCCTCAATAAAAGCTCTCCATCTTTTCATTTTTACATTGGGATTCCTTTCAGACATTGCAAATGACAATGGCTGATGATCCGTGTGAATTTCCAAATCTTTCACGGCATAAAGGTAATGGCGTAATGTCCTTAATGCCCAAACGATCGCAAATAACTCTTTTTCGTTTGTTGCATAATTCTGTTCAGTGGAGTTAAGAGTTTTTGATATAAATGTTATAGGTCTTCCCTCCTGGGACAAAACTGCACCCACTGCCACATTGGAAGCGTCAGTAGTTAAAATTAATTTCTTTTGAAATTGTTCCCTTAACGCATTTTTTAAAGTTCCACAAGCCGCTACTCCTTCCTGGTCAAGATAAATGTTTGTTTTCTTTGACATATACTGTGATATTTTACCATTTTCTCCTTTCAAGTGCCTCGTTATTGGTTTAGCTATCTTTGCATAATCCCTTATAAATTTCCTATAATACCCCGTTAGTCCCAAAAATCCTCTTATTTGTCGTAAAGTTTTGGGGATTGGGTAGTTTTTTATCGTTTCTATCTTTCTGGGATCTGTTTTTATAACCTTGTGGGACACAACATAGCCAAGAAATTCGACTTCCTCTTCTATAAATCTTGATTTTTCCACAGATATTTTCATATGAACCCTTCCAAGTGTTTGCACTATATGCTTTAAATGATTCATATGTTCCTTTAATGTTTTTGAATATATTATAACGTCATCAACATAAACATGACAGAATCTACCAATATACTCATGCAGAATATCATTCATTGCTCTCTGAAATATGCTCGGGGCATTTTTTAACCCGAATGGCATTCTCAGATATTCATATTTTCCATTATTTACCGAAAACGCTGTTTTTTCTATATCTTCCTTTTTCATTGGTATCTGATGAAATCCAGACTCCAAATCGATTGTTGAAAAATATTTTGCCTCCCCCAAATTGAAAAGTATAACCTCAGGATTTGGCATTGGATACCTATCAGATATAGTTTTCTCGTTTAACTTTTTGAAATCTATGACCATCCTTAATTTAGGACTTCCATCCTCATTTATTCCCTTTTTGGGAACGACCCAAACAGGCGAATTATATGGGCTTTTGCTGTGCCTTATTATATTTTTTTCCAATAAAACCTTAATTTCTTCATTAACAAAAGCATTTGCAGACATAGAATATGGATATTGTTTTGACCATACCGGTCTGTCATCCTCAGTTCTTATCTCCGCTTCAACATCAGTTCTGAAGGGCAGATCCATATTTACGTCCCTATGGGCTTTTTCTATTATTTTAACAACGTCCCGTCTCAACAACGGAATATTGACTGTCTTTGTTTCTTTATTTATATATTTATCAGCAAATTCACCATTGCTAATACTTTTTTCAAATTCTATATTATTTATTCCCAATATGTTATTGGTAAAGGCTTCAGGGATCTCTTTTCCCGAAGTAAGTTTTTTTAAATTTTTTGTTTTGGACTGGTATGACTCATCAGTTGGCGTTGTAGAACCCTTTTGTTCCACAATATATTTTTTATTTGAATCGCCGGAATTCTCTTCGGCGGGCACCTTAGGATTTTTTAATCCCAAGGGGTTTGAATTATTTTCAAAACTTTCCTCCATATGTTCATTTTGAACCTTTCCTTTCACGTTGCCGGTATTATCGTCAGCTGGCGCCTTAGGACTCTTATGTCCCAAGGGGTTTAATTTATACATTTCATCATGGTTAGTTTCTTCCATGTTCACAAAACATAACTTCTCCTTATTGTTATCTCCATATATAAGTTCTGCTTTTTCCATATCTATTTTTGCCTTAATCTTTCTCAAAAAATTTACTCCTACTAGAAAGTCACTTTCTAAGTTATCTATTTCGTAAAATCTTTCCTTAAATCCAAACAAGTGTACGTCATGGTACAAGGTGATGATGGTCGAACCATGAATGGTGCTTACCCTCTTCTTAATTGCTAATTCCCTACCGTTGTTATATATACCCTTCCTGATGTAACAACTCGTCGCACCAGTATCTATCAATATTCTAATTTTTACTCCGCTATGTCTATCTGTTCGGAAGATGTAGGGCAGGTGGAGGCCTGATCTAAAAAATGATTTTCATTTAAATTGTTTATTCGTGGCTCCTTTGACCTAGGTTGACCACTAAAATTCATACCCCTTTTTACTGGCTGGTTAAATTGCCATTTCTGTGAATTATCATTTTGTTGTTGACCCTGGAACATTTTTGGTTGGGATGATTGATTATAACCGACCGTTCTCTGCTGACCAAGTGGCAGATTGTCGGATGATGTATCCATCGGTTCTGGTTTTGGGAAATTCATATTATTGTTATTTCTTACTTGTGGGTATCTCAAATGGTTCTGGATATTATTCTGGTCCGCAAATTATTATTAAACGTTTTATTTTCCGGAAGGTAAGCTTTTGAAAAATTCAGAGCAAATTCTGAACGCATTTGATTTGAATGAAGCTACTGTGCTTTCGCCAGAGCATTTGGCAAATCGGCAGGAGCAAGTGTGAAAAGTACTTGGCTTAAAGGAGGATTTAATCCCGTTATAAATGTTCTTAGAGCGGTTTCGTGATTTTTAATATTTAATTGCTTTGTAATTTCAGAATTTGTACCGTGGGTCATAATGGTTTTGTTTATTAATAGTGTTAATTTCTGATTCACTTCATTGTAATAATCAATCAAGGATTTCGATCCCTGTCTTAATATACTCATTTCTTGATCAATCACATGGATTGGTCGTTTGTCTGCATAGGCAAAGTCTAGCCTGGCAAATATAGCTTCTAAGTTTAATACTGTGCCATGATTAGTAAGGGTATCATTGGCATTTCCTATTATTTTATTTCGAAGTATGGTTAATGCCCCGAAATACTTCCTGCTTCCTTCGATATACAAACTCATCGAATTTTTTGCAGCCTCCCTCCAACTAACATAAGATTTACCAGAGAATTCTGGCAGCGACTTAATTATATCTAAACCTTCAGTACAAACTACTCCGTCATCAATAGTTTGTGTACGGTATTCCGTCACTTGCGTAGCACTAGTCAATGTCTTAATTTGATTAGTCAGTTGATTAATTTCATCCCTAAGATTAGCAGTTTGTGTAGCTATTATTCTAGCGATATCTTCTGCAGAAATATTGCTAACTGCCATTTTGGAAAATTGGTTAGTTAGATCGTCCACTGTCATTTTATTAATTTTTAAAGTTAATTCTCTTTTTCCTGAAAGGACAATTGACGTTGTCGTGCCTACCACTTTGACAATAATCACAATAAAAAAGCCTTTCGTAATTAATTTTCGTGGGATAATTCCCCATTAATTATTTTTACATTTCCTTAATATTATTTATTAACTTAACTTACAGTCAGCCCTCCTGTTGGTTTGGTTGTCCTCTTATGCTGTTGTTACTGGAGTCGATTATGGTCCCACGTTGGCAACGTCCCGGCTTGACGTGCAATACCTCTATTTAATTTTTTATTTTGATTTCTTTTAACTTATAGTTTTTCTTATTTTTTCACTACACTTTATCCTTGTTTGTAGGACATGTGTTTTTTATTAGAAAAAAGTTAGCACGAAAAGTTTTGTTTAGATTTTCTCCCTTTCTAGTGGGATACTTGATTTTTTTTTTTTTTAGGCAAACTTATCATTTCCTTTCGCACAAGGATAGTTCATATGTTAAGTTTTTTTATTAAAATTTTTTCAAACTTAGGTACCTAGGTACATTTTTTTATAACTTATTTTGTCCAACTTTTCTCCCTTTCTAGTGGGATACTTGATTTATTTTATTTAGGACGGGCTTAACATTTCCTTTCGCACAAGGATTTATTATGTTAAGCACTCCTGGCAGGATCGCCAATTAAGAACACTAGAAACACATTAGTGTTTTTAAAAAGTTTATTTATTACTCAGGCAGCTGAGTTCACTCAACAGTGCTCCGCCAAGAACTAACTTAACTCCTAATTTTCCTTTATTTATAAGATACAAAATTGCTTATACTCTAATGCCAGCATCCGACTTAGTAAACAAAATACGGATGTTTTTGTTATTATAATTCAGTAACTTGAATCATTGATTCAAGTTCAAATTACTGGGATAATAAAGAAGAAAGAATTCATTGGAAAGATCGATTTGTTTACATTTGCAGTTATGCGACTCAATGAATTTGTGTAACTTATTGAGTACCATTTAGGTACTTGAATTCTTCAACATTTGTTTATATTTGCCGTTAGGCGGCCTAGTGAAGCTGGGTGTTAACTTACATATATAACCGATATATAACTTAAGTTATTTACAACGAAGATTGATAAAAAATTAAAGCTGCGGCGAACCAACAGTTCGCCGTCTTTCAATTAAAACACAAGGTTTTGTTGAAATTACAAAGTTTATTGTGCACTCGTTGTACTCCCAATATTAACTAAACTTAACCATTCTAATTTCTTACCACCTAACTTCTTAGCCTACCATTATTATGCTAACGTTGCAGTTCCCACCACTTGCCAGTATTTCACAATCCAAGCGTTGCGCGTGTAGGCCAATATTGCTTATATTGCAATTCTCACGCATTTATTGAATATGATCGTTTTGCATTATTGTCTGCTTGCGCGTGTGCCGTGTCAGCGAAAGTTGTATGTGAACTTTATGTAGGGCATCGAAGTCACATGCCCAGCAACGTGAGCACAGGGTGTGCCGTAGCGTAGGGTTAGGATAACTCCTCCCCCTTTAAAGATCTGCGTCTCGCAGATCAAACGAAAGACGTGAAAGGTTTATGGTAGGTATGGAGTGGTCATGGCTTCCTGTTGGTTGGCTAGTTCCTGAGTAATCAAGATCAAATGTAGATGTTTCCTTCGTTATCTTGTTGGCCTTTGTCCAATATGTCCCATGTTCAAATATTTCTGGAAGATTTAGCTTTCTAGTGTACCATCTCCATAGGATAGCGGCGGCTACGATTATTCCGCATACTGTTAGGGTTTCTGTAATGATAGACAAGTTGATTTTTTCATTAACGTATCCCAGATACCGTACGTTGTCCATTATGATATCATGGACGTATTAAAGATTTATCTTCATTGTATGATTTTTAACTTTGGAAAGGATGGCTGGCAGAGCCTGCACTGTTATGGCTTCGTTGCTGGAGAATACTTGATCGCCGATCTTGATAGTTTCGTTGTTTAGTTGGATGACGTAGGTGCCGTTGATGGTATTTGTGGAATTATTGCTCCTGATCACGCCTTGGCAATTCGAGAGGAATATCGTATTGTCGTTTACCAATTCTATAATCGAACCATTTCTCCTAGTAAATAGGCAGCTAGCGTCTCCCCCTTTTAGTAATCGTGGTATGCAGCTATCTTCATCCAATTTTGATAAGGAGTCTGACCTGCATACTGTAGATGAACTGATTAATATACAATTACCCGTTAACCCGTAAGTTTCCTCTTGATTTACGAGCATCCTCTCAAACGGTAGGTCCAGCTGTTTGTGTCCGTATATGCCGGCGCGAGTGATCAGCATATTATATTTCTTGACTGTTACCTTCGGCATAGAGAGCACATAGAGGAGTAGTGTCCCATTTGTATATACTGATGGTTGACCGTACTCTATTGCTTCGATTACATTTTCGTACGGAAGGGTCTCCATTTCCGACAGCACCTGATTGACAATTCCACTTTTTGCCAGCTGGCATGCCCGCACTATTTCGTTGACTTCTTCACGAACGAGCAGGATATTGTGCAGTGCATTTTGATCAAATTCCGTTGCCTCGTTCTCCTTTGTAACAGAGTTCGTGCGGTCGACCACCTCATCAATTTTCTTCAGGATGTCTTGGGTGGCCGAAAAAGCTTTTTGTTTACTTTATATTGGTGGTTATTGCTCTCAATTACTTCGTTTTGACTGCGGAGAATATTACTCCAATCGGTTGCGTCGGGTGACCCTGCCAACCATTTCCATGCTGAGCCCAGCCAATCGATTGAGCGTGTTGTCCTCACTTTGGCTGCGCTGCCCGTTAATTCTTGGAGTCGCTCTAGTGTTTGATTAATGTAGAGTTGGGCCAAAATCTTGTCGTCGGTTCGCTTCATTAGCCGGCTTGTCAATTCTTCCATCTGCATGGTAATAGTAGCATATTGCTGGAGGCTGATGGCGTGGATCAGCTTGAATGATCCGCCAATGATCCACCCATTTCCGTCTTGGATGGTTATGATGGGTTCCTTATAGTGGAAAATATGAAGGGCGCTGATGGCTGATGCCAGCAGTGGGAATCTGCAAGGATGTTATTCTTGTTAGTAAGGTAATTCCTAAGCTACTTAAAATTTTGTTAGGATTTGTAGTTTTTTTTTTTTTTTTTTTTTATTTTTTTTTTTTTTTTTTTTAAATTTCATTTTTACTTTATTATTACATTTACAAATAGATTGCAAATATTTTAATTTCATAAAAAAAAAACCTTTATTTTTTATTTTTTGTACAAGAAAAGAGCAAAAAAGAAAAGTTGTTTATATTAAATTGATTTTTCTTACATTCTTGGTTTTATAATTTACAATTGGATTAATTTTGTTTGTGTTAGTATATTAGTGTTAGGTTAGCCCTTCGTTTCCTTGAGGGAAAAAACTCTTTTTTGTATATTTTTTTGTTTCTTCCTGCGGATTAGGCGCTAGGGTTAAATTTCAATATCTGTTTTACGGATTAGGCGCAAAACTATTTTAATTTTTATTTTTTTTGTTTCTTCCTGCGGATTAGGCGCTAGGGTTAAATTTCAATATCTGTTTTACGGATTAGGCGCAAAACAATTTTCATATTTTTTCTTCCTGCGGATTAGGCGCTAGGATTAGATTTCAATATCTGTATAGGATAGAGGATCATACTGTTCTCGAAGCAGCTAGGGGGGATCGTGGAATCCGGTTTGGGAGTGGCGTAGCCATTTGTCAAATTCGATGGCGTCACAACCTACTAAGGCACGATTTGTCCCACTAACAAGCCCGCTCTTGTAGTAATGATCATTTCCTTTTGTTTCGATTTTGTTTCTGAGGTATTATGATTTTTTCATTAATTTTTCTGTGAAATTTTAAATTTTTTTTTTTTATTTTTATTTTTTTTTTTTTTTTTTTTTTTTTTTTTGTTATGCGCTAGGATGTGTGCTCCTGCGCTTGAAATTTTTAATGTGAGTTTTATGAATTTTTTTACCACTGAGCGTGGTTACTGATACCCTGTTATCCCTTGCGACAATTTCTTTTTTATATATGGGTTTTTGCTTACCCTTGATCTGTTTGTCCCTCACGTATATGACATCATTTTCGTCATAACGCTCAGGTAAAGATCTTTTTCTATTATGTCGCTCAATCTGCGCTTGCTGCTTTTCTGTCATCAAGGTTTTTAAATATTCGTTGGTTTTTCTGCTTTTTTCTAGAAGTTCTTGGTAGTTGGAAGCCCTTGCGCGGTTGAAAAATACTTCACTGGGCTTCCGGTTTGTAACAGAATGGATAGAATTGTTATATCGATCTACTGCTATGGTTACTAACTGCTTCGTTTTAAGGTTTGAGTTATCTGCCTTCAGGCACCTGATAATTTCGATTAAAGTGGAATGTAGCCTTTCCACCTGGCCATTCACTTCGCTTCTCTGGGTCGGTGTGCGATACAACCTAACTCCTAATGATTCCAAGAGGTTCTGTATAATTGGACTAATCAGACCGCGCTCGTTGTCGGTCACTAAGATATCTGGGGTCGTAAAATAGTGTAGGAGTTTCACTATTTTGTCCTTAAGGTGCAAAGTAGACTTGTTTCTTAAGTGAAAGAGTTTCGCAAATTTTGAAAATTTGTCAATACAACTGAGAAATTTCTCTCCCTGTATTTCGAATATGTCCACGTGAATAATTTCACAAGGACGTGATGGGATAGGTGTGTTTTGAAATTCGGGTTTATTGGGATGCCTATCATATTTGTTAATTTTACACGTCTCACAGGACGAGATATAGTTCTTGATAATGCTGTTCATTTTTGGGAAGTAATATTTCTCTAGGATTTGTTTTTTATTTTCGGTGGCGTTGCGATGAGCTCTTTTGTGCTCTGCCCATACTATCTCGCAAATCCTATCAGGATCTCGTAAATCCTCTACAATAGACTGAGTTACACGGATCTTATATTGTATAAAATTCTCTAGGTATACCTTTTGGAGCAGCCCTAGATTACCTTCTGGCATTTTAATGCCGTTGACAACATTCGGTCTAAGCTTCTCTTTGAGTACCCTAATAAGCTCCTGTTCAGTGATACCTTCTATCTTTAGGTAGTGTCTTGAGTAACCTGGATGAGGTTCTTCGAATATTTCTAATCTGCCCCTAAATAGAAGCTGGTTCCTAAATACGTTAAGAGGCACTTCAACGAACGGTATAAGGTCAGAGTTATCCTGTTCTGCACTGTGGATGGTATCGCCGTCTTCGCTTCCAGAGTCCGCTGTTGACCCTGTGGTTGCGTTATGACTGGCGGCTTCGGATGTTGATGTTGTGAGGGGGTTTGCTTGAGTTTTGAGTCGAGACAGAGCATCAGCCACGACGTTAGATTTCCCTGGTTTATAGATTATCTCGTAATTGTATTCCTCAATCCTAGCCTTCCAACGTTGGTGATCAGTAAATATACGTATCTTTTTGGCACCATAGAGGTAGTTGCGGAGGTTATCCAGAGCCCGTACGATAGCAAGCATTTCCTTTTCATTTGTTGCGTATGCCTCTTCCGTAGTGGATAAACTTCGCGATATAAACGCTATGGGCTTGTCCTTGCCATCGTGGTCTTGTGATAGCACTGCACCAATAGCGAAATCGGAAGCGTCCGTCGTCAGGTTGAAGGATTTATCGAAGTTAGGGAAGGTCAGGACTTCGGAGGTCGTCAATATCTCCTTGGGATTCGCGAATGCTTCTTGGGCTTCATCGTTCAAGGTAATCGCCACCTTTTTCGATTGAGTTGCCCTTACTTGTGCATGTTCCCCTCGCGTAAGATTGGTAAGCGGCTTTGCTATCCTCGCGTAATCGCGAATAAACTTCCTATAATATGAAGTTAGCCCTAGAAAGCTCTTGAGTTCTTTTAGGTTCGATGGAGGCAGCATGTTTTTAATGGAATTGACCTTCCTTGGGTCGGGGAGTATTCCCTCGGGAGTCACGATGTACCCCAAAAACTCTACACTTTTTTTCAGAAACTGTGTCTTTTCAAGGCAAAATTTACCTGATCACCTGTTGTTTGTTCGCTGTTGCTGTTGGTTGAGGTACTCGGGCCCTCTTCTTCGTCTACTGGAATCAGATGGAATAATTTCTGTTGCTTACTTGGGGTTTTGTTTGCATATCCTGTGTAGCTTGTAGAACTTGCCCCCCTTTTTGTATTGTCATACCTAGAGAATGTGCTGTTGCCTCTTTGTCGGCTCTGGGAAGATGGTTCGCCATCTGTTCTTACTACCGTGTTGTTTCTCCAACTTGGGGTGGGCTGACTGCTTATTTTTGTTTGACCTGAGCTTGGGTAAGAGGACCGTTGCCCTGTTTGGTTGTTATCTCGCCAGCTGCGGCCCGAATTGTCCAAAAAAGGATAGTTTCTTCTGTCGCGGGAAAAAAATTTTGGAGCTGAAGGTTGATAGTTGTCATTTCTATTATCCCTGTGGAAGGGTGGGCGGTAGATTGCATTTCTGCGATCTATATTCAAAATTTTGAGGCATGCAGAGTATGCCTCAGGTGGGGTTTTCAGGTTTTGGACAAGAAGCAGGGCAGGAAGATCTCCATTAAGCCCTCTTATAAAAACGTCTAACGCTCTTCGGCGGTGAGCCTCGGCCAATGCCTCTACGGTTTCCCCGTGTACGTATTTGTCTATCTTTATTGTGTTTATCATTAAAGATAGCTGTTTCTGCACCTGGGCATAAAAATCGGACATCTTTTGCCGCCCTTGCGACATTAGTGTCAGTTGTTGCTCTAACGTTTCTAGGTCACTAATATCTGCGTAATGCAGAGATAGGATCTCCTTTATCTTGCCCCAGTCGGAATTTAGGATATTATGCGCAAGCAGCGCAGAATCTGCCGCACCTCTAATTTTCCCTCTAATGTGCCTTAAGATGGCAGTGTATATTGGCTTATGCCGCACTGTTTCGTAATCACGTATAACCTGTTCGACGCTATGGACCCAGGAGCCGTAGTGCTCCCGTGATCCATCGAATACCTGCAATTCTTTTACACAATCGGGTAACTTA
Organism: Merzomyia westermanni; assembly: GCA_949987695.1. Taxonomy (NCBI): domain Eukaryota; kingdom Metazoa; phylum Arthropoda; class Insecta; order Diptera; family Tephritidae; genus Merzomyia; species Merzomyia westermanni. The sequence continues at coordinate 49,429,419 of OX465290.1, forward strand.
GCGACCTCCGCCAGCTCGCTCTCCGTCCGAGGACTCACTAGTGGCTCTATTATTGGTTCTTCCCTGGTGTCCGAAGACTGCCTTCGCACTTCACGCACTTGGGCCTCTAGCCTTTCCAAATTGTCACTCAATCCAGATAAGGATTCCTCGCTGCTCTTTGATTCTACACTTTTGAGTCGTTGGTCAATTTTTTTGATTTGGGCTAGTATGGCGTTAATGGCGCCATTCTGTTCCGTTAGTGATTTCTTTACCTCGTCTGAGTCCATGGTTTTATCTCTGTGAATAAAAATAGGAAACGAAATATACAGAAGGTATTAACTTATACTCACAAGGTCCAATATCTCATTGGAACTTTCTGGTTGAAACTTATTAAGATTTTCGTAAGGAAAAAATGTTTTTATCTGTTTTTCGCTTTGTTAGTTCACTCGTTTTTTTTTTTCTTTCAACGTGTTGAGCTTTTTCCAGAAAAATTTGTTTACTGCTTTTTATTCACTTTTTGCTTTTCCTGGTTTTTGGTTTCCAGTACACTTGCACTTCAACGTGTTTACTTTTCTCCAGAAAAATTTGTTTATTGCTTTCAGTTTTTTTTTTTTTTTTTTTTTTGGTTTTTATTTCACTTTCTTTTTCACTTAGAACAAGCACTTCGCACCGATTGCTCGGGCGCCACTTAAGTTATTTACAACGAAGATTGATAAAAAATTAAAGCTGCGGCGAACCAACAGTTCACCGTCTTTCAATTAAAACACAAGGTTTTGTTGAAATTACAAAGTTTATTGTGCACTCGTTGTACTCCCAATATTAACTAAACTTAACCATTCTAATTTCTTACCACCTAACTTCTTAGCCTACCATTATTATGCTAACGTTGCAGTTCCCACCACTTGCCAGTATTTCACAATCCAAGCGTTGCGCGTGTAGGCCAATATTGCTTATATTGCAATTCTCACGCATTTATTGAGTATGATCGTTTTGCATTATTGTCTGCTTGCGCGTGTGCCGTGTCAGCGAAAGTTGTATGTGAACTTTATGTAGGGCATCGAAGTCACATGCCCAGCAACGTGAGCACAGGGTGTGCCGTAGCGTAGGGTTAGGATAACTTATATATGCATGTATGCGTACATATTTATCTATGTATTGAACATCAAAAATTCTTGGAATTAAAAAAAAGAGTCAGCATAATTATTAACTAAATAAATATCTAAAAGGACAAAGAAATTTTATGCATGGTATTTGTAGTCAACCACAAGAGTTAAAACAATTTTTAAGATCTACAGAAATCATATGTATGTAGTTATGGTTGCCTATAGTTTATAAACCATATATACATATACATATATATAACAAATAATAAATAAGGTTTAACGAAATAAATAAATAAGGTTTAAACAAATATTTATGTAACAAACGTATATACTTCTTATATGAACGCACCATGTATATAGAACTTGTACTATATTTCATACTTTCCTAAACCTTTTTACTTTTATGTAAACCAACAAAAAACCCAAAACAAAAAAAAACATTTTAAATATTGTAAACAAAGTATTCAAAGTAAAAATGCATACATATGTATAATAAATATATAAACCGGAGACTGAAAATATATGAAAAATATTTAAACAATAAGGTGCGATTATAAACTCCATTAGGTTAAATTTATGTAAATAGAAACAAGTTTTTTTTTGTTTTAAACGACGCTTAAATTTAAATTTTAAAATCAAAAACAGATAATTTTGGAGTGGAGTAGGAGTTTTAGTTTTTGAAGTTTATTCAATATTTACTGAAAAATTAATAATTTATGAGTGTTGTATACATATAAACTTAACTTTAATATTAAAAAATATTAAAGCATGGAATGAAAAAAAATTATCGTCTTAGCGATTAACACTTCGTTATGTTCTAATAAATTTATGTATAAAAGAACTATTTACCATCATATCATTTCAAATTTAGTGTGGAAGCAACCCTGTTGGCATTGTGCCATCTTCAGTGTCATTTTTCGTACTGAGCTGTCTATTTCCATTAAATTGTGTTTATAGTTTATTGGTTCCGGGGCAGCTATTGTCAAGACCATGAATGTAGACAGAACAGAACGACAACCAAATTTGATAAGATATAACAGAAAATGGTTTCAATAATTCAACTTTCTACTCTGTCGGATAATCCAATAAATTAAAACGAATCCACTGTAGTGAATCATTCTTTCTTCTTCAAACTTTTACAACTTGTTAGAATTATCCTGAACTTTGTTAACATCGCAATCACAATGGCAAAAAAAGTTGTAATGGGAGAGGAAATTGAGAGAGCAGAATAGCATTTCATTTTTAGAGAGGTTGAAAGTTTTATGGAAAAAGGCGCTATCAATTACATCAGCTGATTGTGACACATTATTGCAGTTTAAGTAAATTTTTTTAGATGAAAAGTCAATAGCCTTTTCGGCTTAGTGAAGAAGTTTGTTGTTTGTTGAGCTCGAGGCCAAATTTAAGTAAAAACCACAATTTGTCTATATGTTGTATATTTAATAATTGCTGTATACCCCATAGTCCTGATGATGACTTCAAAATAAAGTCAAAATATCGACAAAAATAAAATCTTGACCAAATATATACAAAGTGTGGTTTTTATTTAAATTTGGGGTTCAACTCACTTCAACTTTCAACTTCTTTAATTTTTTTTATTCGTTTTTATTTTATTTTATTAATGACTAACTAGCAGCCCTCAAAAGGTTTACTATATTCCGCCCTCATGCCTAACCTCTCATTTCTGTATCCCCATTTATATTCATCTGGTTCTGCTTCCTTCCCTCTGTTTTTTTTTGCTTTCCCTCTTTATCTACCTCTCCGCCTTTCCTTTTCACTTTTATTTTCTCATCCTTCTTTTTCCTCTTCTCATTCTCTTTTTTCCCGTATCCCTCTGTCTAGAGTAGGATTTCGTTAAATATATTACTGAATAAATGTAAAAGGCATTTTTAGTCACGGATGGTTGCAAACAGAAAATAAAAACCTAACTTTAGCAAGTCTCCCTTTGTTTTACATGCAACCCTGCCATTCAGGTGATAGCCAAGCTTGCCGTTTTTGCATTCCCGTCAAAATTATTTAATTGTGGATATTCGCTTCTGATTTGGGCACAAGCGCTAAAGTTGCTAGTCCTTAGAATATTCATCTGCTTTCTCCGTAGTTTTACTGTCGATTTTCTCCATATATTCCCATTTGACAGTCTCTGTTCGGTGAAATAATTTTCAATATATCCTGGAACATTTTCCGTATAACTTAAAAAAAAAGATCGTCTCCAAACGAAAATTTACGAATGCCGCTTTAAACCGGAATATGAAGCAGGGTGATAAAAATTACGATTACAAGACGAATATGATTGCGATTACAAAACGATTATGATTACGATTCCAAGACTCTGATGATTACAGTAATTGTAATTTCAATGTTTTTCTCTGATGATTACTGTTATCAATACCGTTAGAGCCTGGACTATGTTATAGAAAAAATAAAAGAGTTTGAAATAATGACTGATGTAATAATTCAATTATGCACAATCAATTACGCAATACAGTTATCGAATTTAGACAGTACAGTAATTAAAGTAAATTCCGTTGCATTAATTAACAATTACATCAATTAAAGATTACAATATTCGTAATTTGAAAAGAAGTAAAACTATGATTTATGTAATGGTAATCGTAGATGCAGTCGATTACAAATTTAACTCATATGCCACAGCTCTGAATAACGATATAAAGCTAATTCCCATACCCCTGATTCATCGTTTCGAAACATAACTTATAGTCCATTCTTACCAAATCTGATTAAAAAAGTTTTAGCCGTGGCGATTAAAATTCATCAAAGTAGTGGAAAGCTAAATTAATCATAAGTTGTTATATATAATTAAGATTTTTCATTCGCTTCAATAGTTTAGAATATTGAAAAACAAAACAACGGAACAAATCTTAAATGCCCAAATAGGCACTAAAAAATTGCTTCAATGCAGTTATGTATATAAATAAAAGAAATGGAGGTTAAAAGTGGAAACATACCACTTACAAATAAAAAGAAACTACTCGTATATCAAATTATGATTCTATGAAGGGCACATTTATTACAAACAAACAAACAAATCAAGTTCTATGAAAACAAATCAAATTTGAATTTATTAAATTCTAAATGTGATATCAAGTCGGTCTTTTTCAAAATGGTACTTTGCAAATATTTTAATCGTTAAATGTTATAATTGTTGGTTCTTTTCAAATAAAATTTGATATGTATGTGTTTTAAAAATTTAACTAATATTAGTTTTTAAAATATTACTAAAAAACATAAATGTAGACTTATAAATTATAACAACAATAACAAAGTTAAAGACAAACAACTAATTTTTAACAGTGTACATAATTCAGGTTTTATACCCACTCTAAAACAAATGTGTTTCTTAAATTATAACTTGTAAATCCTAAAATATTTTAAGACTTTTTTCTTTATTATTTTTTTATTTTTTGTTATAAGTTATTTTTGTTAATGAAAATCACAAATCAACCACTGTCAACATAAGTAAAATGGCAAACTATTCAAAGCCCACTTCAATCAAAAGAAAATGCAATAAGCTTTTGAAAAAAAAAAATAAAATTAAATATATCTAATACAAAATTATCTTGTTTTTATTAAATGTGGAGCAGGGCAGTAGGTGTTTTTATCAAAGTCGCTTACCTTGTCTTGAAGCGACATCGCCCATTGCAATGTCAGTCGTTGATCTGACGTAAATAGTGCATGTGACATCACTAGTTGATGGGACAACTATCGCTTTTCATGAGCCCCAAATATTGTTATTCATTATTTTACCAGGTGCCAAGACAAAGTGCTTCGAATAAGAAAAGTGACCAACGCAACATATCACTTAATTCGAGAGTAATGAATTCACCACGCGGTGCCAAAGTTTATCTAATGCAATTCTTCAAGAGTCGGTAACGCATGCGATGTTTTGCATTGGTGGCCCTCTTATACGGTGTTCTTCGTTTATTAGTTGAACTAAAAATAAAGGGTGTTTTTTTAGGGGTATAGAACTTCGAATTGAAATAAAAGACAAGAAAATCGTTTTAAGGTCCATCAATTTGGCTTTATTGGAAGGATAATTTTATGCCATTAATGTTTAAATATGATTTCGGGCATGTGGCCGCCGCGGCTGGCTCGAATAAAGCCAATTCTACAGGTCCAATTTTCAACCACTTTTTCGAGCATATGGGGCCGTATGTCGGCAATAACGCCACGAATGTTGGCTTCCAATTCCCCTAACGTTTCTGGTTTGTTGGTGTAGACGAGCGACTTCACATATCCCCAAAGAAAATAATCCAATGGTGTCAAATCACACGACCTTGGTGGCCAATTGACAGGTCCATTCCGCGAAATTATGCGCTCATCGAATGTTTCCTTCAATAAATCGATTGTGACGTGCGCTGTGTGGCATGTAGCGCCGTCTTGTTGGAACCACAACTCATCCACATTCATGCCATCCAATTCGGGAACAAAATAGTCGGTTATCATGGCTCTATACCGGTCTCCATTAACGGTAGCTGCCTCTCCAGCATTATTGCGGAAGAAGTATGGCCCAATGACTCCACCAGCCCATAGAGCACACCAAACAGTCAGTTTTTGTGGATGTAATGGCGTTTCAAGGGTCTCATGTGGATTCTCTTCACTCCAAATGCGGCAATTTTGCTTGTTGACGTAGCCATTCAACCAAAAATGAGCCTCATCACTGAACAAAATTTTGCGATGAAAATCAGCATCGAAATCAATCTCATTTTCGGCCCATACACCAAAATCACGACGCATTGCATGGTCTCGCGGCTTTAATTCTTGCACAAGCTGGATCTTGTAAGGTCGCAAGCCAAGATCTTTGCGCAAAATCTTCCATAAAGTTGATGGACAAAGCTCCAATTGCTGTGCACGGTGGCGAATCGATTCATTCGGGTCCTCTTCAACACTTTGCTCTACAGCGGCAATTGTTTCTTCGGTGCGCACTGTTCGACGTCTCTGCGGATGCGTATTATCACATAGAGTAAACGTAGTGCGAAAACGATCCATGGTTAACCGAATTAATTGCTCTGATGGACGATTATGTCGACCATAAAATGGACGGAGCTCACGGTAAACTTCGCGAACTGAACCATTATTTTCGAAATAAATTTGCACGATTTCCAAGCGTTGTTCTTTTGTCAACCTGTTCGTGATGAAATGGCAAACCAAACTGAACATAAATGACATTAGAGTTGCCAGATTTGACCACAAAATGCCAGTTTTATCTCTATTCGAAAAACAAACCTGTAAAAAAAACACCCTATATTATTTTACCATTTTCAGATATTGCACACTTTATAATTGTAAGAAATCTGATATGCCTTTGTAGACAACACACGCATAAGGTGAAAAGCTTTTATCATGGATAAAATGGGCACGTATACAACCCACTTTTGATCCTTTTTTTTCACCACATTCTATAATTTTCACCACACCCCTTAATATACGAATAGTCTAGTATGAATCCGGGATGTTTCACAAAGGAGCATGCGACTTGTATGGACCTCGCCATAGTTAAAAGGTGAACCTCTTAGAACGGGACAACGCAACTTTTTTGAGTCGCGCGACTAACTATTTGCCCAAATTTTTGATAATTGATGGTTACCGGAGAAGCTAATGATTTATTACAATAAAGTAAATGAATTTTTGTGTGTACTAAGAGGAAGTGTCGTATAGGGAAAATCACTAGTTCTCAACAAACGCGTCTTTAGTAAACATATTATATTATCAATTCGTAGCATATATCGATTCAGCAAAACTTGTTTACTAAATTTCACTAACTTTAAATTCTAGTCAATTTGAATTTCTAATTACATCAAAGTTATTTATCACAGAAAACGTAACTTTTCATCCGCATCAAATAAACAAATGAAGTTTTAAAATATTACAGAAAAATTACAACTATTGCACAGCAATGGTTCACATTAACAATAAAGCGTCCACAATTTTGATTGCTCTCTCGCAAGCGACAAGTTCATATTTCGTTTCAAAGGAAATTTCAAATTTTGAAAATAAGTTTCAGATTGTTATTTTATTCATACATCGATAAGAGCTTACAAAAAAAATCGGCTAGTATTTATTACGTGAATACCCTGAAGTCAACTGCCAAACTGGTTAGTAAACAAACATTCTATTTCATTGCCTAGGATTTCGTGGTCTTATTTATACCAGTTTGAGCGACTTCAACGTTTCCGCTATCATAAGCAGCAACAACCCTCTAAAATTGTCGATCCATGCATACGCGAGCGAAAAGGAAAACAATTCAATGTTCGGGCCAGTGTGACCAGGTGATAGAAAAAAAGAGGCTAAATCGAAAAAAAAAGGTTATAAAAGGCTAAAATTAAGAAAAAAAGAATCTAAAAAAAGTCACAAATTTTTTTACGCAATCCATTCCAAATTTTTTATTTTAGTTTAAACTATTTGCATAAAAAGCTGTAGACATAACGTAAAGGAACTATTCTTGTGTCAACACATATCAGGCACATTTTCCTTGACTAGGAAATACATACTATAGAAAAATCACTACAAACTAATTAATTTTATTATATTTTCTTCGTCTGATGGATCAGAAAAGCTTGAGTCTGCGTACAAAGTTTGGGTATTTATCATAAAGATGAGATATTCTATAATTTCAAAATCTGTGCAACATTTGGATAAGCGTTTTAACGAACATCTAATATTAAGCAGCGAGCTAAGCATTTTAATTTTTAATCTGATCTGAATTTTTCTGGAACGATTTTCCGTCATCTCTTGTCAATTTTGGTTAAGAGACAAACCGGTTTCGGCGTTGTGCCATCTTCAGTGTCTTTCTTCGTTCTAATCTGATCCTTAACTTAGTTTTTAAAATATTCATGGCACTAAAAGTTCTTACAACCTCCGCATTACTGAAAGGTAATACCAAAAGGTTAAATACGAATTCGACCAGTTCTAAAAAGGGGGTACGTTTAATGAATTTTTATGTTCTCGAACTTCCGCCCAAAATTCAATGGTAGAGGTCACACTTGTCCATTGTACGGTTATTAGCTTTCACCACTGCGGCTCAATTAATGCTACTTGACTTGGAGAATACCTAGACTTTTCTTCTTGAAAGTGAAATGTATCTTTTGTAAAGAGTTCATATTATCAGGTCGGCGATGTCGCAATTGGGTTACAACTCCATCAAAAATAGTTGACAATTTTTACGTATAATTGTCTGTATTTCGTCCTCAATACTAGCTTCATTTGACTATAAATTTATATATTCCTCGAAGTTGTATGACAAATATGGTGTTGGGACCAGAAAAGCTTTGGAGTAAAAAAAAAGGCTAGAAAAAAGCAACGAACCTAAAACCAAAATTATGAGGCTAAAGGACAAAATAAAAGGCTAAATCTAGCCTCGAAGAGGCTAACCTGGTCACACTGATTCGGGCAGCAATCGTTCAGTTAACAACGCTGTCCTACATTTAATTTCCTCTTCAACTAATATTCTGCGATCATGTACGTACGTGCATGTCAACAAAATTACCCTTGTTTTTTGCGACGTCGCTACTGCAAAACGGCGTACCAGCGACGCAAAAACGAGTAAGCAGTGCTCAAATGAAGCCACGAAAAAAAGTGAGAACGAAACGATGATTTGTCAAAGCAATTGAGTAAGTAAATAACATTTCTTTTTGGAATAATTAAAGTAACCTTTTTCTGATGAAAACGTTTTTAACAAATTCATAAAAAAATATTGAATTGTTTCTATTTTCCAGGGTTGATTTATTGTGATTGTGAAATGCAGTTTTCATAAATTAAAAAACAAGGAATGACGATATACGAGGTGTGTTCAAAAAGTATCGCGAATTTTGAATTTTCTCTGGTTACGTATATTCGAATTTAGAATTTTTTGTGGCGTTATGTTGGTACTCATGTCTCTCACTTATGCCGACAAGCTCGGCCATTTTGAATGTTCAGTTAATTGTTGACAGCTGCTTTTCTTGCACGTGTTTTGGATCGTCTTCGATTTTTACCTATTTTTTTTACCAAAATTGCTCAATTGTGACCAAAAACAGCATCGCATGAACATTGCTAATGAGATGTTAAACTCTGTCCGCGACGACCCAAATTTGCTCCAGAGGGTCATAACTGGTGACAAATCGTGGGTTTATGGTTATGACGTGGAAACCAAAGCTCAATCATCTCAATGGAAGCTGCCGCACGAACCAAGACCGAAAAAAGCGCGCCAAGTTCGGTCGAATGTGAAAGTTTTGCTGACAGTTTTCTTCGATTGCAGGGGCGTGGTGCATCATGAGTTCTTGCCACAGGGAAGAACGGTCAATAAGGAATATTACCTGCAAGTTATGCGCAATTTGCGCGAAGCAATCCGTCAGAAACGCCCGGATTTGTGGAAGAACGTAAATTGGCTTTTGCACCACGATAACGCCCCTGCTCACGCATCGTTGCTTGTGCGCGACTTTTTGGCCAAAAACAACACACTAATAATGCCGCAGCCACCGTATTCCCCAGATCTGGCCCCCTGTGACTTTTTTTTGTTCCCTAAACTGAAGAGGCCCATGAAAGGACGACGTTACGCTTCTCTTGACGAGATAAAGATGGCATCGAAGGAGGAGCTGAACAAGATACAAAAAAATGATTTTTTGAAGGGCTTCGAAGATTGGAAAAACCGTTGGCACAAGTGTATAATATCTCATGGGGATTACTTTGAAGGGGACAAAATAGATATTCATGAATAAATAAATAATTTTTGAAAAAACACAAAATTCGCGATACTTTTTGAACACACCTCGTACGTACAATAACAAGGTGGTTAAAATAGCACTTTTAAAAAAATTACATTATTAAATTTTCCATAGAATGTTTCAAGAAAATTTTAAGATTTCTGCTTGTGAAATCTATTATAAAATGCATTGAAAAAAGAACTATTTAAAAAAGAAAAAAATTAATTTCTAGAAATGTTTTTCAAGGGTAAAATCACTTACAGAGATTATATTTTTATTGGAATTTGTTTCAATTGTTTAATATAGTGAAGTAATATTTATTTTGATATACACATATTTTATATATGATTACTGAATTTTCAATTAAGTAGTGTGTAATGTAATTTTGCAAATTTTCGGGTATTTCTCAACCCGAAACACAGTAATTGGTATGATACTGATGCATAGGCTAACTAGTATGACGGCTAGTATGATACCAGTGTATCTACTGACTAGTATGTAAACTGATATGATCATGGTGTATATACGGACTAGTATGTTGAATGGTATGATCTTGATGTATATAATGACTAGTATGCCAATTGGTATGGTGCTTACGCAGAAGCGGACAATTGCCATCTCGTAGGACATCGCCGTGCTAAAAATACCATTTGCTAACATGGAAAAATTACAGAACTCGAACTAGTTGACGGTAGTGACAAAATACTTTTAAGTCACAAAATTGTTTGAAGTTCCAGCTAGTTAATGAACATAGATATATTTTTTTTGTAATTTTTACCCTAGTTTTTAACCAGAAAGTTTGATTGCATTGTATTGACTTTCCTGCATGGTTTGAAGTCAATTCCTTGCTGTGATTCTGCTATAAAATAAATGTGCCAAGTCTGTGAGGTCAATTGATGTGGTCTGTCCGTGTAATGCACATACACACACTACATATGTATTTATATACATTAGACTGGGAAAAAAAATATCTGAAAATTATTTTCACATTTGATTAATAAATTCAAAAGGGCTATCATTTCTACTCTAGATTTTATAGGGCCGATCTTATTGAAGTAAAAAAATTTAGCTGTAGAAAGTTTTGTAGGAAATTAAATTCCCTACAAACAAACTGCAAATGAAAATTTACGTCAGGTGGGTCGTTTGAGAGTAATCATATTTAAATCTTGTCAAGGTCGAGGTTCGGCCTGAGCCCCTCAAAAAAATGCCACTTCTTTTTTTTCGTTTATTGTGGTTAGGGCCGATGCGCAAGTCGCGTCTTCAATGGTTTGGCAGCTTTAAACAAAATCTAGATATACCGTTGAAATAAATATTATACTAATATTATGATCTGTTAAAGTCTTTTTTTTCGTCATTCTAAAAAATTCCAATATAAATTTCAACAAAATATATATATTATGTTGCTTCAGTCTAATGTACATTTCAATATCTTGTAGTGTATCTTCCCCAACAATCATTTCTGTAAATGTTTTTCAAAATAATTTAAAGTAAACTTGCTACAATAAGCGATATGTAAGCTTTTTCAGTTTTAATTTATTTGAAAGTTTCAGGTAAACTTTTTATAAACTTCAAGAAAAAACTGTTACAAATAATTTCAATTTAAAAGGGAAATGCAAATCTTTATAAAAATTCAGAAAAAACTATTTGTCAGTTTTTTTCTTTTCAACTTAAAATATTTCCAATTCTTTTCAAACAAGAATTTATATGAGAATGACGGCGAAAAGCAAAAATCATGGCTGCATCTTAACCACTTCCGCAATCTGGTAATAGTTAGTTTAAGTTGCAGCATTCAATGTATGATTAGAACTAAGTTATTATTATAGAAATACTTTATTCAGAAATATTCTAGGGACATATCTGATGAACAATGTTGCTCTGTATTAATTTTCTGTACATTCATATTTAAGCTAGAAAAAACCAAATTAAAAAATAACAGCGAAATTTTGACATATCTTCGCATGCTTTGCATACGAACAATTTTCATATAATTATTTGCAACACATAATTAGTGCAACAGTTTACCGTTAGTTCAAAACAGCAGTAAGAGAAGACAGAGCAACTCCTCGGCCATGCTCACGATTCAGCATAGTACACAAAAAGCAAGTACACACACACACAGCGTGTCTATAGTGTGAATAAGTGAATGTGTAGTGGTGTGACTTTTATGTTAAATTTTTTATATTAAAATGATTTTTTAGATTTTTTTTATTTACGGATAAAAGAACACCTCAAAATTTCCTATCTACACATATATAATTTGTATACCTTAGAATTATAGTTTAGCAGAAAACGGTTCTACATTGCATTCATCTTGTCTATTTATATATAAGATAATGACTCCAAAACTTTCAGCCGCTTTAGATGTTTGCAAGGTCAGTGATCGAAAAGCAGTGCATTTAATTATATTTGTGGTGGAAGCAGTCGGCCTTGAAGTTCAAAACTATATTATAAATAAAACGTCTATACATAATGCAAGGGAAAAAATACGAGCAGAACAGTTCAAAAATATAAAAGAACGTTTCAACAAGTACGAACTGGGTGCAATTTGTTTGCACTGGGACGGAAAGCTGTTACCAGCTCTTACTGGGAATGAAAAAGGTGACAGACTTCCAATCATAATTTCATGTGGGCGTACGGAGCATCTACTTGAAGTGCCCGCACTTAAAAGTGGAACTGGCAGAGAGCAGGCGTCTGCTGTTTGTAAAGCTATATTTGAATGGGAACTTCAAGATCATATACAAGCCTTGGTGTTCGACACAACTTCCGTAAACACAGGCCGTTTTAATGGAACCTGTACTACTATTGAACACAGTCTTCAAAAGCAGCTTCTTTGGCTACCTTGCCGTCACCACATTTTGGAAGTCGTATTAAGAAGTGCCTTTGAAGTTAAGATGAGCAAAACCGCAAGCCCAAATGGAAAAATAATTTAAAAATACATGGGGAAATATTAACCAAAATAATTACCAGTCTGGAATGGAAGATAATGATGTCAAAAAATATTTAACAGTAGATAAAGATAAAATAATTGAATTTGTGAACGATGCGATCAAAACTAAACAGCCAAGAGATGATTACAGGGAGTTTCTTCAGCTAGCACTAATATTTCTTGGCGAGACTCCACCTACACGCGAGATGGATGGCAAAAGCTATATACTGCTTAAAAATATTTTTATTTCGACGTGAATTTGATTTGGCAGTTCGTTATCTTCGTATTTTTATTGTGTGAATATATGTTGAGATGTGGTTCTTTGCTCCTTCTGCTGCACAAGCACCATACAAAGATTTCCAGCTTTTGAAAAAACTGGATTCTTTTAAAAAAAATTGATGCTGATATATCCAAAGTTGCATTACACAAATTTCAAACCCACTTATGGTACTTGAGTCCTGAACGTGCGGCTTTAGTATTTTTTGATAACAGTGTTTCTGTTGAGTAAAAGAAAGAGATGGTGAAGGCATTGAGTCGTGAGACTTTAGATGAAGATGAAGATAAACGCACCTCAATTTAGCATTAAAATGTTATGCATGTTATTGAAATCGGAATGGATCAGTTCATTTCTTCTCAGACCAACAATTTTTTTTCTTCGCTTTAAGATCAATACAGCATTTTTGAAAAATGATCCAAGTTTATGGCCTGCGGATAGTAATTTTAAAACTGCTCTTCAAATGGTTAATGACATTAACGTGGTAAACGATTCAGCTGAACGAGCGGTGAAATTGATGCAGTACTACAACCCAATGCTCACAAAAGACGAGGAACAAAAACAATATATATTGCAAGTAGTCAAAAACTATCAAAAACAGTTAGAGCAACATTGTTCATCAGATATGTCCCTAGAATATTTGTTAATAAAGTTTTTCTATAAAATAAATATTACTGAAGCATTTTTAGCATTTTTAGCAAACTTTGTGGGCTCAAGGCACGCCCAATCATTATGCAAACGATCTAAAATTTTTTATATATACTTTTTTTCTAATTTGGAATAAATCTAAGGGGTTTGCCATGTGAAAATACGAAAAAAAAAAATAACGGTAGCACTAATCCACACATGCCAAAAAGGGATTATACTTCACATACGCTTTTCCACAAAACTTCTCTAAAAGGGTACTATAAATTTATTACGAGTCTTTTGTGCGCCATGTCCCATAACTCAGCTCATCCTCGCATGTCATTTATCATCCTTTCTTGTTTCCTTTTTTCACATATTTTCGATTGTCCTTAAACTGATTTATTGCGTGTGCAAAACGGCAATCTGTCCAAATGTGTGTTCTGAATTTTTGATGTGTACAAATTAACTATTTAGAATCACATATGGTAGGTTAATACACTGCATGTCGACGGCTGAATGGAAGACCACCCTTTTCTAAAATATTTTACTAACAGAAAATATAGATCGTTCTTCAAGCAAATTCAAATGAAGTAGAGCGTTTTCATATTTTGAAATAGGATAATCGTCCACTCAACCGCCCATATAATAACTTCGGTTCCAGAGGGAAACGGATTATTGGTTAAGAATATACCTGACTTAGGTATGCTCGGTTCCCGGCGCAATAAAATCGTTCACTACCCCTATTGACGTGGCTACTGGGTTCATATCCGGAAATGTCATTTTAACCCTGTTTGGACCTTAACATCCTATTCCATCAATGGATGCGCCGATTATGCAGGGCGAAAAACTGCTTCTACAATAATAACGGAGCGAAAAAGATGGGTGCGGGTCACCAATTTCTAGTACAGTCAAATGATGACAGTCCATAAATCGAGAATATCAACCCTGATAATGTGTTTAACCGATCACGGTTTAATAGGCACTCACGGCGCTAAAATAGGCTTAAGCCCTTATGATTACTGACGCACCTGCAGATATATCAAAGAGGAAAAAAAGCATTCAGCATCTGTTATGTCAATGTCCGGCACAAAGTAGAAGGCGGATGACTACTCTCTTCAACTTGGCCAAGAAGGGGCGGCCCTGGACAGGTATACGATGTAAGTCCCGATCAGACTGGGAGGGTTTAAATGCAGGCAATTGTTGCAAATGATTGACCTGGCAAGAAAGGCGTGGAATCAAGCGCGGGGTTGCAAAGTCTCCAAGATCATGTGATATGAGGTCAACTAAACTGCTCTTATCCCTGAAAACAGAAGACTGCAGGCTCGTGATCTGCATACTTACATGGTTCTGCCTCTTGGCATTGCATGCTTATAAATAAGTTTTCGTCGGTGGCAATAGATACAGGAAATCCGGGTTGCAGAAGAAGACACTTGAGCATGTTCTGTCCTCCTGTCCTGCGGTCGCGCTGCGACTCCGACTATTAGGAGCTCTACAGCTAACAGATCTCGAAGCAGTAAGTACGATGGGACCTATAAAGCTTCTTGTTTTTGCCACGAGGATGGAGTTTTTCTTTAACGTAGTTCTGGTTCTTAACCTAACCTTACTCTCGTTCAACCGTAGAGTATAGGGTATCACAATGGGTATCAGTGGCCGAAAAATCGGGCTGATCGATTTTTTCCTAGTGTTCATTCCAGCCCTTTCAACCTAACCTAAGCTATGTTAAACATTTGAATAGTTGAAAGAAGTTTCCGCGAGGCAATCGAGCAAGAACGAACGCGAACGATTGGACAGACAAATCTATGCGGGCTTCAAAAATTTACCAAAAAGCTTACGAAATATCTGTCATAATCGCTGGAGCTCCTTGGCCGGTATGATATTTTGGGTTCAACTTGGCAATATTCGCTAGATCATTTGACAATATTCGCTCTGTTTAGTTGTTTCCGGCAGTGTGGAAAGTTGATACCTACTGGTGATATTTCCAGTCATCCCTTGTCAGACTTGTTTAAAAGACAAACCAGCCTCAGAGTTGTACCATCTTCAGCGTCATTTTTCCTTCTAAACTGTATATATTAATAGTCCAGGGCAGGCGTCTTAAAATACTTGAAAACATGGAAATATACAAACAAAAACAACAACAAAAACTGTTTACCGTCAAAACGGGTTTGCTGTTTTACAATTACCACGGGATCGCTAATCGGTCTCCACTTGATCCTTTCATCGGATTGGTGGTCTCCCGCTTCCACTGCTTCCACCGGCAGGTGCCTGAAAGAATACCTGCTGAGCTGGAGCGTAGCTGTTAAGCTATGTCTGTATACATACTTCGTTTTATCCCCATTCACCTTCAAACCCATTTTTTTCAGCTTTCATTTAGCTGCAACTAGTTGATTATTCGATAAGTTACAATCCATTCTTTTTTCCAGCGACTATTTGCTAATCGATTAACGAACTAGTCTATTATTCAGAGCTCCACCAATTAACCTACACATGATTAATTAATAAACGAGAGAATTCTAATCATTGATTATGCAAAACGATTAATCACATTTCGATTAATTATAATCCAGGCAGTGTCATTACATAGGAAACTTAGTAATCACAACCTAATTAAACATTAAATGTTTAGCTATTTTCGTGTGTATAAGAACTCGAAGTCATTGACTAAACAGAAAAATAACTAATTCAAAAAATTATTTTATTGATTAATCACTAGAAAATTGTCACTAAAAATTAATTAATCTTTAAATTTAGTCGTCAAAAAATAATCAATTAAACCGCTAGCAATTAAGATTAATAATCATTACTGAACAGGTCTGTCTTTAGCACACTCAATTCTTTGAAAGAAATATTTAAATTCGATTAATTATTTAATTAAAACTTTGATTTACATTAAATAGATCTTTATTAAATAAGCAATCAGCTATAATCTCAAGTTCAAATAAATGCGTTAGTTATAGAAAATTTTATGGTTTCAGCAACAGTTCAGTTTACATGGCAATTAAAGGATTAAAACAATTTCTCCTAATTTTTGTTTTTCAAACCGTTTGTTAAAAGCAATAAAAGTGCCGACACAAAGTAAACCGAAAATATTGTTTTGTAATTTGCAATTTACATTGGCAGTCACACACATTAAAAAGCTTAAATTACCCTGCTGGGATATTCGCTCTCTCAGTACGACATAAGTATCACTATGAAAACAGAGCTTATCTCACCTGCTCTCTGAGATCAATCTTCGGTAATCGCAGCGGACCAAGTAAGGTTACGTCGACTCTTAGGTTAAAATTATCAATATCTTGCGGTTCCAACACCAATAACAAGCATCAACCTTCAACCTAACAGACCTGCAACGCCAAGTGTCTTAAAAAAATATTAGTGGGATGATTTTGTAGGCTTAACGTGGGCATGTAAAATCGTTCACAGGACAGTCGGCCTAGTACGTGAACGCACTGGACTGAGATCCGGCCAAGCACTGTTACTTCGGCAACTGAAACTGAAAAACTGAGTACTTCTGCCGTTAATATAGCACCAGCAAAATTATTAAAACCGAATTTGCCCCAATAGCGGGGGGAGTTGAATGCGTTTTATTGTCGGAAGTGATACAAGTTTCCTTCGTCGCGATATCGAAGCCGCAACTTTCGAGAAAACGAACTTCCTTGTTAACCGCCAATGTGTAAAATTCTGAATCGACAGTGAGTCATGGGGTCCATAAAATTTAATGAAATGTGGGTAATTTTGCTCGAAGATGTGCCTTTTTAACCCTGATGAAATTGCTTCTCCGTGAGAATTTTTGACCTGCAAACTTTTAGGCACTTGTTGTTATTTTATTTTATTTTATTAATTTTTATTTTATTTTATTAATTTGGGCCCTAAGACCTCACACTTACACCTAGCAGCAATTTCAAGTGGTTAAAAAGTGAACCCACTTTTTATCTAGATTTTTACTTATTTACCGATTGTTGGTAGGATTGTAGCAGCATTATCGCCATAAATTTCTGCACGCCCCAAAGCACAACAAAATGCACGCTGAAGTGTTTTGTAGTGAACACCCCACAACATGCGGCTAAACACCAATCAATGCCGCAAATATGTTAATTTCACTATCTGACGGAAATTTATGCATGAAAAGTGCCGTAATCAAAAATGCTTTGAACGATACTCGTTTATTTTCTCACAGAAACTAAAGTATGTAAAAACAAAACAAAACAAAATAAACTTGAATATGTATGTTAACAGGAGAGCGTGTGAATGGTACAACTAAAAGTTGCTAAATAGTTAGAATATTTTGTAATTTTGCACAACTGAAATTAATGACAGCTATCAACGCCCCCGCCGAACAATAGAATTGTGGGAAACCGCGGAAGACTAACATGTTTAGACAATGACGTGAAGTCTCACAGGCTTCAGATTCTTTGGGCCGTTTTCTCAATATCCGGTTTACGCTAGCCGGAAATCTTTTTAACAGATAACCGATGAACATCTGTCAATTAAACTGCCGGTTAGCGTAAACATTGAGAAAACGGCCCTTAGTCTTTTAAATTTTCCGAGGAACCAGAACAAAAAAATCTCTCGTTCTCCATTTTTCCTTCCTCTTACAATTTTCCTCTCTCGGCCTCTCACTTACAAGTATCTTAGACAAGGCGAATTTAGTACAAGGCAGAACTATCTGATCAGCTGATAACTATTTTTATCTCAAATGTCGACACTAGACATTTTACCCTACTAAGCTTTTAACATTAGACCTACAAATTTCAAAAACAAAATACATTGAAAATGTGTGCATGTATGGTTTTAATTAGCTTCGCTTCCACCTTGTATTAAATTCGCTTTGTTCTTAGTCCTCTAAGGCTCTCTTCTCCTTCCCTCTCCTGTATACCTACCCTCTTAATGTCTTGAGTATGCTCACACGCCTCCAGAATATACTTTTATATACTTTTCTCAACAAATAAATCAATAAATATGAAAAGAGCGTTGAGTTCGTTTAAAGGAAAAATTACTATACAATTAAATTATATGATTAATCAGATTGTGATAACTCAGTATTCTGTATGATCAAATTTAAAAGATTTTAATTAAAATTAATAAAAATGTGATTATTCGGGAAATTATTTTCAATCATTCAATCTATAATAAGGGATGTGCGATTTATAAATTTCCCTAAAATTAAATTAGTTAATTAATCAGAGAAAAATCATTATCGGATAATTACGCTACGCACACAAGGTATATTAACTTTAGTCGCGTAACGGTGTTATGTAACGGCATAAACGGATCGAAATAGATATTGACTTATGTATATCAAAATCTTCAGGACGAAAAAAGAAATTTATTAAGCCATGTCCGTCTGTTAACACGATAACTTGAGTAAATTTTGAGATATTTTAATGAAACTTCGTATGCAGGTTCCTTGGCACTCATCTCCGAGCGCTATTTAAAACGGGCGAAATCGGATGATAGCCACGCCCACTTTTTATATATAGAATATTTTCGAAAATACAAAAAAAGTGATTATTCAGTACATAACACATGGTGTGTACATTAATGTTAAGGCAGAAAATAAATTTTTCAAGAAATTTTTGAAAGTGGGCATGGCAGCGCCTACTTTTGATTAAGTAAAATTTAGAAATAATATTAATCATAAATCAAAAACCATTCAAGATACCGAAACGAAATTGAGCACACATATTTATATTAGTACAAGGTATGTTCCAGAAAAAAATGGGCGAAATCGGTTAAGAACCACGCCCACTTTTATATTAAAGTTTTTGAAAAGGATCATATATACGTTTAATAATAATAACTTTGCGTACAAAAGCTTTATATCATTTATATTTCACTTTCAAAGGGTCTGTGAACGAAGAAAGTCGAAAAATATAAATTGTTTTAAATGGGGGTGGCCCGCCCCTTTTATAGTGGAATGTTTCACAAAACTTTTTATGCCATAACTCCGGCAAAAATTCATTTATCAATACGATATGAACGACGAAAATGTTACATATATGAAGGGAAATATTTTTTGTAAAAATGGGCAAAATCGGTCAACGGCCACCCCCAGTTTTTTAACATAGTTCTAAAAATTTTGTTTGTAAAATGTAAAATGCGATATTTTTAATACCATGCAAGCTATATCAATAAGATCTTGCACACATTAGAAGCTTTTTTAGTAAAATTTAACCGAAACAAATTTTGTGAATTTTTGGGAAGTAGGCGGGGCTCCGCCCACTTTTCAGCATAAAAATTCTGTTATTTTTAAAGACGATTGTTTGTAGTTGGAACTAGATATTTCAATCAAGATTGGTCACCTGCTTCTCAATAGTATGTAGTATACTCCTGCCAAAAATTAAGCAAATTGGATAACACACAAGTAAACTATCCGGGCAAGATGTTAATACCCGACTGCAATAGGGAAGTTACATACCATTTTTGGTTTGCATACCTTTTATAAACTTGAAATGTTTGCAAGTATTAGAAGAAGAGAGTGGACCATCAGTCAGTAAACTGCAATAGTAAGGACGATAAGCTGAGTTAATTTAGCAATGGCCGTCTCTCCGTCCGTCTGTCTATTTGAACGCAAAATTTTTCAAACATAAAATTCGCATGTGTTGGTATTTTGAAAAAAATGCGGCTAGCAGTTGTTGGTAGGGAAGCTTTTTATATACAAATAAATTAATGGCGGCGCCGTGGTGTGTCGGTAGTGTTGCCGGCCTACCACAACGAAGGTCCAAGGTTCGAGTCCTGGGGCAGGTAACATCAAAAGTGTTTTGAAAAAGTTTTTCAAAACGGGGTCGCCCTCGACAGTGGTTTGGCAAACTTTTCGAGTGTCTTTCTGCTATGGAAGGCTTCTCAGCAAAAATGGATCTCCTTTGTAGATGCCGTTCGAAGGCGGCAAAAATCTGTAGGTCCTGCCAATTTGTAGGAAAAAAATTCAAAACGGCACACCACAAATTGGAAGGGAAGCTCGGCTCAAAAATCTCTTAAGAGGTTTATGATAATATACCTGTTGTATATGGCGCCATCCATTTATATTTTTTTACCTTTCATGAACATGAAATGGCATTGTGAAGAATTCGATGATTCCTTGATTATCAATCCTGGGTTCGATATAAAGTCAAATAAACACACGCACAGATATTGTAACTAATATCTAGTTTTATTTACTAGTAATAAACCCAATACAAATTTAGGAGTTTGGTAACCTCACAGTAGTTCACTGTTCAACGCTTGAAAATAAACTGATCAACTTGCCTTGCTTGGTCACCGCCTTATATAGTCCAACAGGGTGCTTGCCTTCGCACCGAGAACTGTTTTGATTGTTCGCTCTTCGTGTTCTCGAAGGGTCGGTGTTATTTATTGACATCTCCTCTTTGCCTTGTATTCGCAAACGTTCGGGCCATCTCTCTTCCTCTTCCTAGGAACACGCTTGGATGCATAAGAGTAG
Source organism: Merzomyia westermanni (assembly GCA_949987695.1). Lineage (NCBI taxonomy): Eukaryota > Metazoa > Arthropoda > Insecta > Diptera > Tephritidae > Merzomyia > Merzomyia westermanni. The sequence goes on from OX465290.1 coordinate 49,450,456, forward strand.
CCATCGTCATCTCTGTTGTGTTTAACTAGTGGTGGGAGTGTTATTGAGTTAGCGATAGTACATGTTTGAGAAGAATCGCCACACTACCCTCCACCTAAGTCTGATCGTCCCGATCAGACACATTTCCCAAAACAAACGCTGCTAGACGGGCAATGGTTGGCACCGCTTTATTAAACCTCATTTCCCCCAGGGATTGAAAGTCCGACATCAATCCTTTTCTGTAGAGATTCCCACAATGCATTACACTGTCACACATTCCAACCATTTTGTCTGGCACCGCATAGATTTGTGCCTTCAATTTCGTGCCCAGTGGTACTTGGCAAATACTCCTGCAACTCATTTCTTCAGGATTCCTTTCCATTCCCTCATGCTCAGTGCACTGTCTCACTTTATTCACTAAGTTGCGTTGCTTCCTCGGACCATGGCTCGTCTTTTATTCTCAGCACACTTTGCACACTTAGTAATCCATTCCCTCACAGTTTGTCTGCAACCGATCCAATAAAACCGCCGCTTTAGCACTTGCGGCGCTTTGTTCTCCTTTAGTCCTTTCAACACACGTGCCACATCTGGATCTTCCTCCTGGCCTTAACAAATCTTCTTCAGGAGGTGCCTGTCCATGAAAGCCAATGGTCGAGGAGCTACCTATGCCTTACGAGGCTCCTGTTGCTTCATCTTCAAGATCACTCTCTTGGTGGTATAGCCACTATTGTGTCCAAAGACCAGAGGAACTTCTTGGCCGTTGTAAGTTCCTTACGTTGATGTGAATGTCTCTCTCAGCCAAGAAAGCGACGCCAATGATGACTTCATCGACGATATTCGCTACCAATCAGAACCTTACATGTCACCACTACCAGGACTTGCTTGCTTTCACCAGTAACTGTCCACAACTCAGCTTTTTGCAATCGTCTCACCGTCCCGCTGACCAAGTCACTCCGAATGATGGAATGTGATGCACCAGTATCCACAGTCAGCAAGCGCTCTTTCCCGTCCACGTAGCCTTCAACAGCAACATTACTCGCTTTCCGTCCGAGCTGTGACCCAAAGATTATGGGTCATTCATCTTGCTCATCTTCTCTAGCTTTGCGTTTACGTCCACTTGAATTGGCGGGGTTACTGGAGCCAGAGCCGCAATAACGAGCTATGTGACCAGATTTTCCTCACTTAAAGCGTTTGATGCCACCATAATTTTTCTGTTGCTTTCCTCTCAATACTTCCAGCATTGTGTCTATCCAGTCTGACCTTTCTACCCCCACGCGGTGAGCTTTGTACGCCGGCTTACTTAATAGCGAGGCTGTTTCCTGCGTTAGAGCATGTGATACCGTCTCAGCAAATGATCTCTTTGGATTTGCATATGTGGTTCGCTTCGTCTCGACATCACGTATTCCATTTATAAAGCTTTGGATTTTTACCCCTTTGAGCCAACCTCTCGATGTCCGATGCGGATTCCTGCAATGTCGCATTAGGTTTCTGGAAGCGATTCTGTAGTTCTATTTGGTATATCTGTTTTCGATGTTCGCTACCATAGCGTCTCTCAATGCCTCATAATTATTTCGTTCGCTTTCAGGAATAGTCTCCAAGATTTCAGCTGCAGGACCTTTCAGTGCCACGAATAGTGCAGCAACTTTGTCTTCCGTGCCCCAATTCTTCACAGCTGCCGTCTTCTCAAACTGTAGCTTGAATACCTGGAAAGGAACAGAACCGTCAAAAGATGGGGTTTTTACCTTGGGAATACTAGTTGAAGCAGTTGGACGATTTAGTTGCAATTCCTGGATGCGTCCTCTCAAAGCAACCACCTCAGCCTCAATGTTGTCCTGGAGTTGTGTAATTTTTGCATCTTGCACTTCTAGTTTTGACGTAACCCTCTCTTCCTGTTCTTCCAACTGCGAATACATTTGTGTCACCTGCATGGATATACGCTCCTCATGTGCTTCTAATTTTGACGACATTCGTGACTCCTGCTCTTCTAGTCGAGATGTAATACGTATCTCCTGGTATTCAAGTTGAGATGGCATGCAAGTATTCTGCTCTTCCAGTTGAGATGTCATATGTGTCTTTTGTTCTTCCAACTGTGTTGAAATGCTTGATGGCATCTGAGTCAATACAGCCAACAACGCGTTAGTGTCCACGCTTGCGATTGAAATTGTAGGCTCCTTCTTCTCTTCCATTTTGTCGATGCTTCTTCCACAAAATGAAACACATAATTGTCAACGTTAATTCCTTCAGCTTCCATAGCCTCTCGCAATCGTGACTGTAGCTCTGATTTATTGCCTGTTGTATTCAATCCACGTTGTTGCAGCTCATTTTTGAGTTGCTGGATCTTCAGCTCATTCAACTTAGCCATGTCCTTGTTATCCTTGAAAACTCTCGGTATTTACTTAACAATATCACTTCTGACACAAATTGCGACGAATTCGATGATTCCTTGATTATCAATCCTGGGTTCGATATAAAGTCAAATAAACACACGCACAGATATTGTAACTAATATCTAGTTTTATTTACTAGTAATAAACCCAATACAAATTTAGGAGTTTGGTAACTTCACAGTAGTTCACTGTTCAACGCTTGAAAATAAACTGATCAACTTGCCTTGCTTGGTCACTGCCTTATATAGTCCGACAGGGTGCTTGCCTTCGCACCGAGAACTTTTTTGGTTGTTCGCTCTTCGTGTTCTCGAAGGGTCGGTGTTATTTATTGACATCTCCTCTTTGCCTTGTATTCGCAAACGTTCGGGCCATCTATCTTCCTCTTCCTAGGAACACGCTTGGATGCATAAGAGTAGCCATCTTCATCTCTGTTGTGTTTAACTAGTGGTGGGAGTGTTATTGAGTTAGCGATGGTACATGCTTAAGAAGAATCGCCAAAGTATTATAACTTTGGTCCGATGTTTGTAAGTATGAGAAGAAGAAGAGATGGACCCACCAATAAGTATATCGAAATGATCAGGGCGCTTAGCTGAGTCGATTTAGCCATGTCCGTCTGTCCGATCGGAGCAACACAACGCATAGCTCCCACACAATCGATAGTTTCGATCGGACACTTAAACCCGTGATGCGTATTCATGAAAGGTATAAAGTCTTCGGCACAGTCGAAGGCAGGCCTTTTCTTACTCATAACAGAAGTGTTTTTATTAAAAACAATCAGCTGGCTTTATAATACGAACTGAAAAGTATTAAAATAGACCTGACACCCACCAAACCATAGGACGGTTCTCGTGGCACTTGACCTTTCAAATGCATTTCACACTCCTTCGAGACCTGGAAGAGACACCGCTCCATGCCGGCCTTAAAAGGTGCACCGCTAATTACTTCAATGGTCGACAGGCATCAGTCAAATTCGGGAACAAAAAATCTAGGCCACGAAGAATAAAACAAGGGTTGCCGCAAGGTGGTGTTCTCTCTCCCCTTTTGTTTAATTTCTATATTTCGATACTTCCCCCACCACCAGAGGGAGTCTCTATTGTTTCCTACGCTGACGACTGCACGATAATGGCCTCGGGCAAGGGTCCCTCCATTGACGAACTCTGTTCTGGAATTAACAGTTACCTCCGAGACCTTTCCAGCTTCTTCACCGAGCGAAAGCTGACCCTATCTCCGACTAAATCGACGGCTTACTACTGTCAACCACCTTAAAATCTTGTCAACTACCCTAAAATCTTGGGTGTAACGTTTGACAACGGCCTCACCTTCACTGGTCATGCCACCGCAATAGCTTCAAAGGTACAGAGCCGCAATAAGATCCTCAACTCAGAAAGATAAAGAAACATTGCTTGCTACATATAAGGCTATTGACCGACCGGTTATTGACTACGCTGCACCCATATGGTCGGCCAACCTTGCTGACACCAATTGCAGGAAATTGCAAGTCTGCCAAAACAACGCCATCAGAACTGCTACAGGATGTCATCTGAGTCTCACTTCCATCAAGAGGAAAAATTGCTCAATGTTCAAGAGTACGCGGAACACTTGAGTAGACAGTTCCTTCTCAACTGTCATAAACCCAGTCATCCAAATCGACATATATTGGATGTAGCCCCGCCCCCCCGAGGCATTAGGAGACATCTTCGTAAGCACTACGATGAGATCCGGCACCACATCTCTTTGCCGTTTGATCTGCGAGACCATAGACGGGCTCTAAATGACCCCCACACTGAGTCGGTATATATCTCCCTCAGATCTCGGCCTGTGAATCCCGTTATCAGTACTCAGTACTGAATTGGCTGAAGAGGAGCGTGTACTTCCGAAGGAGACTAGAGTCATGCTAGCACAACTTCGCTCTGGATATTGTAATAGGTTAAACTCTTACTTATCCAGACTGAACCCCAACATACCAAACACATGCCCTGCATGTGGTATGTCCCCTCAGGATACCAAACATCTCTTCTCCTGTTCAGTCGAACCCACTCTTCTAACACCTACATCACTCTGTTCCAACCCTGTGGAAACTGCGCGTTTCCTCGGACTTCCGTTAGAAGAGCCTGATGACAATTTAGAGTGATCGAGCCCATTGGGCATGGCGAAGCACTGTTAACAACAACAACAACAAAATAGACCTGTGTAAATTGGTATGCCATAATAGATCACTACTAGATATATAATGTTCGGTTCCACCCGAACTTAGATTTCTTACTTGTTAGAGTTTGTGTCTGTCTATCTCTATGACGTATGATTTAATATACCCTTTATTTCGATGACTCGAATGGACCGATTTTGCAAAGGAAAGCTTAGGCCCTTGCTGAGTTGGAAAAACGGTGGAGGATGTCTAGGCCAACTTTGTTGTTTCCAATTAACACTGATTAACTATGATTTTGTATACCAGACCTCTCAAAAATTAAATTGATCTATGCTACCATTTCGACTTCGGTTTCTGCCATGATAAAAATCAATTTTAAAGGTAACTGATAGCTCAACTCGTAACAACCTTTACAAGCGAAAAGCAAAGCAATTAAAGTTAATGGGAAAACTCTTGGAGTGTTTTCAGTTAACTTTCCTGTATATGTATATATGTATATTAGACTGGGCTAAGAAACATTTTTAAATTATGTTGATATTATTTATTAGAAAAAAATACTGTAAAAGTTTCTTCAGGTGAGCCGTCCCAATTAATCAGGCTTTAAATATTTGCATGTTTTTTTATTCATGTTTTGATTTCAAAATATGCTAAAAAATCAAAAGTAAATAAAGAGAGAATATCGTCAGATAGTTAGAATCGACCACTTCCGATTTAAATGAAATTTGGTGGGCAGTTTCCTTTTATCATAAAACGAAGTTCTGGAAAGTTTTAAATTTTTTTAAGCTAACACTGCGCGCTACTGTTTTCAAATTTCTAATTTTAGAAAATATTAAATTGAAAAGAAATTAAAGTTCGCCATTAAATTTTGGACTCAATTTTTTTGTTTATGCCTCTGATATATCTAAAGATGTCCTAAAAGGGTGTTTTTTTCAAAAATATGAATTTTTGAGTTTTGGCATAAATTCTTTTTTTATTTTGTGTTTAATTTAACTTGACGAGAAAGTTAATGACACTGTTAATCATGCACAACTCATTAACGACCTGGAGGATTCAAACCTTCCCCCCTGTCTAAAGCGGTGGACCGCCAACTATCTGAGTGGCCGGCAGTCATCGGTTGAATTTAGAGGCGAAAGATCAAAACCACGTATAATTAAGCAGGGGGTGGTGTCCCCGCTTCTGTTTAATTACTACATATCGAGGCTCCCTTCCCCACCAGAAGGCGTCTCGATCGTCTCCTAAGCCGATGACTGCACGATCCTGGCGACTGGACCCTCCGTTGATGAGCTCTGCTCGAGAATTAATTCCTACCTTCCAACCCTTTCCAGTTTCTTCGCTGCACGGAACCTGACATTGTCACCGACCAAATCCTCGGCCACCTTATTTACGACGTGGACAGCGCAGGCGAACATGGAATTAGACGTCTACGTCGACGGCATTAAGCTTCCAACTGTCCCAAAATCTTAGGGGCTACGTTTGATAACATGTTCAAATACGGTGCTCATGTAGCCGCGGTTGCCACCAAGGTACAAAGCCGTAACAAAATCCTCAAGTCACTAGCTGGCAGGGGAAAGACAAAGAACCGTTACTGGCAACGTACAAGGCAATCGGCCAGCCGGTTCTGAGCTACGCGACACCAATATGGTCGCCGGGGTCAGCAGACACACATTGAAGGAGGTTGCAGGCCTGCCAAAACACCGCACTCAGAACTGTTACGGGGTGCCTCCTTATGTCTCCTGAGCACCATCTTCATAACGAGGCAAAAATGCTCGATGTCAAAGAGCACTGTGAGATGTTGACCAGACAATTCCTGTTCAACTTCCATAAACCGCAGCACCTGAACAGGAACCTGCTCAACGAAAATCCGCCTCCCAGGAGAATTAGAAGTCACCTCCGCAAGCACTATGACGACCTCATCCACACGGAGTGGGTAAACTCCTTTGTCAGGTCTCGTCCAGTGAATGCAGTCCTACAGGCACAAGCCCCACCTGTTGCCGACGAGGAACGCGAACTGCCCAGGGAGACAAGAGTCACGCTGGCTCAACTTCGTTCTGGATACTGTAACAGACTAAACTCTTACCTATCCAGACTGAACCCTGACATGCCAAATGTCTGCCCAGCATGCGGCGTGTCTCCCCACGATACTAACCATCTGTTCATCTGCTCAACTGGGCCCACTCTTCTAACACTAATTTCACTCTGGTCCACCCCTGTTCAAGCCGCGAGGTTTCTTGGACTTCCGTTAGAAGAGCCTGATGACAGTGTTGGATGAGAAGTGACATCCTAGGCAGGTTAAGTAGTCGCTACAACAACAACAACAGAAAGTTAACAAATTTTTTTAAAAAATTTTTTGGCCAAAAGTTCATATTTTTGAAAAAAAAAACTCCCTTTGGAAAATTTTAGGATATCTTAAGATATATCTGAGGAATAATACACACAAATTTTAGTCCAAAATTTATTGGCGAATTTAAGCTTTTTCGATATTTAAAAATTTTAGATTTTCTAAAGTTAGAAAGCAAACTTTTTTTTTCAAAATATTTTTTCTTCATACCTCTAAGTACCAAAGTTTTTTTCAAAACAATAGGGCCCGAAATATTGGACAAATAAGCTTCACCAAACAGAAAAAAAAGAAAAAAGTGAAATTTCGAATTTGCGTATCTTTGTTTTATGATAGCAGGAAGCTGCGCACCAAATTTTATTCGAATCGGAAGGGGTCGATGCCAAATATCTGACGATTTGACATGGAAAGACCCATATAAATAAAGATCCTTAAAAGGAATTGACTGCTACAAGCGAATCCGATATTAGATTTTCCCTACTGGCTAATGTTCAGTCTTAACCAAAAAAAACATAGCCAGTACTTTGTTTTCGTTTTTTGAGGTTAGAGCCGTTAGGCAAATTCCGATAGCCGATTTATATTAGTTTATATGTTTTGTCAATTTTATAGCGAAGTTGAGATCAATCCTATAAAATCGAGTTATAATGTCGAAAAAAAAATGTTTTGCCCCAGTCTAATGTATGTCTGTATAAAAAATGTATCAAAGGGAAAACGAAGCTTACTAGCGCTCACACAAAATTTGCGAAATTCGAATGAAAGCCGTTTTAATTGTGATTGAATCTCATTTTACTCACGTTCGAGTAAGTTTTAGATTTTTATTGACAAAACTATTTGCTATTAATTTAAATTTTATTATTTTAATCCCTATAAAATAAATAAATAAATACATATTTAACTTAAACTAACTTTGTGTCGAGTTGAAAAGGCGTAAAAACAAATAGCTCAGTTTAATATATCGTATTTACACTATTATCATGCATGCCTCCAAGTCCATTTTGGGGGCTCAATTGAAAAAGTCCAATATGCCATTCAAGATTTCTATGGCAAAATCATTTTCGGCTGTCGCTTCGGATTTCTTTTTCTTTTGTTTGCGCGCTTTTTTCGATTTTTTCGTAGACTGCGCTGTAGTCACATCAGATGCGGCAAGCGGGGGTGCGGGAGTTACAATAGTATCTTCACCAATCGACGTTCCGGTATTCGGCACACTATCGCCCTGAGCCGCTTCACTACCACCTTCTTTGCTCTGTGCTACGGTATCCTTGCGATCGGTAGCGCGTGTAGCGGGTGACGCAGCTGCAATGGGGGTAGTGCTCGCTGCTGATGCTGTTGCAGGTTTTTCATCGTCATCATCATCTAATTCGTCAATTATGCCCGCTAAGCTGAAGCCGCCATAATCAGCATCGGCTGGAGCTTCATCGTCATCATTCTCTTCGGCTTCTTCTGTAAAAGTAATTTTAGTTTCAAAAAACGTTGCGAAATTGCGATGCCCAATTATTTGCTACCTACCTTCTTCGTCGGTTTCGTCATCCTCTTCGTCAGCTTCTTCCGGCTCGTCATCGTAGTCATCATCGTCATCATCATCATCGCCACCAGCTGTAGTTCAATATTGTTTCTATTAAACTCCTATAGGTAATTTATAAAATTTTCTCACCTCCGAAGCCAAAAATGTCATCATCATCTTCGTCCTTATTCACCTCTGTGGGCAGTGGTTCCGCTTCAGCCACCTTCAAGCCCTCTGGACCGAATTTGAAACATGAAACGCGCAAAGCAGCCTCTACTTCATCTTCGGCACGTAGTTCGAAACCCAAGCAAGCCTTAAAGTCATTTTTGGCTTTAGATAGGCCATAAACGCGTCCACAAAACTTAGAATAACCACCTGGTAGTCCAACACAAATAGGTTTTGCGCGCTTGCCTATAAAACAACAACAAAAAATTAAATTTACACTCTCAATTTGTATTCGCCTATTTTCTCACTCACCGGAAATAGTACGTGTGGCCAATGTAATATCGCCATACTTAATCGACACCGACATACGCTCGTTACCCAAATAAGTGATTCGCGCGCAGCCCGGTCCACGCACAGGTATTATTGGCAAATTGAATTGTCGACAACAATCGCAGTGATCATCATTACATTTACAATATTTGCTGAGTGGACTAGGATCGTCTTGATTCTGCAGCGTAGTCGCCTCTGCCACTGTCGTACCTGCTGTCGAACTGTTTATAGCAGCTGCGGCTGGTGTTACAGGTACAGGTGCAGATGTAACCACCTCGACGACTTCCCCAACAGCCTCATTTGTCTCCGGAGCAGCTGCTAGCGACTCATCTGCCTGATCGACGACTATTTCTTCCGTTAGCTGTGTGGTTTCATCAGTACCTGGACCTGATGCACTTTCTGAATTGAATGCTTCGGTTTGCCCTGGTACAAGTGGCGCAACATTCGGATCGATTTCTTCAGGCGGCAAATTGAGACGTTGGAAGGGTTGAGAAATTTTGTTCGCACGTTGAAAAACTGTTTTTGCGTCAGCACATATGAAGCCCATTAGCACGGCTAGAGCAATGCGGAAGAGAATGTCTTGATAACGCATGCTGAACAGGCGATGACGAACGAGAGCTGAAATGAGAGAAAAAGAACTCTGTTACAAATACAGCTTATGTTTGATTCTTTGAGCCACAGAAATAAAAAATGTTTAGCATATTTCTCTGTAGGTCTGTCTGTTTGTATGCGCATGACTTAAAATCTATTGCGTGGAGCTAGGCGGCATGCCTTGTAGTACCAGGTTTTCTTAGTATCCTTTGGTCAAGAGATGGGTGAAAGAATACTTTAGCTGTCTGTCGTGAACCAAACTAGTCCGGGACCCCGAAAAGTTAATATGAGAAAAAAACCCCTGCGCGAGTCTAAAAAATTGGTGTATGGCACCATGAAATCCGACTATAAATGCCGTAGATATGAAGGAGAATGTACTTGGGCGACTTCTAGAAGGGTTCAAAAACGGCGAGCTTTGTTTTTTGCCTGTAAGGTGAGGCGCTCTAAGGACCAGCCTTCCTTTTAAGTGTCTGGATATTGCAGAAACAAACCCATTACATAAATTCCGAGCCAAAAAAGACAAATTTGTTTAATGAAAATACGCCAAGGCGAAATTGTCAAAGTCATGGCGTTGGTGTAGCAACGTAGCTAAATTATGTAAAATAAAAGCAACAAGAAGGTCAAATCACTGAAAGTCATGCGAAAGGTATTCAAATAATGATTAACTTTTAAACCAGAGACGGAAGTATACAAAGAAGCGGTGAAATTTTATAACTGCTTCATATGTATTATACATACATACATACAAACGTGCATCAGTTTTTGCATACAAATATACAAATATATGTACATTAGGGTGTTTCGATCACAAAATATGACTCTAGCAATGTGGGTCTCTAATATTAATTAGTATTAAAGTTAGAATTTATTTTAGTAAAATTCTTATTTTATTAATTTAATATTTATTTATTTTTTATTAAAATTTCACTTTAGAAATACCCCTGTGTCCTTCTGTGCCCCGACAATAAAATAACAGAACTTGAATTAGTGAAATCAGTCCAGTGGAACGTCTGGTTTGCTCAAACAAAGATATGGGCTCTAATTTTATAAATATTATATTCTATATGTCGTACAACCCATCGGTCAGATATACGGTAATCAATTAGTTAATCCCATATATTAAAAAATGGCGCACCACCTTTATATTGTTATATCGCAATAATTTATTACAATTTTCTAATGAAAGTTGAAACATAGTCTTGATCTATTTCTAAGGAAAAGTTAACTAATGTTTTTTTTTTCATTTATACAGAAGTATTCCCTAAAATTGTTTCATCTTTTTTTTATTTTCTAATTTTAGTACTGTCTACAAAAAGACAATTGCAGTTGTGATTCAGTTATCTCGATTAGCGCACCACATATCTAAATTCTTTTTTTAAAAATTTTATTTTCATCGTGTCTTGAACTTGGTGCTAAGTTTCAAGTGCCTAGGTCACCGGGAAGTTAGTTGAAAGCCGATTAAAAGATTCCCAAAATCAAAAGCATTTTTTAATAAGTTACTTAAAAAGAATACATAGATTCCAAATTTTATATAGACTTTCCATGTATCCAAAACCGTACACCTAGAGGATCTTTTGGCACTTGCATTGCACTGACACGCGGTTTTGAACTATGGTCCATGTTTCGAAAATCTTACAGAACTTGCACTTGAACAGTTTGCAGTAATAATGTTTGACAGAATTTTAACACATTGCGCATAGTAGCATATAGAAGTATTATATACATATTCAAAGCTACAAATATTTGAACCAAAGTTCTAAACTATAGACTTTGGATTGGGTTCGAAGTTGTTATTCTTACACTAGCTCTGACCATTGATTTCCGAACCATCTCTACCAATGACAGAGTTCAGAACGCGTTCTAGAGCTCTGCAGAGGGGGGGCTATTGCCACTTCGTAGGGCATCACAATGTTAAAAGTGTCAGAAAGCATTGCGTGGGGATAGACGGAGAACCAGTACCGCCTCTTAAAGTCATAGCTCTACGCTAGTTTTGAGCCAGCATCATTTACTGCAGGGACAATAACATCGAAGGATATGTGTATGGTGTTAAGCGTCATGAGCTCATACCTACATTTGCCAAACAATTATCTTTCGTAAGCTTTGATAATTTACTTAAGATCAAATGCGTAGAGCGAAAAACATTGATGCGTTATCGGTAACCCTATAAATCAGCTGATCGAACCAACATTATGAAAAACAATGCAATAGATTATTAGTGCTATAACGTAATTCCCTTTCTATAAAGTAACCTTACCGACCAATTGCATGTTAGATTTTCTCTCACGTTAAGGATGCGACTATAGCGATACGCCAACGGCACCAATGTTTTGAGCTTAACACTACTGCACAAGGGTCATTATAACACAAGAACCCGAATATCTTATGGGACACCTTCAGTTTACCAGATCGCCTCGTTTGTGGAACCTAAGCAGTTAATATGAAGTATAGCAACTTAATAACTGAACGCCTTACGAACTCTTTGCCTCAAAAGCTTAAAATAATACAAAATCCACCGCGATTAATTTTGCCCTATAAATTGTGCATATGGTCCTTTCGCTCAACTTCCTTCACTACGTTTCTTCCTGTTTTTCCCCCATTATAAAACCTTTCATTTCTGAATATTCAACCACTTTTAAATCAATGTTACAGTTAAGTTTTCCGATGTGATTAAGTTAAGCACTGCTTAATTTAATAAAAGCTCAAACACTGTCAAGTAACTCAAGGTTGTGTTTTTGATAAATAAATAAATACCAAGCCATATGAAGTACAATTTATAAACTAATACAAAAATCACTTTACGGTATTTGCAGAACTTTTCCCCCTATACAATTTGGAAAAGTTTTCGTAGTAACAAACGAATTATATTTCGCTGCCAAATAAAAATGTGTATCCATACAAAAAATACACACCCTAATGAAAAAATGTACATATGTTTGAATATACAGGGTGGCGCAAAAGTAATCCTCCTATCAGAAAATGCTATAAATTTTGCGATTGGCCCCTAAAGTCAGTTCTGTTTTAACATTTGTGTAGTAAACACAGGCGAAATACACGTTAATAAACAATGTTACGCTACACTGCTCCAGAACGCGGAATATTGCTGACTATTTACTTGACCAATAATCGGTCGGTGAAAAACGGTTGCTGCGCAAAAGTAATCCTCCTATCAGAAAATGCTATAAATTTTGCGATTGGCCCCTAAAGTCAGATCTGTTTTGACATTTATGTAGTAAACACATGCGACATACACGTTAATAAACAATGTTACGCTACACTGCTCCAGAACGCGGAATATTGCTGACTATTTATTTGACCAATAATCGGTCGGGGCCAAACGGTTACTGTGAATGGTGAGCGCTACAGAGCAATGATCAACGAGTTCTTTTTGCCGCAACTTGATGAATTGGGATTGGAAAACATGTGGTTCCAACAAGACGGTGCAACAGCACACACTGCACGTGCCACAACCGATATGCTGAACATCGGAAGCTTACTTTTGCGCCACCTTGTATTATGGCTTACTCTTGCTCTTTTATTTTGTCGTTGCTGCTCATGGTTATTGCTATTAATAACGGATAGAAAGTTTACGTTGATGACCAAAAATTAAAAAACAACAATAACTACAAGATAACAACGGTACATAAATGGTAGCAGTCAAAGCAGCAATAGGAAAGTTGAACTACAAAAGAACAAACAATAAAACCAAAATAAATGCGATGAAAAGGAGCGCACTTGTTGTGTTTGGGCTTGAATTCCATTCTCAGCAGTGCCGCCAAAAGCAAGCCAAGCCAAGCCAAGTATTATTTTCAAAATAGAACCAGTTCATAACGTTTATGATTGTCTACTTACAGAAAGTGTTTAACAAAATAGTAAAATAACAATAAAAAAAACAATAACGGTTGTGATGTCAAGACAATCATAATAATTGAAATTTGTTGAGTTTTGCTTTTTTTTTTTGCTATACTTAATTCCATGTTAGGAATTGCTTTATTAATGCATAGTAATTAGGTATCAGTCGAATAATATTGTTAGAAAATTAGCAGCCTATGGGAAATAACACTTATTTCCGCCCAACTGTTACTTTCTTTTTTTTTAGAATTTCTAAATTCTTTTTCGCTTTAAATCCACGACGCGCTAACCACAAGTGGGTTAACTTAATTGAATGAGCGCATACCTAGCAGGGATGCCGAGTTTTCGACAGTAACCATCCCGGGATTTTCGGGATCTGGTTTTACAAACAAGGGATAAGTCCAGTTATTCGGATATTCGCTATTATCCAACAGGTTATGTTGAGAAAATTAAATAAATTGTTTGAAAAACTAACTGACCTTAAAATATATAACAAATAATTAAATTTAATAATTTTTTTTTTACTTTAAACGGAAGCTTTGCATTTATAACCAGAATCAAATATGTACCGATTTTTTCTCAAAATTTTTTGAATCTTTAAGCAAATGTTTGCAATTGTTGAGGGATTTGGTATGCAATTTTTAAACTTTGGTATGTTTATGCTTTTGTGAATAATGAAATATGTATTTATCAGGCCGCTAAATTCAGAAATCAATACTTTTGTTAAGTTTAAAATCCGTATTATTTCAGTTTTGTTAAAGCAATGTTACATTTAGATAAAAAAGTCTAATAATGATTAATAAAGCGAATTAAAATAGGCATGTTCGACTAATCAATCAATTAGTCCATTAATTAATTATTCACAGAAGTATCATTATCGTTAAATTAATACGAATAATTTTCACATTAATCACATTTTGATAAATTTTAATGACAATGGCCCGTACTGTTGTTGTTGTTAACAGTGCTTCGCCCTGCCCAATGGGCTCGATCACTCTAAATTGTCATCAGGCTCTTCTAACGGAAGTCCGAGGAAACGCGCAGTTTCCACAGGGTTGGACCAGAGTGATGTAGGTGTTAGAAGAGTGGGTTCAACTGAACAGGAGAAGAGATGTATGGTATCATGAGAGGTCATACACATGCAGGGCATGTGTTTGGTATGTCGGGGTTCAGTCTGGATAAGTAAGAGTTTAACCTATTACAATATTCAGAGCGAAGTTGTGCTAGCATGACTCTAGTCTCCCTCGAAAGTACACGATCCTCTTCAGCCAATTCAGGTGGCTGAGTACTGATAACGGGATTCACAGGCCGAGATCTGAGGGATATATCTACCGACTCAGTGTGGAGGTTATTTAGAGCCCGTCTATGGTCCCGCAGATCAAACGGCAAAGAGATGTGGTGCCGAATCGCATCGTAGTGCTTACGGAGATGCCTCCTTATGTCGCTGGGGGGCGGGGCTACATCCAATAGATGTCGATTTGGATGACTGGGTTTATGGCACTTCAGCGCATCCCATATCGGAAATAGGGGCAGATTTCGCTCGGTGAAGAAGCTGGAAAGGTCACGGAGGTAACTGTTGATTCTAGTACAGAGTTCGTCAATGGAGGGACCCTTGCCCGAAGCCATTATCGTGCAGTCGTCAGCGAAGGAAACAATGAAGACTCCCTCTGGTGGGGGAGGGGGGAAGTATCGAAATATAGAAATTAAACAAAAGGGGAGAGAGAACACCACCTTGCGGGACCCCTTGTTTTATTCTTCGTGGCCTAGATTTCGTGTTCCTGAATTTGACTGATGCCTGTTGACCATTGAGGTAATTAGCGGTCCACCTTTTAAGGCCGGCAGGGAGCGGTGTCTCTTCCAGGTCTCGAAGGAGTGTGGCGTGGTTGACCGTATCAAATGCATTTGAAAGGTCAAATGCCACGAGAACCCTCCTATGGTTTGGTGGATGTTGATTCAAACCGTTGTTAATCTGCGTTGTAATGGCGTTCAAAGCGGATGTCGTGCTGTGATTTTTGCGGAAACCATGCTGGTGATCGGCCAATTTTAGATTTGTGACGAAGTAAGGAAGCAGAATGGTCTCTAGTAGTTTCGCTACCGGCGAAAGGAGGGATATTGGACGATAAGACTCTCCTAGGTTCGCCGGCTTTCCTGGTTTTAGTAGGGGAACTACAATCGCTTGTTTCCATATCTCAGGTATAACGAAGGTAGTTAGAGAGAGATTAAAGAGAGCCGCTAAATAACTCTGTCCTTCGTGGCCAAGGTGTTTGATCATCTTCATGGCGATTCCGTCGGGTCCGATGGATTTTGAGGGTTTGGCCTTCATTATGGCGCAGTAGAGTGTTTGTGTTTGCGCGCACGTCGGAAGGATCTTCTCTTAGTCCTATCCGCAGGTGGATGCATTATAAACAGCCGGCAAAAGGAGCTCGCGCATTTCCTGGCGTCCGATTTGACGCTGTCGCCGAAAGCAATGGCGACCTTGTCTTTGTGTTTGGTCGGATTGGATAGGGCCTTGACAGTCGACCATAATTTGCCGACTCCGCCGGAGAGGTTGCATGTCTCAAGGTGTTGTTTCCACTTGGTCAGCTTGTGTTCGTTGACAATCCTACGAATTTCCGCATTGAGATCTTTTATTCTGGGATCTGCGGGATTGCTGAGTCTCACTTGGTCACGTTCTCTTGCCATCGCCGCAGCTTCTTCCGGGAAATTCGGACGAATTTCGGGTATTCTGCCAGCAGGAATGAAGCGGCATGAGGCTGAATCAATGATCTTGCGAAACTCTCTTTCGCCTTTGCGTACGTCCGTAGGAGTGGGTAAGGCAGCGAAGGAGCGCTCTGTATATTCAGTAAAGCGGTCCCAGTCCGATTTGGTGAAGTTGATGTATGTTATTTTATCAGTCGTTATGAAGTCGGTCGGTCGTTCAACAGAGAGTAAGATGGGTAGGTGATCTGAAGCTAATGTAAGCATCGGTCGCCAGATGAGAAAGTTAATAAGGCCCGCGCTCGTTATGGAGATGTCTGGCGAACTGTGACAGTTACCTGCCACCCTGGTGGGGGCATCTCCATTGACTGTACAGAATGCTGAGTTATCTATTTGGTCTGCAATTGCGTGTCCTCTGCTGTCTGCTGGCAAGTTGGAGTGCCAGAGATCGTGATGCGCATTGAAGTCGCCTAGGATTAGACGGTTATCGCCCCTTAGCAACGCACTAATGTCGGGATGATAATCTCTAGGACAACACGTGACAGGAGGAATATAGATGTTTATGATTTGCAGGTCGGCGTCTCCTGACCGCACTGCTATGCCTTGGCATTCTAAGATAGAGTCCCTGGGGTCGACGTCAGGGGAAAATAGATTATATTGTACAGAGTGATGTGTAATGAACGCAAGGCCACCCCCAAGACCGCTGGGACAGTCTTTTCGATGTACATTATACCCATCACAACTTCGTAAGTCCGATCTCGTGTTCAATTTTGTCTCTTGTATCGCGGCGATTTTGATGTTGTGCGTCTTCATAAAGTCAGTTATCTCCGCGATCTTTCCAGCTAATCCGTTACAGTTCAGCTGCAAAATTTTGAAGTGTGTAGGAGGGGAGACGGGGGACATACTAGGCGTGAGGGACGGATGCGTTCGCCTAGGTGGAGGTAGGCTAAGGCCTAAACTATGTCGCAGTCTAGAGTTGACAGCGCCATGGCCGATGTTGTATGGCGTGGAAGGCGGCAGAGACAGAGGGGACTGAAGCTCGGCGATGCTCATATCTGACCTATTCCGGAGGGGATAGAAGTGTTGAGCGGCCGTGTAAGATGGAGACGCTGGTGTGCGTGAGCGACAGTCGGGAGTAGGTGAGGCGGCAATGTCGTATAGACTGAGCCACTATTGTGACTATTAGAAGTAGGTAGAAGCGGTAAGAAAGTGCCAGAGCGGCGACTACCGCGGGACGTCCTTGGACGTGTACAGCAAGGTGCCTCAAAAGTACTAAAGAAAGTACGGGGTCTGCGGATGGCAGGGTTAAGCCCTGAACATCCAGATTTATGTAACCGTCTCTTACACTTGGCGCATTGTACCGAATACGACCGTTTAATATAAATTTTCTTCCAGCAAACGCAGCAGATCCAGTCTCTTGGGCCAGGATTGGGTTCGACCCCAGCCCGTAACAAGAGACAATGGAGCAGCCCAGCTGCCAGGGTTTGCTCCGAGGATGACAATTTAAGGGTGGGACGGGACAGATTGGACAGGGTTACACTGAAATAACAGCCCTTGGCCGGGTGGAAAAACCCGGGTCATTCCGGTGCGATAGAACCGGCTGTTGTGGGAATGTACTCATAGTCGTTGCCTAACATGCGTTTTAATTAAAATCTTTACTTAACTTAAAAAGAAAATTAAAATGTTGGTCAATCACAGTCATACTAAACCAAGATTTTAGCTAAAATTAAATGAAACAGAGTGCCCTTATGGTAAAAAACTGAATCGCTTGGTTGTATGAAGAAATTTTTTATGTTTTGCAAGGTCACCCTTTGTCAACTTTTTTATTCACAAACCATAGTATACTATTGTATGGTATGGTATATGTATTGAAGTAAGCAATGTCACAAACACAACCATAGACACATGCTGTGATTTTAAAATGTTAGAATTACGTTTTCATCATTTTAAAATTAAAACTCCGTCTTAGACATAAACTTTATTTTAATTTGACTATGACAGACATAGAATAATGTTTATTTTAGAATCATGTTTAAGTAGATAAAACTCTATTTTAATTTGACTATGACTACGGGCCAATCTTTTTAATTTTATTATTCAGGAAGCTTAGTAATCACAACCTGATTATTCAGACAATATCAATGTATAGCCATTTTCACTTTAAACCAACCTGCTATATTGAAAAAAAAATTAATAAAGTTACACGGATTTCAATTTAGCTGGAAGTAATTGGTAATACCTCAGCATCTGATTAATCACAATGTGATTATTCAAAAAAAGGTTAATTTAATCGGTTAAGCACACATGACTAGGCTGAATATACATATATGGTAATATAAAAGAAAATTTTAAATTAAATATCCAAATTTTCACTGATTCTTTTTCGCTAATACATTATTTAATTTTTCTGTTACTTAGCTGATGGATTTTTCTCTGTAGCTGAGCAGTTTTAGTTCTCGGCACTTAACAAACCCCTGCCTTTCAACACTCGGCAATATATATATACTCGTATATAAAAAAAGCCTAGCATTATGCGAATGCGCCCCTCGTGTCGGTTGGGCGGGGTGGTGGGTTATCCGTTAGGAATTATTATTATATAAAGGCGTTCACTCCCTTCAGGGACTGTCATTAATTGGGAGTTGCCATGCGAATTTCTTTGGTATTACATAAGGGTGATAGTGAATGTGAGTAATGGCGACGCAAAGTGTCACAGTGACTTACATAATCAGTCCGTAATAGAAAAAGATTAATTATCTCCAAACAAAATTATAGGGCCTAGAAAAGAGCAAGCGGACTTTATTGCATTTTGTGCGTAGGCGGTATTTTCCTTAAGCGAAAGAAGTAACGCCCGCGGGCATGATATCCTTTCTTGAGAAATAAAGCCCCCCTGATGTTATTGCATTGCACCTTTCTTTTGAAAATAATGGCAACTAGCATCATTGTGAGATATTACTTGGCCAAAAATTCAAGGGCCGTCATCAGCTCCAAACTTTGTCTCAAATTTATGAGTGCTTACTTTGATTTCTTTTTCCAAAATTAAACCTAAATCGCCCGTGTCTGGCTGACGTCAGGTTTCTACCACATTTACTCTATGTATATCATATCGTAACTGCAATTGCGAATGAGCAAAAATACACACGATATGCTTGGTTATAGCAGCTAGATCCTATATTCACACAAGCAAACCTGCATACCCAATAACCACATAACAAAATATTCTTTAAGGTATGGTAAGTCGCTAATTTTGCAACATTTTCTACATACTTTTTCCACAAAAGAATTTAAGAAGTATTAATAACTAACATTGGAGATTTCTAAAATATATTTAATACAAAAAGCGTTTCACATTGATATCACATCAAAATGTTTGCTGGTATATACAAAAGTATGTTTGTATGTTGGTATGGTCATAATGAACCGGCAAACGTGAGGTAGGTCGGCACCTGAAAATATTTTCATTCCTGTTATGCATGTATACATATGTATACACGAGTAAATGGCAGAGAAATGCAGTTGTACGCCGCAACTTTGAAGCCAGCGCATCTGTACCACGCCCATACCAACTATCTTTTTGGCCCATAATCATAGTCATTGCTTAACACGCGTTTTAATTAATATCTTTACTAAACTTAAAAAGACATTTAAAATGTTGATCAATCATAGTCATATTAAACAAAGATTTTAGCTAAAATGAAAAGTTACAGTGTCCCACTATGAAAAAAAATTAATTTGGTTGGTGGTATGAAAAAACTTTTTATCTTTTGCAAGGTCACACTGTTTCAGCTATTTAATTCACAAACCTAGCATGTCTGTAGCAACAAGCGAAAAAAGCCAAACTCAAGTTTGGAGTAAGCGATGTCACAAGCACAACCGTAAACACAAACCGTGATTTTGAAATGTTAAAATGACATTTTCGTCAATTAAGAAGAAGGTAAGTCAAACTGAAGCAGAATCAAAAAAACACTTGTACTAATATTTTTTTCTTGACTAAATGTTTCTCAATATTGACAATTTGTCAAGTATACATAATCGGGAGCTTAATCTATATAGTACAATTGAAATTGTGAACAATCACTAATTTTCGATTAAAAAAGAGCTCAGCTATAATCGATAATTTTTGAAATGGGCTCAATAAAAAAATCTTTTTTGGGCAGAACGAAGTTTGCCTAGTCTACTACTACTTTTTACAGGTACTCCTCCCGTTCTCTGTGCATGTATATACATATAAATATTTGTAGACTTTTTTGATTAAAGAAAAACAACTTTGAGATTTCATTACCATAAATTTTCGAAATTGTTTACATAAAATTTTTCTGTGTTCAATATCATATACAGTAGCTCCTTATGGTACCACAAAATAAATCCCAAATGGAATAACTCCCAATAAAAATGAAACAACACCCAACTTGTAGAACGAAATAACTCACAAACAAGGAAATTAAATTAGACCCCAAGTCGAAAAAAGATTAGGTAACTCGCATTAAAATTTCCAAATGCTATTTTTTTATATGTAAATTTATAGATACCCATACTCGTAAATAATATATTATGTAAAAGTTATAAATTTATGTGTATACTAGCATTTACCAGCGGCTCCGCTCGCATAAAAGAAATAAGCAAAATAACTAAGCTTCTTTTGAAAACATTTTTATTTATCAAACAGATAAGTTTTAAAGTTCACATGTTCCTTAAAATAATGATATACAAAAAACCTTAAATAATCAGGTTACACACCAAATATTAAAAATTTCTAAGCAGCACTTGTAAACAATTCAATTCACACAGAGCACCAACTTCTAATACAGGATTCTAAACAAAAGCCAAAGCCAATAATTATTTTTCAGAACAAATTGAAGAAGAGATACATACAGAACAAACCGTAAGAGCTTCATAAATAGTATTATTATATAAACACTCATAAAAGTTTAATTTTTACGAAACAGCGAAGCAACCAAAATATGAAGAATTGCTAAACTTGCTAAAAGGATATTTTCCGCAGAAACGATATCAATATCTTTAAAATGCACAACTATTTTGCTCAAACGTTACAAAAAATTCATTCAAAATATTTGATTTTATGTTTGACAGGTGACGATTTACTCATATTTATTAACGACGACAATAGCCCGGCCCACATTCAAAACGACGAATGCGGACGACAACGGCGAAAGACCGAAGCTTGACGATAATTGCCGCCAAGCACCGACGACATGATAATAATGAAAGCGGCAACGACAGTTCTGCATTAGCTCAAACAACAGCAAAAACATTTAGAAAAAAATATTGCATGTGTAAAAAAAAACATAAAACTAATCAATTTCAACACATATTTAAAGCAATTTGCATATATATTGCACGACCGTCGCTGTCAAATTAGAAATAGATCTAATCTGGCGACAGCGGCATTTATTATTGATTGCCGATTTGTCGTGTTGTGCCCAAAAAAGTCCTCCACATAAGAACATGTGTAAAAATAATTTGACAGATGCCACACCGTCGTTGTCATCTTGAATCTGTTTTCCCTAAATGACAGAAAAAGTACCGAAAACGCAAAATAAAATTGGTATTGTATGTATAGCAAGGCGAATTCATTACATGAACGTTATTTTCTTTTGATCTGACATTTCTGAACATGCTAAATTCGCCTTGCTCTCACCTTATATGAATTCGCCTTGATGTATAGTAACTAAACTTATTAAAATCATAGCAATTAGTTTTTAAAAGTATTTTTGTAGATATGGCGATGAATTTTTAGTCACGTTTTGACCGATAACTCAGTTATCGATTAACTTACACAACGAAACATAGCAGTATCGGCTAGTTTATTGAAATATCGAGAAGTCCATATGAATCTTTGGCCTTTCCGTTTCGTGTCATATCCATATTTAATGCAAATTTAGAGGTTTCAGGGCTTTTACATTTCGACCGATAGCTCAGTTATCGATTAATGTATCGAAATATTGCAATGTCCAAACGAAACGAATGTGGCACGCATTACCGTCTATACAGAATATGGTAGAATGAATGCATGGTTCAGGGAGTATTGGAGAGAAATGTTCTTTGAAAGATTTATGGACCTCTAGCCGTTGGCAACGTCCAAAAAGTTTCAATGATGAGCGGCATGCAAACATCGACATATTTCAACGAATTAAAACACTCCGGCTTCGTTGGCTAGGCGATGAATGAAGATGTTCCGGCCCTAAAATGTATTCTTAGCGGTAACCGTCTTAGGAATCGAAGGGAGACCACTACTTCGAAGGAAGCACCAAGTGGATACCTATTTACGATCCCACGGTGCTTCCGATTGGCGCCAGTTTGCAAATCGAAGAAATTACCGGAACGATATATTGGACGGCAAAAACCGTTTAAACAGTTACTCTCCATTTAAGTTAGTAAATAAGTAAATCCCCTTTTATGAGTTTTTCGAAATGTCCGATATCGGTTCACAAACATTATATATATATATATATATATGAAAGAGGGACGATTTATTACTCCACTTTTTTGAGTTTTCGCACAGATATGCAGTGTGGTATAGGAAATATATAATTTATATTATGTTGTTATTACACGAATTTCACAAATCAATGTATTCCTTGCTTACTTTGAAAATACCAATTTGGAAATAGTATACCAACAGAATAAAACTGGGAGAAGGGGTCTGATGAGAAGTTGGTGACCACGAAACAGACAATTGCTGTGCAAATCGTTGTAATTTTTCTCTAATGTCGAATAAAAATTAAAAACGATCACTGCTCCAACAACATTTACCTTAACCAAAAATTTTGCATATTCTGTATTTCTATCTTTCACCTTTTCAGTAAACGTTTATGTAAAATTGCCGTGGTCGAAATACGATTTAGTTCATTTTCAGTGGGTATATTCTCCGTAACAATGATATGTTTAGTACCAAGTTTCATCATTCCATTGATTGTGAAGCTATTATTTGTTTATTAATATGTGGGCCGTGTAACTCCCTTTTCTAAAATTTTGCAGAAAGCAATAGTAGGACGAAAAGGCCAATAATGTAGCTCCCCAATTTTATCATTCTATCTGCATAAGTCAATAAGATATAGCATGCTCTGTATTTCCTACCCAATTTTCAGTAAACTTTTATGAACTTTTATGTGACCTTGATCGAAAAGCTACCAAACTTATTTTCAGTGGATGTATGTACTTTCCCCAACAATCATTATTCTAACGTAAATGGTTTTAAAGTTATTAACACTGTAAATTTGAAAATTTCTTCAGTAATGTGTGGCCGATGACACACCCACTTTCGAAAATTTATAAAAAAGAATCCTTAATAGAATGATAAAGTCAGTATATATACCAAATCTCACCATTTTAACTGCTTCTGTCAACGGAATATAATTTTTATCATTAATTTGAAAAGGAAAAAAGACGTAACAGCCACTTTGCGCTCTCTAAAAATGTGAATAAAAAAACGCATGTACTTACGCCTAAATTTCTTTTGCTCTAACTTCATAACGGTACATTTCACAACTACGAAACTTTGGGAGGGTGTGTGTGTAATAATAAGTGATCGATTTTCATCAAAAAACTAAAATCGAAAATCATGGCTCTTACGTCTTTTTGCGCATAGGGCTCGATATATATAAGAAAAGAGTTATAGAAGCTGTTACAAAAATGTAGAAGCTTATTCAATTGTAATTTTGGGAGAAATTAAATAAGTCCAAACAAAAATGAAATAAATCCCAAAGTTCAAAAATAATAAAATAGTTCCCAACAAAAATTGTGAAACAAGTCCCAACGCACTGGGAGTTATTTCATAAGGAAACAAGCCCCATTTGTGTGAAAAATATTTGCGATTTATTTGATGTTTTATTTTTTTTTGGATTTATTTCATTTGGGAGCAATTTCGTGGAACCGCTATCAAGCATAATCATGTTATCGGCATAATCTTGTTATCTTTGGTGTTATTTCTATTAATCTGTTAAAAAAGTCGTTTACCAACTATTCACCACTGTATTATTAACAAGAAGTCAGGTAATTTGTCTTTTCGCGACTAATTAAATAAGCCGGATTATATCCATTCTCATTTCGTCATAGTCGGATGATAAAAGTTTGAACATGTTTTCCTTCATTATTTAATATTACATAATTTTAAACAGAAATCCAGTCCTAATTTTTTATTTGACCCATATAAAAATTGGTATTACAAACAGAATATAATACTAAATATACAAAACATACAAAAGTATAATTAACAAAACAGAGGATAGCATAAATCTAATTATTTATTATTATTTGCGTGCTTCTAACTGGAAGGTTGGAGTGGCCATGTCACCAATTCACCCTCTCATTCGGTCGATTCATTAGTTTAAGGCTGTGCATAGAAGTCCCAAAGGACCATCTGGATGGTTGAAGAGGCCGTGTCTCCAATCCACCCTCTCAATCGTCTAAGGTTGCGTGTAGAAATCTAAAGGACAAACTCGGCGGTTGGAGAGACCATGTCTCCAACCCGCCCTCACATTTGGTCGATTTATTTGTTTGAGGTTGTGCGTTGAGATCTGAAGGATTAAATGAATGGTTGGAAAGGCCGTATTTCCAATCCACCCTCCCATTCATTGATTCATTAGATCGATTTAATAACTTGGAAGTGATGACCTTTTATGTAAGAGAAGCGGCTGAGCGGGTTAACCCTATTTTGATCATCAGCTGGCAGTTAGGCATACAAGTATTGCACTAGATAAGGAGGCAAACGGAACGTATGAAAAACACCAGACATTCAGAGGATTGTTTTTGGCAAAGTTTTGACGATAAATGGGCAATTGAAATGGTACGTAGTGCCTCGACGTCTTAGCAGGAACTCAGTCGGCTAACAAGATCAGATGAATCAATTTGGCCGATAATCAGCTTATGGAGGAACAATACGCCTAGCAAGATTTTACGATTCTCCAGGGAAGGTAAACTAATGAGAAACCTATTTCTATAGGGGGGCAGGTGTATATTTGGATTCCAATTAAGACCACGCAAAGCAAAGATCAAAAAATTGATTTTGTACTGACTCAATCCGCTTTATATGATCTTGATACACAGGGCACCAGACACACGAGTAATACTCAAGTATTGGGAGCACCAGCGATGTGTAAAGAACTTTCGTGAGGTACGGGTTATCAAATTCTTTAGCCCAGCTTTTAACAAATCCAAGCACACCCATGGCTTTGTTCGTAATCGATGAGATGTGCAAATTAAAAGTTAGTTTATGATCAAAAGAACAACTTTATACGTAGATTAGATGTTACATTTTAAACAAATTCAAAACGTGTATACATATACATATATTGAAAGAAAACAGCGGTGACACCGTACATGTGTAAAAAGTGTAACTTCTTATAGTGAGTATAATTTTGATGCGAAAGAAGAGCCAAAGATAAAGAATAAGCGCAGTCGAGATTGCGCCCTAGTTTCTCCTCCTTAACTTTAAGTGTAACAATTTTGTTAAATAAAATGCTGGCGTCGTGCATTTTTCAAAATATATTTACATATTTAAAATATGTTGGCACTTATATTGCATTGTTGCTGGTGTAAATTTTATTATTTTTGCATCTGCCAATTCATTTCCTAATCATTTCTTTTGTTTACTGTTTTCCCTATTTTTCTTCTAAGCTATTCAGGATCAGCTGTTTAAGTGCCTCGCTTTATAGGCTATCAAACTACTTCATCCAGTGGCTTCATAATTGTCATGCTTAAAGTTTTGACGAGAAAATAAATTTGGAGTGTTGCCAATAGCCGCTTAAAGGGCTTCCCGTTTTGAAAAACTTTGGGTATAAAGTATTTTCGATAAAACTTGTAG
Source organism: Merzomyia westermanni (assembly GCA_949987695.1). Lineage (NCBI taxonomy): Eukaryota > Metazoa > Arthropoda > Insecta > Diptera > Tephritidae > Merzomyia > Merzomyia westermanni. Next base: position 49,476,256 of record OX465290.1, read on the forward strand.
GTCAGCACATACACACATACCATCACACCTCTTCTCATACAGGGTGGCTAATGAAAGCCGCTACCAAAAAAAAATTAAATAACTTTTTTTCTATTTAATGAATCTGGTTAATTTTTTTTTTTATTTTGCAGATTGACTTTTACATTTAACAAAAATGGATAACTGGGACACTGAAACAAGAATTTGGATTGTCCGCCGCTATCACGCACTGGAGTTCATAGTTTCGGTTCAAAGAGAGTATAGGCGCACGTTTGGCGGCAATCCTCCGAGCAGATGGACCATAATAAGACTTGTAAACAATTTTGCCGAGCATGGGACAGTCAACAGAAGACCTTACCATCGAAACCCTTCAGTTCGAACGGAGGAGACAATCGCTGCTGTAGCTGCTGCCATACAAAACAATCCACGTGTTTCGACAAGAAGCTTATCTGCTCAAATGGGTGTAAGCAGACAGTCATTACAGTCAATTATGCACAAAGATTTGGACTTATTCCCATATAAAATTCAAATGGCCAACAAACTGAACGCTGCAGACTTGCCGATTCGCTTGGAATTTTGCCAGAAGATGCTTCAAATGGTGGAAGAGGATGGAAACATGTTGAACTGTCTTTTCATGTCTGACGAGGCCCATTTCGATTTAAACGGCAACATAAACAAACAAAGTTGTCGAATATGGAGTGCTTCCAACCCACAGATACTCCATGAGACGGAATTGCATCCACTTCGTGTCACAGTGTGGTGTGCAGTTTCATCACGCTGCATTGTCGGGCCCTACTTCTTCGAAGAAAACGGTCACACCGTTACGGTTACTGGAGACCGTTACTTGAGCATGTTGAGAGAGTTTTTCTATCCAGAATTACGCCGAATGAGAATTTCTTTCAACTCTGCGTGGTTTCAGCAAGATGGTGCAGCTCCTCATATAGCCCAACCTGTTATGACAGAATTGCGACGAAAATTTCCCAATAAGCTGATATCCAGAAACTCCACATTCCGTTGGCCACCCAGGTCGCCTGACCTTACTTCACCTGACTTGTGGGGTTATTGCAAACAGGAAGTCTTCAAAGCAAAACCAACAAATTTGAATGAACTAAGGCAATCCATTCGAGAAACAATTGCGGCTATTCCTGTCTCAACTCTCCAAGCAGTAATGAACAACTTTTTGGTAAGATGCCGCACATGCATCGACGAGCAGGGGGGGCATTTAAATTCCATTATTTTTAAAACTAATTAAGCTATATTTAATAAAATTTAATGAGCTTTGACATGAATAAAAGAAAAATGAATTCCATACACTGCAAAAAAAATTATTTGAGTTTCTTAATGTAGCAAAATTCATCAGCCACCCTGTATAAAAATTGTTTTCGTCATTCATTTTTTCCGCCTCCCTGCTTGTAGTCATAGCTTTTTGCATTGCCAAAGGAGTTTAACTTGAGTGGAGTTTTTGTTTCTTTTTTTGATCTTCGCAAATTTAGTAAATAAACGCATTGAAGAAACTGAAAACGTCTTTATTTTTATTTAGCCACAAATTAGGTCACATTTACAAAAGGCGTTGAGAATGAAAGTGGATTTATTGTTAGTATGTTTTTTCATACAAATGGTAAATAGTACTGTTATTTACACACACATGCATACACACAAACGTGCATTTTATTTGCTCACAATGTTTTCGCTCCTATTATTAACGAACGTACTATTTAATATTGATTCAATAATTCACTCTCGTATCAAAAAATACGTTTGGTAAAAGAAAGTTCATTTGTACTTTTCGGAAATCAATAGAAATAGAAGTTCGAATACCATACCTTAAAAGTTATCTTCCGTCAAATGTTAATCACTTAAAGTAATAGAAAGTGTTGGCTGGTGTTGCACAGAACCGAGGTCCCGAACACGAATATTGTTACAACAAGCACAACCCGGATAATCAGATGTCATTGGTACCGAAACTTAAAAGTGTCAAAAAAGTAACTCAAGTATGAGTGGGTGTGTAGTAGCTCTAGCAAATAAGGGAGCGCACAATTTGACAGTACAACGATTTCTGTTCCTGCTGAGATACCAAACCGATTTCAATTCATGCTATGAACTCAGATCCCCTAGCTGAATAAGGTTCAACTTGTTAAGTTTCGGTTTCAGTCTGTATCTCGATTCTGGTTGCCTTCATCTTCCTGTACTTCAAAATATCGTTTGAGCTTTCGATGTTGAATAACGCACAAATATTATTTAATCCTATCGAATTATGATCGTTCGTAATCAGGTACGTACTTTACTTTTTAAGTGTGCTCTACATTTTATGGAACCTATGTATATTGATGATAGGCTAGCCGCAGGTTGACGGTATAGTGAAGGAGTAGGAATGTCCTAAAGTCTTGACTACTATAGAGTGTAGAGATATCAGTTGGCATGACTCAACTTTGTTAACTGATTTCCATGTTTAAATATATTGCGCTACATAAGTCTCTTATCATACCTGTCCTGGGCCCTCACTCTGTAGTTCTATTCGAAACAAAATTTGTTCGCTTTCGAGTGATTCGTACTCTGTAAGAAATTTTCGAGTATAACACATTCGTTGTTCGAGTTCCATTCTGATTTGATTTATCCCCTTTCTATTGTAGAAAATTTGGTACTCACTACTTCGAAAACATATGCCACAATGGTCGAAAGTTAGAAAATTCTATTCGACAACAATTTAGCAAACGGAAATCCACGAAAATGTATTTTCTTATGATTATAATAAAACAATTAGTCTTTTTTTCATCAAGAAGTAGTTTTTATAGCAGAAAGAGTTAAGCAATCGTTGTTGACAGAAAATAATTAAAGAATTCTAGGTAAAAATTTGGAAAAATTTAACCAAAGAAATGTTTGGGATTAGATTACTTGAATTAAAAAAAATAAGATTTTATTTAATAAAAATAAAAGAAAAAAATTTAAATTACTTGTGCAAGAACTTACGTTCGAACCAGTAACCATACGAGTGGTAGTCGAGATTCTTATCACCTACGCTACCGAGATATGTTAAACTGCGCTGCCTAATACCGCACTTGAGACTTATGTAAAGTGTTTTTGTATTATGCCTTGCGCTTGAAATTTGTGAAACAGTGATGCCTACTATTATGGATTATTTTCTAAAGTTAATTCTAACGAACTACAGAGTGCCTATGTGTATTAGAATCGGTTTTTGCTTTCGAGTAGAACAGCCTTTCGAACAAAACTACAGAGTAAGGGCCCGGATGTATGGTACGGAATCAAGAAAAGTGTGAAAAGAATACGGAATCTCCCTTCTAGTATTCAATAGAAAAGCTCTCCCTGAACGAAAGGCAAGAAACAAGTTTAAAACTATATTTGGACTAAACTGAAAGTTATATAAACGTTCGGCTAAGGCGCTTGGTCAACTTTTTCAATATTTATCCAAGATTTCTGGGTTTCTCACACATTTTGAGGCTTTTCTACTTTATCTAATGTGCACGACAACGTAGATGGTGTAGACATTGCTCTTACTCTTAGACACGTTTTACTACACACTTTTACTGCTTTAATTGTAATGGCTCATAATCATTATGATTATTAATATATTCAAAAACATACACACTCACATTTATGATCGCATAATTTATGGCCACATCCAATCAACATGTGCTTAATCGACAATCTCACATATGTCTACATACCATGTGCCCAGCGGTAGGCAAACTACCCCAGAACTAGTATGAGCCAAAGCCAAATAGTCAGCACAGTGTCTTTTTCCCCGCCTTTCAAAAGTCCAATAGGCCAAGACGTGGAAATATTAAATGACACTAATTGGAAGGCCAAGTCATGCTCCACCTTTTTTTTAACTCTGTGGTGACATACCCAGAGAATCGAATCAACTGATTTACAGCAATCTGTTCAGAATCCTTAGGGATGAAATTTGTACAGCATTAACTGCGTCTTTAGGGGTAAAATGAGTTCTTGGCCGTTTCGGAACACAAAACTCTCCAACTGCTTCTAGAGTTTCGCATGAACGGGCCCCTTTCCCCTTGCTCAATAATAGGAATTACCATCCTAGATCAAGGAATTTATTTTGCTGAGTTTTAATCCATTAAAAACTGCTGGTCCTGATGTGATTATCACAGCATAGATCATAAATATAATGAAGGTTTCTACGAAATCGCTTAGGCATATGTCTGTGGAGTTCAGAAACGAGAACCAAGCAAAGAGTTCCAGGGATGGTGACCTCTCCAAACTTTTTTCACCCTTATGCTTTCCATTTTTGTGATGTTCTGCTTGAAATTTTCTTTACAAATTGGTGGGAGCTACATGTTTTTTTCTCCGAATGGCAGCTGCCAGGACAGGTTTCTAACGACGGGGACGACCCCGTTTTGTCGAAAAGTTTTTCCAAACCTGGAATACTCGATGGGGTAGGCCAGTGCACTAACACCATTCAACATTGACCGCCTGTCAGTATCTCGGGAAAATCTAAAGAAATTATACTGCCAACGTACGGTCAGCCTAACCCACATGGTCGTTATGTTTAGCAGCTACATATTGAAAGAAGTTGCAGGCCTGACAGAACACCGCACTCAAGACTGCCATGGGATGTATTCTTATGACGCCCTGACTGCAAATTTATGAATGTTTACTGGGCCCAAGTACATCATCATCATACTTTTATTGGCGCTTCACTGACTAGGCGATTCTGGTTGCGTATCAAAGCACGCCAGTCAAACGTTTTCATTGATAACTGACACCACTTGGAAACACCAAGGTAGTTCAAGTCATCCTCCACCTGTTTTTTCCAACTCAGTCGAGAAATCCCTTTACCCTTTTTCCGAATTCGGGTGGCGATAGGAAAACCTTCGGGGCAGCAGCTTCTTTAACCATTCGCATAACATCACCCAGCAATCGGAGTGTTTGAGCCTTAATTCCTCAGATCGGCGCAAAGCTCTTACAACTTATCGTAAAATTTCCTTGGATACTCGTCGTTGGCATCAGGTCAAAGACCACACGTTTTCCGGAGAACTTTTCTCTCAAATGTTCCAAAGACCAGCTCATCTTTTCTCGACACTGTGCCCAACTACACTGCTGGTAAATAGGTAAGTAAGAAGGGGTTGGCGTACAATGGCTAGTGGTGACATGACATAGTCCCATTTGGCATAATACCAAGTACAAATTAGAGGGGAGTGTCATAATTTGCAATGTATATTATACATATGTAAAGATGTTTGCTGGGTTAGCTAACATCCTTGAAAGTGAAATTCTAATGAGTAAAAGTAAATGGCTAAAGCTGCGTTAGCATTGTCTTATGTGCATATATATGTATGTGTTGTATGTGTGGGATCGGGTTTGTATGTGGATATCATATAATTACCATAAGGTATTTTAATTTTCGTTTTAAGCGTTTTGCATTAAAATTATTTTGGTAGGTATGTACGTGTGCGTATGTGTAAAGCCATTAGCAAGTATGAATAATATTACAGTTCCGTTATGCTAATGCATCAAATTTGTGTCATCGACAACAACAAACAACAACAATTCAAGACGATTATCGCATCACATCATTTGTGATAAAAATGTCTTACCGAAGATTGTATGAAGTTGAAAGAGAGATGCGTACATACTTGTGTACCTATATAACGCATTAGTATCTGAACAACATGCATGCGTATGTACATTAGGCGGGGTAAAACTTTTTTTTTTTTTTTTTTTTTGAGAATTATATAAACATGTATTATTTTTCAGAGGGGCGAAAAAATACCGTAGAGGTTCCAGTTAACATTGTTTAGGAATTTTCACATTTTTGCTTTCAAAATGGAACTTTTGTTTTCATCACCCTGAAAAAACCGCAAATTTTGTTTTCTCCTTCACTTTTCTACTTTACTATTGAATTCAACAAGCGATATATATTATAGTAAAGCTTATAACTCATATCTTGTTACTATGTAAGCCAATAAAAATCAACTTTGGTTTTGATTCAAAAATTATTTATTATTGTATTGAAATAAAAATAAAGAATAAAGTAAATCACGTCTTAAATAGGTGTGTTCGTGTAAAAGTCCAGTAACAATTATCCAGCAACGAGATTTTCTCGAATTTTTAATTATTCTCTCACGCTGAGAGATGATTGCAAATTTTTACACGAACGCTAAATTTGCAAAAAGTGACAAGCTTGAGCGTCAGCTGATTGCCACAGTTCAACAGACAAACAAAGCTGTAACATTTCTAGAATAAGTTTTAGAGTGCTTTATTTTAAATAAACTATACACAAAAATTAAAAACGTACCCAAATAAAAACATGCAATTCAACTGTTTTGTGGAATAAAACACAACCATGTGTCACAATCAGCTGATTTCCTTGATTGCAAATTCTTGCTGGCCGAAATTTATCCAGCAAGAATTCGTTACTTCTCCCAAAATCAAATGTCATTTTGCTCTCTAAATGTCCTGTCACTTGCAATTTTTTTATATATCACGAAGGCGATTTAGACACAAATCATGATAATTCGTAACAATTTGTAACCATTATTTGAATCACGAACGGACCTAATATCATGTGCATATCATTATCCGAGTATAATAATTTTCACTTATTAATATTATTACTAAAATATGTCGTTTAATAAGAATGATTAAACCACAGGCAATCAGAGCTTATTAAGGGAAAAAAGTTTAAAAACGCCCCCCTGGGATCAAGTAGGGCCAGAATAAAGCAAATTCATCAAATGTGTGCAAAAAAGCAAATTCATTAGATCTACTCGTATATGGGTGATAGGTATATGCAGGTTAATATTCTTTTTATCAAATATAGGGTGTTTTTTTAGTAAAACCTTAATGAACACCGAAGTTGGCATAATGGACTAATAATTTGTGTGCCTTGGCTTTTTCAACATCTTTTTAAAAATTTATAAGTTTTGCAAATCGAACATAAAATATATAAACTATAGAAAAAAATAAATTTCGCTGTTTCTACAGGGTGCCAAAAAGAATTTTTTTTATTTTAAAACCTCATAAGATAAGGTAGATTATATGTTTAAACTGGAAATAGCATTTTCAACTTTCTGTCTCCATACACCGTGATACACTTTATTCCATTCAGTTTTTCAGGAAACTTAATTCCCCACAAAAAACTTTGAATGAAAAACAAGTTATATTTTTTAATTGCAATAGTAAATAACTTTTGAAAATTAACGTATATAAAAAATTTTGTGACTTCGGTTTGTTAAACCATACCATTTCCTTTACGAATTTTCATTTCACTTTAATTTTGCCACATTGATTTTGGAATTTTTAACAAATTTTCAAAACAAAAAGATGAAGTCAACAAGCCATAGCAATATTCAAAACTTGATTACACTGGAACGGCCCTCCTGATGAAAAATTGTATTTTGAGCTTTTTTAGGGAATTTAACTAGCATTAATAGACCTCTAAGAATAATTATTAAGGTCTGAAAATTTTACAGTATTTTTTTGCCTTTCTGAAAAGTAATATCATTACAGCTTAAAAAAAAAATTTTCCACAGTCTAATTGCAAACATATTTGCTTTTGTGTGTGTGAAGTATAGCGAAAGTATAAACTTTAATGTGGCGTTACTTCAATTAACATGATGATAATATTGCTTGGTTGGTATAAAATTTTAATTACATAATTTAGATGTTACCTGGCTATGGTTCGTTATATAAATTATAATAACTGCGTTAAGCACGTAATTTCTAGATGTATCGAACTCGGGGATTTTCAAAAATTCATATTTGGGATTTAATATTATTGCTGCGGATGTTTTTTTATGATCGTGCTGGCAGACCCAGCCGATGTTGTGCGGACAGAAATTTGTCTTTTCCTAACTTGAAAGTTGGGAAACTTTTTCTCTTCCGGGGTAGATGCAACGTTGTATCCTGAGCAACACTGGGCGTTTTAGAAAAATCGTATTTGCGGCTACTTTGACTAGGACATCTTATGCCAGTGAATAAAGAAGATCTTGTCCAGAGAGTATTCGCTTCCGCACGCACCGGTGACATAAGAAGACGATAGCCCCATTGCATGCTATAGATCAGCTGGACAATAACTCGCAAGGTGTTTCTGAAGTAGTCAGCTAAAACTCGAAAAATGTTAGGGTTAAATGTCAATTAGTATGAGGAATAATGAGTTATAACGCTAATAAAAACTACAACAACAACATGACATATTTTAATTTATACGCATACATATTTTTACTTTCATTTGGACTTAAAACCCAAATTTCAATCCACTTTCCCAACATTGTTTAAGCACTGTGTGTAAAACTCTTTAAAATGTATGCAAATCAACGCTGAAAGTAGGTGAATAATGACAAACTAATCGAAACGGCACCAAACAGTCATGACTGTCTCAACAAGTTGGCAACATGTTAAATACTAGAGATGTTGCGAATAGGCGTATGGATTTTAACATTTGTTGTCGTCGCCTTCGTATATGTGAAAATCAACGCAATTTACTTTCGTGCTCCAGCTTACCGAAAGTGGGTTGAATATATCGAATGAAAAGTAACGATTTAGTAATCGTTTTAATAATCAATCGTAAAATATTCGGTAACCAATAATATATGTGTGCGGAAGGAACAGTTTCGGATACCGATCGGTTAAATATTTTGCAACTAATAAGAGCCGTTTTCTTAAATAAACTTTACAATTTATCTGGCTGTTAAGCAAAATTTTTTTATACCAAGCATTTTTTTATCGGCCAGATAAATTTTAAAGTTGACTTGATAAAACGGCCCTAAATATAATTGTATTTCAATATTTTTAACTACATTGAAAAATGTAAAAATATAAAGTAATAAATTTTACTCTATAAGTCGATGTCTATTAAAATTAAATAAAATGACCCTTAAGAAGCTAACAAAGTTTTAGCGATACGGCGGAAGAAATAATGGAATATTTTCATTTGCATTAATAAATCATTACATTGGACTAGCCTGAAAAACATAATTTAGTCAGAAAATTTGCAATCAATGTAAGTAAAGAGAGAATAGTGTCAAATTAGGACCTTTTAAGATGTACTTAATTGTTACGAACTATTATAATTTTGGTCTAAAGAAATTGTAAGTGAGAGAAAGTCGAAAGAGCAAAATTACGTAAAATTTCAAGAAAAGTAGCAATCAAGAAAATCAGATGATTTTGACACATGTTTCTAATTTACATTCGTTTTTAATTTGGACGTATTATTTAATTGAAATAGCACACGAAAATGCAAAAAAGGTATTTTTATTATTGAGTGGTTGTAACCAGAATATAATATGCTAACTTTTACGAGTTTCCTTTGAATGTCATGCACCGACAGTAAGTTTAGCGCTTGCGTAAAACTTGGCGAGAATAAAAATACACCATCAACTCGCTTTGCGTTTTCCCGAAGTTGCGTATCTGCTAAATTAGTACTAATTTCACTGTGCGTCATTGAATTTTTAAAGTTGCGTTGTTTTTATTTTTGTTGTCTTTAATTTTTGAAATTTTTTGGAATCTGTTTTTCTAAAAGATGGCATTTCGCCATGCCATTCAAACTCGAGAATTCCCTGTCTAACTGAAATTCAACGCAATTTTAATTGCGTCATGCCATTTTTTGTGAAAGAAAGCCGAATTACGACAACAGCCACTATGGACTAATCGGACGGTGATTAATTTTTATGTTGTTTTTATAAATTAAGAGGATATTTATTTTGTTTTAATTGAATTTGTTTTTTTTTTCTGTATGTACATATGTAATAATATTTTACATTATTTGGTTTTGTAAATATTTACTTTGTTAAATTTTCTTTTTAAAAAGTAGTATTTTCGTAACTTTCACCTTGCGTCGTTTCAATTTTGCGTCGTGTTGTTGGAACGTAACCACGACGCAAAGTAGGGTAGCAAGAATTTGTGCACATTTTGCAAGCAAGATAACTGTTACTTTTTTCATTGGTTAATAAATCATAGCTTGAAGTTTTTTTGTTGTTTTTCTATATCGCGATCAGCTTTTTTCACTTCCAAATCTCTGTAATTTCCCAGCATAAACTTTACAACTTCGCCTACAAATGAGATGTCAAAATGTACTAAATTTTTTGGTGTTAACTAACACGACTTGACAAACTTTTGAAAAAATTTTTTCGAACAAAGCTGATATCTCGAAAAATTTCACAATATAAAATACTTTTTTAGATGGCAGCACCAACCTTATTTGAAGAGGCAATAACAAATATTGAGCACAAGTTTGTTGATGAAGCGAATACAGTTTCGAATCTTATCATACTCTCTAATGGAAGAAGAGCAGTTGTCTTTAATTGTTAAACTAGAGAGAAAACCTCAACAGCTAAGTAAAATTTAGCAGCAGAGTGGACATCACCGTATCTCAGCAAACGATTTAAAAACATCCTATCTCAGAATTTCTTTGAAGAACATCGTATCTTAGAACTCCTTTTCTATTTCAGAATGAGTTTCAAAAATACCCAAATTCAACACATTTTCAGCTGAAATAGAGCGTTTTGGAACCAAATGCTATGATACAAGTGCTTGAATGAATTTTATAATTTTGGAACAATCCCTGGATATGTTAGCTTAGTTCGACATGGTATTGTCACTATTTAAATGCTTTAAACAATCTAGTAATTTTACAGCTTTAAATATTTAGCCTCTTATTAAATTGGTTTATAAAGCTTTTTAAAATGACATTTCCATACAAATTTTTAATTATAAGAGGTTTATAAACCTTTCTTATTTTTTATGAATATGGCGATTATTTTGCAGTTCAACACGAACCAGGAATAATATTCCCCAATTTTTAAAAATATTCGTTAAGAGTCGTGCCGATTTGGATTACTTTACATCAGGTTTCGCAATCCCTTCCGTCTAAAATGTTACATTCGCAACATCCGCATCATATATATGTATGTACAGGGTGTTTTTTTTACAGGTTTGTTTTTCGAATAGAGATAAAACTGGCATTTTGTGGTCAAATCTGGCAACTCTAATGTCATTTATGTTCAGTTTGGTTTGCCATTTCATCATGAACAGGTTGACAAAAGAACAACGCTTGCAAATCGTGCAAATTTATTTCGAAAATAATGGTTCAGTTCGCGAAGTTTACCTTGAGCTCCGTCCATTTTATGGTCGACATAATCGTCCATCAGAGCAATTAATTCGGTTAACCATGGATCGTTTTCGCACTACGTTTACTCTATGTGATAATACGCATCCGCAGAGACGTCGAACAGTGCGCACCGAAGAAACAATTGCCGCTGTAGAGCAAAGTGTTGAAGAGGACCCGAATGAATCGATTCGCCACCGTGCACAGCAATTGGAGCTTTGTCCATCAACTTTATGGAAGATTTTGCGCAAAGATCTTGGCTTGCGACCTTACAAGATCCAGCTTGTGCAAGAATTAAAGCCGCGAGACCATGCAATGCGTCGTGATTTTGGTGTATGGGCCGAAAATGAGATTGATTTCGATGCTGATTTTCATCGCAAAATTTTGTTCAGTGATGAGGCTCATTTTTGGTTGAATGGCTACGTCAACAAGCAAAATTGCCGCATTTCGAGTGAAGAGAATCCACATGAGACCCTTGAAACGCCATTACATCCACAAAAACTGACTGTTTGGTGTGCTCTATGGGCTGGTGGAGTCATTGGGCCATACTTCTTCCGCAATAATGCTGGAGAGGCAGCTACCGTTAATGGAGACCGGTATAGAGCCATGATAACCGACTATTTTGTTCCCGAATTGGATGGCATGAATGTGGATGAGTTGTGGTTCCAACAAGACGGCGCTACATGCCACACAGCGCACGTCACAATCGATTTATTGAAGGAAACATTCGATGAGCGCATAATTTCGCGGAATGGACCTGTCAATTGGCCACCAAGGTCGTGTGATTTGACACCATTGGATTATTTTCTTTGGGGATATGTGAAGTCGCTCGTCTACACCAACAAACCAGAAACGTTAGGGGAATTGGAAGCCAACATTCGTGGCGTTATTGCCGACATACGGCCCCATATGCTCGAAAAAGTGGTTGAAAATTGGACCTGTAGAATTGGCTTTATTCGAGCCAGCCGCGGCGGCCACATGCCCGAAATCATATTTAAACATTAATGGCATAAAATTATCCTTCCAATAAAGCCAAATTGATGGACCTTAAAACGATTTTCTTGTGTTTTATTTCAATTCAAAGTTCTATACCCCTAAAAAAACACCCTTTATATGTAAATGTACAAGTGTAAATTGCAGACCCGAAAAAGAAATTCCAACAAAAAAACGGTTAGCCACAGCTGCTTGTTTGTAAGTATTTAGTCTAGGATGCGTCCGGGATGAGTCGCCAAGGAGGATGCGACTTATGCCAGTTCTGATCAGTTTGTATGGGCTAGACTACTCACATTTGTTTGAGCATGTGCTATGAGAGACCAATTATACCCATTTATACTCAAACGGGTGTGAAAGGACTAATCCACCTTCTACCCAAACTGGTACTTGTAACTCCTATGAGGATGCTACAAAAACTAAAATTGATTTACACGCCGATGAATAGCTACACAAATAAAAATGTTTATTGAACTGTAGCAAACTGGGGACGAAATGTATCAATCGCGGACAACTTTCTTCAAAGAAATTGTGCGTCACATTGTGAAACCAGCCGTGATCGGAGACTTTCTACGCTTTATGGAATTACATGGAAATTTAAGACTAGCTATTTACTATTGACTAGGTATCTTTATAGGACTACAAGGAGGCATTGTATTAACAGTGAGAACACTTCGGGAAGGTTTGCGGTACTTTATCGAAATGTCCCCACCTCTGCTACAGTAAGTTAATTCACGTCATCACAACCTTCACGAGAAAGTTAACCCAAAAATATTATAAAATGTAAAAGTGTTAATAAAATGTGAAGTAAAATTGTGTGAAGTAATAATTTCATAACTGTGTTTGGTGTCAACTTAATTTATACTTAATATCGATCGGGCCGCAAGACAGATGAAACTTCCGCCTTTATATTAGAGTGCTATTTTAGGTTTGAAAATACTTTTGCACACATAGTGAAATCGTGTAAAAATGTTTATGAGATATTACGTAATAATTAATACAGTTAGTTTTAATTACAGCAACAGAAGCCAAACGAACAAGTCTTTTAATTTCTGTCTGTCTGGCTGTATGTATGTTTGCCCCCGCAAGAAAGTCACTCATCGCACCCGTCCTGCTATATGGTGCAGAAGCGTGGGCACTAACAACATCTGATGAGGCAGCTCTGGGAGTATTTGAGAGAAAGGTTCTTAGAAAGATTTGTGGACCTCTACGCGTTGGCGATGTCGAGTACCGAAGAAGATTTAATGATGAGCTGTATGAGCCTTAAACAACGAATTAAAACACAGCGGCTTCGCTGGCTAGGCCACGTTGTGCGAATGAGCGAAGATGATCGCCCTGAAGGTATTCTTATCGGCACCCGCTGGTAGAAGCAGAGGATGAAGGAGACCACCACTCCGATGCAAGGACCAAGTGGAAACCGAATTGGCGCCAGTTGGCGCAACGACAGAATGACTGGCGAGCTATGTTGGACGGTCAAAATCGCCCAGGCGCTTAGATGACCTTTTAAAGGAGATATTAAGCTTGGTCTGATACATAACGCGATCCAATTTTTAAATAGCTTCCCGCTAAGCTAGAGACTTGAAAGTAAGAATAAAGTTCAGAGATAAATTATAAAAGGAGTTTACAGAGAAAAACTATTTACCAAGTAGATGGCACATAGAGCGATATATTTTAAAATTCCGACTCCAGTCATAGAAAATAAATTGTTGACATACAAAATTTTTGAGACTACCTTTGTAAAAACTAACCGAAAGGCAGGATATAATTTTTCAATATGAAATTTTTTTTATCAAGACTAACTCTTCTTTTAGAAAAAAATCACTACTACTCTTCTGCCGAGTTATTAAAGGTGGTCTTACGCAACTTTATTAGTATCCTTTTTTTTTGTTTTTCTGCAAAACCTTATATTATAATAAGCACTTTAAACACATTTTTTTAGAACAATTTTTTTTTAGAAATTGCATGTAATTAAAAAATTTCATACAAAATTGACGAAAAGACGTTGTGCTAGTTATATCTTTTTTCAAAGGTTCACTTACTTCCAAACGAAACAAACAATAACTTTATCTGTTCAAAAACGCAACAGCAAAATTTTTTTTTTTTTTTTATGAAATCACTTAGGTAATTTTCACTCGAAAATTTAACTTTCCATTATTTCTTCCCGTTACTACAAATATGTTGCACGCGCCGCTTTCGTAAGCTGAACACCACTAAATCGAAAAAATGCAATCGAACAGTGATATTGTAAAGCTAGTGAACTAGATTCTGGCAACAAAAGTCAGCGCAAGTATATGATGTTAGCTTTACGACTACTTCAAGCAGCGCGATCGTCAAGTAAATACCAAACTAAAAGGCCGTTGAAAGTGCGACAGTCAGATTCATTGCAAGAATTTCTTTTACGTCGCACTTGCCAAACATGTAGGAAGCAGAAGAAAAAGAAAAGAAGAGAGTCAAGCTTTAAACAGGCATTAAGGCTTGACTCATTCAGCTTTCTGAGATTTTAATACTACGAAACCAGCTGTTGGTTATACCGCTCTCATAAGGCGGCCAATACTACTTTACACTGCAGTGACAAGCTTAAGCTCTATCAACATTCAATCACTGATAACGGTCAATTTATACGCACGTTTCAAACATTAGTCTAATTAACTTAATTATTTTTCTGCCTTTCATTCACCTTTCCCCGGTCTCATCTTTAAAGTCTTCTTTGGATCGTTAGCTCCATTTTCCAATTCCCTACAGTTCTTGTATCTAATTCGAGGTGTGGTTTTCTGTGCGAATTACGTAGTTACCCTACAGTAAAATTGTGATCCAGTCTCCTAAAAAGACAATCTTCAGCTAGACATTTCCTGGAAAGTTCTGTACGGGTTACAAATGTGATAGTTAAAAGACACTTTGAAATATCGCCCATCTAAGTTTGGGCCTCCTGCTTTCTATGATGCTGAAATCGGGTGAAGATAAGAAAACTTTCTGGGCAGTCTGTGTAAAGATCGTACTGCTCCTCCTTAAATTTATCTGATGCATGGCGCTGTCTATAGTATAGAATATTCTTAAGGACATTTAATCTTCTTTCGACACTTAGGACGCGTTTGTTAATGTCAATAATGAATATCATCAGCATACTCCACCGCCACGGTCTTGAAAACGTCGACATCCGCCGGATCTACCTTCATTTATTGCTAAATCGGGTAGACTAAGAGAATCACTGGATAATCTCGCATTTTAATAAAACCTGCATATAATAAATATTTGAATAATTCCTCAATATGAGTCGTTCCTGTGGTTTGTTGGTGGGGATTTTGGTGTTGTTTAAGATATCATCAGTGGTGGTTCTGCGATGTAGGGGGTTAGAACATACCCGGTTGTGAGATCCGCGAAATCTCTTGAAATTTTGAAAATAGAAATGGCCAAAAAGTAGCACAAATTTTAAACAAAAAAAAAATTTTCTTGACTTAGTTGCAAAATGTATGGGTTTGAATTTCAAAAAAAGAGCGAAATGGCGACTTTATTTCATCAAGTGGAAACACTGCTCTTTGTATTCGCACTCACCGGCTGATATGTGTCACTCAACCACACACATACCTACATATGTAAGTTCAGAATCATGTTTAAGGAGTTTGTCGGTTTGTCGAACGATAAAATGTTCCACGCGGCAACATGTCGAACTTATATGGGTGTAACCAAAAAGCAAATGAGGTTTAGTATATATGAATGCGACCAAGAATGATATGTATTTGGAGCTCAAACTGTAAATGGGCTTAGACTTCCAAATGAGATCAGTTATTAGGTCAGATTTATTTATCAGGCCGACACTTATCAGCCTGCCGGTTTTGGGGACGTATCTACTCGTAACTCCTTGGAACGTTATGCTTTACAACCATGGGTCAGTCGAATTTTTGATAGTGGAGGAGTGACTAAAATCGCTGGATTATATTAACAATGGCTGTCTGTCTTCAGGGTAACACAACCTCAACCTCCCTTCATAAATAGATGACGTACATAATTCAATTTTAAGAAGCTTTCAAATATAATATTTTGTCAGGGATTGATGAGCTCCGATATGTGTGAATCCTGTACGCTTACGTACTTTTATCTTCTGGAACCAGCCCAACTGCCAAGGTAACGGTTTTGTTTTACCACGTCAAACCTTTGGGTCTTGGATTAAGGCCACTAGCCCACAGAGTGTGATAAATGCTCTTTACCAATCGACTTGCTCGACCCATAGTCATTCTGAGTTTTAAAACCCCCCACCTTTATTTTGCATATGATGGCACGAAATGGCTATGACTGAAGTGAGCTGAACATAATTCAAAGAACAAATAAAAATAAAAACCTTGGGACATTTTAATCAGGCTCCTTCAGGAATAAATCAATGCTAGGAGTGATACATCTTCTTTGTTCGCTGTGTTAAAAATGAATCACAAAGGTATTCGAATGGAGATGTGATTACTATTCCTCAGACGTTCTGTATAAGTGCATTAGGGTGTACCTTATTTGTTGGGGGTAAAATGCCCCTAGAGCTGTTAATTAAGTCATAGATCATGATAACTAGAGTTTTGTTTAAATGGCTTAAGATGGCGTGAAAGGATAGGTTATGTGAACGAGCATGGGATATCCCACACTTACACCCGAATACAATTATATCCATTGTGAATGATCAGTTCGTTTATGGGTATTTCTCACTTACTCTTTTTTAAACCAGTTTCTACACGATATAAATTTAAGAAGTCGCGAACGATTCACTTTCCTCACTTCTACCAAGCTGTCAAAGTCTGAGTCGTCGTAGACGCCTAATTCCACATTCACCTGCGCTGTCCACGTCGTAAATAAGGTGGCCGAGCAATCATCGGCGTAAGAAACGATCGAGACACCCTCTGGTGGGGAGATGAGCTTCAAATTTTAATAATTAATAATAATTAAACAAAATCACGGATATGACCCCTTGCTCGATTATAGATGGTTTTGATCGTTCGCCTCTGAGTTCCGCAGATGATTGCCGACCACTCAGATAATTGGCGGTCCAACGCTTTAGACAGAGGGAAGAGTTGGCTCTTCATGATCATTATTAAGTGGCGCGTGATTGACCCTTTCGAAATCTTTCGATAAGTCAAGCGCAACCAGCACAGCCCTGTCGTTAGGACGATTTTGGTAGAGACCGACATTTATCTAAGTTGTGAGAGTGTTCAGCGCCGTGGCCATGCTATGCATTTTGCGGAAACCATGCTGATGTTCGGCAAGCCGCAAGTTGGCTGTGTAGTAAGGGAGCAAGGCTGTTTCCAAGGTCTTCACTACTGGCACCACCTGCTTCAATTTTTCTGGAATGACAAAGGTGGTCATGGGCAGGTTGAAGACAGTTGTTAGATATTTTACTCTCTCATCACCGAGATGTTTTAACATCAACATGAATGCTCCGCCTGGGTCTATTTGTTGCTGTGCGGAATAGATTGCTGCCTGCATGACACCAAAGTGCGGAGGGCGATATATAATCACGATGGTGGTCGAGGACTGGTGCGTATACCTAGGTGGAATCAGGCTAGGTCGCTTGCGCCGTCGCAATCTAGAGGGCAAGGGACCCGGACCACCAAGGAGGAGACGAATCCATCGACATTGTAGACTACAAAGCTCGACAACATGGCACAACGTATCAGTTAATACATTCCTGTTTCCAAGTCCAGAGCATATAGGCAATATAATCTCAATGCCCCTGCGGGTTAGGGGTTTAGAATAGGCCCGACGAAGGCATACCGGTCGTAAGAGGCGACTAATATGCCTAATGACGTGCAACTCGATGGTTGATCTACGGATATGATGCCTCTCACCTCTCATTACCCATCTTATCTTCCTTACGGAAGGAGGGGTGACATGACCTAGAAGGCTTCACTGGTCATAAATCGCTACCACGACAGTCGGGTATCGGGTTCAAATCCGGCCAAGGACTGTTAATTCGACAACACTCGTTACCACAACAACCACAGCAATATAATCTCAACCGACAAACAGTGCACGTGGTGTAAGGGACCAGCAGCTGGTGGCCTTGGCTTACATTCGTGCTACTGCAGGAAGAAGAAGGGAAAATTGTCACTCAGCATTGCTCACATCCAAGAGAGAGGTGCTACGAAAAAAGTATCTGTGAGCTGCTGTGTGAGGCTTTGGCGCCGGAGGGCGCGAGGAGCAGCGGGGATTGCACACTACTTGCGGGCAGTATTAGTACTGCTAGTCGTGGAGATGGAAGATGTGGCGGTGCGACATTGGATCGATGTTGGCCATGGGACCCCTAGGGCGTGGACAGCAAGGGGCCTCAAAAGTTTTGAAGAAACTAGCGGGTGGAATTTAGCCCGGATCAACTTGTTTTGTGCAGCCATCTTTTACATTTGGAACATTGAACAGAGTGTGAACGCTTTACATAAATCTTTTTCCAGCAAACGCAGAATTCAGTCTCTTGATCCCGGGTTGGGTTCAACAACCCAACAGCCCTTGTTTGGGTAAAACCCGAGGCATTCCGGTTCGATAGAATGGAAGTACATTTAATCAATATGTGCTAACGAAGGTCCCAGAGTAACAGAATGTTGGTGTCTTGGGGGACACACCACATGGCGGCCATACATTCCGGCGTGTATGGACTCCGCTTTGATATGTAGGAGTTTAGCCTATTACAGTACCCAAATTGAAGTTGGGCCAGATTCACTGTTGTTCCCCTCGGAAGTTCGCGTTCCTCTGTGGCAACAGGTGGTGCTTGTGCCTGAATTCACCGTTACCGGGCTAGGGGCCTCGAATCTACTCGCGGTATGTATGCCCAGAGGATGTTGGAGTCAAACAGTACAGCCTAGTACCAGAAGGTGCTAGTATCGGATCGTACCTTATCCACATCCGGTAAAAAACTGGCCGCACCGGTAACATTCCCCTATACCTTCGAGGAGTGATTGTGCCGTTACTTGAACAAGCAAGGTGCAAGCTGGACATACTTAGTAGAAGATTTCTTCGAGATATACCCAGGATAAGGAAAGAATGCACAGCTTGCATTAAATAGAATATGAGTATTTAGTATATACTATTGCAGCAGGGGATTGTTGTTGTTGTTGCTTGTAACGACAAAAACACTCCACGAAGGTTTTGGGTAGTGCTGTCAAAGGTGACATGCCCGACTGACCTAGAAGGTACCCCTGCGGGTAAGGGGCATAGAATATGCCCGAGGTAGGCATACCGGTCGTAAGAGGCGACTAATATGCACAAAGGTAATGACGTGCAACTCGATGGTTGATCTACGGATATGATGCCTTTCACCTCTCATTACCCATCTTATCCTTCCTTACGGAAGGAGGGGTGACATGAGCTAGAAGGTTTCACTGGTCATAAATCGCTACCACGACAGTCGGGCAGTACCGCAAGGGAGTACCGGAGCTTACCGGGTTCAAATCCGGCCAAAGACTGTTAATTCGACAATACTCCCCAAAACCTTCGGGGAAGGTTTTTTGTCGTTACAACAACAACAACAACTGACCTAGAAGGTTCCACTGGTCATACCAAATCGCTACCACGACAGTCGGGCAGTACCGCAAGGGAGTACCGGAGCGTACCGGATTCATATCCGGCCAAGGACTGTCAGTTCGACAGCAACCCCCAAAACCTTCGGGGAGTGTTTTTGTCGTTACAACAACAACAACAACTGTCACGGGAGCGACTTGGTATGACCAATGTAACCTTCTAAGTCATCGAGTTGCACGTCATTACCTTTGTGCATCGTTACCACAACAACAACCTTTGTGCATTTTAGTCGCCTCTTACGACCAGTATGCCTACCTCGGGCTTACTGTACCCCGAAACAGGGGTCGATAGGGATTTTAATCGCCTTTTACGATAGGCATACCTACGTCGGGTTAATTTTAAGCCCCCTAACCAATAGATAGTGTTTGTTGCTGTTGATTTAAACGACAAAAACACTCCTTGAAGGTTGTGTCGGAGTTTTTAAGGTATTGTACCTTGGACGTTGAAAGGTAGGTAAGATGCTCTGGCGTAGAATTCTGCAGCAAAGCACACTTAAGAACAACCACAATTTCAGGAAACAAAAGGTACTTTATTTTCAATTTTAAAAGAAAAATCGGAATTTAGTCAATCCTCTGAGAGTAGGAAACATTTTCACATCAGTACTAATTGAATTGCAATCAATTTTGCACAATCACAGAATAAAAGCAGATGATTGTGACAGCGATGTCAACCATAACAAGCTGTGTTCTCTTGTCAAAATGTTTTCTTAACGTTGTGCTGGTATTTGTGGGCCAAACAATACAGAATTCGAGGTGGTTTTGTAGTAAAAACCAAGGCATTTTTTACATTAAAGAGACCGAATTAAACTAGGGAAAATGCTATCAAATTGTGCAACGAAGTCACTCAACTTAATGGTAAGTTAATTTTCATATTTTAAATTCTCCGACGGGCCTGTAACTAGCTGGCAACTGAGTGTCATTATTCGTTATGTAATTTAATTGAAAATATGAATTCTGCAATAATTATTTATTTCTTTAATGTGCAAAAAAGCTCGGCGGCTTACGGGCAATCACTACAAGCGCGGTGCAGCGGAGCGATCATCTCTTCGTGCACCGCGACACTCCCGAGGACAACCCGAATATTAAATTCGAATTTACGCCGGAAAATAAGAAGGTAAGTTGTGTTTACTTTGTTGTCGATTCTTTACTTCACTAATTAGTTTTTGTTTGTTTGTGATGTGCATTAAAGCGCGTGGAAGCCATTATCAGCATATACCCTGAGGGTTACAAACGAGCAGCCATGATTCCCCTACTGGACTTAGCTCAACGCCAATATGGTTGGCTGCCCATATCAGCTATGCAAAAGGTTGCTGAAATTTTAGAGGTCTCAAATATGCGTGTTTATGAAGTAGCAACTTTCTATACAATGTTTTTACGTAAACCAACTGGAAAATATCATATACAAGTGTGCACAACCACACCTTGCTGGCTGCGTGGTTCCGATGAGATCATGGAATGTTGTAAGGTATTTGGTGAATTTACTAATCACATTGTTTTGCAATGTAATGATTAAAAAGTATGACAGCATTTTCTTGGGGCCGACTGATTTTAAATTAGAGATAAGATCCATCCAATGTCCGAAAAGGTGATCTGCGCTGTTGTTGTTGTTGTTGTAACGACAAAAACACTCCCCGAAGGTTTTGGGGAGTGCTGTCGAACTGACAATCCTTTGCCGGGTATGAATCCTGTACTCCGTAAGGAAGGAGAGATGGGTAATGAGAGGCATCATATCCGTGGATCAACCATCGAGTTGGCCGTCATTACCTTTGTGCATATTAGTCGCCTCTTACGACCGGTATTACTATATCGGGCATATTCTAAACCCCTAACCCGCAGGGGGTGGTGATCTGCGCTAATATACTGTGGCTATTTGTTCCGAAGTATGTGCTAAAAATTCCTTTTAAACTATTGTCCACCTTATATTTTCGCATCAGTATAAGCATGGAATGTGAAAATACCCGTAAAACCAGAAAAAAATGTGGTGACAGTTTTTGAACTTCAGAGGTTCTTTATTGTAATACAAATGAAACCACTCCAAATTCAACTTTTATTTTATGCAATTCAACCAAATATGAATGGAATCACTCCGCTCCTCTCATTAATGTGCAGTTCTACGGTGATAATACTAGTAGTTTTTTACAAATTATTCTTGCCTATGCCTATTCACATATGCGACGGATCCATTCGCGGGGAGTGCCGATCGATTCGTGAAAAAACAGTTGCGGATTTGAGTTGGAAAACGAAGAGAAATCATTTTTAACGATTTCCTTGTTCCTTGAAATTGACTAGCCTAATCTACGCCAGAAATATAAAGCAAGTTTAGAATGGCCATTTTTCAGTTTTAAAGATTAAATCCGCAACTATTTTGTCACGAATCGATTCGCACTCCCCCCACAAAGCATCCGTCGGCTACCGTAATAGGCATGATTATATGTATAGATCATAATTAAAATTATAAACTACGCCTTACCTAATTGCAGAAAACTCTGAATGTGGAGGTGGGTGAAAAAACTAAGGATGGTCTATTTACAATTTCCGAAGTAGAGTGCCTAGGTGCATGCGTTAACGCTCCAATGGTTGCTATTAACGACGATTATTACGTACGTAAAATTTTTGATTTCATAATTTTTCAAATTTTTTTATTTTTATGGGTATTCTTTTTGTAATGCAGGAAGATCTTACCGCTAAGGATATGCAACAAATCTTAGCAGACTTTAAAGCAGGCAAACCATCGCCTCCTGGGCCACGCAGCGGTCGTTTTGCCAGTGAACCTGCTGGGGAACCCACTTCACTGACTGAAGAGCCAAAGGGACCTGGATTCGGTCTACAGCCAGCACTTGCGTAAACCTATCACTATAATTAGAAGTTAACCTGTCAAAACTATATTCATATTATGTTTTTTTTTGGTTTTAAGCTTATAAATTATAAAGCAATTAAAGGAAATTTGTGATTAGCTCAAGATTTATGCAGTTATATGTACATGCTGCACTTGCCTCAACTGTTCGATCGGCATACTAAGTCGATTCGGTAAAATTTTTAACACTTGGACTAACAAAATCCTATCAAAATTTGCGCTCTGGAAGCTCTGACACGAAACAACCAACATCCACTCCAACACCGTTCAATTTTATGCTCTTTTGTGGAGCTATGCAGGTTTGTGGAGTATGCAGGTTTATAGCTCATTCATTTTTGGTACAATAACGTGCAAGGTATAGGTACCTCAAAATTTACTTCGAATTTTCAAAATTTTATGTCGAGGGTGTTGATTGATATATCGATGGTATCGTCGATAGATTTAAACCTCCACCGCTCAGCGACCTTAAAAGTAGGGATCAACCACCCGAAGGTTCTAGAGCTCAGAGAAATGGTTCCCGAGACAGTCGACCTAGTTGTGGGTGCTAGGACCCGAACACACCGGAATCATTCCAGCAAAGTAGTTAGAATAGGCGCGTTCCAATCAGGAGTGATCCAGATAAAAATTTTGCATGTAAATAAAACAACAATGTTGTAATCCTGATATTTTTCTGGATCAATTTTGGATCCGTACAGAAGTTCTGTTCGTTTAGTTGTTTATACTCAATTTTTTACAGCCAAGCCTCATTTGCTTGATAGCACAGGCAAATATATATAAACACACGTATATACACAAACAACTCTTACAACTGATCCGTATCGTTCCCGTGAGATCGTCATACGGATCTGGATAGCTGATTGGAACACAACTAATATATGTAAATCTATTATGGAAAAGATTGTTAAAGGAATTGACACACATTAGCTCTTTGTCTATTTGAATGAGGCCTTAAATATAGTTCAACAGTTTATCTTTCCATAGAACAGAGGTAGATGGATGGCACTTCTCGTTTGAACAGTTAAACGCCAATTAAGTAAATTGAATACCAACAGATAAGTATACATTTAGTCAATTATATTTATTCTTAAAAACGCGTAGAATCATACAGATTTTTCTTTATAATTCTAATGTTTACAATTTCAGAATTTGTGTATTTTTTCTTCATATGTATATACCTCTTTTTATAAAATAATTGTTATTACGTTGATAAAATATTAAGTTCAAGGTTTTGTTTTATGTTTTTTCTGTTTTAAATCAGTTATACATCGAAAATGTATATTGCCATTAAGATACCTACAGCAAGTCGCTAAGGTAGATCGATATATTGCCTCTTTTCATATTTGAAAATTCATACTGAAATACCATAATCGATATATATTCTTACTTAGAATTCTATGGAATTCTAAATTAGCATACATCCAATATTCTCATTGGGAATATCTTGCTTTTTATAAGAATAAACGTGAATTTGGTACGAAATCAAACCAAATATATCTTAAAATTTAGAAAGTGGGAGTTTTCAATAGAAGTAATATTAAAACACTAATGGAACTTGTGCAGAAGATACTGCTACTGTTGCTGCTACGTTTGTATGTATAAAATGATCATTTAATAAACATAAACACCTTTCCATATTTCAATAAAGTATGTTCGTTATATTGATCACTTTAAAATTACTCATCACTATCGCCATAATAAACTCTGAAATTTAAAAATTACTTCTAAATTAGTTTCAAGTAATTTTTGTCGATTATTATGATTATTTATTTTACTAAATACCTCTTCTTTGAAACTGCACGCTTTGATTTGCGTCCAATTGGATTAGAATAGTTTGTACGTGGCAATGATTCATTTACGAGCCGTTTGGTTTTTTTCGGTTCTTCACGTAACTCTTTGAACGTTACATTCTCTTGTGATTTCATGCGTTTCATGAATTTATCGATAATGTCATCGCATGACAAATTTGCTTCTGGCTCCCAAGTGTCATGTTTTGGTCCGAAACCTTTCCAACGTATACGAAAAACGCGTTGATTTTTTTCCTCAGCATAATCGATAATCTTATCTACTTCCCATTCTTTATTCGGATCAACGCCTGATGATCCCTTTCCCTTCACAGCTGCCTTCTTAGCTGCCGTTCCACTTTTCTTATTAGATTTGCTGGCCGATTTCTAAGAATTATTAAAAATATTTTTGGTCAAAAATTTAACAACAAAATAGAGGAAATGAAATGCACCTTATTATTATATTTTTCAATTATATCCGGACAAGAGAGAGTGTCTTCGGGTTCCCAGGTATCATCATCCTTAGTATACCCCTTCCAACGTATCAAGTAATAAGTAACACCGTGTTCTACTTTATGACCCATTATGTCCTTAACCTAAAAACATGAATAAAGAAATATATTTATTATACACTTGCAAAAAATATGTAATATTATGTCCTTAACCTAAAAACATGAATAAAGAAATATATTTATTATACACTTGCAAAAAATATGTAATATTATACACATATGATATATGTACCGAATGTCAAAGTACTCCTTCCAGGAGCTAGTGCAGAAGCGTTACAGGGTTATTCCGGCAAAGGGCGTGCGTAAAA
The DNA here is from genome assembly GCA_949987695.1 of Merzomyia westermanni. Lineage (NCBI taxonomy): Eukaryota > Metazoa > Arthropoda > Insecta > Diptera > Tephritidae > Merzomyia > Merzomyia westermanni. Next base: position 49,501,304 of record OX465290.1, read on the forward strand.
ATTCGGGAAGTGTGTTGTAACAATTAATGTTTCATACACAATATTTTTTTTTTACTATGAAGTCATGTGACTAAAAAAAATGCCTCCTTCAGAAAACGGAAGTCTTATGTAAAATTTCGAGAACCTTTCAAATACACTCGAAGAGGTGAAGTTTTGAAAAACTTTTCCAACCACTTTCACATTACCTGTGACCTTCGCCAGCACGCTTTCTCCACCACACGGTGGCCGTATTAGTGCATGATTTTCCTTTAATGAAATGGCCAAATAAGTTATATAGCTGCATTTTCTAAATTCGTATAGCCAACATGTTATCTGGAAATTAAATTTTCGGAAATAACTTTCAATCCATACTTAAAAATGTCCCTCCTAATTTTAGGTTACTTTACAAAAAAGAAATATCAAAAATTATTTTCGATTGTGAATCTCCTCCAAAACAACTTAACCTAATTTTTTTCCAATTCTTAACATTTATCGATTAATCGAAAAAATGCGTTCTCTATTAGATAACCTCAAAAAAAAAATAAAAAAATTTATATATTTCTTATATATTTTTATTTATAAACTCACCTCATACACTTCTTCACCTTCTTCCTCATCATTCTCCTCTGCAGCCTTAGCAGGTGCCTTTTTACCTTTGCCACGTTTACCAGCCGCTTTTCCATTCTTGCCAGCAGCTTTCTTTGCACCACTAGCAGCTGCTTTGCGTCCCTTTTTAGCACTACCGCCACTACTGCCGCCGCCATTTAATGGTTCATCGTCACTATCCACATTATCATCATCGCCATCAGTGATTTTTTCTGGCGCCGCTTTACGCTTATTTGCCTTTTTGGCACTGCCGCCTGTACCGCTACTACCCTCTTCCAATGGTTGTTCTTCATCGCTTCCGCTACCCTGTACAAAAAAAATGGAATTTATCATTGTTACCTACGGAATTTGTTCGATCACTTACAATGCTTTTCTTCTTTCCATCTTCAGCACCACCTTCCTCGCCGGCGCCGCCAGTGGTGCCTTCACCATCCGATTCATCGCTATTAGACTCCATTGTGGCGCTCTTTTTAGTTTCCTCATCTTGTTCGTTCTCATTCTCGGCAGATTCCGCATATTCTGCAATTTTTTTCTTATGCACTCTTCCCATTTTGTATGTATGTATTATCAACGCCGCTAAAATTCAACGATAATTGTTGGGCTATACACACAATTCTAGCCTAAATATTTCAAAAATTATTTTAATCTATTTCTAAGCAATATCATAAATTTATCAAACCTTAAAAAATGTGTTTGCAAAGTTATTCTTTTATAAACCACACACACAAAAGACGCGTTGAAAATTTGTGGTAAAAAACACAGAAGCGTCGAAAAAGGAGTACAGAAATTTACAAACGCAACGTTGTTGGCTGAAATGATGCTGGAAATGGAACGGAACATGTAGAACGGCATTGAAACTACAGAGTTGTGTTTAAAAATTTACTATTTTATAAATTTTTCAAACTTTTGAAAATTGCAACACTGTTTGTTTGTCATTGCTTGTTGATTGTCGTAGTTGTCAAAACAGAATAACAAAACTTATTTAACGCACGTGGACTTTGAAAAACACCAAACGATTAAAATATTTCATTAACAAACATGATTAAAAATAACAAGCGTTCAGCTGAGCATAACAGTGATGAGCCGAATAAAAAAAAATCACCAAAGTTCAATGGAGGTAATAAAATAAATAAAGCGGCAGCAAAAGTCAGCAACACCAACAAAGAATCGAAGAACGCAAAGCAGTTTGGGAAAACCGCGAACCCCAAGGCTGAAGTGCCTGGGAAAACAATAAAAGGCAAGTTTTCTACGAAGGTAACCACCAAGTCAGCCACGAATAAATTTTCGATAAAATTTCCTCCGAAACATGGCGGGAGTGGCAAGTTCGATAAGAATGCCGGGGCTGTCAAAACATACAGCGCTAAAGGCAATACACCCGCTCCGGCTGATGGCGAACAAACAGACTGGCGTAAATTTAAACAGGAGAAAAAAGAGCTTAAACTCAAACGTAAACAATCCAAAGATTCTTATGAGGTTTCGGTCGAAGCAAAGCAGATTTATGAAAAACTGAAATGGTAAAGCAAATATGAGCTATGTCACAGCAATAAAGCTTTGGATGGATTCCCCTTTTTTGTTACTTTAGACTTACATGTTGCACTTAAATTGTTGAGTAAATTTGTAATGATTTTATTACCACATCATAAAAGTCAAGGTTGAGTGGATCGATTAACATAATTTTTTTTACCGTCCATCATTGCTTCAAAATCTGACAAGAAAGGGAAGTTTCATTCGAACTGTGTGCTATGCAACCAATTATCCATTTCATTGAAGCATTTATTTCGGAACAGCCGACGTACTGAGAAAAAATCAGAGCTGGTAGAAAAGCTTTACAATGTGTTGAATCGCGGTGATGTGATCAAGAAACTTATAAAGGCACACGACACAGCTCGTATCATACAATGCATGTTGAAATATGCATCTCCATCATTACGCGATCAATTATCAGAGGTAAAAACTTGAATAAATATACATACTATAAGAGCTCGTTATTGTGACAGTGGCTAATGTTATACATCGTGGACTTACAGGGAAAACTCAAACACGCCCTCACTTACCAAACAAAAATTAAAGTTGGAATATAAGTTAAATATATGTTTTTTGAAAATCAGTTGTCTTTGGATTTAAAGACGAAAGTTCTTAGAATTGAAATAATCTAGATTTCAAGCTGATGGGGTTTTGGAGAATGTAGGGATACCAAAACGTTCACTTATTACAATTTTTTCACCGAACTTATGTATTTACAAATATAATCGGACCTGGAAAACAATAAAACTCATCTTGTTTTTGTTTTCGAAATTATGAGTAATGATATCCATACATCCACAATTTTAATTTCCTTTTTTCTCTCAGAAATTATTACCACTGGTAATTGAAATGTCCATATCCAAGTATTCACACTTCTGCGTCTTGCGTATGTTCAAATATGGTTCACCAACAATCAAATCAAAACTTGTTGATAGTTTTATGGGAAATGTTGTACGCTTAGCTGGTCACAAGATATCAAGTAAAATTCTCGATCATGCCTATCATATAATTGCCAATCCAAAACAGCAAAGTTATTTACGACAAGAATTTTATGGAGAATTATATCGTAATTCGAAAGATGAAAGTGTAAAAGCACTTGCCGATACATATAAAGATACGTTTAATATGAAGCGTTCAATTTTGGGTGCAGTCAAATCGAATCTTGATCATTTGGCTAATAAGCAATTGGTTGATAATTCTCTTGTGCATGCTGTTATGTTGGAATATTTAGCTGAATGCGAGGAAGATAGGATAGAGGAGACGGTAAGTGCATTCGCACCACATATACCCCTTATGTTAACTACCAAGGATGGCACCCAAGCAGCAACAATTTGTTTCTACAAATCTGCACCTAAAAACCGTCGTGTAAGTATTGTTTGCTCAAGCGAAACAAAGAAAGTACTTTAATTAGGCTGATAATGTTTAGCCAGATCGTGCAGATATGCGAAACAATGAGCCCATTATGGCTAACGTTTTCGGGACTAATTGGTATAGCTTTGGGCTTTGAATTGAGTACTATACCTACAAAACCTTTTATATGTTCACTTCTAGGCTATAATAAAAACTATCAAGGAACACTTGATTAAAATAAGTACACATGAGCATGGTCACGCCTTTTTATTAGCTCTAATAAATTCTTTAGACGATACAAAGGCAACTAAGAAAGCTGTATACGACACTTTACATCCAGAATTGGAAACTTTAATGTCGAACCAATGGGGACGGCGTGTTATTGAGTGGTTAGTGGCGCCGGCAAACACCAATTGTTTTCATCCCAGCTTCATCGCATCTATGGAAAGCGGTTTGCAATATAGCAAAAAGGATAAGGAGGTTAGACGAAAGGAAATATTTGAGCAAATTGAAGAACCGTTGAGCAACGCAATTGTTGAACATCCAAAATTTTGGTTGTCAAATCGACATATTGGTCTTGTTACTGCTGAGATTTTGAAGAAATGTAAGTAAATGGTGAAGTTTTTAAATTTGTTAGCTAAGAATTTTAAACAAAATATGTGCTACGGTTGACTGTAAGATCGCCCTTATCGGCTTGGAATGGCAAAGCGAATTGGTTTAAAGGCATGGCTTAACTTAGAAATATCTTTAGATATACCCTATTTTAGTCCTTTTTCTTTTGGATGTCCAAAAAATACCAGTATTTGGTTGGAAGCAAAAAATTAAAGACTTACAATTATCGTATTAATTTTGTGGTATTCTATTTTAAGATATTAATCAACTTTTTTTTTATTTAATACTAATCCATAGTGAGTCAGCAGCATTTCGAGAAAACCATTGCGGCTTTAGTCGATGTTATTGTGGATCCAGAATGGACTGTAGTGGTAGAAGAGGATGGACGAAAAACAAAAGGGGCTAAAATTGTCCACGATGTTGAGAAAATAATTACTGATGCAACAAAGGTTAAAAAGCAAAAACGTTTGATCTCCACTGCGCTGGACGCCGAGAAAGAAAACGAGTCGTCAGATGATGAAGCAGTCGAAAATAAAGTAGTAAGTTAATACTTCTCAGAAAAAAAATCTATTTCACTAATTTTAAAATGTAACAGGTGCAAACAGACTTGGAAACAATAAGTGGTATAGAAGAATCTGGTCTGCATATTGTATTAAAAAAGATTATCAAAAGTGATAAGGAACGTCTCGAGCGCAATAGTGAAGCACCAACATTTGGTTCTATACTTCTGACAAAGCTGAGTGAAAACACTGTAAGACAATTTAAATATGTATATGTATGAAATATATCGTTTTATCACAACTTTGTATTATTTTTCAGCTAAAAAATTGGTTAAACGTAAATCGTGCCTGCTTTGTACTGCTCAACGTTTTTGAACAAAATACCGCTGATACACAATCAAAACTTACAGAATTACTGAAGCCTCTGTATGCAGAACTTAAAAAAGGAGCTGGCGCTGGACAAAAACTGTTGTTAAAGAAACTGGAGCTTTGAATAAATAATAATTGATTTTAATATAATCCGTTTTTATTTTTATCTTTTTTTGTTTTCTACGACGATATGAATTAGAATGAGTTCTTCGGTTAACTTCATAGGCGTAGGAATTAATCAAATATTGTAACATTTACAAGTACAGATAAATTAAAAAGAAAAAATAATAAATACATAACATAAAGTCAATTTTTCAATATTCAAATTTACTTAAATAATTCCGAGTAGGACAATGCAGCAGTACGACTTATAGAAATCATTGTTATTTATTCTGTTCGTAAAATTATATGCAATCCGGAGTCTGTGTCAACTATTTTCGACATTTGGCCAACCTTCAAGCTGAATGCTGCGTCCTCGAATGCTTTCTGCATTTGACCTAAAACACAAACATATTTGCATTGGTTACCTTTCATGTACTACCTTTAAGTGTTAGTAGAAATTAGTTTGGTTCATGTTAGTTTACCCTTATACAATTTTATGGCATTTTTAACAAGAGGATACCTCAAGTATATACAGGAGTTAAGACAACAAATAAGAATCACATGAACATGGTTGCAGAGCAAACTTTTCTAGCAGGAAACTCATTGCAGTGCTGAAACTACCAGTGTCCTAAGACTTTCCCTAGAAGATATTGATCACATTTCCCCGATATTGCCAAGCTGATTAGCTGTCGATTGGGGGATTAAATGGTCCTTATGTTCCCAAACCCCTAACAATACATTTACCGTTCAAATAGTTACATATTCATGCCTATTACGGTATCCGACGGATGTTCGCGGAATGCGAATCGATTCGCGACAAATTAGTTGCGGATCAAATCATTTAAACTGAAAAATGGACATTGAAAAGTTATTTTTTTATACTTTGTCAGATATCCGAATAGACATGATTATCAACGTGCAAGCACATCAATAAAAACTGGTAAAGTTGAAGACCCTTTAAAAAAATGTGCTTAAAATATATATTTTTATCATAAGTTTGGCACGTATGTATGTACACATATATATACCTTTGCCAAATGGTCCCAAATCACCTCCACGCTTAGCTGAGCTACAGTCTGAATATTTTGTGGCAAGAGCTGAAAGTGTAGCTTCACCAGCCTCAATTTGTTTGCGATAATCCTCTAAAATCGCACGTGATTCCTCCTTTGTGCGCGTTATATTCTCTTCACGCCATGAACTAGGTCGACGGCTCCCTTTGTGTTTGACGAGCAGATGAGAGCAACGCACCTCACTTGGGCCGGGTGTCTCCTTTTTTGCAGGTTCAGTTGGTAAGTCCCATTGTGACTCTTTCGTATAGATATTTAAGTAATATGTCAATCCTGAAATTATAGTAAAATCCCGATGTATATACATACATACATAGATGTGATAAAATAATTTGCTTGCAATTTACCGCTTGCATGCCCTACGATTCTACCGCATTTTCTTATATATCTTACCAGTTGAACGACTTTTGCGCACTTCCCATCCTTCGGGTATACTTTTCTCAGTATCTGACATAACGCGCTTGAACTAAATTATTACTTTAAAAATAATTTATTTCAAAATATACGAAGCCTTTGGGATAGTTCAGTTTTATAAGTTAAACGCTGGAATTATGGCCGGAATATCAAATGTCATAGGTGCGTTCCCCAACTGTTCCTTTTTTCTAACTATTTGCCAATTTTCACCGGGTAAGCAGCAAAAACCATACTTTTTTTTACGTCATATGCACTAAGCAGATACGGAACTTCATAGTCGGCGTATCCGTCAAAAGTTCGAGCAAATTAAGTTTTACAGTATCCATCGAATTTGTGGTTTTACACATAAACACTGCAAGTCTTCCAAGCTTTTAGTATACTGTATCCGACTCCCCTAAAACACAATGCCTTAAGCCTGAACTTAATGGTTGCTTTTTGGGCTTTTTGCGCTTTCGAGACCTCACCTAGTTTTTTAGATATACATATATATCACGTAATTTTTGTTAACCGACGAATTAAAATGCCGGTTACAGTTAACCGAGAAAACGGTCCTAAAACTAATAAAACTGTCAAGAAAATTTAAAATTTGCTAAGAGAGGGAGAGAAATTACGGGATGTATTTCTAGTAAAAAACTCTTATTTCTGTCAATTTCAACAAAAATGTCAGAAATTAACTGCCCTATTCTGAGGCAGCTTGTCATCGTAACTACTAACAATTGTTATAGCCCAATTCCAATTGTCCTATAATTTACAATAGTAATCAGCTGTCACCACTTCGTTTGTGAATGACAAGCAAGCTGAGAATAGCACCATAAATCACATCAAAGTAGACTGTCGCGGTAACGATTTAATATGACTACCTGGACTGTTGTTGTTGTTGTGGTCCCCCTCCCCTTAGGTTTTTGGGAGGGTTGTCGAATTAACAGTCCTTGGCCGGATTTGAACCCGGTACGCTCCGGTACTCCCTTGCGGTACTGCCCGACTGTCGTGATAGCAATTTATGACCAGTGAAACCTTCTAGGTCATGTCACTCCTCCTTCCGCCAGGAAGGATAAGATGGGTAATGAGAGGTGAGAGGCAACATATCTGTAGATCAACCATCGAGTTGCACGTCATTACCTTTGTGCATATTAGTCGCCTCTTACGACCGGTATGCCTACCTTGGGCATATTCTAAGCCCCTAACCCGCAAGGGCTCTTCTTCTTCATCTCATCCCCTCATTCCCAAAAGAGGAAAGAGACTGGTAATGGAAGGTGAGAGCCATTATATCCGTCGATCAGCCATCTGTATATTCTAAGCCGCAGGAAGTGTTCCTTTTCTATGTATTTTGTTATTTCTTAATGTACAAGTTGTAAATTTAGTTCATTTTTGTTACAGCGATTTTGAAAAAGTCACAACAGCTAATCGTATGGCAGTTTTATCAAAAGTAGTCAGCCAAAACTCAACCGACTAAATTTTATATCTTTTTTGCACTTGCAGTGGTCAAAGAACGGAGTACTGGAATGATTTCCTGTAGCCTCCACTATTAGGTATGTTTTTTTGAAAACAGGCTTTGTGGGAAAATAATGGAAAAATTAACGTATGAATAAAGTCAAATATCGTGTGCTTATCGTATTCTGAAGCCTACGTTCCGTTATTAATTCAGCTTTACGTTTTGCGTTAGCTACTCGAACATCCGAAGAGTGTTTCCAAAAGTTTTGTTATAAGAATATATGACAACTTGTTCCCGTTAATTTTTTATTTAGTTCCCAGTATAGCGAACATTCCAGTTTACAAGAATTACTAAACAACAAACACTTTTTTCAAGAAGGGGATGTGCTAATTTAATTTTATGGTAACAGAGACTTATGCTGCAGACACACTGACTTATCCGTAAATCCATAGCCATATAGTAAACCATACCTACTGGAATCGTTAAATGGTGCCTTAACCTAAAAAAGATGACAATTTCAATTGCAAAAGTCGCTAATGATTTACACAACTACTAACTCACTTAATCAAAGTGCATCGAAAATGAAGATATATAGATGGATATTAGTTTTAATAATAAATAATACACTTCTGCCCCTCCGGATGATTCCTGGGACTGGGATTCTTTTGGCACCTCTCCCGTCATTTTTCGCTCGTTTTAACAGTTGGCGTAATATGAAAACAATTACTTTGATTATGGCGTTATGGCTATGGAAGCGTAACTGCAGCTTAATGTTTGTAGTTCAAGCATTAGTAGTGTAAGCTTTTCGACTCTTGATAACGATTTATTAGGATTGTTATCGACATTTATATGGAGGGGAAGCACAAACATTTTCACATCCGTAGTTTTTCGGGTATCAGCTGTAATAAGTTGTAACAATCTAATGAATATTTTAATTACAAGCAAAAGGTTTTTATACTAATTTGTGATAATTGTTTAAGGGTTGACGGGCACATACCAATCTACCGGTGTTACAAAATTTAATAAAATGTCACGAAACTCAAAAGGTGGTGGACGTGGTCCAGTACCAAACCGTTGGCTACATTGCCCAAGGAAAAGTGAAAAAGTTATTGCTGAACGTTTTCTTGCCTTTAAAACACCATTGAGCAGTGCATTTGATGATCAGGTGCCAATAGAGTGCCTATTTCAACCAGAAATGATTTTTAGTTATTGCAAAACAATAAAGGTGTGTATCATTAAAAACCCCAGCAACGTGTCGCCTATGCTGCAAAGCATACATCCGTACATATTTATTATGCATTTATGTTCACACATAATTAAATTGAATTTTCATGTAGATACACAGATTTAAATTAAATTAAGTTCATTATTTATTAATTGTCTTAATTCAGTTAAAATTAGGACTTTGGATTGACTTAACCAACACAAAACGTTTTTACGATCGGGAAGTAGTTGAATCGCACGATACACAATATGTTAAATTACAGTGCCGTGGTCATGGAGAGACACCATCGCCAGAGCAAACGCAAGCATTCATTGAGATTGTAGATAATTTCATAAATGAACGCCCATTTGATATTGTAGCCGTACATTGCACGCATGGATTTAATAGAACAGGATTTTTAATCGCTTCGTATTTGGTAGAACGCCTTGATTACTCCATAGATACGGCTTTGGCCATATTCGCAGAAGCACGCCCTCCTGGCATTTATAAACAGGACTATATTGATGAGCTCTTTCGACGCTACGAGGATGGAGAAGACGGTTTAATGGCGCCTCCAATGCCAGATTGGTGTTTAGAGTATGATGACAGTGATGCAGGTAATAATGCAATTAGTAATGATTCGTTGCATAAGCGGAAAGCTTTTGAAATGTCTTCGTCGACAAGTCAACAATACTCGACCAATTCACGACAAAGCAATGGTGGCGGTGACGAAGATTTGTACGAAGAAAATCAAATGGAGGGAGAAGGCAATGCAAAAAATGGAGCAGATGAGGTTGGTAATGAAGCAAGCGTGTCCAATGGTGGCGCTGGTCGCAAGAAAAAACGTCGTAGGGAGATGGTTATTGAAAATGCTAAATTTATGAGCGGCGTTCCAGGCGTGGTACAAGTTACTGATAAAGACATACTCGAAGAATTACAGCAAAAAGTGCAAGATATGTGCGGTTGGAAGAAAAGCGGTTTTCCAGGAGCTCAACCCGTCTCAATGGATAGGAAAAACCTGAAACGTTTACATGAAATACCATATAGAGTATCGTGGAAGGCCGATGGCACACGGTAGGCAAACAGTTTAAAAAAAATGGGATCATTGCATTACCTATTACTTAACTAATTTCCGCAGATATATGATGCTAATTAATAAACGCGATGAAATATACTTTTTTGATCGCAATTATTCATGCTTTCAAGTTGAGAACTTGACTTTTGTAAAATCTGGCAATATAAATGAGCACTTAAAGGATACACTTTTAGATGGAGTACGTTCAAAAATATATTTGTGTGTACATGGTATTTAAATAATATTTTCCTTTTTAGGAAATGGTAATTGATAAGTTCAATGGACAATCTATACCACGTTACCTGATTTATGACATTATTAAAATTTCGAATATGAGCGTTGGCCCGTTGTCATTCTATCCTGACCGTTTGCGTTGCATTAGAGTAGAGATTATTGGTATGTTGTGGTAAAATTTATTTCCTGCCATATTAAACATTAAAACCTTTTTGTATACGGATTATACATATATTTATAGATCCCCGTATTGAGGCTATAAAAGAAGGTGTGATTAATCGTTCAATCGAACCATTCAGCATACGCTTAAAAGACTTTTGGGATATACGCCAATCGGCTTCTTTGTTAGGAGAAAAGTTTGCTAAATCCTTGTTACATGAGCCAGATGGCTTAATTTTTCAACCGTCGAAGTTGGTAAGTATATTTATGTATGTTTACTTCATAAATAATAGTTTAGGGCGATATGCCTCTGCTTAAAATTTCTCTCATAATATGGGAATTTGTAGGGGTTTTAACGCCCTTGTCTCTGAAATAGACAATTTTCTAGGAATCGTACGTTATAACCAACTTACTCACTTAATTGGCCAAGATGTACATAAACCACTATACAAACTTTCGCATTTTTAATAAATATTAGTCAATGTTTTTTAAATTCACAACTTTCTTTAGCCCTATACAGCTGGAGTATGTCCCGATGTACTTAAGTGGAAACCATTTCATATGAATTCTATAGATTTCAAACTTAAGATAACCGTGGAAAGTGGCTTGGGGTGAGTAGATAATAAATCTCTACATTTCAAGTTCATATTTTTTTATTTCAGCGTGCTAACCCAAAAGGTTGGCTTACTCTATGTTGGTGGATGTGATCACCCTTTCGATCGGATTAGATATACAAAAGCATTAAAGGATTTGGATAATAAGATAATTGAGTGCTGTGTTAATGCGCGAGGGCAGTGGGAATTTATGCGGGAACGCACTGACAAGATTTTACCAAATAGTTACAATACGGCACAATGTAAGAACAATAGCGTACATATATCGGACGTTTGTATCTGTCCTTTGAAAATGTATGTGGCAGAGTTTGTAATATAAAGCTGGGCCCTTCTTTGAATAAAATTCACGATATCTAGTAACTGTCCGGGAACTCGTCAGTTGCACCGGAATACACCAATCTCAACCAGCAGAATGTCATGTTACTTGTTGGTATTGTTTTTAACGACACCAAAAAACAAAAAAAGAATGTCATATTACCGTCGCCGCGAATATTCTCTCAATTCATGTTAGGGTATCTTAACTCACTCTTGGTAGAATGGTTTATACAAGTAAAAGTTAGTAGCAATATGAACACACTGTCAAATGGTGCGAAGGTGGAGAGAATGCTTTTCAACGTCAGAATATATACGAGGTATGCCTGTCAAAAGAGGCGACTAAAACCCATGAAATCGCTTCCACGGCAGTCGGCATAATAAGAAGTCTATCTAATTGTCATATCCGAAATTTGACAGACCCTTCTTGGAAGTGGCTTCGTCCCGAAATGTCTTAGTCCTACTGCCATGTTAACTAGTTGACTCAAACTGTGTAGGCCGTTAGTATTTGTTGCTGTAACAGCCTTTATACTGAAACCCTAGTCTCGCCATTCTTATATATCATGCAAAAGAGTTCGAATTAAAGGGTTACCTAAAGTGAAGCCTGTTAAAAAGAATATTCCAGCCACACCAAATGTGTCCTTAATTAAAAAAAAAAAAAAACAAATCCACCACAATTCTTTTCTGGGGACTTTTTGATAACGTTCCATAAGCTCATATTAAAATGAAATGTTAACTTTTAATATATTACAGCGGTTGTTGAAAGTATACGAAGTCCTGTAACTAAGGAGATATTGCTTGACTATATTGCCAAATACGAGTTTCAAGATGATACTGATAGGATGCCACCCCCACAACAAAGACAACTGCAGCAGCCAACCCAACATCAACAGCAACGCCAACCGCATATGCACCAACAATCAACAGGCGATCATCATAATGAGAAACAACAACAACCGCAACAACATTAACTCATTTTATTATAATTTAAATTTATTGAATAATGTATCTATAAACTTTGTATTTAGCGTTTTATGGATTGCGTTAAAAAACAAATCTCCAATATCATTATACCAATTTCACACAGGCTGTGAATTATGCATATAGACAAGTTGACTAAACTAAAGCGCTTATTGAGCAAAATTTTTTATGTAAGTTATTCAGATGATATTGATTTAATGCTAAATTTAATGTTTAATGGAATCAAAAATCTCAGTCAAATATTGGCGGTGTCACATTTTTTTTTGTAGTGGTGCCAAAATGGCACTATTTCAAAAAATAAATTACTTCTAATATTTTATAATAAAAACGCCAGACTCTCAAGATCAATTAGATTTCTGTATCGTTTGCAGTTACAGATAATTGATAATATTAATAAAAATAATTAACTGTTCTTTCTTAAGATTTTCCAGACCTGACTACGATTTTAAGACAAACCAATTGCTTAGTTTTTTTAGTTCGATCTATTTTGGATTTTGAGTAAATAAGCGCATAAATGAAAACAGAGGCGAAGCCGCACTTAAGCTACAAGTCCACAACTAGCCTTTTGGCTTTCCTGACGTTGTGTAAATTAAATAGGTGAAATTCTACAACGCCTGAAACACTCAAAAGGCTATGCATGGAGTTCTGGCTTAATTGAAGTTATTTTACTGGCTGTGTGGAACTGGTATTAATAAGGGAATATATTTAACTAAAACACGCCATTCATACTTGAAAATACATACAAATATGTGTCTGTATGCCTAAATTGCATATTACAATATTAAAATTATAGTTGACAAAGTGGCAGTCAAAAAATAAATCTTTTAAACAAATTTATTCATTTATTCTATACTTTATATTTGTTTGGACAAGGCGACAAGGCTATATTGTCAGGGCAACTTCAATAATTTGTATAGTGCTTTCGGCTGCAGTCGAGAACTTTTGTAAAATTGATGTTTTGGTTGTTGTTTGTAACGACAAAAACACTCCCCGAAGGTTTTGGGGAGTGTTGTTGAATTGGCAGTCCTTGGCGGGATATGTACCAGGTACTGCCCGACTGTCGTGGTAGCGATTTGGTATGCGCAGTGCAACCTTCTAGGTCATGGCAACCCTTCCTTGAGGAAGGAAAGGATGGGTTATGGGAGGCATCATATCCGTTGATCAACCATCGAGTTGCACGTCATTACCTTTGTGCATTTTAGTCGCCTCTTACGATCGGTATGCCTACCGCGGGTATATTTTATTATATGTTTAACGCCATGCACAATGTCTTGGTGGTAACTCCCATGCGTGCTATAACGACGCAGTCGTTCCTGGAGAAGTTTGTGTTGTTTTTTTTCGGGTCCATGTTGCAGTCTTGTTGATTTAAAAAAGATTCTGATTGAGACCATTTGTGATATCCAGGTAATTTGTACTAGGCTTGGTCAGTTTGTGTTCTATGTGTATGTAATGCTCGTTGCTTTCTTTGGCCCGAAACACATAACATAGAGAAAGTAAAATTACTTAATCCACCCCTGTGCTTGGTTAGGAAATTCTTCAAACCAATTTCCATTTAAAAATCAAAAAAAAAAAAACTACAGAAAGGAAGAAAATATACAATTTTGTATTTAAGGCTTTACGTAAAGTACGAATATAAAATTGAACCGCATTCGTTTCACCTAAGAATAATCTTCAAAGCTCTACCATAGTCGATTTAAAAAGAATTATTTTATGACTGTCTTACATATGTATGTACATACGTATATTTAAATATAGTCCATAAGTCTTTTATCACCTTAAAATGCTACCATTCTTTATCAATTCCTCTTCAGTCACAATACCTAAATTGAGTAGACAAACTAGCGCTGCACCTTGTTCTGCTTGTTTCTTATTCTTCTCCCAAAATGAACTTGTGTAGCGCTTTCCGTCGAAACTGCAAATCGCTCTGAAAAGTTTATCAACACGCTGCGTTTCATAACGTGGAATATCTTTACTCTTACGGCCTGCATAAGTATACAACAGTGTCTTTGGCAACTGAGTATCTGTATATGGTAGGAATAAAAAATTATAATGTTAAGTTGTATGCTTTTCTAGAAGAAGCATTACTAACCACTATTGTAATTCGAACGTAGAAACGCAATATTTTGCTGCACAACATCGGCATCTAAAGGCGGCGGTGGTGATGTTTCCATTCTGGCTCGTTTTTGTTCGGTGCCTTCTGCAATGTCGTCCTCTTCGTCTCCGGGTATCACACCTGGCGCAACTTCACGTCTACCGAAATTTCCACGCTCCTTCAATTCTAATTGTTTGCGATAGCAATAATCGCCTAAGGACCAAATTTCACTAAAATTAAAAAAAAAAATTAATAGACATCCGTTTTATCCCTTAAAAGCATGCATATATATCTACATAGCTATGTTTACCACATTTGCTGAAGTGTTTGGCATTGTAGAAATTGTTTGCCACGCGGTGTCTCTTGTAGTTCCTTTAAAATATTCTGTACACAGTATTTGGTGTTGTGTGCCGCATTGTCATAATCAACGCTCAATTTTAAATATTTTATTATTATTTCATCCATTGGCAACATACCTTGCGACAGTTATAACTCAATTAACATACATACTATTATTCTTTTTCCTTTTACAATTGGCTTACCTTCTTTACGAAAAATGGAAACATTTAACTGAGCGGCTCTTGCAACCATAACACTAGATGCATCGCACTGATTGCGAAAATTTAGCAGGTCCTCGTGTTTTTGAAACTCCTTTGAACCACCATTAGCTATTACAGGTATACAGACTGCCTTTGAAATTTCACGAATGTAATCTTTTAAAATGAAAAATAATAATTAACTAAACAAGTATGAAAGACTTAGTTTGGATGAAACCGATTTATTCGGCAAGGGACTTAAACTCAAACCCGATCTGACCAATCCAGGCATACAAATTGGAGTTGTGCTCCTGGTTTTGTATTATTAGCTTACGGTATTGGTTTTACACTTCCAGTATATACCTACTCACCTGGATGTGGTACGTGCTGTGGTCGTTCATCTCGTGTACGTGCGTGTACTGCTATTGCCGCAATACCAGTAGCAGCAAAACGCTGCACTAAACGAACGGTATCATTTAGATCAGGCAGTATTCTATTAAAAAAAGTTAAATTGATATATTTGCGTCTAATCAACATTAATTCCTATTTTACCTAATTTTACACGTTACTGGTATACTAAGGTTTCGACATAAAGTGGTTAAAATCGTTTCAGCTTTTTCTGGTTGTCCAAGTAAAGCTACACCCATACCACCTTTTATGGAAAATTCTTTGGGACACCCCATATTAATGTCTAGACCTGCAATGTCATGTTGCACAAGCTTTCCTACGCTAAGCGCACGCTCCGCATTGCTAGTGCCCAACTGCAGAACTACTTGTTGACGTTCCTTTGCACAGGTACGAAATACAATTGTACCATCGCTACGATCAACAAAATCGACGGTACCCAAAGCAGCTAAAATTAAAAATTTAAGCTTCCGTGAATTATACAAGTGGACTTATTATGTTTTATTTACCATTAACACGCCGTTTGCACCTTAATAATTTTAAATCAATTAGTTCCTCCGTGTATACAATGTCAGCGCCGAATTCGAGTGCCAACAGGCGCATTGGCAATGTTCCAACTCTTACCATTGGCGCCATTATTACCTTATTCTGGTAATCCAAGGGTGCAATTTGCTCGCCCACTGTCATTTTTTTAAATAATTTTAGTAAGGACTTCAGACTCATACATACATTCCCGGGTTACAAAATATTGCTAATGCATTTACATGTAGTTTTAGAAAACAGCTGGTCACGAGATAAGTGAAAAAAATTATAGTAAAAATCGACAACTCGATATCGCTATCGATAATAGAATGCGTTGTTTTCATCAAATACGCACTTCCCTGCAAGACGCTGATTTTTTTACTAACCCACTCAAACTTTTTATTGTGGCGATTATTCACAAGCATGTACCATTCCTAACTCAATAACACTCCCAGCACTAGTTAAACACAACTGAGATAACGATGGCTACGCTTATGCATGCAAGCGTGTAACTAGGAAGAGAGATGGCGAGAGTGTTTGCGAATACGATGCAAAGAGGAGATGCCAATAAATAACACCGACCCTTCCAGAACACGAAAAGCGAACAACCAAGAAAGTTCTCGGTGCGTAGGCAAGCACCCTGTTGGACTATATAAGGTGGTGACCAAGCAAGGCAGGTTGACCAGTTTATTTTCAAGTGTTGTTCAGTGAACTACTGCGAAGTTACCAAACTCTTAAATTTGTATTGCGTTTATTACTAGTAAATAAAACTACCTATTAGTTACAATATCTGTGCGTGTGTTTATTTGACTTTATAGTGATCGAACCCAGGATTGATAATAAAGGAATCATCGAATTCGTCACATTATTGACAGTGATGATAATTTAATGCCGATACTTCATACTAGAATGTTTGTTTCTTAGCACACGGGTGTCCGTTATTGCCAACACCCACAAAGAACCAAGGGAAAGAACACGAATTGTACAGTGCTTCGCCCTGCCTAATGGGCAAGATCACTCTAAACTGTCATTAAGCTTTTCTAACGGAAGTCCAAGGAAACGCGCAGTTTCAACAGGGCTGGACCAGAGTGATATAGGTGTTAGAAGAGTAGGTTCAGTTCAACAGGAAAAGAGATGTTTGGTATCATGAGGGGACATACCACATGCAGGGTAAGTGTTTGGTATGGTAGGGTTCAGTCTGAATAAGTAAGAGTTAAACCTATTACAATATCCAGAGCGAAGTTGTGCTAGCATGAATCTAGTCTCCCTCGGAAATACACGCTCCTCTTCAGCTAATACGGGTGGTTGAATGTCAATAGCGGTATTCACAGGCCAAGATCTGAGGGATCTGTCTACCAACTCGGTGTGGAGGTCATTTAGACCCCGCCTAAGGCTACGCAGATCACGGCAAGGAAATATGGTGCCGGATCTCATCATAGTGTTTGCGAAGATGTTTCCTTATGTCTATGGGGTGAAGGGCTTCATCCAATAGATGTCGATTTGGATGACTAGGTTTATGGCAGTTCAGTAAAAACTGTATACTTTATAGTTCCGCGTGCTCTCGAACATTGAGCAATTTAACTTCTTGACGGAGGTGAGACTCAGATGACATAAGCAGACATCCCGTGCCTGTTTTGATGGCGGTGTTTTGGCATACTTGCAATTTCCTCCAGTTGGTGTCAGCAAAGTTGGGCGACCATATGGGCGCAGCGTTATCAATAACCGGTCGGCCAATAGCTTTATATGTGGCTAGCAACGTTTCTTTATATTTTTCCCAAGTACGCCGGCCAGTGACTTGATCTTGTTGCGGCTCTGTACCTCAGATGCTATTGCGGTGGCATGACTAGCGAAAGTGAGGCTATTGTCAAACGTCACACCCAGGATTTTAGGGTGATTGACAGTAGGTAGAGGTACTCCATCTACGTGGACGTTTAACTCTTGTCCCATCTGCGCATTCCACGTCGTAAAAAGTGTCGCCGTCGATTTAGTCGGAGAGAAGGTCAGCTCTCGCTCGGTGAAGAAGCTGGAGAGGGTTGTTGTGTTGTTGTGGTAACGACAAAAACACTCCCCGAAGGTTTTGGGGAGTGTTGTCGAATTAACAGTCCTTGGCCGGATTTGAACCCGGTAAGCTCCGGTACTCCCTTGCGGTACTGGCCGACTGTCGTGGTAGATTAAACATCGAGTTGCACGTCGTAACCTTTGTACATATTAGTCGCCTCTTATCCGAAGCCATAATCGTGCAGTCGTCAGCGTAGGATACAATGGAGACTCCGTCTGGTGGGGGAGGAAGCCTCGAAATATAGAAATTAAACAAAAGGGGGGATAAAACACCAGTCTGCGGCACCCCTTGTTTGATTCTTGGTGGTATAGATTTCATGTTCCTAAATTTGACTGACGCCCGCCGACCGTTGAGGTAGTTAGCGGTCCACCTTT
This sequence comes from Merzomyia westermanni, assembly GCA_949987695.1. NCBI lineage: Eukaryota > Metazoa > Arthropoda > Insecta > Diptera > Tephritidae > Merzomyia > Merzomyia westermanni. The sequence continues at coordinate 49,519,826 of OX465290.1, forward strand.
TTAGGCCGGCAGGGAGCGGTGTATCTTCAAGGTCTCTTAGGAGTGTGGCGTGGTTGACCGTGTGGACGCTGTGTTGTGTTTGTGTTTATGCGCCCGACGGATGGCTCGCCTCTTGGCCCTATCAGCAGGTGGATGCATTATAAACTGTCGGCAGAAAGAGTTCGCGCATCGCCTGGGGTCCAATTTGACGCTGTCACCCAATGTAATGGCGACCTTGTCATTGTATTTATGGTTGACTGTTGACCATAATTTGCCAACTCCGCCGGAGAGGTTGCATGCCTCTAGGTGTTGCTTCCACTTAGTCAACTTGTTGTCATTGACCGTCCGTCGGATTTCCGCTTTAAGATCTAGGGTCTGCGGGATTGAGAAGTCTCACTAGGTCACGTTCTCTCTCAGGGCAGCTGCCTCCGCAATTTTTCCAGGGGGAATGAAGCGGCTGGAGACTGAATCAATAACCTTGCGAAACTTTCGTTCACCTTAGCGTACGTTCGCCGGTGTGGGTAGGGCAGAAAAGGAGCGCTCTGTATAGTCGGTAAAACGGTCCCAGTCCCAGATTCTTCGTTCAGAGATAATGAAGTCCGTCTGCCGCTCGATTGAGAGTATAATTGGCAGGTGGTCGGATGCCAATGTCAGCACCGGTCGCTAGTTGACGCAGTTTATAAGTCCTGCGCTTACGATCGATGGCGAGCTGTGGCAGTTGCCTGCCACTCTGGTGGGAGCGTTTCCGTTTACTGTACAGAATGCCAAGTCATCTATTTGTTCTGCAAGTGAATGCCCTCTGCTGTCTACTGGCAGATTGCCAGAGATCGTGATGTGCCTTGAAGTCACCGAGGTTATCGCCTCTTAGCAATGCGCTTATGTCGGGGTGATAGTCCCTCGAGCAACATATTACAGGGGGAATGTAGATGTTAATAATTTGCAGATCTACGTCGCCTGGCAGGGGTCGATGTCGGGAACAAATAGATTATATTGTATAGTGTGGTGTGTTATAAACGCGAGACCACCCCCATTGCCGCTGGGACGGTCTTTCCGATGTACATTATACCCTAATCCGGTGGGGGAAACCCATTATTTTTAGTAACTTGAAAGTTATTGGCAAAAAACCAAAAAATTACCCGGGTCCGAGCCCAAACGGAGGGCCTGATCCATGGTATTTATGTGCAGAACACCTTTATGCGTAGGCGGCCTTCGGCCGCGCTTCAAAAAAATAACCCTTAGTCGGTCAAAAACTCGCAAATCCGTTTCCAGATTATTGTTACCGAGGTCAAAACGCGTCTTTTCATACCTTTCCCGATAATTTCGGACGCGTTTTAGCAGTTGTCTCCTAAAGGAAACAGTTACCGAATCCAAGCCCTCAACAGCATATGCACTTACCTCTGAGGCATCTACATATGCTGATAAGGACATGTAACCGTTTCGCTCATTATCACGACATGCACCGCCTTCACACTCAACAACACTGCCACGTAAATCATAATTATGCTCTTCCAAAATTCCAATTTGGACCACAGGAAACAAATCCTGACTAATATCCTCAGAAACCACACTCCGCGTTTTCAGCTTCAAGCAAGCTTCTAAATTTATCTACGTTGGCTTCAAATAGCCTTTTTTCAGCACCAAAGCAGTTCCTTAAATGCCTTTTATTCATTTCGCACCTATTTTTACACAAAAACACAACGAAATCATATTTTATAAAATATTTTTATAGGCTTAGAAAAATTCCACGTCTGCGTTCTATGATGAACTGTCAAATCAAAAAGAAACGGAAGAAATTGATTTGTAATTGTAGAGGTATTGTCAAAAATGTTGTAAAAGTATTGGAGTATCCATCAGCATGCTCTAGCAGGGATTGCTCGTAAACAGCAGCAGCGGTGAACAAGAATGCATTAAAAAAAAAGGAACAAATGAACAACACAACACAACATGGGCAGCAGTGAGCAAGCTTACCTACAACAAAAAAAGAACTAGTGAACAAAAAGGACGATTTGTTCGTTCATTAGAAAAAGAACAAAAATGCCCAACTCTATTTGCCTGAGTGAGTAGTTTGCGATTTCGGCTTTTGTCAGCTACAAAATGGTGGTCACCAAAGCTTTACGTTCACGACGAGTTGAATAGGGGGCACTTAATTCACCACGGGAAGTGAACCATCAATTCGGGGGTAGATAATTCACTACCGGGAAAATTGTTCTTTGGCTTAAATGCAGAATACATACATTTCACAAATTTACACAGGAATCAATAGCCGTACTTATGCTGGTTTAAAATGTGTATTTTTTTTTGTGCAAATAAACTTTTTTGGGGTTATTCCACGTCAACGGGTAAATTTTCCATTTTTTGAAATCAAAATATTTTCAAAACAAATATTAGGATTTGAAAATCGTTCATGCCGATAAGTAGGTAATGAAAATAGGTTTCATTGGATGTGCTTATCTTGTATCTTTATGTGAAATATTTATAAGAAAACTATGTTTTTATGGAAAAAAGTTAATAAAAATAAATAAAACTGTTTATAAATCCAAAAAGTGCCTTATTGACAGCATTATTAAATATTCAAATATTGTAGACGATACAATTACCTTTAATTTGATACCCATATTTCTCTATAGAAACTGGACAATTCCGCACTTAAAGGGTAAACTTTTTTTGCGGAATATTGGGTAGTGTGGATGGCGTACCCGGTGTTGGATTGGCCCAGGGTTAATTTTTGTATCGCGGCCGAAGGCCGCCAATGCAGAAGGGTGTTCTGTGCAGAAGTACTGTGGATGGCGTAGCCGGTGTTGGATCGGCCTAAGGTTATTTTTTTGAAGAAAAATAAATGTTTCAGAATTTTTACAAAATATGGCTTTTGTGCATTTTCAGCACATATGGACCAGAATGAAAGGTATTTTTATAAGCTATTTAATTCTTAAAAATCCGTTCACTAGTTTGAAAGATATTTTGAATTAAAAAAATCATAAAACCATTTCGTTGCACCAAAAAAAAAAGATACCGTTAGAATCGGTATAAAATTCTCTATAACGTCCATGGAATTGTAAAACAGGTAATGGCACGGCGGCCATATTGGAGATTGCTTCTCTAAAACATCAGAACAATACAGCACGTGCTAAAATGTGAACAAACCGATTGCAGGCAAGTTTGACAGTTTATCGAAAATTAAAATGAAAAAAATCTAATCAGCTGTTGAGACGATATTACCTGTTACCATTATAATGACTAATTTTTCACTTTAAAATTTGACAAATGTATGTATTCTGCACTTGTGCCCAGTGGAAGGAGAATCTATAGATGATGATAGCGAAGCGATTTCAACCATATTCGCCTAAGATTTTTGTAACTTACAAGTGTCAAAGTAAAAGAGAATATAAAGGGACAACCTTGGTGAATGTCAATAAATCGTTTAGCATTTTCTTTTACTGACATTCTGATGTACAAATGTGAAGAACAAGAAATCAGCTGTTTCTATGCCATCACCAGGTATATACATTCGCCTTGGTACAGTGGTTAATTACCCACCAGCATTGTTTACCCGTACTAGTTTGGCATCTTCTTTTGCGAATCGGAGTGGAAGGCAGTGGATGAATGTACTCCGAGAGAGTGTAATGAAGGAAATCGCGTTCAGAGTTGCTTTAAAGTAAAAACTACAACTAAAAACTTCAATTTAAACTGAAATATACATTCTATAATAACTGATAACGTATTATAACTGCTTTATATTCAATAATTAGGGAGTTTCAAGTCTTTATGTTCAATATTGCTGCATTTAAATTTCATTGTTTTATTATTGCATACAATTCACCCTGTGTGGTTTGTGTGTGTGTACAGATTCGGAGTAAGTTGCGCTACTAGTAGACATATACTATGCCCACCAGCGAATTAACAGCGTCCAATTACATTCGCTGTTGGACCTTCTTATTGTTCTATGTCCTTTGGTTAGTGGCTGTCTTTGAACTGTTTTAGAAATCTTTCTTCTTCTATTTACACTCATACACATATGTTTATATAACCTGCTCTGCAAAAACAGTACGGGTAAAATGATGATTTACCCGGAGCCATACGGAAAGTTTCCGCATTTTTCCCATCACATTTATAAGGGCATCGGTAGACGTTGTGACTGTTTCTTTCTTCACGTTCCTGTGTGTGTGGTTTTACATCTCGCTCTTTCTCATTTATTTTTTGACCTAAGATAAACATATAGCTGTACTTCTCACACCGGTGTCACAGCTACTAGTCATTTGACTCGTATATAACACGCCAAATTACGGGATATTTTACCGACATGAATACCAATTGTTGGTAAAATTTAAGGAAAGGATGGTGCACTAACACTTTTCTGAAACTGGTTTGGAACTTGGGAAAAATACTTTTTAATAGACCTTTCAATTTTAGATTTTTACAGCGAAATTTGTTGCAAAAGCTCTTTACATGTGTGAATGGGCCTGTAATTAAGCTAATTTCTAAATAGGATTAAATAACTTATGTGTGTAATTTTAAAGATTCCGCTTAAGAGGAAACAAAATTATAAAATTTTCTACTCCCAATCAGTTTACTAACTCTGACTTAATTCACTTACATACATATGTATATTCATTGTGTACTTACATTTAATACTAGTATATTTTCAATAGAATGTTTGTATGTTTTAATTTGAATGTTATATGTACATATGCACGCACTATATCAAAAATTGTTTTAAGAACGAGATATTTCATGCATTTTTTATAACTGTCTAATCCCAGGACAACGTCTTATTAAAAAGCAAATCCTATCAGCACGTCTTACTCCAGAATTAATTTCAAAAGGGTGCTTAAATAGGGCGCTCGAATATTGAGATGGGACGCATCCGATCCGGCAGCCGAGATATGGTGATCATTCATATAGGCGACGATATACAATACAGACACACATATGTATGTATACATATATATATATATCTGTTGAAGTTGAACTAAAATTACTTATAAAAGTTACAAAAAAATTTGTCAATACTTGTTTTTGAACACGTTACAGCACAACTTTTTGATCGTATACAAATTCGTATTAGGTAGGTACATCTTAAATTTCTTAGTTTCGGCTTCAGCTCAAGTAACCGCAGCAATTTCTTGTCTTTTACTTATTCTTTGGCATCTGCAACACGTATCAGATAATAACTTCCAGCAGTTCAAATGAAAGCAGGAACCGCAACGATCACAGCGAAATACTTTTTGTTGCCACGGATAAATTATTTGATCCCTTTGGCAGAACTCACAATGGAAACCGCGCGCAGTGCAGAGCTGAAATTGATATAAATAATTATTGTATAGCCTTCGAAAAGTTGTCTACCACAGTTAAATTATAAATTCATAAAAAATAAAAAAGGTTTATAAAGCTCTTATAATTCAAAATTTGTATGAAAATGCAATTTTAAAAAGCTTTATAAATCTGATGTTATTATATGTCTTAAACAGGGCTTCAACCCTCCCATTTAAGGGTGATTCTCTGATATAAAACTATAACATTAGCTGGTCTTTGTAGCTCTTTCCATTTTTCCATTAAACGAAACATATAATAATTATTTTCAACTGGTCTTGAGCTCGTTAGAGTTACACAATTTTAACATTTCAATAACTTTTTTCAAAGTATGTGTAAATCCTACGTGGATTCCACAACCATCTTTCGTATTGAATTTAACGTTTTAAATCCCCACATTTCCCCATATTATAATATATAGTATACATACACTCACCACACAGTTAAAAATGTGATGTTCACAGTTCTCGATAAGCTGATCAAGCGAGCGTTCCATACTTTTATTATTTACATCAATAAAATCTGATAGTGACCAAATATCCGGATCGTTTGTAATATGATCTGGTATGCTGTCAAAATATACTTTCTCCCTATTCGTCATAGATAATATAACGATTTATTTTATGAAGGCATATGTACTACGAATAAAATATAGCTAAATATACCTGATGGCAAATCGACAAGTTTTCACAAAATCCTTAACAAATTTTAAATGTACACGTTTCTTACGCGCTGACAATAATGCTTTGTTCTCTATGTAAAGTGCAGGATTTAAGTCGGGAACATAAAATAATGGATACGTGTACATTTGCTCTAACAAACGATAGGAGAAAACACTGACCGGATAGCATTTGAAATCCCAACTAGAATTATATTTGAAGAGAAAAAAATAGAATAACATCAACAAATGTTTAGCACTTCTAATACACATACGTATGGCTCATTCAACAATAATCGATACACTTAGACTAACTGAAATAAGTGAATACTGAAATCCAAAATTTCCTAACTAGTCTTCCAATCGGATAACTTTAGGTTGTTCTACTTAATACATATGCTATATTTATATGCTAATTTTATAGACAATATTTAGCTAACACTGTTAATCCAGAACAGAATTTGCACAGAAAGCAAACTACCGAAAGTAATTTTTAATTGTGTGTGAAGATGTAAGAACGCGAAATTTTTGTATTGAATAAATTGTAGCAGTAGTAGTAGTACTTTGGCCAAGGTCATACTGATATTGGCAGTCCTTTGCCGATAAGCTCCTGTACTAGTATATTCTAAGACCCTAACCTGTAGGGGTGGCTATTTTCATAACATAAAATTATTGTTTTACAAATTTAAACATTAAAATGTAAGATGTAATGTTGTTGTTAACTATGTCAATGTCAAAACAATGTAATGTCAAAACCGCCACCATAGAATGAGGCATGTGTATATGCGTAAATCTTAATTTGACATACGATTGCAAAATTTTTGCAGGAATAGACGATATTTGATTGCGATGGCATCCGGTACAGTGATATTTGCCAAGATAAGTACAATAACGAAAGCTTTTCATATACTGACGCGAAACGCGCATTCCACAGCCAGCACAACGATTATTCTGATTTTGTATGATCTCTTTGCGGCTACGATGGGGAAGAAAATATTTAAAAAGTTTAATTGCCACATATTTATTTGCAAATAGGAAGATTTTATTGCATTACCTGATTTTTGGATGATCAGTGAATATTATTTGCTGTCGTGGTGGTGCCCAATAACGCGTGCCGCGTGTTAACGGTCGTATGACATTTTTATCTGGATTAGCTGTAGAACTACAATCAGGCATTGGCAGGAGTTGTTGTGGCGTATCTTCTTCCGAAACGAGCCATTTCAATTCTGATACTTTTGGCAAATGTTTGTCGTCGAACTTGGAAATGATTGACAATCCAACAACTTCGGCGGAAAGCAAATCTAAACAACTTTCATCCAATTCCGCATAAGGAATATGTTCACTGGATTCATCGTAAGAAGTCTTAATAAAGTGTGTTTTGATATTTGTTACTTATAAAATTATTGCATTTTTCGCATGTTACAATTTTAAATACCTCAATTTCCAATTTTCGTCTAAATTTATTCTTTTGTGTGCCATCACTGGCTAAGCAATCTGTCGCAGTTGTGACGTTAGCTGTAGGAAGAGGCGCTGAAAAGAGCGTAAATAAATTCTTAATACATGAATGTTAACTTTGAGCATTTGAATATGGAGATAAACAAGGGGAATTTATAATGCATTCGCTTAAGAGAAATCCTTCAACAATTGTGTCAAAGTTACTAGTATTGTTGGTGACATCTCATGTTGTTGTTGTTGTTGTAACGACAAAAACACGCCCCGAAGGTTTTGGGGAGTGCTGTCGAACTGACAATCCTTGGCCGCATATGAATCCGGTACGCCCCGGTACTGCCTTGCGGTACTACCCGACTGTCGTGGTAGCGATTTGGTATGACCAGTAGAACCTTCTAGGTCATGTCACCCCTTCTTCCGTAAGGAAGGAGAGATGGGTAATGAGAGGTGAGAGGCATCATATCCGTAGATCAACCATCGAGTTGCCCGTCATTACCTATGTGCATATTAGTCGCCTACCTCGGGCATATTCTAAACCCCTAACCAGCAGGGGGTTGACATCTCATCCACAGAGCTGGGTAAATGTCATAGTGATGATTACACTATGTGTAAATGTAATTATAGTACAGCTACAATTCTGTGGTCACATGAAAGGATATTCCGAAAAGGGTTTACCGGAACCAGAATCTAAGCAAATAGCAAATACTTCGACTTATGTCTTCATAGTTACAAGTTAAACAACTGACACCAACTGGAGGAAATTGCAAGTCTGCCAGAACACCGCCATCAGAACTGCTACGGGATGCCTGCTTATGTCATCTGAGTCTCACCTCCATCAAGAGACAAAATTGCTCAATGTTCAAGAGCACCCGGAACTCTTGAGTAGATAGTTCCTTCTGAACTGTCACAAACCTAGCCATCCAAACCGACATCTTTTGGATGTAGCACCGCCCCCCAGAGACATAAGGAGACATCTCCGTAAGCATTACCATGAGATCCGGCATCATATCTCTTTGCCGTTTGATCTGCGGAACCATAGACGGGCTCTAAATGACCTCCACACTGAGTCGGTAGACAGATCCCTCAGATCTCGGCCTGTGAATCCCGTTATTAATACTCAACCACCTGAATTGGCTGAAGAGGAGCGTGTACTTCCGAGGGAGACTAGAGTCATACTAGCACAACTTCGCTCTGGATATTGTAATAGGTTAAACTCTTACTTATGCAGACTGAACCCCAACATACCAAATACATGCCCTGCATGTGGTATGACCCCTCATGATACCACACATCTCTTTTCCTGTTCAGTTGAACCCACTCTTCTAACACCCACATCACTCTGGTCCAACCCTGTGGAAACTGCGCGTTTCCTCGGACTTCCGTTAGAAGAGCCTGATGACAATTTAGAGTGATCGAGCCCATTGGGCAGGGCGAAGCACTGTTAACAACAACAACAACAACAAGTTAAACAATCGTTTAATTTCAATAAAATTACCTTTTCTTCCCAGCCATTTTTTTTCTGGATCCGTACTATTATCCCATTTAATATGTTCTATTGCAGAAATTATTGCTTCAGATACCAGAAAGTGAGCATTCTCCTTTTCCAAATCTGTATTATTTCGAGACATTTGCGATGTTTGTAAAAAATCTGTCAAACTTTGTTGATATTTCGGTAATGTTCGATGCATTTCATTAGATTTTGCTCCACCCTTGTCTAACATTACTGACGTCGTGGATTTATTACTAACTTGAGTTTTATAATCAAGCGTGCTGATTCCATCTTCGAAAAGAGTTTGAGAATTGCGTGAACGCAGTTTTTTTCCATAAACAGGCATAAATGAATCAAAAACACCACCTCCGCTTGAACCACTTATTGAATATTCGGTATGTTGAGATAGATTACAAGGAAAAACGGCTGTTGCAGCAACAGCAGTAGCATTTTGATCGGTATCAATTAGATTAGCTCCGTAACAACTATCACTTTGATTGGCTATAGACCAATGAGTGTATGTTGGTGGAGTGCTGAAGAGATTACATAGAAAACTTCCAATAGGACTGGAACTCTTTGTTTTCTGTAAAAACAAATTATTTGAACAATGATTTGTGTCAAGTTATGTATTGATATTTTATTACATTAAAATCGAAACTTACAGTTTTTTGTGGCTCCAAGTTTTGTGGTATATTACAGGGTGCAGTTGTATGCATCTCCTGCTGCAATACGCTTTGTTCACTTCGAGTCTGATCATACGCCTGATCAGTCCATATTTTAATATTATCACAGTTAATTAGTTCTATGCGACAAGCTGTAGTCTCGCTAATCGTAGAAGAAGCAATGGAAGAGGTACTTCCCACGGATGGGTTTAAGATAGGGTTGTCTGTATTTAATTGTATTGGACATGTTGCAGGTAGTAATGACAAATCAGCAAACTCACTTCCAGAATATGATGAGGCTGTGTTAGTTGTTGTTGTGTTGGTGTTAGTATTTGAATTTGTATCTGCACTACACTCATAAAAGTTATTGCCAACAAAGGGAGTTGCAGTGATGCTGGTAAGCTTATATTTTATGATATCTTGGCGAGGACTAATGCCAGATTTACTTAGCATAGTTTTAGATCGTTGTCTTGGCTTTTCAATAAAAAACAATTCAAATGGTACACTATCTTTATGCTGTAATGCTGGAAGACTTTTGGTTTTACGAAATGTCGGCAAAATTGGAACCTTTATTTTAGCCATTGAATTCTTTTGTACACCGAGACTCTGAAATAAGAAAAATAGTATTTAAAAAAAAATTGGCCAAATAGGTTTTTTTTTTGTTTCGAATACCATTTCCCTTTTCGTATTATTTTCACTTCCATGTTTTTTTGAACTCTTTGCTGGTGAAATAGAAAATAAAGGATGTGAAGTGGTTCGCCTATGTTTAATATATGTTGAAGGATAATTTGTGATTAAAGCTCCTGCTGTAGTCGGACTGCATAAAATTGTTTCAACTTGACTTAAGAGACTAAACTGATTTAGTTCAATAGATGATAAGCAAATAAAAAGAGCTGTTGAATATTCCTCGTTTTGTAAATATGCATATTCTTTATAATATGTATTTAGCAATTCCTTTTCCGCCACCAACACTTGTAAGCAGGCACTTAAACAATTTGCTTTTAGGTTACGTTGCACCCAGGAGCGTAGGAAGTTTTCCATAGCATGTTCTATATTTCCATCAACAAATTGGGGTGGTTTTTCATGTGAAAAATATTTTATGTTTTGGGGGGACGAGGACCACTTTGATGGGGTGCTGCTAGCTGTAAATGAATTGCGAATTTGTGCTGATCTACAAACCCACTCAAAATCATCAAAAATCTTTTTGAAAAGATCTGAGCTTTTTAAATATGGTTTTTCTCCAGTCAAGTTCACAGATGAGGTATTGCTCGGCTAGAATGAGAAAATATTGTTTTTATATTTTATTAAAATACTAAGCAAAAAGTCCTTCATGCGTTCTACTCTCCAGACGACCAATGTACAACTCAGAGAAGGTTGAAAGGTAGCAAAAAATCTTTAACTCAAGCAGTTTAAATTACACAGTACGATAATTCATATGCCAAGAAATAATAGGTTTGACTTGGTTTTGTGTTTTTCCGACAGGGTGCTTGATTGATGGCGGTTCGCCGAAACCGGTTTGTTACAAAACCAAAATTGACAAGGGATGACGAAAATTCGTTCCAATATAAATCCAGTTAATAGGTTCTTTTGCATTTGCTTTTTCGGGAACCTACACTTTTTTAGCTGACCCCAGACAGCATAAACTAGGGCCCTCAACCACTGATGAACAGTTTTGGGTTCCACCTTTCGATTTTTTCAGATGTTATGATCTCCCAGGGCTTTAACGTTAGACCTTCGTTAGTCAAATGGAAATCAAGCACATTATTGTCCTGCAGCAATCAAGCTACCAGCAAAAGAAAGCCTATATCCTAGAGTGCTTTATAGAAATATAAACATCATAATCAAAAGTTTCCAGTTAAGTCCATTGTCTTAATGAAAATTAATTGTGAATGGGACTGTATACAAAAGTCAACGTAAAAATAAATATTTTAAAATGTCATGTATCCCAACAAACAATAGGTTTGTTCATTTACTTTTCCAGTAAATACTGTAAATAAGTGTTTTACTGTGAAATAAAGAGTAATTTCATTCGGAGAGAAAAATTGTACATAAAAGTAAATGAACAAAAAAACGATTGACGTGTTTCAAAAATTAATTTAAAAAAATAAGCACTTTTTATTTTTTGATTAGGGAAATAAATTGTTCTTCTGGCACCGCGCTACGTTTTCTACCTGTTATAGCGTTCTTCTGCCAGCAAGCATGTAAAGATGTTACAAATACACTGAATTGTATCACATAATTTAGTATTTACGTATTGAAGGTGTTCTATTTTCCCTTTTCTATCCATCAATGTTAAAATTTATTTTATTTTTTGAAACATAAAAAAAAAATATTTTTTAATTTTATTTCAGTTTGAGTTTGACAGCGAATTCTTTGAGTTTACAAATTTTTACTAGCAAGAAATTTACCAGTAAAGATTAGTAAGTCTCTCAAACTCTTCCGCTCTCGATTTGTTTTTCTCTTACAAATTTATTGAGTTAATGAGCACTTGTAACTTCCAGTAATAATTTTTTGTTATTGAACAGACCTAATGAAGTAAGGTACATGTTAATTGGAAGCACTGTCAAGAACTGTCAAAGATCACTTTTGTAAAAGAAGCAAAGAAGATACAAAATAAACGACACTCGAAGAGAGGCTTTTTATTATGGATTTATATTGGAACGAATTTTCGTCATCCCTTGTCAATTTTGGTTTTTTCGTTCTCACGAAATCAATCACTGAAGATGGCGGATCGCCGAAACCGGTTTGCTACAAAACCAAAATTGACAAGGGATGACGAAAATTCGTTCCAATATAAATCCAGTATCCACCCTGTCGGAAAAACACAAAACCAAATCAACTTTTTATTATAGTGACTGTGCACGGTTGCCGCGTTATAAATGCCTTTGTATATTTTAATATTAAACGATATTTTCCAAACGTTGAAGTCAATGTTTTCAAACAGTTTGTAACTTAAAAATTTCACAAACGTTTATATATATATGGTAGTTTTGGAGAATTATTATTATTATTATATTTTAGCTCTGATATGTCTATTAGAGAACGCTAAATGCTGTTGCCCACTCAGTTTTGGAGCCATCTGTGTAAATAATCGTCCAGCCATTCCTTTTGAGGTCGGTGGTTTTTTGGAGGAATAGTTGTTTGAAACTTAATTCGGAGTGGACCAGTCGCACGTTATCTGGTTATTTTTCCAATGTGGGCTGTGAATATCCATCTTGTGGAGCGTAGTTGGGATGTCGAGTTGGGTGCATAGTTGCAAGACTTTTGCCATTGTTGGGGTAGTTCGGCGAGAACGTTTGTATGTTATTAATTGTTTTACGTCTTTATCTATTATTGAGTTTGTTTGGAAAAGTATTTTTGGAATAAGTTTGACTTGCACAGTATATATGCACTGTTCAATTGTTGGTAAGCCGGATTCGATTAGTTTTGATAGTGAAGTAGTCCGGAAGGCAAATAATAAAAAAATATGTGTTAAAGACTTATATTTTCCCTAATTTTGCACTGCTCTGAGCAGTAAGAAAGTAGGTGATCAACTGTTTGGAGAATTAACTTGGGATGAAGTTTCGGTAAGGTAAACTGTTCAAACTGCTCAAAAAAGTTTGAAATAAACATGCCTTATAAATAAAAGAGTGTACAAAACGCAGTAGAAGCTTGTTAAAATGTTTAGGGATCGAGAAGTTATGTGCCGTTGACAATACATCTCCTTCTTGCAGTGGATGCCAACTGCAGTTGGGATTGTGAAGGTCAGAACCAACAAGGTTATGTTACTAGAATTGCAACTCCTTCGGGTCAGGTGTTAGGAACATGCCCGTGGTAGGTACACCGGTCGTAAAAGGCGACTAAAATGCACAAAGGTAATGACGTGCAACTCGATGGTCTTCCGATATGATGCCTCTCACCTCTCATTACCCATCTCCTATTTTCTTACGGAAGGTGACATGAACTAGAAGATTGTACTGGTCATACCAAATCGTTACCAGGTTCATATCCGGCAAAGGACTGTCACTTCCGACAACACTACCCAAAACCCGGTAGATCAACTTTCGTTGATTCGACGGTAATTCTATACGACCGTACGTAACTGCAAATTATTTAATTCCCGCTTTCGGATTATTGATACAGAGGTAAAAACGCGTCGTTTGATACCTTTCCCGATATTTTTGGAGGTATATTAGCAGTTACGTACGGTCGTATAGAATTCGATTCGACAATTTGTTCCAAACGATTTACAATGATTGTAAGTTTATCGTAACCTTAGAGCAAACGTATTTTCCTTATTGGGATGTAATTATGTATAAACCTCGTTGAAATTCCATGCAGTGCTTTCACCCAAATAAAAACAAAATGTGTCTACGTCGTTAATTGAAACTTGGGTAATTGTTTCCTTTAGGAGACAACTGCTAAAACACGTCCGAAATTATCGGGAAAGGTATCAAAAGACGCGTTTTGACCTCAGTAACAATAATCCGGAAGCGAATTTTCGAGTTTTTGTTTCAGTGAAGAGATATTTGCCATCAAAGTTGAAAATTTTCTGTCATTTTCATGTGGTTGTTGTAATGACAGATTAGGGTGGATCAAAAAGTGTGTTCTGCGCAGAAATACTGTAGACCGCTTTTTTTAAAGCGCGGCCGAAGGCCGCCTACGCTGAAAGGTGTTCTGCACATAAATACCTTGGATCAAGCCCCCTATTTGGGATCGGACCTGGGACATTTTTGTGTTTTTTGCGAATAACTTTTCACTGAAACAAAAAATTTAAAATCCGCTTCCGGATTGTTGATACCGAAGTCAAAACGCGTTGATTGATACCTCTCCCGATATTTTTGGACGTGTTTTAGCAGTTGTCTCCTAAAGGAAACAATTACCGAAACTTGCACTGCATATATAGACATGTGCACAGAGTACTCACCGTGAAAGCATCTTCTTTCTTTATACTTAATCCATGACGCAATATCTCCACTGTCGTTGTTATTATGTAGTCATATGTGGAAGTGTAACTACCTTCGACAACTTTTTCGGATGCACTTCGCTCGTTAAGGAACCATAAAGTACAAGCTTTCTTTAAATTTACCAACAATGCTTTTAACTCGATTTCCACTTTTCTTTCCATCACACTAAATGTTTGCTATTTGTTGTTCATCATAGTAAAATGTTATCTTTTTTGTGGAATACAATAATTGATTACCATTTTTTCATTGGTCATAAGGATGTAATTAGATTATCGACTATTATGTCAAATAAGACTGTGTAACGCTGTGCGGCTTCACAGAATTGGGCTGATACCGATGTTGGCGTCACTGGCGCTGATAGCTAATACCTTTATTTGTGATACCATAACGCTATGGCGCCAGAAACATTATACTAATACAAAACATCAATTGACACTGTTAACAACAACAACAACAACAAAATGGGGTAATTGTTTCCTTTAGGACATGATCCAATAATTTATATGGTCGTTTCACATGACATAGCGTCTTCTTCTTCCTCATCCACACCTTATGTCAAACTACCATATCTTTGTTTTTTGTTTACATTCTTTGCTTACAGTTCTTGGAAAAGCTATTGAGTTCGCTTCGTGTTTTATTTATTTTTAATAAAAATTCGCTGTGAATTGATATTTAACGAGTGCTTTGTGATAACATTTTAAGCAAATGTGTGATTTATGTGTGTGTTATACGTGAAAAGCTTAGAAAATAGGCGAATCGTTTTTGCGCGTTCCCTCTCACATGTGCATTTTGACATAAGAATTCACCGACGTCAAACGATAATTTGGTGTTGTTGGCCAACTGCTAAAACATGTCCAAAAATATCGAGAGAGGTATCAAACAACGCGTTTTCACTTCGGTATCAACAATCCGGAAGCGGATTTTCAATTTTTTGCTTCCGTGAAAAGTTATTCGCAAAAAACCCAAAAATGACCAGGTCCGATCCCAAACAGGGGGCTTGATCCAAGGTATTTATGTGCAGAACACTTTTCTGCGTAGGAGGCCTTCGGCCGCGCTTCAAAAAACTAACCCTTAGCCGGTCCAACACCGGCTACGCGATCCCCAGTATTTATGCGCAGAACACACTTTTGCACTTTTCAAAACACCCTATATCTTTATCTACAACAATCGCATGAAAATTAAAGAAAGTTGTTAACTTTGCTTCCAAACTATTAAAAATATTGGGTTTCCCCAACCGGATTAGCGTTCCTGGGACCGAAACGGGTCTCTGGGTACCAATATCGATATTTTTAGTGCAGTTTTTACAGTTGACGTTGGATGTAAAGTATTACCAGAAACCGTTATACTGTTGTGATTGTTCGATGAAATAAACAATTTTTGTGCTGGGGTCTGGCCAATATTGAACTCGATCCCGAGATGTCTTTTTAGTGACTAAAGGATTCACCATAAGTCGACGGCTTGCCAAACCTTATATTTTTGTTATTAGGCTACGCTTTCACTGACTCCGATTTTGACCTACTATGGTTTCTTTTATTTCTATATAATTTTCGAAAATGTGCCCAAGTTATAACAATTTTTTAATTCGTTTGCAATGAAATCTTTATACATTTTTATTTTTTCGAACAATAACAATGTAATCAAACATCGTCAGCCGAATAAACAAAAGATGCTGGGATGTAAGCAAACATCATCAGCCGATTAAACAAAATTATTTCGGCTTCAAAACGGTCACAGAGCATCATAACAGGTGTCAAAATCAGCCTTTTTCGTCGCAAACATTGAACACTGTAAAACCATATAAATTCCAAATAAGGGAATGCCAAGAAAAAAACATAAAGGTAAGCATGGTCCAACTAACAGGTCGCAACATCTCGACAAACATTACATTTAAGTACATTTTCCACGTATTTTGTCTTGTAACTCATAGGTTTAATGTCAAAGCAGCACTGAGAAATGGCTGGACTGTCAAAATTCGAGAAAAAAGTAGAAATCAGCTGGTCGACGGACACGACCTGTTAGTGACATATTAGACAGGTCGTCAACTGGCGCCCGATGCTGGCATTGGCATCCGACCACCTGCCAATTATACTCTCAATCGAGCGACAGACGGACTTCATTACCTTTGAACGAAGAACCTTTATCAACTTCAGCAAAGCGGAATGGGACCGTTTTACCGACTATGCAGAGCGCTCCTTTGATGCCCTACCCACACCGACAGACGTACGCCAAGGTGAAGTTACTGATTCTGCCTCCGGCCGATTCATTCCCGCTGGAGGAATTCCGGAAATTCGACCGAATTTCTCTGCGGAGGCAGCTCCCTAGCAAGAGAACATGACCAAGTGAGACTTCTCAATCCCGCAGACCCTAGAATTAAAGATCTTAAAGCGGAAATCTGACGGATGGTCAATGAATACAAGTGGACTAAGTGGAAGCAACACCTAGAGGCATGCAACCTTTTCGGCGGAGTTGGCAAATTATGGTCAACAGTCAAGGATCTATCAATTCCTTCAAAATACAATGACAAGGTCGCCATTACATTTGGTGACGGCGTCAAATCGGACCCCAGGCGATGCGCGAACTCTTTCTTCCGACAGTTTATAATGAATCCACCTGCTGATAGGGCCAAGAGGCGAGCCATCCGGCGGGCGCATAAACACAAACACAACACAGCGCCCATTGCCGTCTCCGTCCCCGAGATAAAGGAAGCTATACTGAAGGCCAGGTTGTTGTTGTTGTTGTTGTTAACAGTGCTTCGCCCTGCCCCAGATTGGACAGGGTTACACTGAAATAACAGCCCTTGGCCGGGTGAAAAAACCCGGGTCATTCCGGTGCGATAGAACCGGCTGTTGTGGGAAGGCCAGGTCCTCAAGATCAATCGGACCCGACGGTATAGCCATTAAGATGTTGAAACAACTAGGCCATGATGGACAGAGTTATTTGGCGGCTCTCTTTAACCTCTCGCTCACCCTTTTCGTCATTCCAGAGATTTGGAAACAAGCGATTGTGATCCCCGTACTAAAACTTGGGAATCATATCGCTCGATATCTCTTCTGTCGACGGTAGCGAAGTTATTGGAGACCATTCTGCTCCCATACTACACTGCAAACTTGCAGTTGGCCGAACATCAACATGGCTTCCGAAAGACACGCAGCACAACAACCGCTCTTAATACAATTACGACGCAGATAAATTATGGTTTGAATCAACAACCACCAAACAATAGGACGGTGCTCGTGGCACTTGACCTTTCCAAAGCCTTCCACACGGTCAACCACGCCACAATCCTAAGAGACCTGGAGACACCGCTCCCTGCCGGCCTAAAAAGGTGGACCGCTAACTACCTCAACGGTCGGCAGGCGTCAGTAAAATTTTGGAACATGAAATTTATACCACGAAGAATCAAACAAGGGGTGCCGCAGGGTGGTTTCCTATTCCCCCTTTTGTTAAATTTCGATATTTCGAGGGTTCCTCTCCCACCAGACGGAGTCTCCATTGTATCCCACGCTGACGACTGCACGATTATGGCTTCGGGTAAGGGGCCCTCCATTGACGAACTCTGTACGAGGATAAACTGCTACCTCCGAGACCTTTCCAGCACCCCCTGCCGGTTAGAGGTTTATAATATGCCCGAGGTAGGCATACCGACTAATATCTACAAAGGTAATGACGTGCATCTCGGTGTTTGTTCTTCGGATATGATGCCTCTCACCTCTCAATACCCATCTTATCCTTCCTTACGGAAGGGGGGGTGACATGACCTAGAAGGTTTCACTGATCATAAATCGCTACCACGACAGTCGGGCAGTACCGCAAGGGAGTACCGGATCGTACCGGGTTCAAATCCGACCAGAGCCTGTTAATTCGACAACACTCCCCAAAACCTTCTGGGAGTGTTTTTGTCGTTACCACAACAACAACAACAGACCTCTCCAGCTTCTTCACCGAGCGAGACCTGACCCTATCTCCAACTAAATCGACGGCGACACTTTTTACGACGTGGAATGCGCAGATGGGACAAGAGTTAAACGTCTACGTAGATGGAGTACCTCTACCTACTGTCAATCACCCTCAAATCCTGGGTGTAACGTTTGACAACAGCCTCACCTTCGCTAGTCTTGCCACCGCAATAACATCTAAGGTACAGAGCCGCAACAAGATCAAGTCCCTGGCCTGCGTACTTGGGAAAAATATAAAGAAACGTTGCTAGCCACATATAAAGCTATTGGCCGACCGGTTATTGATTACGCTGCTCCCATATGGTCGCCCACCCTTGCTGACACCAACTGGAGGAAGTTGCAAGTCTGCCAAAACACCGCCATCAGAACTGCCACTGGATGTCTGCTTATGTCATCGGAGTCTCACCTCCGTCAAGAAGTTAAATTGCTCAATGTTCGAGAGCACGCGGAACTATAAAGTGTACAGTTTTTACTGAACTGCCATAAACCTAGTCATCCAAATCGACATCTATTGGATAAAGCCCCTCACCCCATAGACATAAGGAAACATCTTCGAAAACACTGCGTAGCCGTAGGCGGGGTCTAAATGACCTCCACACCGAGTTGGTAGACAGATCCCTCAGATCTTGGCCTGTGAATCCCGCTATTGACATTCAACCACCCGTATTAGCTGAAGAGGAGCGTGTATTTCCGAGGGAGACTAGAGTCATGCTAGCACAACTTCGCTCTGGATATTGTAATAGGTTTAACTCTTACTTATTCAGACTGAACTCTACCATACCAAATACATGCCCTGCATCTGGTATGACCCCTCATGATACCATACATCTCTTTTCCTGTTCAGTTGAACCCACTCTTCTAACACCCACATCACCCTGGTCCAACCCTGTGGAAACTGCGCATTTCCTCGGACTTCCGTTAGAAGAGCCTGATGACAATTTAGAGTGATCAAGCCCATTGGGCAGGGCGAAGCACTGTTAACAACAACAAGAACAACAACAACGGCCGTTTTGTATTTTCTTGCTCCATTCTTTGCGATCCGTCAATACTGCCTGTATTTCGGTAGAACGGACACAAATCCAGAAATCCGCGATCCAGATGAAAATACTGTCAATAAATAATAAACAAATTTATGCTTCTGTATTTGTTTCGCTCTTTATACCAATTTTTGCTCCAGTATCGTCTCTTATTATCTTTTTTTTTTAATAGAAAAAGCTATTAATATAGCTAAACACGGTTGTTTTGTATTTTCTTGCTCCATTCTTTACGAACCGCTTAGCATGAAAATTACGAAAGTACTGACTAAAAGTATTGACGATAAGTATTGAACGTGTAGCGTCAGTTTGCGATCCATCAATCCATCAGTATTTATCGTGATCCAAATATCGTGATATTTACTGACTGTGTAGCGGGCGCCTATGTAGCAACGGTTATCTTAAAGTTAAAGATAGGTACCACTTCGCTTATAGACGTCGTCGCGTAGAGTCGGCAAAAATATCCCTGCATCTCAACCAAATTAAAAAAAAAAAAACAGACTGTACTTTTGGTTGAGATGTAATTTTTGGACTTGCGGGATTTTTTTTGCTTTCTCCAAAAAGTATTTTCGTTCATGATTTAATGATTTATATGGTTGACGCGAACGGCCAACAACACGAAATTACCGTTTGACGTCGGTGAATTCTTATGTCAAAATGCACATGTGAGAGGGAACGCGCAAAAACGATTAGCCTATTTTCTAAGCTTTTGACATAAGGTGTGGATGGGGAAGAAGAAGACGCTATGTCATTTGAAGCGACCATATAAATTATTTGATCATGTTTTCGTTATACTACTCAAGATAAACAACTCAACATAAGAAATTAATCCTATATTTGGAAAAAAAAAAAAACTTCGACTTAAATAAAAATTATGACAAAACTGCATATCTGAGATAACGGATCTCAGCAATAAACGGGAATCTTCAAACGGAACAAATTATATGGGGTGATCGCTTCCATAAACGCATGGAATACATATAACCAAATATATTTTGGTGTCGTTTTAAAATTAAATAACGTTTTAACACAAATGAAGAATTATCTAAAATACTTTGAAAAAAATACATTTCAAAAATTGCTACCTGGCTAATACAGATGTACAATCTATGACAAAACCTTAATATAATTATTGAACATAACCTGGCTAATACAAATGGAGAATCTATGACATTAAATTTTTCATGTTGATTGTGTGCGAAAGCCAATTTAAATATTTTACAAACATAACTTGGCATATATAAAAGAAAGAACTACAAACAAACTAAACATTTTACAAGACAAAAAACTATAGTGTATGATATAACCGGCATTTTGAGGGACAAGAGAATATCCCTGCCTAAAAATAAAATAACAATAATTTTTCATGTTGATTGTGTGCGAAAGCCAATTTAAATATTTTACAAACATAACTTGGCATATATAAAAGAAAGAACTACAAACAAACTAAACATTTTACAAGACAAAAAACTATAGTGTATGATATAACCGGCACTTTGAAGGACAAGAGAATATCCCCGCCTAATAAGTACGTCACGTGGAAGTTCTCAAAGCCACAAAAAAAAAAAAAAAAAAGATAGGTACATATTTTGATGTAGATACGTATGCACAAATATATTTATTTTAATTTTTGTTTTATTAGTGACATTTTTTATAGTTTTTTAATTGATTACAGAGAAAATTAAGAACGACTGATGGTATGAGAGGACATGTTTTGGTGTTGTATTTAGTTTACTTTGAAAATGTATTACTACCAATTTCCTCCTTTTTGATTTTTCCACTACCATTTTTCTTCGACAAATGAAAAAAATACTTCTACTTTTTTTCGTTCCCAAAAGAAACCCGTACAAATTTAGAAAATGGAAGTGTTAAAAGTAAACGTCTGGGATCGTGGGTACTTAAAATGAATTCGTGTGTCTTCACACCACATATCATTGGTGAATTTATTGTGACTTTCTTTCAGGCTATGTACATAGTACAGCATAAAACGTCGGTTTTTGTATAAAACACTTCACATAAAACAAATGACTTCATAAATGCGATCCTTATACTCACTTGACAACTGTCTAACAACCCTGTGGGACTATTTAACTCAATTAAAGGATATTGAAACCGTAAATTATTATATAAAATGTTATAGTTTGGTGTTTCTGTTATATTTGATTTAATTTTGGAGGACTGATCAATAGAAAAGAGACAGCGTTAGATTTTTGACATCGGTCTAGAAACGGCCGCGTTACAATGCCTTTTATCAATAGCAGTGTTCTTGCAGGGAGGGAACAATGACATTTCAATTATGTGACGTATGTTTTCGACTAGTATCGATAAAATTTAAAAACTACACTGATTGGAAGTGTTCTTCGGTGTTGTTTTGGGACAAAAAGTCTATTTGAGCCTGACGTCGACCCGAGGCACAACTTCCTAGAGCGTCAAGGTATGGGTGTCCGGTCAGGCGATGTCGATCTAGAAACTATTAACATTTATATACCTCCTGCCACCTGCTGTCCGAGGGATTACCACCCTGACATCGGTGCGCTACTCAGAGGCGATAATCGTGTAAACCTCGGAGACTTCAACGCACACCACGATCTGTGGCACTCTAGCCTACAGGTTGATGGTAGGGGACAGGAATTGGCTGAACAAATAGATGATTCGACGTTTTGCACCGTGAACGGGGATGCCCCCACGAGAGTTGCGGTAAATTGTTCTAGTTCACTAGACCTTACAATTGTCAGCGCGGGTCTTATAAACTGCGTTGAATGGCGACCAATGCTAACTCTTGCATCGGATCATTTACCGATAGTCCTCTCAATCGATCGCCCCAATGACTTTGTTACTTCTGAGAATCGCAATTTCACTAATTTCAGTAAAGCTGATTGAGTTGTGAGGTGAGGCGGCCGCCGTGGCGTGAAGGTAGTGTTGCCGGCCTCCAACACCGAAGGTCCATGGTTCGAGCCCTGGTACAGGTAACATCAAAAGTGATTTGAAAAAAGTTTTTCAAAACGGGGTCGCCCCTCGGCAGTGGTTTGGCAAACTCTCCGAGTGTATTTCTGCCATGACAGGCTTCTCAGCAAAAATTCGTCTCCTTTGTAGATGCCGTTCGGAGTCGGCAAAAAACTGTAGGTCCCACCAATTTGTAGGGAAAATTCAAATCGGCACACCACAAATTGGAAGAGAAGGTTGGCGCAAAAAATCTCTTAGGAGGTTTATGATGATATACCTGTTGTATATCGCGCCATAGAGAGAGAGATTGAGTTGGTTTTCTTAACTTCACTGAGAGCACCTTCGCTGCTCTTCCCATCCCGTCTGAAGTACGAGAAGGGGAAAAAGCGTTTCGCATGGTCATAGCTTCAGCCTCCAATAAATACGTTCCGGCAGGTACAATTAAGGAGATACGTCCGTATTTCCCCGCAGAGGCAGCGGCCCTGGCTAATGAACGTGACCAAGTGCGACGCTTGGACCTTACGGATCCCCAAATTCAAGATCTCAATGGGGAACCAGACGGCTGGTTGATCAACACAAACGCGCCAAATGGGAGGATCACCTAAGGTCCTGTAACCTCTCTGCTGGTGCTGGCAAATTATGGTCCACTGTTAAATCCTTGTCAAATCCGACCAAACCTAACGACAAAATATCCATCGCCTTCGGTGATAAGGTACAGTCGAAACCAAAGAGATGCGCGAGCGCTTTCTGCCGGCAATTTGTACTGCATCCTCCGGTTGACAAGGAAATTAGATGCGCCCATTGCCATCAAAACCACGGGGGTTCGGGATTCCATACGGGGGTCCAAAAACTCCAAATCTATTGGCCCAGACGGTATATCCATGCTGATGCTAAAACATCTCGGAGAAGAGGGAGTAAGGCACCTAACAATGTCTTCAATCTGTCTATGACCACCTTTGTCATTCCAGAAAGATGGAAACAGGCAAGGGTGGTGCCACTACTAAAGCCCGGCAAGCCGGCCAACGAGGGGGAGTCTTATGGACCGATATCACTCCTCTCGCCAGTAGTGCAGACCTTGGAGACGGTCTTGATCTCTTATTATACCGCTAACTTGCGACTAGCCGAACATCAGCATGTGTTCCGTAAAATGCATAGTATGTACTACCACCACGCTAAACGCCATCGCCACACAGATAGGTGTCTCAACCAACCTCGTCCAAATGACAGAACCGTGCCTGTTGCGCTTGATCTGTCGAAAGCTTTCGACACTGTCAATCATGCGCAACTCATTAACGACCTGGAGGCTTCAAATCTTCCCCCCTGTCTAAAGCGTTGGACCGCCAACTATCTGAGTGGTCGGCAGTCATCGGTGATCCAAATATCGTGATATTTACTGACTGTGTAGCGGGCGCCTATGTAGCAACGGTTATCTTAAAGTTAAAGATAGGTACCACTTCGCTTATAGACGTCGTCGCGTAGAGTCGGCAAAAATATCCCTGCATCTCAACCAAATTAAAAAAAAAAAAACAGACTGTACTTTTGGTTGAGATGTAATTTTTGGACTTGCGGGATTTTTTTTGCTTTCTCCAAAAAGTATTTTCGTTCATGATTTAATGATTTATATGGTTGACGCTAACGGCCAACAACACGAAATTACCGTTTGACGTCGGTGAATTCTTATGTCAAAATGCACATGTGAGAGGGAACGCGCAAAAACGATTAGCCTATTTTCTAAGCTTTTGACATAAGGTGTGGATGAGGAAGAAGAAGACGCTATGTCATTTGAAGCGACCATATAAATTATTTGATCATGTTTTCGTTATACTACTCAAGATAAACAACTCAACATAAGAAATTAATCCTATATTTGAAAAAAAAAAAAAACTTCGACTTAAATAAAAATTATGACAAAACTGCATATCTGAGATAACGGATCTCAGCAATAAACGGGAATCTTCAAACGGAACAAATTATATGGGGTGATCGCTTCCATAAACGCATGGAATACATATAACCAAATATATTTTGGTGTCGTTTTAAAATTAAATAACGTTTTAACACAAATAAAGAATTATCTAAAATACTTTGAAAAAAATACATTTCAAAAATTGCTACCTGGCTAATACAGATGTACAATCTATGACAAAACCTTAATATAATTATTGAACATAACCTGGCTAATACAAATGGAGAATCTATGACATTAAATTTTTCATGTTGATTGTGTGCGAAAGCCAATTTAAATATTTTACAAACATAACTTGGCATATATAAAAGAAAGAACTACAAACAAACTAAACATTTTACAAGACAAAAAACTATAGTGTATGATATAACCGGCATTTTGAGGGACAAGAGAATATCCCTGCCTAAAAATAAAATAACATTAATTTTTCATGTTGATTGTGTGCGAAAGCCAATTTAAATATTTTACAAACATAACTTGGCATATATAAAAGAAAGAACTACAAACAAACTAAACATTTTACAAGACAAAAAACTATAGTGTATGATATAACCGGCACTTTGAAGGACAAGAGAATATCCCCGCCTAATAAGTACGTCACGTGAAAGTTCTCAAAGCCACAAAAAAAAAAAAAAAGATAGGTACATATTTTGATGTAGATACGTATGCACAAATATATTTATTTTAATTTTTGTTTTATTAGTGACATTTTTTATAGTTTTTTAATTGATTACAGAGAAAATTAAGAACGACTGATGGTATGAGAGGACATGTTTTGGTGTTGTATTTAGTTTACTTTGAAAATGTATTACTACCAATTTCCTCCTTTTTGATTTTTCCACTACCATTTTTCTTCGACAAATGAAAAAAATACTTCTACTTTTTTTCGTTCCCAAAAGAAACCCGTACAAATTTAGAAAATGGAAGTGTTAAAAGTAAACGTCTGGGATCGTGGGTACTTAAAATGAATTCGTGTGTCTTCACACCACATATCATTGGTGAATTTATTGTGACTTTCTTTCAGGCTATGTACATAGTACAGCATAAAACGTCGGTTTTTGTATAAAACACTTCACATAAAACAAATGACTTCATAAATGCGATCCTTATACTCACTTGACAACTGTCTAACAACCCTGTGGGACTATTTAACTCAATTAAAGGATATTGAAACCGTAAATTATTATATAAAATGTTATAGTTTGGTGTTTCTGTTATATTTGATTTAATTTTGGAGGACTGATCAATAGAAAAGAGACAGCGTTAGATTTTTGACATCGGTCTAGAAACGGCCGCGTTACAATGCCTTTTATCAATAGCAGTGTTCTTGCAGGGAGGGAACAATGACATTTCAATTATGTGACGTATGTTTTCGACTAGTATCGATAAAATTTAAAAACTACACTGATTGGAAGTGTTCTTCGGTGTTGTTTTGGGAGAAAAAGTCTATTTGAGCCTGACGTCGACCCGAGGCACAACTTCCTAGAGCGTCAAGGTATGGGTGTCCGGTCAGGCGATGTCGATCTAGAAACTATTAACATTTATATACCTCCTGCCACCTGCTGTCCGAGGGATTACCACCCTGACATCGGTGCGCTACTCAGAGGCGATAATCGTGTAAACCTCGGAGACTTCAACGCACACCACGATCTGTGGCACTCTAGCCTACAGGTTGATGGTAGGGGACAGGAATTGGCTGAACAAATAGATGATTCGACGTTTTGCACCGTGAACGGGGATGCCCCCACGAGAGTTGCGGTAAATTGTTCTAGTTCACCAGACCTTACAATTGTCAGCGCGGGTCTTATAAACTGCGTTGAATGGCGACCAATGCTAACTCTTGCATCGGATCATTTACCGATAGTCCTCTCAATCGATCGCCCCAATGACTTTGTTACTTCTGAGAATCGCAATTTCACTAATTTCAGTAAAGCTGATTGAGTTGTGAGGGGAGGCGGCCGCCGTGGCGTGAAGGTAGTGTTGCCGGCCTCCAACACCGAAGGTCCATGGTTCGAGCCCTGGTACAGGTAACATCAAAAGTGATTTGAAAAAAGTTTTTCAAAACGGGGTCGCCCCTCGGCAGTGGTTTGGCAAACTCTCCGAGTGTATTTCTGCCATGACAGGCTTCTCAGCAAAAATTCGTCTCCTTTGTAGATGCCGTTCGGAGTCGGCAAAAAACTGTAGGTCCCACCAATTTGTAGGGAAAATTCAAATCGGCACACCACAAATTGGAAGAGAAGGTTGGCGCAAAAAATCTCTTAGGAGGTTTATGATGATATACCTGTTGTATATCGCGCCATAGAGAGAGAGATTGAGTTGGTTTTCTTAACTTCACTGAGAGCACCTTCGCTGCTCTTCCCATCCCGTCTGAAGTACGAGAAGGGGAAAAAGCGTTTCGCATGGTCATAGCTTCAGCCTCCAATAAATACGTTCCGGCAGGTACAATTAAGGAGATACGTCCGTATTTCCCCGCAGAGGCAGCGGCCCTGGCTAATGAACGTGACCAAGTGCGACGCTTGGACCTTACGGATCCCCAAATTCAAGATCTCAATGGGGAACCAGACGGCTGGTTGATCAACACAAACGAGCCAAATGGGAGGAGCACCTAAGGTCCTGTAACCTCTCTGCTGGTGCTGGCAAATTATGGTCCACTGTTAAATCCTTCTCAAATCCGACCAAACCTAACGACAAAATATCCATCGCCTTCGGTGATAAGGTACAGTCGAAACCAAAGAGATGCGCGAGCGCTTTCTGCCGGCAATTTGTACTGCATCCTCCGGTTGACAAGGAAATTAGATGCGCCCATTGCCATCAAAACCACGGGGGTTCGGGATTCCATACGGGGGTCCAAAAACTCCAAATCTATTGGCCCAGACGGTATATCCATGCTGATGCTAAAACATCTCGGAGAAGAGGGAGTAAGGCACCTAACAATGTCTTCAATCTGTCTATGACCACCTTTGTCATTCCAGAAAGATGGAAACAGGCAAGGGTGGTGCCACTACTAAAGCCCGGCAAGCCGGCCAACGAGGGGGAGTCTTATGGACCGATATCACTCCTCTCGCCAGTAGTGCAGACCTTGGAGACGGTCTTGATCTCTTATTATACCGCTAACTTGCGACTAGCCGAACATCAGCATGTGTTCCGTAAAATGCATAGTATGTACTACCACCACGCTAAGCGCCATCGCCACACAGATAGGTGTCTCAACCAACCTCGTCCAAATGACAGAACCGTGCCTGTTGCGCTTGACCTGTCGAAAGCTTTCGACACTGTCAATCATGCGCAACTCATTAACGACCTGGAGGCTTCAAATCTTCCCCCCTGTCTAAAGCGTTGGACCGTCAACTATCTGAGTGGTCGGCAGTCATCGGTGATCCAAATATCGTGATATTTACTGACTGTGTAGCGGGCGCCTATGTAGCAACGGTTATCTTAAAGTTAAAGATAGGTACCACTTCGCTTATAGACGTCGTCGCGTAGAGTCGGCAAAAATATCCCTGCATCTCAACCAAATTAAAAAAAAAAAACAGACTGTACTTTTGGTTGAGATGTAATTTTTGGACTTGAGGGATTTTTTTTGCTTTCTCCAAAAAGTATTTTCGTTCATGATTTAATGATTTATATGGTTGACGCGAACGGCCAACAACACGAAATTACCGTTTGACGTCGGTGAATTCTTATGTCAAAATGCACATGTGAGAGGGAACGCGCAAAAACGATTAGCCTATTTTCTAAGCTTTTGATATAAGGTGTGGATGAGGAAGAAGAAGACGCTATGTCATTTGAAGCGACCATATAAATTATTTGATCATGTTTTCGTTATACTACTCAAG
Source organism: Merzomyia westermanni (assembly GCA_949987695.1). Lineage (NCBI taxonomy): Eukaryota > Metazoa > Arthropoda > Insecta > Diptera > Tephritidae > Merzomyia > Merzomyia westermanni. Next base: position 49,548,051 of record OX465290.1, read on the forward strand.
ATAAACAACTCAACATAAGAAATTATTCCTATATTTGAAAAAAAAAAAAAAACTTCGACTTAAATAAAAATTATGACAAAACTGCATATCTGAGATAACGGATCTCAGCAATAAACGGGAATCTTCAAACGGAACAAATTATATGGGGTGATCGCTTCCATAAACGCATGGAATACATATAACCAAATATATTTTGGTGTCGTTTTAAAATTAAATAACGTTTTAACACAAATAAAGAATTATCTAAAATACTTTGAAAAAAATACATTTCAAAAATTGCTACCTGGCTAATACAGATGTACAATCTATGACAAAACCTTAATATAATTATTGAACATAACCTGGCTAATACAAATGGAGAATCTATGACATTAAATTTTTCATGTTGATTGTGTGCGAAAGCCAATTTAAATATTTTACAAACATAACTTGGCGGCCGCCGTGGTGTGAAGGTAGTGTTGCCGGCCTACCACACCGAAGGTCCATGGTTCGAGCCCTGGTACAGGTAACATCAAAAGTGATTTGAAAAAAGTTTTTCAAAACGGGGTCGCCCCTCGGCAGTGGTTTGGCAAACTCTCCGAGTGTATTTCTGCCATGGCAGGCTTCTCAGCAAAAAATTCGTCTCCTTTGTAGATGCCGTTCGGAGTCGGCAAAAAACTGTAGGTCCCGCCAATTTGTAGGGAAAATTCAAATCGGCACACCACAAATTGGAAGAGAAGCTTGGCGCAAAAATCTCTTAGGAGGTTTATGATGATATACCTGTTGTATATCGCGCCATAGAGAGAGAGAACTTGGTATATATAAAAGAAAGAACTACAAACAAACTAAACATTTTACAAGACAAAAAACTATAGTGTATGATATAACCGGCATTTTGAGGGACAAGAGAATATCCCTGCCTAAAAATAAAATAACATTAATTTTTCATGTTGATTGTGTGCGAAAGCCAATTTAAATATTTTACAAACATAACTTGGCATATATAAAAGAAAGAACTACAAACAAACTAAACATTTTACAAGACAAAAAACTATAGTGTATGATATAACCGGCACTTTGAAGGACAAGAGAATATCCCCGCCTAATAAGTACGTCACGTGAAAGTTCTCAAAGCCACAAAAAAAAAAAAAAAGATAGGTACATATTTTGATGTAGATACGTATGCACAAATATATTTATTTTAATTTTTGTTTTATTAGTGACCTTTTTTATAGTTTTTTAATTGATTACAGAGAAAATTAAGAACGACTGATGGTATGAGAGGACATGTTTTGGTGTTTATTTAGTTTACTTTGAAAATGTATTACTACCAATTTCCTCCCCTGCAAAAATGATCCACGTAATTTTACTAGTCAATTTGCGGTCATCGTGACCACCGGCCAGCGGTTATACCTTTGGTAAAATTTGTATGGCCACTCTAAATATTTTGACCAGCCTTCCCGTTTCGTTCCTGTTTATGTGATTGTGCACACCGCTCCCACTTACGGGTGATGAGCATACCGCGGTACTGCTCACACAAGTCGTTTTGTTAGTCAAATGGCAGTAACTTTTAAGGCCATTTGGCAGTAATTTTTCAATAGGTATGACGTCATAATGACCGCTGTTTTACCATTGTTAAGACCGTCGTTTTACCATTGTGAAGACCGCTGTTTTACTTAAATTTTACCCGCAAATTAACTGAAGCCGGCACATAAAAAAAATATAATAATTAAATTCAATTTTCAAACATTTCTTTTATTTAACACATTTATAATAGTAAACAATTTATATTAAGTACAAGTTTTTAAAATTAAATAAAATATAGACTGCTATAATAAAAGCCTGTAATGTAAATGATTAAGTTTTCTATAATTGACGTTTACATGTTTTAATCATTTAAAATTTTTTCTTATACGCCCAATCTTTCAACAAGTTTTACATTTACGACGCAATTTAGCGCTGATGATTTTAAGTAGTTTGTTGGTGGGGTTATTTTTGTTATAAAATCGTCTAAGAGACGATTTAAATACATATATCCCAATTTTGTTATAAATTCGGCAACGTGTCCTAAATTTAAAACTTTGGCAAAAAATTGGGCAATATAATTTTCATGTAGGATTCATACATATACTCGTATATTATTAATTATTTAGTAAAAAAATATTTCTAATAAAATAGAATTTTTCAGACTTTTTAAGTTAATTTTTGTTTTAATGATATCTCCATTTAAATGTGTTTTATTTTTGTTTGTGTTGCTTGTTTTTTCGTCATTTACATTCGTCATTTACATACGTCATTTTTTTTATAACATATAACTCAAAATAATATATATTATTCTTAGGCGGGCACACATTGATACCACATTCTTACTCTTTTATACATTGCAATAAAATAAATTCTTTTTATTTTGTGTTATTCGGCCTTTAAAAAGTTATTGAAAGAATTTTTGAGCTCTAGACCACCCAAATATTTGTATAATAAAAATTCAAAGGATTTTGTATTTATTATATATCGATATTGTTTATAAAACTATAATATAATAAAAACGAACTCCTTTGAATTTTTATTTTTCAAATATTTGGGTGGCCTAGAGCTCAAACATTCTTCCATTGACAAACATTTTTTTTTTGAATTTTTTGTAAACATTTGCATCTCACTTTTGAAGTTAAAAGATTTATAAAACACCGTTCTCGAAGTTTTTAAATGGTTCATACTTTCAAATAAACTGATACTTGCAGCGATATAGTATATTATAAAAACGTTACTTTAAGTTATTTTTAAAAACATTTACAGAAATTCGTTTTAGGATTCTTTCTAAGCTTTTACACGCAAAATAACTACTTTTATAAGAAATCCTGATTTTATCTACATTTTTTTCTTTAATTAAGTCGCATGAAAAAAGTTATACAAAAAAGCTGATAAAACAATTGATTGAAAGGAAAAAGAATATGCATTTCTAAATATGTAATGAATATACTTCTTTTTTTGTGTTCATCTAATTCATTACTAATTATTTTCTACGATCAGCGTTAATTCACAATCTTACATTTTATGTATGTTATGTTCGAATTTTATATTAAAATACTTATTTTTAGTTCTTATTTTGTTTTTGTAAGTAACGCCTCTGCTTGCTCCTATTGTGACTCTGGGTAATATACGTTCGGAAGTCGTCCTCAAACTTTACCCGGCCTTGTAGTTTGAATACTTCTGGATTATTGGAGAGTGCTTTTTTACCATTGCTGCCACCCCAGTTAAATAAATCAATCACTTCGTCAGTGAAAACATATTTAAGCACGCGACTAAGTTCGCCAGATGAGCCCTTCAGAGCGAAAAGATATGTAGTCTACAAAGAGTTTATATATATAAAACTATACACAAATGTAACCAGGCGCAAAATACTCACTACTGCGTCTTCGAAATTTTTCTCTGACAACTTCTCTTCAAAGTCAATAACAGCGTCAAGGGACTGCAGTGGCATAATAGAATCTGTGATTACAACAACCACATGAAAATGACAGAAAATTTTCAACTTTGATTGCAAATATCTCTTCACTGAAACAAAAACTCGAAAATCCGCTTCCGGATTATTGTTACCGAGGTCAAAACGCGTCTTTTGACACCTTTCCCGATAATTTCGGACGTGTTTTAGCAGTTGTCTCCTAAAGGAAACAATTACCCCAATGTTTAATAAACTTACGTAAACAAAAATTAAATGTATCATTTGCTGGCGAGTCAAAAGTACAAATGGAAATGACGAATGGGACACACCCGAAGAACGGCCAGGTAATAAACGCGAAATACAAATCTATGAAACAATTGAAGAATTTGAAAAGCATTTGCATCTCACACATCACAGGATGATATCTTTTATGTAAGTTGTGAAAAAGCAGCTGCCCTAGGTTAATACTATACATCCAACGTCAACTGTAAAAACTGCACTAAAAATGTCGGTAATTCTTTACATCAGCCACCAAGTGCTAATATTCATCCAAAAATGGCAATATGGGTATCAAAAGAGGCGTTTCGATCCCAGTAATAAGAATCCGCCTCCGGAGAACAAATACTTTAATTATAACAGGCTACGTGATCCTCAGGATTTCCGCGACACTTTCCGAACACACTTTTGCACTTTCAGGACACCCTATATCTTTGTCTACAACAACCACATGAAAATTACAGAGAATAGTTAACTTTGCTTGCAAATATCTTGCAAACTATTAAAAAACACTAAAACACGACCAAATTGTCGAGAGTGGTATCTAAAGACGCGTATCAATCTCAGGAATCATAATCCGGATGCGGAGAACAACTATTTGGAGTAGCTTGCAATATATTTGCAAAGAAAGTTGAAAATTTTCTATTATTTCCAAGTGGTTTTTGTAGACACAAACACAGAGTATTTCACTTTTAATTACCAAAATGGCACACACAAAGCACATTTCTACTTACCGGTATTTGATAATATTGAGAAGGCCCACAGAAATGAAGCAATACTTAAATATAGATGATTAATTCTTTTGAGAATAGCACGCTTCACAAACTCGAACGAAATGGCGCCCAATTCGTGAAATTGCAATTGTCATTAATGATGTGTTGCCATATCAATTAACTTGAAGTTTTTGCAGGTGGGAATTTTTTGAATTCACCTGTTTTACCAACTTGGCACCAATTTATTGTTTCAGTTTATTAAGTCCGTTCCGCATAATTACATGTACAATGGATGTGTTTGTACCTGTCAATAAATCATGTGAAGGTATGTCTGATTTGGTCATTCGATTTTTGCAGGGTCCTTTTTGATTTTTCCACTACCATTTTTGTTACTGATAGAAGTTAGATTTAGTAATTTCATGCATAACGTATTTGTACCGAGTTACCTACTTCCTTAAATTCTGTTATTCTAACTATGTACGCTCTGAGCAACTCGGCTAAATTGGTAGCCATCTTGTTCGTACGCTTCCGGCTCTTTCTCTTGGAAAGAAGCCATTGAAATGCACGAATAAGTAAGCTCTTTACTACATTCCTCAAATTTAATGTAACTAATCAAGTTTATCCATCCCCATCAGATATTAAAACTATACAAACCGTATTGTTCACAATAATTTTGTGCGTTTTTTATTTAAACTCCTGCCGTCTGTAACATTCTTTTAATATTTATTCAACGAGAGTTGAATTTCCACAGAATTTAATTTTGCTCGATGAAAAAACCTTCGGAAAAAGCAAAAATTCACGAAAATATAACCTGCGCAGCAATAATAGCACAACAATTGACAAAATGCCTAGCAGCAATGAAAACAGTGGCGATGAAGCCGATCGCACCATGACACCACAAAAAAATGCCGTAGAGGAGCTGCGCGAACACATAAGGCAGCTGCAATTAGCCCTAGCCTCGTCGGAACAGGAAAAGATCCAACTGCAAGACGTTATAAGTCGCCAACAAATGACAAACAACCTCAACAAACAAAGTACGGAAGCTGTATCCCCCAACGCCCACGTCGCCAGCACAGGAGCTGACCTAACCTCAACAGTCGCCTCATACACAACAAGCTCAAAAAACTCGTCCGTATGTAACACAGTCGCATCAACTAAATCAAATGCTGCCTGCGCTTACGCCAACAGCGCTGCCAATGGTATGTATGTAAATCAAAATACAATTTTTTCTCACACTGCCCATGCCCTTGCCTTTGACACCACTCATGCCACTGCTGGCACATGCCCCAACTTATTCGTCGCTGCATCAGGTAGCGGTGTTCACACAATGCCTTATAACGCTAACTTCGTAAGTCCCACATCTCATTACGTTGCTCCGAACTGGAACACCCCATCAACCGCCACTCCATCAGTATATGCAGCGGGAACTCCTTACGTTTCTAGCCATATCTCACCGACAACTCCAATAGTAAACTATAATCAGATGCCATTGGGCCTTGGTGGCCATCCACCCATACGCAAAGTTCTCGATTTACCCGAATTTCATGGTTCACCAGAAGAGTGGCCAATGTTTTCAGTAGCATATAAAGAAACCACCAGGTTATACGCATACACAGATTTAGAAAATCTGCTACGTCTGCAAAAAGCGCTTAAAAGCAAGGCGCGCCAGCAAGTAGAATCACTTCTTATACATCCTGCAAATGTAAATGTCGTCATAAGCACTTTAGAGCACCATTACGGACGTCCAGAGATGCTCATTCGTAGCCAGATTGCAAAGGCACGTGCTCATCCTACCATCACTAGCGTAAAGATCAGTGAAATTCTTAATTTTAGCACAATGGTTGCAAATTTGGCAGCTTTCCTCGAAAGTTCCGGCGCTGCCCCTCATTTGAATAACCCAATTTTACTGGATGAGTTGTTGAGCAAGCTACCGTTTAGCAAAAGAGAAGAATGGACACGCCATGTATTAACCTTGCCACAACCATACCCCTCAGTAAGGGATTTCGCGAATTGGCTACAAAAGGTTGCGTTGTATGTGTCAATGGCCACTGATATTATGCCCGTGAAACAATCCTCTGCAAATGAACAACCTTTTACCAAAAATAGATGGTCAACAAAGCCAGTAATGGCTATACGTAGAGATGACCAAAAGTGTTCAATGTGCGGAGAAAACCACTATCTATTCAAATGCCAAAAGTTTAAAGACTCACAATATTCTGAAAGATGGAATATTGTGAAGAAACACAATCTATGTTTTTCTTGCTTGCAGCCAGGTCACAACTTATACAGCTGCACAAAACGACGACAGTGTGGAATTCAAGAATGTGACAGATTCCACAATCAGCTGTTACACAAAGAAATTTCTAATAAGAATTCATATGAAAATAATGAATACGATGAAGATAACACATCAGTAGCCACAGTCAGTGGCTTTCAAACTTTTCCACGTTCAACCCGTAAATCAGGTAATACAAAACATCGACAAACACTGCTGAAATATCTACCTGTCAAACTAAAAGGGCCAAAGGGCGAAGTCACTGCAATTGCCTTCATCGATGAAGGAGCGAAAATAACACTTCTAGAAGAGAGTATTGCAAATGCCATTGGAGTAAAGGGTAAAAGTGATATGCTTCGCTTAAAGTGGATTGGCAATCAAACGACAAGTGAACCTTCGAAGCGACTCTCGTTTGAAATCGCAGGTGTTTCTGCAGAATCCACAACGTATCAAATGAGTGGTGTTCGTACCACAAAAAAACTGTATTTGCCTGCACAGTCTTTGTACTTAGAAGAATTTATATGTCAACACCAACAGCTGAGAGATGGAAATGTTTTTGATTATCGCCACGCAACTCCACAATTATTGATAGGCTTGCCACATACGCACTTAATTCGACCGATTAGCGTAATAAATATTGACGAAGGGTTTGCTGCACATCAAACCAAATTAGGATGGACCGTTTTTGGGTCAAATGAAGAATGTACCAATAATATAACTGTGGGTCATGTAAACATTGAAGCGACAGATTTATACGAACTAAATCAGCAAATCGCTGAGTATTTTGTTGCCGATAATTTTGAAGAAAAATCAGTACAAATGGTCAAGTCAGAAGTAGACATCCGAGCAGAACAATTGCTCAGGGAGACTACTACGTTCGGAAACGGTAGATATGAAACTGGCTTGCTATGGTGCACTGACCATGTTAGTTTTCCGAAAAGCTATGATACAGCTTTAAAACGTTTACAACAAATTGAAGAAAAAATGAATGCAGATGCCGAATATCGAGATTGGTATACTAACAAAATTGATGAATACGTATGCAAGGGCTACGCAAAAAAATTATCTGCGACTGAGGCTAACAAGGTTGATGAGCGTACGTGGTATTTGCCGCATTTTGCAGCTTGCAATCCAAACAAAGGAAATAAGCGCCGTTTGGTTTTCGATGCTGCAGCAAAAGTAAAAGATGTGTCGCTAAATAGCGCTCTAATGAAAGGTCCGGCGGAATATCAACCGAGGTCATTGTTGGCAATTTTATTGAATTTTAGAGCTGGAAAGGTAGCCGTATGTGGAGATATTCGTGAGATGTTCCACATGGTACTCATTCGCGATGAAGATAGAAATTCACAGCGCTTTCTATTCTTAGGCGGGCACACATTGATACCACATTCTTACTCTTTTATACATTGCAATAAAATAAATTCTTTTTATTTTGTGTTATTCGGCCTTTAAAAATTTATTGAAAGAATTTTTGAGCTCTAGGCCACCCAAATATTTGTATAATAAAAATTCAAAGGATTTTGTATTTATTATATATCGATATTGTTTATAAAACTATAATATAATAAAAACGAACTCCTTTGAATTTTTATTTTTCAAATATTTGGGTGGCCTAGAGCTCAAACATTCTTCCATTGACAAACATTTTTTTTTTTGAATTTTTTGTAAACATTTGCATCTCACTTTTGAAGTTAAAAGATTTATAAAACACCGTTCTCGAAGTTTTTAAATGGTTCATACTTTCAAATAAACTGATACTTGCAGCGATATAGTATATTATAAAAACGTTACTTTAAGTTATTTTTAAAAACATTTACAGAAATTCGTTTTAGGATTCTTTCTAAGCTTTTACACGCAAAATAACTACTTTTATAAGAAATCCTGATTTTATCTACATTTTTTTCTTTAATTAAGTTGCATGAAAAAAGTTATACAAAAAAGCTGATAAAACAATTGATTGAAAGGAAAAAGAATATGCATTTCTAAATATGTAATGAATATACTTCTTTTTTTGTGTTCATCTAATTCATTACTAATTATTTTCTACGATCAGCGTTAATTCACAATCTTACATTTTATGTATGTTATGTTCGAATTTTATATTAAAATACTTATTTTTAGTTCTTATTTTGTTTTTGTAAGTAACGCCTCTGCTTGCTCCTATTGTGACTCTGGGTAATATACGTTCGGAAGTCGTCCTCAAACTTTACCCGGCCTTGTAGTTTGAATACTTCTGGATTATTGGAGAGTGCTTTTTTACCATTGCTGCCACCCCAGTTAAATAAATCAATCACTTCGTCAGTGAAAACATATTTAAGCACGCGACTAAGTTCGCCAGATGAGCCCTTCAGAGCGAAAAGATATGTAGTCTACAAAGAGTTTATATATATAAAACTATACACAAATGTAACCAGGCGCAAAATACTCACTACTGCGTCTTCGAAATTTTTCTCTGACAACTTCTCTTCAAAGTCAATAACAGCGTCAAGGGACTGCAGTGGCATAATAGAATCTGTGATTACAACAACCACATGAAAATGACAGAAAATTTTCAACTTTGATTGCAAATATCTCTTCACTGAAACAAAAACTCGAAAATCCGCTTCCGGATTATTGTTACCGAGGTCAAAACGCGTCTTTTGACACCTTTCCCGATAATTTCGGACGTGTTTTAGCAGTTGTCTCCTAAAGGAAACAATTACCCCAATGTTTAATAAACTTACGTAAACAAAAATTAAATGTATCATTTGCTGGCGAGTCAAAAGTACAAATGGAAATGACGAATGGGACACACCCGAAGAACGGCCAGGTAATAAACGCGAAATACAAATCTATGAAACAATTGAAGAATTTGAAAAGCATTTGCATCTCACACATCACAGGATGATATCTTTTATGTAAGTTGTGAAAAAGCAGCTGCCCTAGGTTAATACTATACATCCAACGTCAACTGTAAAAACTGCACTAAAAATGTCGGTAATTCTTTACATCAGCCACCAAGTGCTAATATTCATCCAAAAATGGCAATATGGGTATCAAAAGAGGCGTTTCGATCCCAGTAATAAGAATCCGCCTCCGGAGAACAAATACTTTAATTATAACAGGCTACGTGATCCTCAGGATTTCCGCGACACTTTCCGAACACACTTTTGCACTTTCAGGACACCCTATATCTTTGTCTACAACAACCACATGAAAATTACAGAGAATAGTTAACTTTGCTTGCAAATATCTTGCAAACTATTAAAAAACACTAAAACACGACCAAATTGTCGAGAGTGGTATCTAAAGACGCGTATCGATCTCAGGAATCATAATCCGGATGCGGAGAACAACTATTTGGAGTAGCTTGCAATATATTTGCAAAGAAAGTTGAAAATTTTCTATTATTTCCAAGTGGTTTTTGTAGACACAAACACAGAGTATTTCACTTTTAATTACCAAAATGGCACACACAAAGCACATTTCTACTTACCGGTATTTGATAATATTGAGAAGGCCCACAGAAATGAAGCAATACTTAAATATAGATGATTAATTCTTTTGAGAATAGCACGCTTCACAAACTCGAACGAAATGGCGCCCAATTCGTGAAATTGCAATTGTCATTAATGATGTGCTGCCATATCAATTAACTTGAAGTTTTTGCAGGTGGGAATTTTTTGAATTCACCTGTTTTACCAACTTGGCACCAATTTATTGTTTCAGTTTATTAAGTCCGTTCCGCATAATTACATGTAAAATGGATGTGTTTGTACCTGTCAATAAATCATGTGAAGGTATGTCTGATTTGGTCATTCGATTTTTGCAGGGTCCTTTTTGATTTTTCCACTACCATTTTTGTTACTGATAGAAGTTAGATTTAGTAATTTCATGCATAACGTATTTGTACCGAGTTACCTACTTCCTTAAATTCTGTTATTCTAACTATGTACGCTCTGAGCAACTCGGCTAAATTGGTAGCCATCTTGTTCGTACGCTTCCGGCTCTTTCTCTTGGAAAGAAGCCATTGAAATGCACGAATAAGTAAGCTCTTTACTACATTCCTCAAATTTAATGTAATTAATCAAGTTTATCCATCCCCATCAGATATTAAAACTATACAAACCGTATTGTTCACAATAATTTTGTGCGTTTTTTATTTAAACTCCTGCCGTCTGTAACATTCTTTTAATATTTATTCAACGAGAGTTGAATTTCCACAGAATTTAATTTTGCTCGATGAAAAAACCTTCGGAAAAAGCAAAAATTCACGAAAATATAACCTGCGCAGCAATAATAGCACAACAATTGACAAAATGCCTAGCAGCAATGAAAACAGTGGCGATGAAGCCGATCGCACCATGACACCACAAAAAAATGCCGTAGAGGAGCTGCGCGAACACATAAGGCAGCTGCAATTAGCCCTAGCCTCGTCGGAACAGGAAAAGATCCAACTGCAAGACGTTATAAGTCGCCAACAAATGACAAACAACCTCAACAAACAAAGTACGGAAGCTGTATCCCCCAACGCCCACGTCGCCAGCACAGGAGCTGACCTAACCTCAACAGTCGCCTCATACACAACAAGCTCAAAAAACTCGTCCGTATGTAACACAGTCGCATCAACTAAATCAAATGCTGCCTGCGCTTACGCCAACAGCGCTGCCAATGGTATGTATGTAAATCAAAATACAATTTTTTCTCACACTGCCCATGCCCTTGCCTTTGACACCACTCATGCCACTGCTGGCACATGCCCCAACTTATTCGTCGCTGCATCAGGTAGCGGTGTTCATACAATGCCTTATAACGCTAACTTCGTAAGTCCCACATCTCATTACGTTGCTCCGAACTGGAACACCCCATCAACCGCCACTCCATCAGTATATGCAGCGGGAACTCCTTACGTTTCTAGCCATATCTCACCGACAACTCCAATAGTAAACTATAATCAGATGCCATTGGGCCTTGGTGGCCATCCACCCATACGCAAAGTTCTCGATTTACCCGAATTTCATGGTTCACCAGAAGAGTGGCCAATGTTTTCAGTAGCATATAAAGAAACCACCAGGTTATACGCATACACAGATTTAGAAAATCTGCTACGTCTGCAAAAAGCGCTTAAAAGCAAGGCGCGCCAGCAAGTAGAATCACTTCTTATACATCCTGCAAATGTAAATGTCGTCATAAGCACTTTAGAGCACCATTACGGACGTCCAGAGATGCTCATTCGTAGCCAGATTGCAAAGGCACGTGCTCATCCTACCATCACTAGCGTAAAGATCAGTGAAATTCTTAATTTTAGCACAATGGTTGCAAATTTGGCAGCTTTCCTCGAAAGTTCCGGCGCTGCCCCTCATTTGAATAACCCAATTTTACTGGATGAGTTGTTGAGCAAGCTACCGTTTAGCAAAAGAGAAGAATGGACTCGCCATGTATTAACCTTGCCACAACCATACCCCTCAGTAAGGGATTTCGCGAATTGGCTACAAAAGGTTGCGTTGTATGTGTCAATGGCCACTGATATTATGCCCGTGAAACAATCCTCTGCAAATGAACAACCTTTTACCAAAAATAGATGGTCAACAAAGCCAGTAATGGCTATACGTAGAGATGACCAAAAGTGTTCAATGTGCGGAGAAAACCACTATCTATTCAAATGCCAAAAGTTTAAAGACTCACAATATTCTGAAAGATGGAATATTGTGAAGAAACACAATCTATGTTTTTCTTGCTTGCAGCCAGGTCACAACTTATACAGCTGCACAAAACGACGACAGTGTGGAATTCAAGAATGTGACAGATTCCACAATCAGCTGTTACACAAAGAAATTTCTAATAAGAATTCATATGAAAATAATGAATACGATGAAGATAACACATCAGTAGCCACAGTCAGTGGCTTTCAAACTTTTCCACGTTCAACCCGTAAATCAGGTAATACAAAACATCGACAAACACTGCTGAAATATCTACCTGTCAAACTAAAAGGGCCAAAGGGCGAAGTCACTGCAATTGCCTTCATCGATGAAGGAGCGAAAATAACACTTCTAGAAGAGAGTATTGCAAATGCCATTGGAGTAAAGGGTAAAAGTGATATGCTTCGCTTAAAGTGGATTGGCAATCAAACGACAAGTGAACCTTCGAAGCGACTCTCGTTTGAAATCGCAGGTGTTTCTGCAGAATCCACAACGTATCAAATGAGTGGTGTTCGTACCACAAAAAAACTGTATTTGCCTGCACAGTCTTTGTACTTAGAAGAATTTATATGTCAACACCAACAGCTGAGAGATGGAAATGTTTTTGATTATCGCCACGCAACTCCACAATTATTGATAGGCTTGCCACATACGCACTTAATTCGACCGATTAGCGTAATAAATATTGACGAAGGGTTTGCTGCACATCAAACCAAATTAGGATGGACCGTTTTTGGGTCAAATGAAGAATGTACCAATAATATAACTGTGGGTCATGTAAACATTGAAGCGACAGATTTATACGAACTAAATCAGCAAATCGCTGAGTATTTTGTTGCCGATAATTTTGAAGAAAAATCAGTACAAATGGTCAAGTCAGAAGTAGACATCCGAGCAGAACAATTGCTCAGGGAGACTACTACGTTCGGAAACGGTAGATATGAAACTGGCTTGCTATGGTGCACTGACCATGTTAGTTTTCCGAAAAGCTATGATACAGCTTTAAAACGTTTACAACAAATTGAAGAAAAAATGAATGCAGATGCCGAATATCGAGATTGGTATACTAACAAAATTGATGAATACGTATGCAAGGGCTACGCAAAAAAATTATCTGCGACTGAGGCTAACAAGGTTGATGAGCGTACGTGGTATTTGCCGCATTTTGCAGCTTGCAATCCAAACAAAGGAAATAAGCGCCGTTTGGTTTTCGATGCTGCAGCAAAAGTAAAAGATGTGTCGCTAAATAGCGCTCTAATGAAAGGTCCGGCGGAATATCAACCGAGGTCAATGTTGGCAATTTTATTGAATTTTAGAGCTGGAAAGGTAGCCGTATGTGGAGATATTCGTGAGATGTTCCACATGGTACTCATTCGCGATGAAGATAGAAATTCACAGCGCTTTCTATGGAGAGGAGGGAATTCTCACGATAATTCAGACGTATATGTAATGAGCGTTATGATATTCGGGTCAATAAGCTCGCCTTGCTCCGCTCAATATATAAAAAACTTAAAAGCGGAAACCTTCCAAAATACTTTCCCAAGGGCAGTCGAAGCCATCATCTGCCGCCACTATGTCGATGACTATATGGATAGCTTCGACGACGTTGGAAACGCTATCGATGTTACCAAGAAGGTGATAGAAATACACGGCCTTGGGGGATTTGAGCTGAGAAATATAATATCGAACTCCGATGAGCTCATGCAAGCTGTAGGGAATAGTTCAGCACCGCTTTCGGAAAACGAAGTTAACACTTGCAAGGGTGAAGGTACAACTGAAAAAGTGCTTGGTATGCACTGGTGCTCGAAAAGTGACTACTTTTGTTTTAAGCTGTCGTTTGTTAGGGTACCAAGAGCGGTGTTGGATGGCTTGCGAAAGCCTACAAAAGGGGAAATGCTTAGTGTATTAATGTCGATATTCGACCCCTTTGGTCTGCTATGTAGCGCTACGATCTGCGCCAAGGTACTGCTACAACGGCTGTGGCAACGAAACGTCGATTGGCATGATCCCATTCCCGACGACGTATATGAGAAGTGGTTTGACTGGTACAAGGGATTGCATGCTATAGAAGATTTGAGGGTACCACGATGCTATCATCCAGAATTTTTAAATGCTAAGGCCAACATTCAACTACACATATTTGTTGATGCAAGCGAGCTTGCATTTTCAGCCGTCGCTTACTGGCGCATCAGCTTTGAGGATGAAGTAGATCTCGTGTTTGTGGCTGGACGATCAAGATGTAGCCCGCTAAAGCCCCTGTCAATACCCCGCTTGGAGTTACAGTCCGCCGTATTAGGAGTTCGGTTGAAGGAAGCTATAATCGCCAGCCACGACATTAAACCTAACATTATCCTATTTTGGACAGACTCCAAGACTGTAATCCAATGGATTAGATCTGATCCCAGATGTTTTAAACAATTCGTGGCTCACCGCGTATCAGAAGTTCTGCAGTCGTCCGCGGTACATCAGTGGAGGTGGGTGCCGGGCAGCAGTAATCCGGCTGATGATGCAACGAGTCCAAAGAAGTTTGACCCAAATTGTAAATGGATTAATGGCCCTCATTTTTTGAAGTGGGATGAAGATCGTTGGCCTACTCCTCCAAATGCCTTAGCTGAGAAAGATATAGATCTCGAGTTGCGATCTAAAACGTTATATACAGTGCAGACAAACGATGACATTGTTCCTTTTGTTAAATATACTAATTTATACAAATTTCTTCGAGTAATGACATGGGTGCGCATAGCAGTATCAAAATTTCGCTCGTTGGCACAGAAGAAAGATTTTGTCACGCATAAATCGTTATGGGCAACACAAAGCAACCAAACAGAGACATTTATTTACCGCCTTATACAATAAACTGAGTTTGTGGATGAAGTACAGACGTTGTCGAGTTGTTCGTCAATAAGTAAAAGCAGTTCGATTTACAAATTATGTCCGACATTGGATGAAGATGGGGTTATTCGTTTGGGTGGCCGAATTGAATACGCTGATTGCGTGTCTGTATCAACTAAACGACCAGTAATACTACCAAAAGGTCATCCGTTTTCTCTCTTAGTGGCTAGACACTACCATGAAATGTTTCACCACCACAATTTCGAAGCTATAGTTGCCGCTATACGATACAAGTATTGCATTCCAAGCGTTCGCCGTTTGTTGAGAACAATTAAAGTAAACTGTCAACTATGCAAAAATTTGGCAGCTGTTCCGCAAACACCATTGATGGGTCAAATTCCCAAGGACAGGCTAACTCCTTTTGTGAGACCATTTTCCTTTACAGGCGTAGATTACTTCGGTCCAGTTATGGTATCTATTGGACGGCGCCGTGAAAAGCGATGAATATTTACTTGCCTTACAATCAGGGCAATCCACGTGGAGCTAGCGAAAGACCTATCTACGGATGCCGCTATTATAGTATGTCGCAACTTTATTAATCGCAGGGGTGTTCCGATCCGTATGAGGAGCGATCGAGGCACAAATTTTGTTGGTGCTAGCAAAGAAGCGTGGGTTGAGGTTGAGAAGGGTATATCTAGCGAATGCTGTCGCAGGGGCATCGAGTGGTTGTTCAATGCGCCGGCAAATCCATCGGCGGGAGGCGTGTGGGAACGAATGGTTCGTACAGTTAAGCGAGTTTTGCAGTTTACGTTGAAAGAAAGAGCTCCGCAAGTGGAGACTTTGTACAGTCTACTTATTGAAGCAGAGAACCTAGTAAATTCTCGCCCGCTGACGCATGTTCCGCTAGAGCATATCGACGACGAACCAATTACACCAAACCACTTCTTGCTAGGGTGTCCCAACTTCACCCAAACAGCTGATGTGTCAGAAATGGGATGTCTAAGAAAGCAGTGGCATATATCACAGCAGCTAAAGAAAACCTTTTGGAAGAGATGGGTTCTCGAGTATCTTCCAACCTTGACGAGACGGACAAAATGGTTCAAGCGGGTGAAGCCGATATGCGTTGGCGACGTGGTAATTGTTTGCGACGACAACGAAAGCCGAGGACAATGGAAGAAAGGCATCGTGTTGGAGGCAAAAGCGGCTGCCGATGGTCAGGTTAGGTCAGTGCTGGTGAAAACTTCTGCAGGAAACTTGTTAAGGCCGGCATCAAAGATCGCTGTACTCGACGTAAAGGGTGATTCTCTCTGCAGTGCATCGAATCACGGGGAGGAGGATGTTACTGATAGAAGTTAGATTTAGTAATTTCATGCATAACGTATTTGTACCGAGTTACCTACTTCCTTAAATTCTGTTATTCTAACTATGTACGCTCTGAGCAACTCGGCTAAATTGGTAGCCATCTTGTTCGTACGCTTCCGGCTCTTTCTCTTGGAAAGAAGCCATTGAAATGCACGAATAAGTAAGCTCTTTACTACATTCCTCAAATTTAATGTAATTAATCAAGTTTATCCATCCCCATCAGATATTAAAACTATACAAACCGTATTGTTCACAATAATTTTGTGCGTTTTTTATTTAAACTCCTGCCGTCTGTAACAATTTTTCTTCGACAAATGAAAAAAATACTCCTACTTTTTTTCGTTCCCAAAAGAAACCCGTACAAATTTAGAAAATGGAAGTGTTAAAAGTAAACGTCTGGGATCGTGGGTACTTAAAATGAATTCGTGTGTCTTCACACCACATATCATTGGTGAATTTATTGTGACTTTCTTTCAGGCTATGTACATAGTACAGCATAAAACGTCGGTTTTTGTATAAAACACTTCACATAAAACAAATGACTTCATAAATGCGATCCTTATACTCACTTGACAACTGTCTAACAACCCTGTGGGACTATTTAACTCAATTAAAGGATATTGAAACCGTAAATTATTATATAAAATGTTATAGTTTGGTGTTTCTGTTATATTTGATTTAATTTTGGAGGACTGATCAATAGAAAAGAGACAGCGTTAGATTTTTGACATCGGTCTAGAAACGGCCGCGTTACAATGCCTTTTATCAATAGCAGTGTTCTTGCAGGGAGGGAACAATGACATTTCAATTATGTGACGTATGTTTTCGACTAGTATCGATAAAATTTAAAAACTACACTGATTGGAAGTGTTCTTCGGTGTTGTTTTGGGAGAAAAAGTCTATTTGAGCCTGACGTCGACCCGAGGCACAACTTCCTAGAGCGTCAAGGTATGGGTGTCCGGTCAGGCGATGTCGATCTAGAAACTATTAACATTTATATACCTCCTGCCACCTGATGTCCGAGGGATTACCACCCTGACATCGGGGCGCTACTCAGAGGCGATAATCGTGTAAACCTCGGAGACTTCAACGCACACCACGATCTGTGGCACTCTAGCCTACAGGTTGATGGTAGGGGACAGGAATTGGCTGAACAAATAGATGATTCGACGTTTTGCACCGTGAACGGGGATGCCCCCACGAGAGTTGCGGTAAATTGTTCTAGTTCACCAGACCTTACAATTGTCAGCGCGGGTCTTATAAACTGCGTTGAATGGCGACCAATGCTAACTCTTGCATCGGATCATTTACCGATAGTCCTCTCAATCGATCGCCCCAATGACTTTGTTACTTCTGAGAATCGCAATTTCACTAATTTCAGTAAAGCTGATGGAGTTGTGAGGTGAGGCGGCCGCCGTGGCGTGAAGGTAGTGTTGCCGGCCTACCACACCGAAGGTCCATGGTTCGAGCCCTGGTACAGGTAACATCAAAAGTGATTTGAAAAAAGTTTTTCAAAACGGGGTCGCCCCTCGGCAGTGGTTTGGCAAACTCTCCGAGTGTATTCCATATTATGATGATATACCTGTTGTATATCGCGCCATAGAGAGATATTGAATTGGTTTTCTTAACTTCACTGAGAGCACCTTCGCTGCTCTTCCCATCCCGTCTGAAGTACGAGAAGGGGAAAAAGCGTTTCGCATGGTCATAGCTTCAGCCTCCAATAAATACGTTCCGGCAGGTACAATTAAGGAGATACGTCCGTATTTCCCCGCAGAGGCAGCGGCCCTGGCTAATGAACGTGACCAAGTGCGACGCTTGGACCTTACGGATCCCCAAATTCAAGATCTCAATAGGGAACCAGACGGCTGGTTGATCAACACAAACGCGCCAAATGGGAGTAGCACCTAAGGTCCTGTAACCTCTCTGCTGGTGCTGGCAAATTATGGTCCACTGTTAAATCCTTGTCAAATCCGACCAAACCTAACGACAAAATATCCATCGCCTTCGGTGATAAGGTACAGTCGAAACCAAAGAGATGCGCGAGCGCTTTCTGCCGGCAATTTGTACTGCATCCTCCGGTTGACAAGGAAATTAGATGCGCCCATTGCCATCAAAACCACGGGGGTTCGGGATTCCATACGGGGGTCCAAAAACTCCAAATCTATTGGCCCAGACGGTATATCCATGCTGATGCTAAAACATCTCGGAGAAGAGGGAGTAAGGCACCTAACAATGTCTTCAATCTGTCTATGACCACCTTTGTCATTCCAGAAAGATGGAAACAGGCAAGGGTGGTGCCACTACTAAAGCCCGGCAAGCCGGCCAACGAGGGGGAGTCTTATGGACCGATATCACTCCTCTCGCCAGTAGTGCAGACCTTGGAGACGGTCTTGCTCTCTTATTATACCGCTAACTTGCGACTAGCCGAACATCAGCATGTGTTCCGTAAAATGCATAGTGTGTACTACCACCACGCTAAACGCCATCGCCACACAGATAGGTGTCTCAACCAACCTCGTCCAAATGACAGAACCGTGATAGTTGCGCTTGATCTGTCGAAAGCTTTCGACACTGTCAATCATGCGCAACTCATTAACGACCTGGAGGCTTCAAATCTTCCCCCCTGTCTAAAGCGTTGGACCGCCAACTATCTGAGTGGTCGGCAGTCATCGGTTGAATTTAGAGGCGAAAGATTAAAACCACGTATAATTAAACAGAGGGTGCCCCAGGGTGGTGTCCTATCCCCGATTTTGTTTAATTATTACATATCGAGGCTCCCTGTCCCACCAGAAGGTGTCTCGATCATCTGCTATGCCGATGACTGCACGATCCTGGCGACTGGCCCCTCCGTAGACGAGCTCTGCTCAAGAATTAACTCTTACATCCCATCCGTATCCGGTTTTCTCGCTGCACAAAATCTGACACTGTCACCGACCAAATCCTCGGCCACCTTATTACATGGAATTAGACGTCTACGTCGACGGCATTAAGCTTCCGACTGTCACATACCCCAAAATCTTAGGGGTCACGTTTGATAACATGTTCAAATACGGTGCTCATGTAGCCGCGATTGCCACCAAAGTACAAATCCGTAACAAAATCCTCAAGTCACTAGCTGGCAGCACTTGGGGGAAAGATGAAGAAACGGTACTGGCAACGTACAAGGCAATCGGCCAGCCGGTTCTGAGGTACGCGACGCCTATATGGTCGCCGCGGTTAGCAGATAAACACTGGAGGAGACTGCAGGCCTGCCAAAACACCGCACTCAGAACTGCCACGGGGTGCCTCCTTATGTCTCCTGAACATCACCTTCACAGTGAGGCAAAAATGGTCGGTGTTAAAGAGCATTGCGAGAAAATCCGTCTCCCAGGGGAATAAGGAGTCACCTCCGCAAGCACTATGACGAGATCCGGCATCACATTTTCTCGCCGTTTGATCCAACGGTGCACCGGCGGGTCCTCAACCTCATCCACACGGAGGCGGTAAACTCCTTTGTCACGTCTTGTCTAGTGAATGCAGTCCTACAGGCACAAGCTCCACCTGTTGCCGACGAGGAACGCGAACTGCCTAGGGAGACAAGAGTCACCCTGGCTCAACTTCGTTCTGGATATTGTAACAGACTAAACTCTTACCTATCCAGACTAAACCCTGACATGCCAAATGTCTGCCCAGCATGCGGCGTGTCTCCCCACGATACTAACCATCTGTTCATTTGCTCAACCGAGCCTACTCTTCTAACAGCAATTTCACTCTGGTCCACCCCTGCTGAAGCCGCGTGGTTTCTGGGACTTCCGTTAGAAGAGCCTGATGACAGTGTTGGATGAGGGGTGATACTTTAGGCAGGTTAAGTACTCGCAAATACAACAACAACAACTGAACTGTCACAAGACCAGTCATCCAAACCGCCCCCTATTGGATGAAACTCCGCGCCCGAGATACATAAAGAAACATCTCCGTAAGCACTATGATGAGATCCGGCACCACATTACCTTGCCGTTTGATCTGTGCAACCATAGGCGGGCTCTAAACGACCTCCACACCGAGTCTGTAGACAGATCCCTTAGATCTCGGCCTTTGAATCCCGTAATAGACATCGAACCACCAGCTGATGAGGAGCGTATTCTTCCGAGAGAGACTAGAGTCCCCCTAGCACAACTTCGCTCTGGATATTGTAATAGGTTAAACTCTTACTTATCCATACTGAACCCTACCATACCAAATACGTCCCCTCATGATACCAAACATCTCTTTTCCTGTTCAATTGAACCTACGGTAATACTTTACATCCAACGTCAACTGTAAAAACTGTACTAAAAATGTCGATGTTGGTGCCCAAAAACCCGTTTCGGTACTAGGAACACTAACCCGGTGGGGGAAACCCAATATTTTTAGTAGTTTGCAAGATATTTGCAAGCAAAGTTAACAATTTTCTGTCATTTTCAAAGATATAGGATGTTCTGAAAAGTGCAAAAGTGTATTCTGCACAGAAATACTGGGGATCGCGTAGCCAGTGTTGAACCGGCTAAGGGTTATTTGTTTGAAGCGGGGCCGAAGGCCGCCTACGCAGAAAGGGATCAAACCTAGGTAATTTTTTGCCAATAACTTTTAAATTACTAAAAATAATGGGTTTCCCCCCCGGGATTAGGGTTTCTGGGACCGAAACGCGTCTCTGGGTACCATATCGACATTTTTAGTGCAGTTTTTACAGTTGACGTTGGATGTAAAGTATTACCGAACCTACTCTTCTAACACCAATATTACTCTGGTCCAACCCTGTTGAAACTGCGCGTTTCCTTGGACTCACGCTAGAAGATCTTGATGACGATTCTCAGAGTGATCGTCATAGTATATGTCTACTAGTAGCGCAACTTACTCCGAATTTGCACACACACAAAACACCACACAAGGTGCGTTGTATGCAATAATAAAACAATCAAATTTAAATACGGCAATATTGAATGTGAAGACTTAAAACACCCAAATTATTGAATATAAAGCACTTATAACACCTTATCAGTTCCTACAGAATGTAAGTTTCAGTTTAAACTGAAATTTTTAGTTGTAGTTTTTACTTTAAAACACCTCTGAACGCAATTTCCTTCATTCCACTCTCTCGGAGTACATTCATCCACTGCCTTCCACTCCGATTCGCAAAAGAAGATGCCAAGCTAGTAGGGGTAAACACAAGGCGAATTCATTCAAGGTGGCGTCACTAGCATATAAGTAAAATTTCCCATGTATTTTGTTTTTGTAATTGAACGTATGCTGTCAAAATCGCCGCAAAACATACACACAAACGTGGCTGAGTTTGACATTATGCTTTCGACTGAAAATAAAAAAAGTTCAATACATATATGCTTGTGACGCCACCTTGAATGAATTCGCCTTGGGGTAATCAATGGTAAGCAATCGAGAACTGGAAAAATCAACAAATGAAATCGAAACCAAAATGATAGCAAATCAATAACGCATCTCTAGGAGTACAGAGTTTTGACCATGATCCAATAATTTATATGGTCGTCTCACATGACATAGCGTCTTCTTCTTCCTCATCCACACCTTATGTCAAACTATCATATCTTTGTTTTTTGTTTACATTCTTTGTTTACAGTTCTTGGAAAAGCTATTGAGTTCGCTTCGTGTTTTATTTATTTTTAATAAAAATTCGCTGTGAATTGATATTTAACGAGTGCTTTGTGATAACATTTTAAGAAAATGTGTGAATTATGTGTGTGCATCACATATGCATTTTGACATAAGAATTAAACGACGTCAAACGGTAATTTCGTGTCGTTGGCCGATTGGACCGACCATATAAATTATAGGATCATGGTTTTGACAGCTGTCTTATTTATTGTCGAACATTTCCCTATTTACCATCCGACTGGTTTTTGCGGAAAACTGCATCTTCCAAAAGTGAAAATGGATGAATTTAAAACAAAATTTATGGACTTGGTGCACAAGCAGGTAACTAATCTAACATAAAGTTAACACACCTTTTTAAATATTATCTAATCCACAGACCAGTAGGCAGATGAAAATTCCAGCAATGGGGTTTTCCGATTATTTTATACAAAGTGTTACAACAGAGCCCACGGATGGCTCCGAAAGCAAATTGAAAACTGGAAGTGACTGTTGTGCTGTGTTTGCTGCAGGAGATGGACAAAGCTCATGTGCTGATGAGGCAACAGGCCACTCCCAAAAGTCCGACCAAGAAATACTAGAGAGCATAGAGAATATTTATTTTATTCCTGAAAAGGGAGAAGAGTGTGATGTACATGGTCAATATGAATTACGGGTAATTTGAATTTGTTATATCAGCACTATTTGTCTATAACAAACGAATACAATGCATTTCACACCTGATTGATGTGTGATAATGACGTGTGCTCTTAAAAATGTACACACGCAATGTATGTAAATAAGCTGTGTGAATGCCCAAAAAACCCGTTTCTTTGTACTTAGCTTTGTTCTGTTTTTCTATTTATGTATTCTTTTTATATAGAAAGTACTAAATGAAGGAGTGAATTTCCAACTAATAGATGATACCATTGCCCAATTACGCACACAACATAAGGTACTATCGAAGCAAGTGCTACAAAACATATTAGAACAAAGGAGTGCATGTAACGAAGAGTTTGCGGCCATCAATGACATACAAAAAGAGCTGGAAGAGTCCTTGTGGACATGCCGAAAGGCTCGCTCCTATTTAAATTATGCTAAAGTTAATTTGACGACAACAAGCTTAGAGATATTAGCATCGTATCGCAAACGTGAAATACTTAGAGAGCTTCTAGATACATTACATGCAATCAAAAAGTTGGTGAGTTTTTAAATTTGTTTTTTTGTGATAAAACTAGGGGAATTTCTCTGTCCGAATATTGCCTGGCATGCTATTAAATTTGATCGACGTACCCCCGGGCTAAGAACCTTCACCGTTACTATGATACACAATTTTCTAACGAAATCTCTGAAGTCGCTTGGCATGTGGAAATGAATACACCCTCTATTAGAATTTCCATTTTTCGGTCCTGAATGCGGTTGAAATATGAAAGGGGGCACAATATTTATATTTTGGAAATTTCACCTCTTCAGAACCTTTCGCCTTATATCCATATTAGAAAGCGTTATGGAAGCCCTCCAACGGATGATGAGCTTAGAATATACCGCGGTAAGTTTTTCCTGTCTTAAAATGCGACTAAAATCCCCTACCCGTCTAGGGGAAACAAATCGTCCCGAATCCACATCCAGCAATTGCCTTTCCACATCGGTAACACTCCCTCCCTTTGACAAAAATTGGCTTTTCTTCATCTTCTTCTCCGCCCTACCCTTATTGGAGTCCCTTTACCTTTCCGTAGACATATTCCTATCAATATCTCCATCTTATGAATTACAGAAACATACTCCTAGAGATATGCGAATGAATATTCCCACAACATCCCTGTCTAACTAGTCATTTTCCCCCCTAAAACTGTCATCCTCAGAGCAGACCCTTGCAGCAGGGATGGTCTATACTCTCTCTCCGGGCGAGTGTTGAGCCTAACCCGGCGCCCGGAGACTGGATCTGCTGCGTTTTGCTGGAAGAAAATTTATGTCATACGTTCACACTCCGTCCAATGTTCCGAATATAAAAGATGGCTGCACAAAACAAGTGGCTCCGGGCTAAATCCCTCCACACACTTACCAGCTAGTTTCTTCAAAACTTTTGAGGCCCCTTGCTGCTCATGCCCTTGGGCGTCCCGTGGCGGCCGTGGATCCAGTGTCGCACCGCCACATGTTCCTGATACAGTATCCACGACTAGCAGCACTTATAAAGCCCAGCAAGTATTGTCCAACCCCCGATGCCGATCGCGCCATCTGAAGCCAAACACCTTTGGCACTCAAGCCTACAGGTCGGTGGTAGGGGACAAGAGTTGGCTGAACAAATATACTATTCGACGTTCTGCAATGTGATCGGGGATGCCCTTACAAGAGTCGGCGTAAATTTGTCTAGTTCGCAAGACCTTATCATCGACTGCGCTGGTCTCATAAACTGCGTTGACGGGCGACCGATATTGACTCTTGCATCAGATCATTTACCGATTGTCCTCTCAATCGATCGCTACAGAAATCGACTAAACCTAACGACAAAATATCCATCGCCTTCTGACGCGCCACCAGGGAAGCGCACAAAGGTAAAAATAGTCAAGCGCCCATTGCCATAACCTCTACAGATGTTCAGGAGGCCATTCGGAGGTCTAAAGACTAAAAAAACCATAGGCCCTGACGGAATATCCATCCTGATGTTCAAGCATCTCCGTGATGAGGGAGTAAGACTGGCTTCAACCTGTCTATGACCACCTTTGCCATTCCAGAAAAATGGAAGCAGGCAAAGGTGGTGCCTCTACTAAAGCCTGGCAAACCAGCTAACGACCGATATCGCTCCTCTCACCATTAGTGATGACCAGTCTTGCTCCCTTACTACACAGCTAACTTGCGGCTTGCCGAACATCAGCATGGTTTCCGCAAAATGCATAGCACGACCACCGCGCTAAACACTCTCACCACTCGGATAAATGTCGGTCTCTACCAAAATCGTCCTAACGACAGGAGTGGCCTGGTTTCACTTGACCTGTCGAAAGCTTTCGAAAGGGGCAATCACGCGCAACTTATTAATGACCTTGAAGGGCCAACTCTTCCCCTCTGTCTAAAGCGTTGGACCGTTAATTATCTGAGTGGTCGGCAATCATCGGTGGAATTCAGAGGCGAACGATCAAAAACACGTATATTTGAGCAAGGGCGGCCATATGGTGGTGTCATATCTCCCCTCTTGTTTAATTACTACATATCGAAGCTCCCCTCCCCACCAGGAGGTGTCTCGATCGTCTCTTACGCCGCTGATTGCACGATTCTGGCCCTCCAAATGAGCTGTGCTTAAGAATTTACTCTTACCTTCCGTCCATGTCCGGTTTCTTCGCTGGGCGGAATCTAGCAATGTCACAGACTAAATCCTCGGCCAGGTGAACATGCAACTAGACTTCTACGTCTACGGCACCAATCTTAGGGATCACGTTTGATAACATGCTCAACTAGATGCTCATGCAGGCGCGATTGCCACCAAAGTAGATAGCCGCAACAAAATTCTCAAGTCACTAGCTGGCATCATTTGGGGGAAATACGAAAATCCGCCTCCCAGGAGAATAAGGAGACATCTCCCTAAGCACTACTATGAGATCCTCTCTTTCTCTTTATGGCGCGATATACAACAGGTATATCATCATAAACCTCCTAAGAGATTTTTGCGCCAAGCTTCTCTTCCAATTTGTGGTGTGCCGATTTGAATTTTCCCTACAAATTGGTGGGACCTACAGTTTTTTGCCGACTCCGAACGGCATCTACAAAGGAGACGAATTTTTGCTGAGAAGCCTGTCATGGCAGAAATACACTCGGAGAGTTTGCCAAACCACTGCCGAGGGGCGACCCCGTTTTTGAAAAACTTTTTTCAAATCATTTTTGATGTTACCTGTACCAGGGCTCGAACCATGGACCTTCGGTGTGGTAGGCCGGCAACACTACCTCCACACCACGGCGGCCGCTATGAGATCCGGCATCACATATATTCGCCGTTTGAGCCAAAGGTACATCGACCTCATCCACACGGAGTCGGTAAACTCTTTTGTCAGCTGTCGCCCAGTGAATGTCGTCATTGAGAGATAAGAGTCCGGCTGGCCCAGCTTCGTTCTGAACATTGTAACAGATTAAACTGTTATCTATGCAGACTGTACCCTGACATGCCTTATGTCTGGCCGGCATGCGGTGTGTCCCCCCAAAACCAAATCCATCTTATAATTTTGAATCCAATTGGCTCATTGTTTTAAGTGTCCATAAAAGAAGACTTGTAATATATAATTTATTGTACCCTGTTTCAGAAATCCACTGATGTTGAAGTGCAAAAATTTCTTTCCGATTACAACTACTCAGGTGCTATTAGTTTACTTCTTAAGTGCAAGGATTCTGCTGCTGAATATATGCAATATAACTGTGTGCAATCGTTGAATAAGAAATTACAAGAAACACTTTTGTTAACAGAATTCCAATTGGATACAGTGCTTAATGAGGTGACATAGCAAAATATACACATTTGGTTAGCAAAATTAAAACTCATTACTTCGATTTTTACAGATGATTCTGAATTTCGACATGCGAAAGTATTCAAAATTACAAGAAGCTTATAAATTGTTAAATAAATCTCTCATTGCTATGGATCAGGTAAGATAACAAGTTCCATAATAATCTATCGTTTCTGGGTACAGAACGATTCCGAATAAACTGAGAATGTAAAAAGATTTAAAGGTGATTGGTGACCTTACTCATTTATTCCATGTTCTGTACAATAAATGATGTGATCCAAGGTTACATGTTAAATTCTACAAAATCGTTTAATGTAGAATTTTCTGTTTCTCCCCAACTATGTAGATATTTCAATAAATTGGGAAATGGGAAGCATACCAAAAAGAATCGACTAAAATCTACAAACGTAATGACTGCAACTTGACTGTTGATCTAGACAGGGTAGACAGGGTTACACTGAAATAACAGTCCTTAGCCAGGTAAAAAAAACCCAGGGAATGAGGGTTGATGCCTCTCACCTCTCATTACCCAGGGATGACATGACCTAGAAGGTTTCACTGGTCATACCAAATCGGACCGGAGCGTACCGGGTCATATCTAGCCAAGGACTGTCAAAAGCGGCAGCACTACCCTAAATCTTCGGGGAGTGTTTTTGTCGCTTCAAACAAACAAGTCTTACATCCTCTGTTCGAAGCATTCCACCCTAACATAATAGTAATGAGCCTAAATAGTTACATTACAAATTAATATCTAATCCTATCTTTCATGTCTTTCAGTTACACATTAATTTCATTTCTGCCATACATTCGTCCGTCAACTCCGTGTTGCGTGCCTATAATGATCCTAATATTGATGAAAATATGAAATTTCTTTATGAGCAACTCTGCGAACAAGTGACTGTGGACAAATATATTTCATGCTTGATTAGTTTATGTAAGACATTTTGGACTATATTGGCATCGTATTATCAAATAGTTGTGTGGCATCAAAACTATAAGCTTTATCCGCTTGATATGGTAGACTCACCCGATATTTATATACAAGAGAAATTAAAGAAAGGTCAATCGCGCATTTGGAATGATATTCTAACAAAGATATGTATTTTCTTGCAAAGTACCAAGCTGAAAACACTCAAATACGATCAATTTATACAAGTCTTATCCGTAGTTCAGCGTTTGAAGAAAGTTGGTATGGAATTTTGTGGTGAGCAATCAGAGAAATTGATTGAAACAATGCAAATGCAAAGTCAAGAGTTCTTCCAACGTTATCACATTGCATGTCTGGAAGAGATTTGCCTCTTTCTTGATAATGAGTCGTGGACAATGGTGGACTCGTTTGTTAATATACTACAACTGCCGGTAAGTTAGGGAGTAGGATTAGAGTAGAAGAATTTTATATATTGTATCTCTTTAACGTGTATTTGTTGTTAATTTTTTGATAGGAATTTCGTTCTGTACGCAATACCTTGAGACGACATAAATCGCCACCTGTTGCACCAGTACTCGTCTCAGCATCAGCAAATAGTTCACCCACAAGTAATAACAATTGTGACGAGCTAGTATCAGTTCATTCTCAAGATGGTGGTAGCTCTATATACGGTTCATATGGTTACTTTTTACGCTTCTCCGAAAAAAGTTCACCATTCGATGGTGGTCTAGATGTAGCTATGCTCGAGGAAGACATACTTTCTGGTATTGTAGATGAAGCATCCTGCTATTTCTCCGAAGAAAGTGATGATGAACTGAAAAGTATGCAAAGCAAATATGATGATGATGGCATTCAAGGGTAAGATTTAAAATTAGGGCCTGTTCGTAAATGTAGTATATACAGTGTTGCAGAAAAAGAAGCCTCTCCTATTCCTGAAATAAGTAAGATAGAAAGGTTTGAATTTCACAACTAAATTCCATTTGGACAGTTGTGTTTATTTGCGCAAACCAGACATTTCCACAAATTATAAATTGGGAATAATGTACTTAGCTTTTTCTGCAACACTGCGCATACTGCATTGACGAACAGGCTCTCAACCCAGATAGACCTAAAAGAAAACGGAGAAGTGAAACAAAATAGTTTTACTGAATTTAGGGTTTAAATGTTATTAAAAATACATATCCAAACTCCTTTCAAAAAATTTAATTTATAAACTTAGAGTTTTAGGCCGTACTATATTTAGTATATTGGGCACATATGCGCTGTAAACGACCAATATTAATTTTTAGTATGAAAGGAAATAAATCACTTAACATGCACTCCAACGACACATTTTGAGCATCTGGTCGTGGTCCGTTCATGGCAATATCCACAACGAGTTTGCTTATCCTGCTGAACAACGAAATGAATTAGGCCATCGTATCGTTAAACTGATCCTTCCAAGCTTCCGTGGGGTCCTCTTTGATAATTTTGCTTCTTCTGATTTTGCTGCAGTATTGTGATTGCAATGACTATCCTTAACTTGCGCATAGTTGTTAGTTTCAGTCAAAATAAGCTCTATCTCTTTATCATCAAAAAACTTAAAAAACAGATCTAGAGGATTTTGTAAGTCCTTTTGTGAATAACTTCCTAATCCTCCTTTACCCAGTTGCATCTTTTTTGCTTTTTCACATTTAGCCCAATTCTAAATATCCGCTCGGATTTCTTTCCTTGTGGAAATTTTTGTTCGCCAGGAAAATTTCCGCCAATTCTCTATCGCTAGTGAACAGTGGCGGCCGCCGTGGTGTGAAGGTAGTGTTGCCGGCCTACCACCCCGAAGGTCCATGGTTCGAGCCCTGGTACAGGTAACATCAAGTGATTTGAAAAAAGTTTTTCAAAAAAAAAAAAAACGGGGTCGCCCCTCGGCAGTGGTTTGGCAAACTCTCCGAGTGTATTTCTGCCATGACAGGCTTCTCAGCAAAAATTCGTCTCCTTTGTAGATGCCGTTCGGAGTCGGCAAAAAACTGTAGGTCCCACCATTTTGTAGGGAAAATTCAAATCGGCACACCACAAATTGGAAGAGAAGCTTGGCGCAAAAATCTCTTAGGAGGTTTATGATGATATACCTGTTGTATATCGCGCCATAGAGAGAGAGAGAGTGAACAGATAAATTGGCGAAGAGGGATTTCGAATTCAGCTGTGTTGCTATTTTATGTCCGGCCCAATTCCAAAGGAAAATTCATTCTCCCATTCCTCGTATTCTGAAGGAAAATTTAATTTTTCTTGTATTTTTATAGGAAAACTATTAACTTGTGTAAGTATATACTAAACTAAAATAATATTATATTAGAATACGATGTATTTTAGATCGAAAAGTACAAATGTACAACAGATATATCTGTTTTAAAACTTGGTGCAAGGCCATCATGAAATTGTCTTTTTGATTTTCTGAGTGTGCGATGTAAGGAGTTCCGGGCTTGTTTATTTTATAATACTTTTTAAATCTGCAAACAGCAGAAAGCTAATTAAATATACAAACAAAAATTGTAGATAACGTTTGTGGCAACTTAAGCGTATATGTACTATCTCATAATCCTGTGTTTATTTTCCTGTGGCTCTTATTCACTTAATTTCTGCCACAAACGTACAAAAAGCAGCACTAAACGTTGTTTTACTTTTTTTTTTTAAAGCGAATTCTTCACAACATTTACATTTTTAAATTTCGTTAGCCAGTTTAGAAATCAGTGGATACCATGCCAATTGCCAAAACAGCTGATTTCGAAAATTCCAAATTCCTCTTCCCCAATATTCTTCTCCCTAGGAGAACATAATTGGAGGAATTTTTCCGAGGGAACAAAAAAATTCGAGAGAAAATTATTCCGTGAGAATATTTATAATTGGGCTGGTCTTGTTTTGGCACTACTTTTTGTAATCAATGAATGAATCAGTTGTAGTTTCGCCGATTGAGATTTAAACTTTGTTATAAATAAGAGAGTGCCTTTTTCCATTCCTCAATACATTTTGCTGGTGGTCCTGCCGAATTTAACTCCTCCGCATTTTGCCAAAATCTATTCAGCGCTTTCTTCCTTAATAGAAGGCGCGGGAATTTCCGGCTGCCCTTACTTACTAAAGTTTATACTTTCAACTTATTCATACTTTTCGTCCTAAAAACAAAGAGCAATACGATATTAATGTATAAAAGTATTTTTTTTTTATTAAAAGTTAAATTTACTTACATTTTGTTCAGCGCTCACTTAAAATTGCCTGGCGAAATATCTTGCAAAAAAATGTTGTGTATTCTCCCTTTTCTTTTCATTTGTGATACCTACTTTACTCGCCAAACCACTTTTCGCTTTTTTAAACGATCGTTTAGAATAGGCGAAGAGCGAGAAGCGAACAAATACTTGCGGATTTTGTGTTCAGAATAAGGGAATAGGGAGTAGCAGAAAAATACGTGCGGATTTTTCGTTTAGAATCGGGCCGATTACTTTTTCGCAGATTCTGATTCTGGCAAGTCGTCGCCGGAATCATCTAATAAAGTATGCTCAGCGTTTCTTTCTTCAAAACCGACTTCTGCTGGGGCTCGCAATTGTGAAGAAAGCAGTTTATCTATCTGCAGATAATCTTCGTCCCTGGAGTCTTCATCAGTGAAAAAATACAAATTTCATCAACTCTATTCCCATTAACATCGTGTTCCTCCAAAATGGCAAGTACTTCGTTAAGTGAAATATCCCTAAGAAATAATTGAAAAATACAACTCATATAGTCCCAATGTACTAAATATAGTACACCCTAGTTTGTTTAGCAGACAAAGATAAAAAATTTCAAAACCAATCAAGTTTTTCATATTATACTAAAATGTTGGCCACATTTTTTCAACTTACCGGTAAAATTATAATTATTTTTTTTAAATATATTATTCTACATTGCCTTATCTCTCGAACCTTATGGTGAAATTCGGCATTTCACAATTTTGTCAAACTTCGAGCCACAAAAACACAAAGTTTTAACTCTATCAGCAACTTACGATGTATGTCAAACGACTGCTGCAAGCATAATGAACAGTTTCATGCATGTCGCGCTTCCGAGAGAAATCGAATGTGAGCTTGGCGCAACATGATCTAAGGTCCGGTTTTTCAGTACAAGTTCAACTCAATTTGTCAGTTAAACTAAGCTTAAACGGTAATTGTTTCCTTTAGGAGACAACTGCTAAAACACGTCCGAAATTATCTGGAAAGACGCGTTTTGACCTCGGTAACAATAATCCGGAAGCGGATTTTCGACTTCTTGTTTCAGTGAAGAGATATTTGCAATCAAAGTTGAAAATTTTCTGTAATTTTCGTGTGGTTGTTGTAATCACAGATTAGGGTGTACCGAAAAGTGCAAAAAGTGTGTTCTGCGCAGAAATACTGTGGACCGCGTAGCCGGTGTTGGGCCAGCTAAGAGTTATTTTTTTGAAGCGCGGCCAAAGGCCGCCTTCGCAGTAAAATGTTCTGCACATAAATACCTTGGATCAAGAGTTTTATTTATTTTTATTCAAGTCGAAATTTTTTTTAATTATATAGGGTTAATTTCCTATTTTAAGTGAGTTATTTAACTTGAAACGTGATTAAGTATAAGCGAAAATACTTTTTGGAGAAAGCAAAAAATATCCCTCAGGTCCTAAAATTTCATCTCAACCAAAACAACAGTCTGTTTTCTTTTTTCTTAATTTGGTTGAGATGCAGGGATATTTTTGCGACGACGTCTAAAAGCGAAATTTATGCCGAGTTTAAGCAAACTTAGTTTAAACTGAACTTAACCAAGAACTGAAAAACCGGGCCTAAGTGTACTATATTTAGTACATTCGGCTTATCTGGGTTAATTTCAAGACTAGTCATAGCTGTTAAAAAAATCATACCCGTTCCCAATGTAAATTTAAAATTTTTTATTTTTGCACAGCCAAGTTATTGTAAACAACACTACGCTCAACGTGTTTCGTTGTATCGGACGTTATTTGCAAATGTGCAAATTGTTACATTGCATTTCACCTAAAATTGTTGCTAGTATGCTGGAATTGATGGATTTTTATGCTTATGCCGTACATGAAATTTTCGGTAAAGATGCTGTAAGTTTGTTTGTTTTGTTGTAAAATATATACATAGAATTAAACATTTTTTTCAATTGCAGCCGGTGGCAATGGAAAAGTTCTACAATGAACGTCTGGAGCAAAAACTTCAAACCGTACTACAAAAAGTTGTGACAAATATAAAAATTTGGCCTTTGAACTTTTCATCACTTGTACGTAGAATTCGCATTACTCATTTCTACGTTGTATAAACATTAACTCACGCCTTGTATATTACAGATCAATAATGAGCTTGCAAATCCCGACACGCTTCATGGATTATCACAACGTATAGTCGCTGTTGAGAGTGGCCATTGTATGACGCAACAATTCCAAACACTACACAGTTACCTCATTCATTTGTTACCGATGTCAGATCGTCCTATGCTGACTGCATATTTTAATTATATTGAATTTATGCCAGATATTGCACGTCCAGTTTACACATGTGTTACTTCACGTGTAATAGATTTGCAAGGCGTACTTTCCATGATTTCTAAAGTCAAGTGGGATGTGAATCATGTTAGCTTTCAACACAATAACTATATTGACATAATGAACAGAGTAAGTAGTTAAACTGAATTAAACTCACAGTAAAACAGCATTTTCGTGGGCAGAAATATTCCAACTCAAAATTAAAGCCATATACTCATTCATAAACCCTAAAATCTTTACATTGCCAAAGACATTTAACCGAGAATGCGAAATATTTTCGGTTAGTAATAAAATACGAGTCTAAATTTAATTTTGCCTGAAGTTGTTATACACGATAATTGTCTAAAAGTGATCATAAAATACTATTTTCTTCTAATTTTTTCTAGAATATACAAAGTTTTGCCATGCGTCTAGAAGAGATAGCAAAGGAAATAAATGTGCCTGCCGAATCTGTATGGAATTCTATGGCTCATGTGGCAACACATTTACTTGTAGAAGGGTGAGATCCGAAAAAATACTTAATTATTAACTCAGAAAAAATTTCTTTTTTTCCAGTTTCTCGAACGTGAAAAAATGTTCTGCCGGTGGACGCGCTCTTATGCAACTAGATTTCACAAATTTTATGTCTATACTCGAATTGATTTCAAATCAAAAATATCCTACACATCGTGCTTATGTTGATGGTTTTATCAAAGCATATTATTACTCGAATGCCCAGTTTGAAGAATGGGTTGATATCCAACGTAATCAGGAGCAGTATTCTACAAAACAACTCACCAATCTTATACAATGTGTGTGTGTTAGTGACAAACGCACAAGACAAAAATTATTGCAATTAATAGGTGGTGGTAGCAATATCAATCTCAATATAAGTACAAGCAGCACATAGTTGCAACTGCACGAGTTGTAACAATAATGAACTGGAGGGTCTTCAAATGGTCAAAGCACAAACAAGGGATTTTAGATTTATTTATATTTATTTTCTTATGTAAACTAATTTTGTGCTTAGTATTTTTGTTTATCGGAATAATTCCATTTGATTGCATAGGATATAATCTTATTAACTAATATATAATTTTGTTATTGATATTTTTTTGTAATAACGTAAAAAGTTTACCTACCAATAGTAGAATGTGGCGGCGCTTGGCATCCACTTCTAGATTTTAATTATTGTTGCAAAAACCAATTTGCATCTTCTACACACTGCAAAATGTATATAGTATTTATTATTTTTTAAGCGATCTCTCATCAATCATTACTCGAAATGTACTTTACTCTCTAATTATATGGCAATCAGCAATAAAAGTCAAATTTATCGCTTTAAATTGTAGTGTGAATTCTTGGATTTGATATATGGTTATTTATTCATAAAACCCACAATTTTTGAGCGTAATGTTGGTAACAATTCATTTCCATCCTATCTTATGTTTGGCTCTTATTGCTTGTTTTTCGCTTTATATTAATTTTAAAATATATGGTTTTGCATATTCCGTTTGTAAAGCGCGCTTATAACTCGAATCTCGAAAGCTCGATAAAAAAGAAACTAATCTCTTTATCTCTCTCATAGTTTTTAAATATTACGAGTACATTTACATAGTAAATTTTATTTATTTTATCTATGTAATTTTTATATTTAATGTACCTAATTAGCATGTTACTTATTTTATTCATCTTGTAATAATATTACAAACAATTCATTTAATTTATATATGAAGCCGCATGGACAAATAACTGTGCTACATATTAATAAAGTCAGGTGATTAAAAGCAATATGCAAACATGTATATTCGGCCCTATCATGCGAAGGACTTTGGACGCAACAAAAAAACGCCATTGTTTTTCGTGTTGAATTTTTTACAACATCAAACTGATAGACCAAAATATAAAAAATCCTATATACACATGTATTTTATGCATTAATATTATATATATTTATTTTCATGTAGCAAAAAGTAAACATATTTATGATTCTACTAGTTAAAGTTGAAAGTGAAAAAATTCATGACGCTGACCACGCATGCGGTACAAGTTATTTTTCTGTAAATAAAGGCTTGTGCTGATTAATTATGTGTTATAGCTTACTTTTCATATCCCGGGGTCATATTGTACGTTGTTTTTACTTTGTCAAGTCGAGACATTATTGCAGCCGAAGTGGCCCTAAGGTTCTACCCGAGCGTACATGATTTATTCCAATAAAGGCATATATCTGTAACAGTCGCCCTAACCTTCGGAAAGCATTTTGTCGTTACTAACGACAACCTAGAAAGCTTCACTTAATCAAATAAAATCAATCGCGGGGCAGACTGGTTGCTACCAGAAGATGCCACACCACGTTCCTAGTATGTTAATTATCGCCCAAAGAGCATCACACAGGCTTCATTTAAATAGCCTACGGGGAGTTGTTTTTCGGCTTTAGCAGAAATATAGGATATTTCAGGCCCTGTCTATTAGTTCTACTGGTTTGATTGAGGTTCTAGGTACATACCTTCAAATAATGGGTATCAGCTAAAAGTTTGTACTTACAAATATCTATTGGAGAACGTAAAATAAAGATTTCGGGAAATTACAGTGCTTATATGTATATCAGGACGAAAGAAAAACCTTCAAAAATAAATTTGAGTACAAGTTTGATTAATTCGCATAGTGCTTAGTATAACTGAGAATTTACTTGTAAATGAGATCCCTATTGCCCAAAATGTATTGCAGTTTTTAAGTCTTCATCTAAGATATTATATCCGCCATTAATATATCTCTTCTCAATATGCCTTCTTTATCTGTCTCATCTCCAGCGGATTTCTTAACTCCATCATTTCTTACTTTGACCCAACTAAATTGTTTATCCTGAATTTTCCGCTCCACATAATCATCTTCCATTTCAACACATAAATTATGTACCACACATATGGTATCAACAATTTTCCGAACTTCGTGTAGATTACGTGCTTCCAATG
Source organism: Merzomyia westermanni (assembly GCA_949987695.1). NCBI lineage: Eukaryota > Metazoa > Arthropoda > Insecta > Diptera > Tephritidae > Merzomyia > Merzomyia westermanni. The sequence goes on from OX465290.1 coordinate 49,584,117, forward strand.
CATATAACGCATTGAAACGTTTCGCCATTGCATCCAATACTTGTTGAGCAAAAAATAACGACGGCGCTAATGCGTCATTAAACGCTTGAGAGCTTTTGTCGAGCGGTGCGCCAAATGGCCGTATTAAATAGGGTTTTAGTGGAAAACTTTCATCACCAATAAGATAGCTTCCTGCGGGCATTGCTTGTACATTCAAGGATAACGTTTTACCAATGGGTGACGTATCGAAAGAATAGTCCCTTGTCAATGCCAAAAAACAATCAATTACCTTTTGATCGGCATCACAGATTATTTGCAAAACAATTTGGCGCTCTTCATTTTCAGTTTCAAGGAAAACTTCTAATTGTTTTGTAGCTACAATACCGAACAATTGATTAAACTTTCTAAATTGGTGATGAGCTTGAAAATTATCTTGTGTGTATGTGCGACTTTCTGGGGTGCTTGGCCATTGTATCAACGATTCATATTGAGCGGATATTCTACGCCAGAATAGGCGTATCACTTTTTGGCATATTTCCTTGGTAATATTAAATTTGAGTCCCATATCTTCGAAATGTTCATCTGTAGATAATTTCCACAGTGCGAGAGAGAATATTGACTGCGGTGATGCGGTTGAAGGGGCATGCTCATGGGGTAAGTAATGGCGTAGAATTTTGAAAATGCGCTGTGGGATCAGCAAAATATCGAGTTACAAAAGTAATCAACTAAGGCTTAAATAAAGAATACGGTTCAATATATTTTGGAAATATATAGTTTTGAAAATTTCTATAATTTCGCCTTTACCTCACCCCACCCCTCCCCCTAGGCCATTCCCAATCATTTGCACCAAAAAAATATTATGGCATGTGAATCCGTGAAAGGGGTTCGGATCATGCCCATTTTTCTTTAGCTAAACGGTCGTTGTTGTTGTTGTTGTTGTTAACAGTGCTTCGCCCTGCCCAATGGGCTCGATCACTCTAAATTGTCATCAGGCTCTTCTAACGGAAGTCCGAGGAAATGCGCAGTTTCCACAGGGTTGGACCAGAGTGATGTGGGTGTTAGAAGAGTTGGTTCAACTGAACAGGAAAAGAGATGTATGGTATCATGAGGGGTCATACCACATGCAGGGCATGTATTTGGTATGTTGGGGTTCAGTCTGCATAAGTAAGAGTTTAACCTATTACAATATCCAGAGCGAAGTTGTGCTAGTATGACTCTAGTCTCCCTCGGAAGTACACGCTCCTCTTCAGCCAATTCAGGTGGTTGAGTATTAATAACGGGATTCACAGGCCGAGATCTGAGGGATCTGTCTACCGACTCAGTGTGGAGGTCATTTAGAGCCCGTCTATGGTTCCGCAGATCAAACGGCAAAGAGATATGATGCCGGATCTCATCGTAATGCTTACGGAGATGTCTCCTTATGTCTCTGGGGGGCGGTGCTACATCCAAAAGATGTCGGTTTGGATGACTAGGTTTGTGACAGTTCAGAAGGAACTGTCTACTCAAGAGTTCCGCGTGCCCTTGAACATAGAGCAATTTCGCCTCTTGATGGAGGTGAGACTCAGATGACATAAGCAGGCATCCCGTGGCAGTTCTGATGGCGGTGTTTTGGCAGACTTGCAATTTCCTCCAATTGGTGTCAGAAAGGTTGGGCGACCATATAGGCGCAGCATAGTCAATAACCGGCCGGCCAATAGCCTTATATGTAGCAAGCAATGTTTCTTTGTCTTTTCCCCAAGTACTGCCGGCCAGTGACTTGAGGATCTTATTGCGGCTCTGTACCTTTGAGGCTATTGCGGTGGCATGACCAGCGAAGGTGAGGCCGTTGTCAAATGTCACGCCCAAGATTTTTGGGTGGTTGACAGTAGGTAGAGGTACTCCATCTACGTGGACATTTAACTCTTGCCCCATCTGCGCATTCCATGTGGTAAACAGGGTCGCCGTAGATTTAGTCGGAGACAGGGTCAGATTACGGTCGGTGAAGAAGCTGGAAAGGTCATGGAGGTAACTGTTGATTCTTATACAGAGTTCATCAAGAGTTAACCCTAGCTAAACGGTCCGTATTCTTTACTTGTTCCTCAACTTATATTGTACATACTTGTTTCTCTTACCAAAAATGTCATTTTGCTCATATGCAAATATCCTTCGAAGAGTTTGGTATCAAATTTGTTTATAAGATTTATTTCGATCGTGGTCTGGCGCGAGTTAATAATGTTCACTTCAGAAGACTTGTTTAATTCTTCCGTTTTCCGACGCTTTTGCTTCAGGTAAAATTGAAATGCTTCATCTTCAGAGTCACTGGATAACAATGGAAAATCATTAATTGGAAATTTATTTGCTTTGCCTTTCACTTTACTATCGTCTATTAAAACATCTTTGACTATAATTGCGGCTATGTTGGACAGTAAAATGCTTTCCATTTTCACCCAATTTCTCCGTAGCTTTTATTTAGTGTATTTTGGCCATAGTATATGTCATTGTTTACCCGTACTAGTTTGGCATCTTCTTTTGCGAATCGGAGTGGAAGGCAGTGGATGAATGTACTCCGAGAGAGTGTAATGAAGGAAATCGCGTTCAGAGTTGCTTTAAAGTAAAAACTAAAACTAAAAACTGCAATTTAAACTGAAATTTACATTCTGCAGGAACTGATAAGGTGTTATAACTGCTTTATATTTAATAATTTGGGTGTTATAAGTCTTCAAGTTCAATATTGCAGCATTTAAATTTCATTGTTTTATTATTGCATACAACACGCCCTGTGTGGTATACTATGGTATATGTCTACTAGTAGCGCAACTTACTCCGAATCTGCACACACACACAAGCCACACAGGGTGTGTTGTATGCAGTAATAAAACAACAAAATTTAAATACTGCAATATTGTGCATGAAGACTTGAAACTCCCAAATTATTGAATATAAAGCAGTTATAACACGTTATCAGTTACTATCATAGTATATGTCTACTAGTAGCGCAACTTACTCCGAATCTGTACACACACACAAACCACACAGGGTGAATTGTATGCAATAATAAAACAATGAAATTTTAATGCAGCAATATTGAACATGAAGACTTGAAACTCCCAAATTATTGAATATAAAGCAGTTATAATACGTTATCAGTTATTATAGAATGTATATTTCAGTTTAAATTGAAGTTTTTAGTTGTAGTTTTTACTTTAAAGCAACTCTGAACGCGATTTCCTTCATTACACTCTCTCGGAGTACATTCATCCACTGCCTTCCACTCCGATTCGCAAAAGAAGATGCCAAACTAGTACGGGTAAACAATGATCATGACCTATACTAGTTTGGCATCTAATTTTTCAGCCATTTTGCGAATTTGAGTGGGAGGCGGTGGATAATGGTACTCGGCTGCGTGGAATGAAAGATCAGTGTCGGGGACTTTCGACAAAATTCGCACATAACCCTAAAACTCAAAAAGCAGTCAAACTTTGTACGAAATTTGCAAATAGTACCTATATGTTGCTCCAATTTTAACTGAGCATACAATTTTTATATACAGGGTGGCTCATGAATTTTGCTACATTAAGAAACTCAAATAATTTTTTTTCAGTGTATGGAATTCATTTTTCTTTTATTCATGTTAAAGCTCATTTTATTAAATATAGCTTAATTAGTTTTAAAAATAATGGAATTTAAATGCCCCCCCTGCTCGTCGATGCATGTGCGGCATCTTACCAAAAAGTTGTTCATTACTGCTTGGAGAGTTGAGACAGGAATAGCCGCAATTGTTTCTCGAATGGATTGCCTTAGTTCATTCAAATTTGTTGGTTTTGCTTTGAAGACTTCCTGTTTGCAATAACCCCACAAGAAAAAGTCAGGTGCAGTAAGGTCAGGCGACCTGGGTGGCCAACGGAATGTGGAGTTTCTGGATATCAGCTTATTGGGAAATTTTCGTCGCAATTCTGTCATAACAGGTTGGGCTATATGAGGAGCTGCACCATCTTGCTGAAACCACACAGAGTTGAAAGAAATTCTCATTCGGCGTAATTCTGGAAAGAAAAACTCTCTCAACATGCTCAAGTAACGGTCTCCAGTAACCGTAACGGTGTGACCGTTTTCTTCGAAGAAGTAGGGCCCGAAAATGCAGCGTGATGAAACTGCACACCACACTGTGACACGAAGTGGATGCAATTCCGTCTCATGGAGTATCTGTGGGTTGGAAGCACTCCATATTCGACAATTTTGTTTGTTTATGTTGCCGTTTAAATCGAAATGGGCCTCGTCAGACATGAAAAGACAGTTCAACATGTTTCCATCCTCTTCCACCATTTGAAGCATCTTCTGGCAAAATTCCAAGCGAATCGGCAAGTCTGCAGCGTTCAGTTTGTTGGCCATTTGAATTTTATATGGGAATAAGTCCAAATCTTTGTTCATAATTGACTGTAATGACTGTCTGCTTACACCCATTTGAGCAGATAAGCTTCTTGTCGAAACACGTGGATTGTTTTGTATGGCAGCAGCTACAGCAGCGATTGTTTCCTCCGTTCGAACTGAAGGGTTTCGATGGTAAGGTCTTCTGTTGACTGTCCCATGCTCGGCAAAATTGTTTACAAGTCTTATTATGGTCCATCTGCTCGGAGGATTGCCGCCAAACATGCGCCTATACTCTCTTTGAACCGAAACTACGGACTCCAGTGCGTGATAGCGGCGGACAATCCAAATTCTTGTTTCAGTGTCCCAGTTATCCATTTTTGTTAAATGTAAAAGTCAATCTGCAAAATAAAAAAAAAATTAACCAGATTCATTAAATAGAAAAAAAGTTATTTAATTTTTTTTTTGGTAGCGGCTTTCATTAGCCACCCTGTATGTAAAATCTGCCAGCTATAGCTATATTCTTTTGTTATCGCCCGCGTAGCTTCGGCCTGTCCAATTCGTGTACTTTCTCTTAGTTCTTTGAGGGTGTTGGCAACAACGGACACCCGTGTGCTAAGAAACAAAAAATTTGGTATGAATGTATCAGCATTGAAAAATAAATCATCATCGCTGTCAATAAAGGGTGTGAGTTGGTTTCCCTACTCTTTTTTGCTATTCGCTTTAAGAATATGGTTAGCTCTCAATTTAACCACCGAGTCGGCTTTTTGAGAGCGGTCCGAAGAAGATCTCATTGGTGATCAAGCCGTTGGTCGACTATTTTAGTTTGAATGGAATCGAGCTGCAAATTTAACTATCACGGTCCACCGATAAATTTGGTGTAGTGTGATATACCTCTGATGAGATTAAGGCTGAGCTTCTATACCAATTTGTGTGTGCTGTTTCAATTTTTCCTTACAAATTGGCGGGACATATAGTTTTTTGCCGCCTCCGAATGGCATCTGATACATTTTTTGTTAGAAGCCATCCATGGCAGAAATACACTCAGAGATTTTGGCAAACCACGGCCGAGGGGCGACCCCGTTTTAAAAAAACCAACCACTTTTTTGATGACTCGAACCTTGGACCTTCGGTGTGGTAGGCCAGCAACAATACCGCCACGCCACGGCGGCCGCCATACATATCCTTACAAATCAACTACCGACTAAGTCTGTTTGATCTGTAGTGGCAATAAGCTCTAACAGCCCAACTCAAGATAACCGCTTCGCGTTTTTAAAACTCAAGAACATAAATTACTTTTTGGGTTCTAACTGAAATAAATTTAGGTGCGTGGGTAGCTCTTATATATATAAACGAGGTGCCAACTGAGCGTCAATATCAAAGCAATATGCCACGCAAAACATAAATTGGAGATTGAGTCACGTTGTGTGTTTAAAGCTGAAGTTATTGGTGCATTTGTCGTATCGCTGTAGTCGTATCCTTAACGTAAGGGAAAAACCAAAATGCAATTGGTCCGTAAGGTTACGTTACGGATAGCGAATTACGATGTAGCACCAATAATCGATTGCATTGTTTCTCATAATGTGACGAATTCGATGATTCCTTGATTATTAATCCTGGGTTCGATCACTATAAAGTCGAATAAACACACGCACAGATAATGTAACTAATAGCTGAGTTTTATTTACTAGTAATAAACGCAATACAAATTTAAGAGGTTGGTAACTTCGCAGTAGTTCACTATTGAACGCTTGAAAATAAACTGATAAACTGATCAACCTGCCTTGCTTGGTCACCGCCTTATATAGTCCAACAGGGTGCTTGCCTACGCACCGAGAACTTTCTTGGTTGTTCGCTTTTCGTGTTCTGGAAGGGTCGGTGTTATTTATTGGCATCTCCTCTTTGCATCGTATTCGCAAACACTTGCGCCATCTCTCTTCCTCTTCCTAGTTATACGCTTGCATGCATAAGCGTAGCCATCGTTATCTCGGTTGTGTTAACTAGTGGTGGGAGTGTTATTGAGTTAGGGATGGTACATGTTTGAGAATAATCGCCACACTGCCCTCCACCTAAGTCTGATCGTCCCGATCAGACACATTGCCGGAACCAAACGCAGCTAGCCTTTTCAATTGGACCACCTTCATCTTATTCCTTGGCCTTCCCATAGTTTGTATGCGATATACCACATCGTTGATCCGTTTTATGACTTTGTATGGGCCTTCCCAGTTACATTGTAGTTTTGGGGACAAACCTTTCTTACGCTGTGGGTTGTATAGCAGCACTAAATCTCCTTCTATAAAACCTTCCGAATTTATTGCTTTGTCGTACCTGGCCTTCATCTTATCGCTCATGATCTTAGTCCGTTGTCTCACAAAGTTGTGAATTTCTCTCATTTCTTCTTCCAATACGCTAGTAGATTTCCGAGCATTTACTCCTGTATCAGCGTTTATCCCAAACTTCAAGTCAGCTGGCAATCGAAGATCATTCCCGAAAATTACCTTTGCAGGAGTGTGACCAGTTGTTTCATGTACTGCAGAGCGATATGCTATTAGGAATAAGGAGATGTGAGTATCCCAATCCTTCTGGAACTTATCCACTACTTTCCTCAGGTGCTCTTCCAAGGTTCTATTGAATCGTTCCACCATGCCATCTGACTGAGGATGTAGTGCAGTTGTTCGAGTTTTCCGAATGCCCAATGTCTTGCACATTTCCTGGATTAAAGCTGATTCGAAATTCCTGCCTTGGTCAGAATGTATCTCCATCGGTGCACCAAACCTAGCTACCCAATTGTTAGTAAACACTTCTGCTATGGTTTCTGCCTCTTGATTTGGAATAGGGTACACTTCTGGCCACTTGCTGAAATAGTCCATAACTACCAGGACATATTTGTTTCCGAGTTTGCTAGTAGGAAATGGACCAGCTACATCCATGGCTATCCTCTCAAATGGCGCACCTGAGTTATACTGCTTCATTTGGCCATGGTTCCTTGATTTCGGTCCTTTAGCTTTGATGCATACTTCACAGTTGGCAATCCACTCCGCGACCGATTGACGGCAACCAACCCAATAGAATCTTTGCTTGACTTTCTCCAAGGTCTTGGTGACTCCAAGATGACCTCCGCTTGGACCGTTATGTAATTCATTGAGTACATCAGGGATTTTCTTCCTTGGGACGACTATCAGCTTTCGAACACATTGACCATCCTCACTCTCCCATATTCGATGCAAACAACCGGATTCTAATTGCAAACTATTCCACTGTGCTCAATATGACTTGGCAACAGGACTTTCTGCTGACATCTCCTCTCTTGATGGTCGCTCGTTTCGTTCGATTCCTTGCATTACACGTGTAAGATCTGGATCTTCGTGCTGAAAGCTTCTTAATTGATCAATGTTCCATTCGTCCGTAGATGTTATAGTCATGAGCCGCACATCTATAATGTCTTCCTTGGCCTCAGCTTTGGAACAATGCTTGCATTCCAAGTTACATGGTCTTCGTGACATTGCATCAGCATTTCCGTGGGTGCTACCTTTGCGATGCTTTATGGAAAAGTCATAACTTTGCAGTCGCTCTATCCACCGTGCCAATTGACCTTCCGGATTACGGAACTGTAAGAGCCATTTCAACGCTGCGTGGTCTGTCCTGACGTGGAATCGCTGCCCATAGAGATACTTGTGGAAATGCTTAACGCACTCTACCAATGCCAACAGCTCTCTCCGGGTTACACAATAGTTCCTTTCAGGCTTCCCAATTGTTCGGCTATAGTATGTAACTACCTTCTCCTGTCCATCAACAATCTGAGACAAAACACCTCCTATAGCATAACCACTCGCATCTGTATCCAGAATAAACTTTGAACCTGGAATTGGATATGCTAACATCGGGGCAGTGCGTAGTCGTTCCTTCAATGTCTGAAAAGCCACCTCCTGTTCCTTCTTCCATTCAAAACTCATATTCTTCCTTGTAAGGTCATGAAGACTACTAGCTACGCTGGCAAAATTTGGTACAAATCGGCGATAATACGTGCACAGCCCAAGGAAGCTCCGTAACTCATGCAAATTTCTCGGTCTTGGCCAATCCTTTACGGCTTCGATCTTTTCCTTAGCAGTGCAGATTCCCTCCGTAGTTACCTTGTGACCCAAATAACTTACTTCCTTTTTAAACAAGGAACACTTCTTGGGACCTAGTTTCAGACCAGCACCAGCTATTCTTTGGAAAACTTCCTCCAAGTTCTTTAGGTTTTCCTCAAAACTTTTTCCCAGCACGATGATGTCGTCGAGGTACACCAAACATGTTTGCCAGTGCAATCCTTTTAGTATCTGGTCCATAAGTCTCTCAAAAGTAGCTGGAGCATTGCATAGCCCGAAGGGCATTACCGTAAATTGCCAAAGCCCTTCTCCAACGCTGAAAGCCGTCTTCTCTTTATCTTCATCCTTTACCTCCACTTGCCAGTAGCCGCTTTTCAAGTCCAGTGTGGAAAACCATTTCGTGCCAGATAACGAGTCCAGAGTATCGTCGATTCTTGGCAATGGATAACTGTCCTTCTTCGTTACGTCGTTCAATTTCCGGTAATCCACACAGAACCTCATTTTTCCATCTTTCTTTTTCACTAGTACTACCGGTGAGCTTCATGGACTAGCTGATGGTTCGATCACACCGCTGTCTCTCATTTCCTGTATAATTTCTCTTACTACTTGGCGTTTGGCCAAAGGAATACTACGAGGAGCTTGGCGGATGGGCCTTGCATCACCAGTATCAATTTGATGCTTCACAACTTTGGTCCGACCTGGTTTAGAACCATCCTTGTCAAATATGCTCGAGTACTTTAATAGAAGTTCCTTTGCCTTTTTCTGATGATCTTTTTCGAGGCCTGCCGTCCACGACGTGATATCATCTGAAAGATTAATCCTGATGGTAGAATAATTTTCCTGAAGCTGTTCGCAATTGATAACTACCTCGACCTCTTGGCATGGTCCCAATATTGCTCCTTTGGAAAGTTTTATCGGCGATTTGAACTCATTAAGTACTCTTACCGGTACACGTCCATCTTGTTTTGTCATGGCCAGGGTTTTTCCTACTAATATGTTCGTCCTTGATTTGTTTGCTGCCTCGACAACCCACAACTTGTTTGTCCCATAATCTCCATCAATCTTTGCCCATATGATTGCTTCCGACTGCGGTGGAATTTGTTGGCTCTCCTCCACAAGCACTCGCTTACTAACGTATTTGTTTTCGTAACCAAAATTTAATGGCACATCCATGTTCTGGTAATTCATAATCCTGTTTTGCATGTCGATCTTGATGCCTTGCTCGCTTAAGAAGTCCACACCAACTATGATTTCGTCAACAATATCTGCTACTATAAAACTGTGTAGAACGGCCACGTTCCCAATTGCGATTTCACATGTTACTTCTCCTAGGACATGGGTGTCCTCACCAGTGGCCGTACGTAACTTTGCTCCATGCAATGGTCTCAGCTCCTTGTTGACTAAATCAGATCGAATTATGGAATGCGATGCGCCTGTATCCACAGTTAGTACGTGCTCTTTTCCATCTACATATGCAACAACAGTAACATTACTAGCTTTCCTTCCGATCTGTGAGACAGAGATTACGGGGCATTCAGTTGCGGGAGCCAGTCCACGCCCCTTTCGGCTGGCTCGATTTAGTTTAACGACTGATTTGGTTGGGAGGTTTGCTCATCTCCTTCAGCTTTGCGTTTTCGTCCACCTGAATTGCTGGGGTTACTGGAGCCAGTGCCGCAATAACGTGCTATGTGACCTGGTTTCCCGCACTTAAAGCATTTAATGGCACCATCACTTTTTTTCTGTACTCCGTTCAACGCATCCAAAATTTTGTCTACCCAAGCCGGAGTATCCACTTCTACGCGATGAGCCTTGTATGCAGGTTTACTCAAAAGCGAGGCTGTTTCCTGCGTCAGAGCATGCGATACCGTTTCAGCAAATGTCCTTTTCGGGTTTGCATATGTGGCCCGCTTCGTCTCCACATCGCGTATTCCATTTATGAAACACTGGATTTTTACCCTCTCCGTATACTCTACAGGTGCGTCTGCATTTGCTAGATGGGCCAACCTCTCGATATCCGATGCAAATTCCTGTAAAGTCTCATTAGGTTTCTGGAAGCGATTCTGTAGCTCTATTTGGTATATCTGCTTCCGATGTTCGCTACCATAGCGTCTCTCAACTGCACCCATTAATGCTTCATAATTGTTCCGTTCTCCGTCAGGAATAGTCTGCAAAATTTCGGCTGCAGGTCCCTTCAATGCCACGAATAATGCAGCAACTTTGTCTTCCATGCCCCAATTATTCACAGCTTCCGTCTTCTCAAACTGTAGCTTAAATACCTGAAAAGGAACAGAACCATCAAAATATGGGGTTTTTACCTTCGGGACACTCATTGAAGTAGTTGGACGATTCAGTTGTAACTCCAGGATACGACCTCTCAGTGCATCTACTTCAGCATCGATTTTCTGTAGCTGTGCAATTTTCGCATCCTGCACTTCTAGCTGCGAAGACATTCGTGCCACCTGCATAGATATACGTTCCTCTTGTTCTTCCAATTTTGATGTTATACGTGTCTCCTGGTGTTCCATCTGAGATCTCATGTATGCCTTCTGTTCGTCTAGTTGAACTGAAATCTGAGATGCCATGCTAGTCTTCTGTTCTTCCAGCTGAGATGCCATGTGTGCCTTTTGTTCTTCCAACTGAGATGCCATGTGTGTCTTTTGTTCTTCCAGCTGTGTTGAAATGCTAGATGACATCTGAGTCAATACAGTCAACAACGCGTTAGTGTCCACACTTGCGGCGGGAATTGTTGACTCCTACTCTTCCATTTTTGTCGATGCTTCTTCCACAAGATGAAACACATGATCGTCAACGTTAATTCCTTCAGCTTCCATAGCCTCTCGCAATCGTGACTGTAGCTCGGATTTATTGCCTGTTGTATTCAATCCACGCTGTTGCAGCTCATTTTTGAGTTGCTGGATCTTCAGCTCATTCAACTTTGCCATGCCTTTGTTATCCTTGAAAACTCTATATTGAACGCTTGAAAATAAACTGATCAACCTGCCTTGCTTGGTCACCGCCTTATATAGTCCAACAGGGTGCTTGCCTAGGCACCGAGAACTTTCTTGGTTGTTCGCTTTTCGTGTTCTGGAAGGGTCGGTCTTATTTATTAGCATCTCCTCTTTGCATCGTATTCGCAAACACTCGCGCCATCTCTCTTCCTCTTCCTAGTTATACGCTTGCCATCGTTATCTCGGTTGTGTTAACTAGTGGTGGGAGTGTTATTGAGTTAGGTATGGTACATGTTTGAGAATAATCGCCACAATAAGGTTGGTGGAATCAGCTGTTTTATAAGGTTACCGATAACGCACCAATAACTTCAGCTTAATATAGGCAACCCTCATTAGATATTTTTGACACAAAATGGCCGGAGTGCGTTTATATTAGATTGTGCTGTAAAGCTGCCTGGCGACACGCAAGCATATGCTGCTGTAGCCATAGCAACGGGTGGTTGTGTGCGTAATCGGCGCGAACGACGGGTAGTCGTGCTCACACGTACTTGTTGTCGGCTTTCGTTGATGAAAATCATGATCCAATAATTTATATGGTCGTTTCACATGACATAGCGTCTTCTTCTTCCTAATCCACACCTTATGTCAAACTATCATATATTTGTTTTTTGTTTACATTCTTTGTTTACAGTTCTTGGAAAAGCTATTGAGTTCGCTTCGTGTTTTATTTATTTTTAATGAAAATTCGCTGTGAATTGATATTTAACGAGTGCTTTGTGATAACATTTTAAGAAAATGTGTGATTTATGTGTGTGTTATACGTGAAAATCTTAGAAAATAGGCGCATCGTTTTTGCGCGTTCCCTCTCACATGTGCATTTTGACATAAGAATTAAACGACGTCAAACGGTAATTTCGTGTTGTTGGCCGATTGCGGCGACCATATAAATTATTTGATCATGATGAAAATCAAAAATTTTAGATTTTTTCGCTTGACAGCTGGTCTATTTATCGTTGCCAACGTGTTTGACAAGCATTAGTGTGTTAGTTTTGTGAGAACGTGAAATGAGCAAGCTCGCGGAAGAAAAAGATTTTACGTTGCGGTTTATTGAAACCTACGAGTGCATGATGCTTTTAACTCTTTTAAGAGGTTCTCATGCGTAAACTGTTTACGTTTTGCATACAAACTTTTCATCCAGATTTTTATTTTTTTTTTCTTTTTTTCCGCCAAAACAACTGCAGTAACAAGCAATAAAAAATCGTCATCCGATGACATGTTTACGTCCGCACGCTACGAATTTTCAATACAAATGGCACTTGATGCTTGTATGGTGGCCGGGCAAACGACAATCACCCGATTACGCACACAACCACCCGTTGCTATGGCTACAGCAGCATATGCTTGCGTGTCGCCAGGCAGCTTAAGGGCAGTGAAACATACCAACAACGCAAAATACCTCTTCGATGCAACTCTAGTGATATAAAAAAACTGATTATAAACAGCTGTCGGGACACCTTTTGTTTTGATGTTGTGATTTGCTTAATTATACCACGTGTGGCAGATAACTGATTAGTGAGTAAAAATAAGTGCGAAATTTTTACTTCCATACATACATTTTGATAAGTAAAAAGATAAGGGGAAGACATGGATACGCATGATATTTTTCTCCAACTAACTAGAGGTGCACGATTCGCACGGCCGAAGGCCAGAGGTGAGGCCAAAGTGGTAAGCATTTTCTTCTAGTAATTTTGAAATAGAAAATTCAATGGTAATTGTTTCCTTTAGGAAACAACTGCTTAAACACTTCCAAAAATATCGGGAGATGTATCAAACAACGCGTTTTGACTTCGGTATCAACAATCCGAAAGCGGATTTTCAATTTTTTGTTTCAGTGAAAAGTTATTCGCAAAAAACCCAAAAATGTCCCAGGTCCAATCCCAAATAGGGGACTTTGATGGTAAATATCTCTTCACTGAAACAAAAACTCGAAAATCCGCTTCCGGATTATTGTTACCGGTCAAAACGCATCTTTTGACACCTTTCCCGATAACTTCGGACGTGTTTTAGCAAAGGAAACAATTACCAATTCAATATACTAATGTATGTATATGCTTCAAATTTAATAGGAAACAAATACCACTGCTGTATTAAAAGAGTGTAGACGGTTGGATTCTGTACAAAGAGCAGCTGTGAAACAAGATAGGAATTTTCATGACGATTCGTTGAGCAATGAGTCTGGTTCTGGAGAAGAGCAGGAAGAGAATAGTTTCAAATACATAGACGGTGAAGATATTGGTAAACAGGAAAACAAGAAAAAGAAAACAGCTGTATTAACACCAGAAGAAAAAGCTGCCAACCTTAGGGCAGAAATGGTATCACTTCTTAATAGGTTTTTTCAAATCCATATTTAGTTTATCCCTTTGTTTTTGCAGGTGGCACTTAAACGCAAAGATAACTTAATCAATGTTCGTGGAAAAAATATACCACCACCTGTTACTTCATTTGAAGAACTACAAAAGGAATATAAACTTTCTGATCGCTTATTACAAAATTTGTCTCAAGCTACCTATGCCAATCCTACTCCCATCCAGATGCAGGCTATGCCTCTGTTGTTACAGGGACGTAATGTCATGGCTTCTGCACCGACGGGTTCGGGTAAAACTATAGCTTTTTTAGTTCCATTAATCAATGATCTACGGAAACCAGCTAAGGTGGGGTTTCGTGCCGTTGTCTTGGCGCCCACCCGAGAATTGGCTGCACAAATTTATAGAGAATGCGTGCAGTTAGCACAGCAAACAGCGTTAAAAATTCACTTTCAAACTAAATCATCCAACAATAAGTTAGCTGCTGCAAATAACCAAAGGAAATATGATATACTCATTTCCACTCCAAATCGCGTACGATATTTGTTACAACAAGAACCGCCAGAGCTAGGTTTGACTGAGTAAGTGGAAGGAGTAAAAAACATTACTTTCGTAAATGAAAAGCTTTCAGAAAAATTCTAAATAGGGCTTTATTAAATGGTTTTACTGTATTCTAAGCATTTTTAATATTTGCAGAGTTGAATGGTTGGTTATAGATGAAGCAGATCGTTTAATGGAAGAGGGAATGAATAACTTTAAAGATCAAGTGGATGTAATCTTGGCCGCATGTACGAAAAAAAGTAAAAAGTTGGCGCTTTTCAGTGCAACATTCACAGCTTCCGTTGCAAAATGGGCGATAAAAAATTTACCCAATTTGGCACGAATAATAATTGGACAAGAAAACAGTGCTATAAATTCAGTGGAACAAGAATTGCTCTTTGTTGGCTCTGAGAGTGGAAAACTATTAGCCATAAGAGATATGGTGCGCAAAGGACTTAAACCGCCAGTATTGGTGTTTGTGCAAAGCAAAGTGAGTCGTGATAGAAAAGTATGAATAATTATCACTTTCTTAATACTTTTACCTGATGATGTTAATAGGAAAGAGCCAAAGAATTGTTTCAAGAGCTCCTTTACGATGGTATCAATGTTGATCTTATACATGCCGATCGTTCACAACAACAGCGGGATAATTGTGTACGAGCATTCCGTGAAGGCCACATTTGGGTATTGATATGTACTGAACTGATGGGACGTGGTATTGATTTTAAAGGCGTTAATCTTGTAATAAATTATGATTTTCCGCCATCGGTGATTTCCTATATACATCGTATTGGACGTACGGGGCGTGCCGGTAGAAACGGCAAAGCTATAACATTATTTACTCAAAGTGATACGCCAAACCTAAGGAGGTATGTATTTATGCACACATGTATTTATGTTGACCAATTCTTTAAAGTTCATGGGTTATGTATGCAAATTCCCTTGATATTCGGTTATTCATGGTCAAGAGAGTAGAGTTAAATTCCGCACCTAAATTGGCATCGCTTTAGGAACTCAGTGCAGCAGGCATGCTTCTGATTCTTCTGCCACCTTTTTCCCAACACGCTCTAGTTCATGTTGCAGAAGGTTATACTAAGATGTTGTTGCTGTTGTTTTTAACGACAAAAACAATCCCCGAAGTTTTTGGGAGCGTTGTCGAAAGTGAAAGTCTTTGCTGAACATTGACGCTCCGATACTTCCTTGCGGTACATGCCCGACTAGGTCATGTCACCCCTCCTTCTGCAAGGAAGGAAAATATAGGTAATGAGAGGTCAGAGGCACATTACCTTTGTGCATTTTAGTCGCCTCTTACGTCAGGTATGCCTACCTCGGGCATATTCTAAAACCCTAACCCGCAGGGGTTCTATTATACTGAGATAGTGGATCTTATTTGGATAAAACCCGAGTCATTAAAATAAGTTTACTCGGCTGGCGTATTCAGCCATAACTTGCATGCCCTGTCACGTACTCCACTAAACATACTCATTTAACACATTCCTCTCCCAGGCTCCACTCTGCTGAAACAACTTGGTTCCTTCATAATAGGATTTATTCTATTATAATTGTCCCTGCCAACCAGCAACTCATAAATATCTGTCTAAACAGTGAGTCGAACGTACCAAAAGAGTGGACAATTTTGTTCGGCGAGGTTCACTTTTTCACCATGTTGAAAATGTTTTTCGGTGTACGTGTGAGGTCTAACAGCCTCCAAAAATATGCGTTGGTGTTAGTAAAAATTTGTGAATCAGAGTTTCACGACGGTTAGCCATGGTTGGTAGGGGTTATATAGCAACAACAACAATACATGAGCTTAAAATTTTTTTCTTTCAGCATTGCTCATCTTATTAAGAACTCTAACGGGAAAGTGCCGGATTTTATAATGAGCTTGAAAAAACCACGCAAATCCGAAAGAAAGTGGCTGAAAGATCATGCACCAAAGCGTGATAGCATTTCAACACGGATTTCAAAAAATGCTGAAAATCAAAAAGATGTAGAAGGTGTAAAAGGTGTCAAATCCATGGGTATGAAACGCAAAGCGAAAGATAATGCAAATGAGGAAGGCCGTCGAATAGAGAAGAAGCTTAAAAAAGTTACGATTTCTAAGCAGGTGGATGGTGTGAAAACTTTAAAAAAATTGCTAGGTAACAAATTAAAATCAAAACCAACGTAATGTAATATCTTTCAGTTTATTCCATATTTTTTCGTACAGAATGCACAAATCTATAAAAGTTAGATTCAGTAATTTTCTTGTTTTTTAATAAATACAGCAAAAGTGTATAAACATTCAATAAGCACATGTGTACATATATGTATGTTTGTTGTAAATGTTTGTATGCATTTTCAATATACGTTTCAATTTTTTTCTTTGTAATAAATATAGGCAACAATATTTTAGGCAATTTTTTTACAGTTGTACATTTTCCAAAAAACTTGTGTATCGACGGTTGAGTGTAAGAGAGAGCGGCTGAAAACCCCTCTACGTCAGAAATTGTGTGGTGGGTGTTAAAATACGCCCCAAATCAGAATTTCGTTAAGATTTGTACGATCTGAGATTTTAGTTAACTTTTTGTTGCAAAATCGATGTGGTGTTTGTTTTCTGCGGTTGACAATATAAAAGTGAATATGTAATTAATTAACTCAGCGGAAAATTTTGAAGAAATTTGACACAAAAGCAAATTTTCCTGGCAACAAGCAATACCATCTAAAATAAATTTGTAATTTTTTTGGGCACATGAAAATATTGATTAAAAGCTAAATATTAATTGAAAAGCGTTTTTGAAAAATTTAATGATGTGCTTAATTGACATTGTCTTGCAATTTGTCACATGCATTTCTAATATTTTTTAAATATGTAAGTGTATGTGAACTGTGATGAGTTGTTACAAACTATTATTAGTTTTTGAACAAATTCTCTTTAACATGGCAAAGTTTTTTTGAAATAAAAAGGAACTTTGCACTAAAAAGGGAGAAATTACATTTTTCAAACGCTTTATTCATTGTCCAGGAGGTCAACTTGGGCGTTATCGTGAAGTGAAAGAAATCTTTTTACTTTAGTTATCACTTGACGTTTTCCATTCTTCACTTTACTGAGCTCTAAAATCCGATTCTGATATGTGCGATGAAACCTGTGTGCAGAAGAACTTTGCGAATTGCGCTGACACAAGTAGTTCTTGCTTATTATAGAATTGTAAGAATAAAAGTAATTTTTATCACTTCAAACGTTAAAATTTGTAAAATATTAGACGTTAACACCAAATTCAAATTGGCGTTAACTTCTTTCACTTCAAATCGAAAATTTAAAATAAAACTAGAATCAAAAATCGTGGTGAATTGGCGCATTTACTTTTTATATGAAGAAAATTTTATTTCGTGTCAGGTCTGAGAACCGGGCTGACCCACGAGTTCCAGAAAAACATTCTTAGAGTGCAATCTACTACAACTCAGTCGAAGTTATATGAGTTAGATAATTTTTGTGTTTGACGAACTTACATTTCTAATCTAGGCACATTAACAGTCTAACTTAAATCGTATTCTTATCATAATTTAAATAAAGTTTATATCAAAACGCAAGAAGTGGATTTAATCATTTTTCCACTGTTTGATGTAATCATATTTCACTTTTCATTGTTTACATTATCATGTAACATATTCATGAAACAAATAAGCATAATTGACCTACCTAAAATTACCAACTTTTTGATAGCAATATTTTCAATTAGCTCGGAACTCTAAATGCAATTATTGCGTTTTGGTAAGAAGCTCTACATGTAAGTTTTTTCAAAATGTAGACAAATTTGGTTTTTTGTTAATTGTAATCATGTCTTCAAATTTCCTTCGTCTATTTCTTTACTGCAACTTGCTTAAGATTCACAAAGCCAATCACAAGGCAATTTTGGCATTTTACTGGCTGGCCACGGCAGATATCCAGCTGTTTTGAATACCCAATAGTCGTAAGAGACTTTCGTGATAAGTGCAATTAGTAAAATTACTTCGGTGGCAATCAAATAATATATATAATCTGTCCAATCGTGCGGCGATTGACACAGTTTCATTTCACGTAGTTCCATTACTCTTTGTGGTATATTTCGGCAGCGTATGTTATGGTAATCGGGTATATCACGATTATGTTCTAATAGCCAATACTAAAAAAAAATACATAAAAATTGGTTTTTCTAAGTTAAATTTTTAAAAACATCATTGCTATTATAATTGATACTATTGTAGCCCTGCTTAAGTGGCCTATCCATTCCCGATATGAATCCGATACGCTCCCGCAAGGTGCTTGTAACGGAGTGTTCTGGATTTATATCTGGCAAAGGACTGTCATCATAAGTATAACCCTGTTTGGTCCGCCACGTTCCATTCCATAAATAGATGCGCCGACTAAGCATTTCGAAATATTGCTACAATAATAATAATAACCCACAGGGGTTTTAAATATGTTATCTTTCGAACCTTTAATGTTTTAGCTGAATTGCAATCACAATTGAGTTCATTGCCACCCAGAAATATAATGCGGCCGACATCATGATTATCTAGTACATTGCTCAAAAAGTATTCTGGAATCTGGAATAAATTAAAATAGGATTTTTAATAAGATATCAATTGGATTTTTAATTAGAATCCCCGCCCAGATAATAAATATATATTTATTTGAGTTTTTTTCCTAGTCTTGCAATTTGAAGTGTGCTGCTGCTAATTTTTCTTTGTTTTATGGATGTTCACAATATGGTTTTCGGCCCTTTTCGAGAAGATGACCTTTTTCTGTGCTGATGGACACTGTCGTTAAGTTCACGAACGTATCGTGGAATCTGTGCTTTTCTTGAATGTTGCTATGATCGCTTCGTCCCGTTAGTTTGTAAAATTTCTGATGTAGTACTTTCTAGCTCTTGCTTTACTACAGTCTTTATGTGGTCGAACGACATCATGCATGCATAGAGATTTATTAGTCTACATCCGGTGGGTTATACCATACACATCCGTATCCCGCTAAAATCTAACGGCAAAACTTTTTTTTTTTTTTGGGTTTTGTATGTTGTGGCGGAAGCATTAACTTCCATAAGCCAAGATCTTTCTTCACGTCATGCGTATCGATGATGACAACTGACAGCGCGTTTTAGCGTTGCCATAGATGTAGCCAATTGTTGGGGTGGTTTATAGTATTTTACGAATTTAACGAACGAGATTGAGCGTGGTGGACGGTATGAGCACCGGAATAACCATTTATTTTATCTTAATACTTTAAAAGGTAGCTTCTATTTTTTTCAAAAATTCCGCTAGTTGAGTCACATTACTTATTTCAAAATTGCTAAAGATTTCAACCAGGTTGTAATTATTTTTGAATATATCGACATCCTTCCTGGCATCACTAAATCGACTGCACTCAAATATTTGATGTTTGAAATTGTCAGTTAAGCCGCAACTACACACATTGTGATTGCAAATTTTTATTTTGTGTAGGTATGCCTTATCATATGTATATCCTACAAGTATTCGGTTCAAGGTTTTAATATGTCGTGGTGGTAAAGTAATTCCTTTGAACCACGTCCTTTTGTGTCTGTTTGTACTAACTTCCATTAAAGTATTAGGCTTAATGGCTGAGAAATTTCTTATGTCTAGGTCCCAGTCGTCATGAATTTTGTTGTGGATATGCCTTAGTGCTTCGTCAATCGTGAGTTTTACATCCATGATGTTGTCCCCGTTCAGTGCCTCTTTCGCTAATTTGTCAGCTCTCTCGTTGCCATTTACTCCACAGTGACTTGGAGTCCAAACAATCTCAACTTCGTCAAAACTGGCGTCTTGTATTAGTTCGTGTATGTCAATAACACATACGTTCATCGTTTTCTTTTTGTCCAGCAGCAGACAAGCGGTCATACTGTCCGTCAAAATGGCAACTTTTTGTAATTTTTGTTCACTGGCAATTTGTAACGCTTTTCTTATAGCATACAGTTCACTAAAGTTTGACGAAGTTCTGAAATTTATCTTGAATTGATGATCAGTCTTTTGAGAATGATAAAAAATACCACATCCCGTGCCCTCTATGCCTACAGATGCGTCCGTGAAGAAGATTTTAAAGTTACGCGCTTCGTATTCATGTAATATACACCTATAAGTATTTAATATTACAGTTCTGGGCATATTTTCCTTTTTGTCATAGAGGGTGTTTCTGATGATTTTGAGGTTGGGCGAGTGTACTAAGTTGTCAACTATACTTAACCTATCGAACACATCTTTGAATTCGTTAAATATTTTGCTATAGCTGGTGTTAGTGTTTGAGGAGTTATATAGAAGGGTTTTAAACTCTGAATCTAGGGATATGACTTTAATAAACTCTTTGGCAGTTAGCCATTTTGCTCTTTCTTCCGGAGGGAGTTCTTTAGCAAGCGCATAAATCAGGGGGATAGGAGTAGCAGGGGTAAGCCCGAGACAACGCCTTAGAAAGCTGTTTTGAAGAGTTTGAATCTTATGGTTAATTGTTTTAGGAGAGTTCGCCATAGAAGTTCTACAGTACTCAATTTGGCTTCTTACCAAGGATTTATAGTAGTTTAAGGCCACTTGAGGGTGTAGTCCTGATTTTATCGAGGTTAGGCACTTAAATAGATTTGAATTTTTCAGAGACTTTTTAATGACATGGTTGTAATGTTCACTAACGGTTAACGAAGAATTAATGAATCTGCCAAGGAATTTGATCGACCTAACTTATTCAATGCTGCATCCCTGAGCACTAATTTCTATTTGAGATTTGTTTAATTTGGATAGATGCATAATTTTGGTTTTCGCTGCATTGAACATTAGGTTTAACTCCTGGCATATATGTGAAAAGTTGTTAATTTTGGCTTGAAGGTTCGCCACAGCACCCTCAGTACTATTGTCATGTGACATTATTAAGAAATCATCAGCAAACTGAAAGAGCTTTGTCTTGCTATCTTCGATGCAGTGTAATCTGGAAGTATAAATGTTAAACAGTAAGGGTGAGAGACAGCTACCCTGGGGAAGCCCATCAGTAACCTCTATGTTTTCTTTTCCCAGGTGTAGCTTCCTTAAGCACAAAAAGTTAATTATCCATTGCTTATATGTTTCGTCCAACCCTAGATCGTTTAATATTGTTGCTAGTGTTTGAAGACTAACACAATTGTACGCGTTGGCTATGTCTGTCGAGCACAATATAATGCTTTTGCCTTGACTTTTTAGCATGGCGGCATGTTGCAGCATGTAGTTTATGCAAACCGTGGCAGATTTATTCTCTCTTTATGCAAATGAATGTTTAGGCAGTAACTCTCGAATCTCCTGACTGTACGTTATCCTTTGTTTAATGACAAGGTTAATACATATCATAAAAACTGGTATCAGAGCAATCGGCCTGTAGTTGAAAAAGATTTCCAAATCCCTATCTTTCTTGGGTACTGGGACTATTTTAATCTTCCTCCAGCTCTCCGGAATTTGGTTGGTGAGGAAAACATTGTTGAGGGCTGTTCGAACGTTATTAACAGCCACTTCCGGGAGGGATTTTAACATTTTGTATGTTATCTGGTCTAGACCTCCTGCAGAATTATTGATTTTATTTTTGATTGCATTAATTAGCTCTTCAAACGTGATTGCAAGACTATTGTTTGGTATGATTTCCCTATTAATGACATATTGGTTAACCTGGATTGGTACCTTACTTTTTATTAGCTCAAGAAAATGTTTGTCGTTGTCGCTAGACCATCTACCCTGACTCACTTGTTTAAAGTCACCTCGCACAGCCCTCACAAACCTCCACGCTTGTTGGGTTGAGGGGGCTTCGTTGATTAACTCTATTTTGCTGTTGTAACTTGCTTTTTTTGCTTCCTTGACCTGGGTTTTCCACGCTTTGGTGACGTCTTCAAGATTTTGAAGGTTTTGTGGAGATGGATTTGTTTTGCATTTTTTTTGCGCTATTTTTAGGAATCTAAAGGTTCTGCACAGGTCGTCATTCCACCACGCTTTTGGCTGTCTTTTTGGCGTCGTTTCATAACTGGCAGCTTTAATCTCCTCCTGTAATTTATTTTCAATATGCGCAACGTCAGGTTCAAGGGTGATACATTTCAGACTGTTAATGAGTTTTTTTTGGGAGAGAAACCTCGTTGGCTTAATTGAGGTATTGCCGAGTTCAATGCTTATGGGCAAATTATGACTACCCCAATGCGTAGGCCTTCCGTTTTCCATACAAATGGGAGGTTAGAGTTGGTAAATGATAGGTCTAAAACAGAACCAGCATCCGAATGGAAGTCTCTTTTGAATGTTACAGAGCCATCGTTAAGACATCTAAAGTTGTGTTCTAAAATTGTTTTATATAGATTGTTGCCCCTGCTTGACTGGAACCTATCTCCCCAAGCTGAAGCCCTAGCATTGAAGTCCCCCAGAAGAAGTGCATTTTCAACATTGTCTAGATATGTCAGGATTCTTTCAATTTCGTCTATGAATACCAAATTGGGAATGTTTGGAGGAAAATACGTCGCTCATACTGTTAGGTTAGGTCTCATGTTCGTTGTTCTAACCATGAGTACGTCAAAGTTCGATGAAAAGTCTACTTTTTGGAATTAAATTTTTTTTTTTTTAAGGCAATGGCTACTCCCCCGTACCCATCCTCGCGATTTTTTTCGATTATATTGAAATTTATAATGTTTCTATGTTGTGTTTCATGGCACGTAAATACTTCACTGAAACACGCTATGTCTATGTTATGTTGATTTATGTAAAATTCAATGGTATTAAGATTAGCTTTGAGCGACTGGCAGTTAAATTGGAACAGCTTCATATTTAATTGCTAGACAACAGTGATACATTGTGATTTATGGCACGGACATCGTCCTGCAACATACTTTGGTTGAATTTGTTTTTGATGTCTAATATTTCTTGGGGGACTTCACCCATGCTATTTTCGTTTACGCTTTTCTGCAAAATTTTGAACAATTGTGTAACTATTTTTTCTAACTCCGATACTTTATTTTTAAGTTATTCGGGGGATTGAAAACTAGAGGTTCGCTGGGACTCCACCCTTTTAAAATTGCCTTGGTTGTGCCTGGAAGTAGTATCACTTCCCCCCCTATTTGCCCACCTGGGTCCATTATTCGCTTTATACTGCATAAATTTCTTCCTAATCTCTTCATTCCTATCCTTAATCTGTCTTCTATGTTTTGCGTCCACCTTGCCATTTACTACAACAGCCGCCTCTAGCTCGTCTTCTTCAAGTAGATCAAACCGATTGTTGCTATAAAATTTTTCTATAGTCTCACTTCTTGACAAATTTTTTAAGGCTCGGGTATGGTTTATGTCTACTTCCTTTTCCCATACCTTGCATAGAGCTTTATCTCCGGTAGCATGCTCCACACTACCACAAAGCAGGCATCTCGGCACACAACTAGTTGCGTCGCACTCGGGTTTCCCACATTTGAGGCATCTTTTTTTTGATTTACAGGAATTTTGTGTATACCCCAGGCGTCCACAGTTCCTGCATTGCCTCAGTGGTGGGATAAAGAAGTCAACATTTAAAATCGCGTGCTCAAATACAATCCTTTTGGGGATATCACTTCCAAAAAACCCTACCTTAAATGTGGTAGTGGGTAGAATACTACCAGTTTTTTTGTCCTTTCGAAAAAACCTCATTGCCGATCTAATGGGAAGGACCGACTCGGCATATTCTTTCAACTCCTGATCCGAATATTCCAGCGGAATTCCCCTTACTATGCCAAAGGATTCTAGGGCTGAACGTGGTACATATGCCCTTAAACCTTTTGCTTTGATTTCTTCATTAAGAAGGAATTGGTTCGCTGATATAGGGGTATTGAAAATTATCTTAAACAACGATCGCCCTACTGATTCAATTAATTTGATGTCTTCAATGTTAAGAGGTTTAATTTGGTTGTAGAGTGGTAGGCCATTTTTGATTTTGTACATCTTGATATCTTGGCAGTTGGTTGCGTCAACCATCACAAAATAGCACCCTTTGAAATCAGTTGGGTAGGTGATAATGTTCCCAACTGTACGCCAAGTTGTTTGCGGTACCATCAGTATCGTAGCCTATGTTTTTGTTTACCTCCTTCGTATTTGGCGTCATACCTTTAGCAGTTGTCTCTTTCGTTTGCGTGGCATTGTGCACCGACACCATGTTGTTTTTTGTATTAATGGCGTCGTTGCAAGCTGCCATGCTCAAATCGAGTTTGGCGTCAAATTCCTCCGACATGTTGTTTGTCGTATTCTGTCCTCGTTTGTCTACGTCCCTTACTGTACCATTCTTGTCTCGTTCTGTCCCTGTTGGCTTCTTCTGTGAAATAATCCCCTTAACCTCACTTTTAAATTTACCATCGTGTCTTAAATTTAAATTTGCATTCTTCAAAGTATTCAATATCTTGGCTTCATTTGCCTTTTTAAGTTGGTTGCCTTTGGCCAGCGTGATGCTGGAAAGGATCTCGATTGGTGGCTTGCGACTTGGCCTCGACGACATTCGTGTCGAAGATGCCACTCCAAATCTGCCACTACTGGTTGCCATTGTTGCAACTTTACTTTAACCCCAAAGAATGAAATCCCCAGCAATTATTCACAAAGTAATTAATACTCACGGATTAAGTTTTCCTTCAAATTAGTGCTTAGTTATTTATATTCAGCTTATAGCAAGAACGCTGTGTCAATTAGCTAGTGTACTACTCCACTTCTGTCTAAAATATAAGTAACCACTTGTTGCAACGCTTAGATATCTTTCGCAACCTCCCAGAATTTGCACAATTAAACCGAGTCTATTAATGGCTTTGACAAATTACCGCCACTCTGGAAACGGTATTTTTATTTTCTCCAAATACCACTTTAATAAGCTAGAAAACGCCTTTACACACAACTAAATAAGAGGTGAAGAGCACTAGTATTCTACACACAAATTTTTAAGATCACAAATCACTATTAAAAACACGTCCACACTTGCTCAATGTTACCGCCCGAATAACGGCAAAACTTCATAAAATTATAGTTCGTTAACAAGCAATAAAAAAACTACAATATGAACAATTCGCTATAAGCACGAGAATCATGCTGCACCAGCGACATCTCTTATTGAGAAAAAAAAGGAAACAAGCAAATTATCTGGCTCACAAATTGAACCAGACATCTAAATGGATCTTCTGGCTCAAATCGTTTTTGCATTGATCACGGCCTCCGGATAATGGCTATTGACATTGACATTAAGTGTGTTCGGTGACAAAACTTGCAAAGAACGGTCAGTAAAGAGAGAATGACGTAAAACTCTCTTCAAGCGCAAAAAGTAAAAAGTTTCCGCCGAACAGGAATCAGTAAGTAAAACAGCTGTTGCTTTTTTGATTGGTTAAAAACTCAAATTTTGGTTTTTACTTTTCTGTGTCACTATCAGTTGTTTTTCACTTGCAAGTTTTACTGAGTGAAATTTCCCCAGCAGAAACTTGCAACTCTCCTAATAAAATGTCAAAATGCTCTCTCTCCCTGCAAGTGTTTTGTGTCACCGAACACTTTCCAGTAAAAAATTTTTCAAAATGTTATCGTAACCGAACACAGCTAGTCTTGCGAGTGTCGATTCGCAGTACAATAGAAATTTTTCGATTGAATCGATCGCATTTTATTTTGGTATTGTGTAACTTGATCGAACAACAACTGCATCATTTTAATTGTTTTGTAATGATATATTTTTTATCCGTTTTATTAGCACTTTTCAAATCACATCGACACCAGCGACTGCAAAATGGTAGTACAGGGTGGCGCAAAAGTCATCCTCCTATCAGAAAATGCTATAAATTTTGCGATTGGCCCCTAAAGTCAGTTCTGTTTTGACATTTTTGTAGTAAACACATGCGAAATACTCGTTAATAAACAATGTTACGCTACACTGCTCCAGAACGCGGAATATTGCTGACTATTTATTTCGGTCGGTGAAAAACGGTTACTGCGCAAAAGTAATCGTCCTATCAGAAAATGCTATAAATTTTGCGATTGGCCCCTAAAGTCAGTTCTGTTTTGACATTTGTGTAGTAAACACATGCGAAATACTCGTTAATAAACAATGTTACGCTACACTGCTCCAGAACGCGGAATATTGCAGACTATTTATTTGACCAATAATCGGTCGGGGCCAAACGGTTACTGTGAATGGTGAGCGCTACAGAGCAATGATCAACGAGTTCTTTTTGCCGCAACTTGATGAATTGGGATTGGAAAACATGTGGTTCCAACAAGACGGTGCAACAGCACACACTGCACGTGCCACAACCGATATGCTGAACATCGGAAGCTTACTTTTGCGCCACCTTGTAGAAAGATGATCGATTAAGTATTCACAGTCGCTCATTAACTATCAGTTCGACACTCGCAATTGCTCGATGATCGCTAATCGCTTAATAGTTGATTATCTATTCTTGTTCGGCACTCACGTTTAGCGTTAACCGGAAGCTTAAATGGTAGAAATTGGTAGGTTATCTGTCAAATGAATTGTCGGTCGCGTTAACCATTAGTGAATGAAATTTTTCAAAAGCAGCTTCCTCTCAAAATGAAATGTTAAAATGCGCTTTCCCCCCTGCAAGTGTTTTTTCGCCGAACAATATTCAGTAGGAAGGTTATAAAATATCTAAAAATTGTATGCATACCGAACAAGACTAGGTAGAGACAAATCAAAACGAAGCTTGACACTGAAGATGGCCCGAAACCGCGCTGTCTCCAAACCAAATTTGACAAATTTGCATCGTTCCACTATGCATCAACTTCCCACCTTGTCAGAAAATCGAGCAAACATATCAGAACTTCTACATTTCTTAACTCGTACTCAAGTTGGGAACTAATATTTTCTTAAACCTTTAAGAACATTCAGTTTTGGATTGGGATATAAACTTACACTACTGAGGGCGTTGTTCCGCAGGTAAAGCCTTTGAAAATGTTCCATAAATGCTGTTCCTTCCAAATCATACATTGTTGAAATTTTGTTATCATCCGCAACCAAATAAATTAAACTTTGATATGTGGGATTTGTATGGAAATGTTTACCAATACTAGTGATCTATGGATGGAAATGTGTAAAATATTTGCAATTATTTGGTATTGGAAAAAGTTTGTTAATTAGAGAAAACCCACTAACCTTATTGTTGGACACATTTAGCGAGAATGTATTTTCTGGTAGTTTCGGTGGTAGTTCCACTAGACCTAAATTGGAGCAATCAACTTCGGATATAATTTTTGTTATGGATTCAGATTGGTCGCCCTATAAGGAGACAACTTTTCATTATAAACATTGCTGCTCAAAATTCCTTTATACTGAAGAGCTAATTACAATACATGTACAAGAACTGTGTGTACACTGCCCTACCAACCATACGCGGATAAAAAAGTGGATAAAACATGGGTCGCACTATCCACAAATGAAGATAAAAAGTGAATAGTTTTGTATGGATGGTGTGCAGTTTCCCCTTGTGCGCGTCGTGTACATGTGACTATGCATCGCCCTCGCCCTCGTTCAGAAACGCCGTCGTTGTTGTTGTTAATAACAGTGCTTCGCCCTGCCCCAGATTGGACAGGGTTACACTGAAATAACAGCCCTTGGCCGGGTGAAAAAACCCGGGTCATTCCGGTGCGATAGAACCGGCTGTTGTGGGAATGAAATATATCTGCACTTCTACTTTCAGGCACTACCAGGGTAGCGGTCCTGCCTACTGCTATATCCATAAAACTTTAAAATACCCACAACATTTTCAAAAACTTGTTTACATTTTTATTCAATTAACTAATTTATAATATAACAAATCAAAACATTAGTGAAATGAAATGGTTAAAATAAAATAGTTGCATAGATGCATTGGCTGATCTCTTTTGTATCTGGGCCAACTCATCAGATTATCAGCTTCAGCGCTGGAGTTAAACAGAGGTTTTTCTGATCGGTACCGCCATTCGTCAATTATAGGCCGAAGGTTAGCTACATTGTGCCGCTATCCGGCTAAATTGCGAACATAATTTACATTTTCTAGATTATAAAACAAATAAATGTATGGCGCGATATACAACAGGTATATCATCATAAACCTCCTAAGAGATTTTTGCGCCGACCGTCTCTTCCAATTTGTGGTGTGCCGATTTGAATTCTTTCCTACACATTGGCGGGACCTACATTTTTTAGCCGACTCCGAACGGCATCTACAAAGGAGATGACTTTTTTGCTGAAAAGCCTTCCATGGCAGAAATACACTCGGAGAGTTTGCCAAACCACTGCCGAGGGCGACTCCGTTTTGAAAAGGTCTTCTCAAACAACTTTTGATGTTACCTATCCCAGGACTTAAACCTTGGACCTTCGGCGTGGCAGGTCGGCAACAGTACCGCCACACCACGGCGACCGCCAATAGAATAAAGTTTTATATTTGATACTGATTCGTCGGGTTTTGCGGGCAATTGGATGTGGGTGTCATCGAAGGAGTTTTTGAACGTTTTTTGCATTCGGGCGTTGGTTTTTATCCCATTACTTTTTAGAAACGTTTAGATCCAAAAGGCGGATATATACAACTGAGCTGTGCTGAACAGCTGAGAAACGTGCCATTTTAAATTTGCGATTTCCTTCACTCCACTCTCTCTGAGTACCTTCATCCACTACCTTCCACTCCGATTCGCAAAAGAAGATGCCAAACTAGTAGACGTAAACAATGCTGTTGTGTTACTAGTGGGGGAGTGTTATTCAGTTAGGGATGCTACATGGTTCAATAATAAGGTTGTCTCATTTCATCAGCTGATGAATATTTTCGAACACACTGGCGTATACATTGTCAGAAGGAGATGCAAACAGCATAATCTAAACCAGCAAAATGTAAGCAAGCGTGATTGGCATTTGCAATTTTGTGGTTTTTTAACGTTTATATTAAAAACAATTGCAAATATGGCGACATTATTCAATAATAATCACTTTTTAACCATGCTTGCACCACATATTTTTTCACAAATTCAAATTTTTCTGCGTTCTTTTCCCTTCATTCGCTAACACCAGGCAGTTGCTTTTGACAATCTTTACCCAGTATGTTGTTGCTTTAGAGTTGACTTTACCTTATAATTGTACCATGGGGATGCTACATACTTGAGAATATTCGCCACAATAAATATGCGTTGGTATTCGTATTGTGACGAATTCGATGATTCCTTGATTACCAATCCTGGGTTCGATCACTATAAAGTCAAATAAACACACGCACAGATATTGTAACTAATAGCTAGTTTTATTTACTAGTATAAACGCAATACAAATTTAAGAGTTTGGTAACTTAGCAGTAGTTCAATGAACAACACTTGAAAATAAACTGATCAACCTGCCTTGCTTGACCTTATATAGTCCAACAGGGTGCTTGCCTACGCACCGAGAACTTTCCTGGTTGTTCGCTTTTCGTGTTCTGGAAGAGTCGGTGTTATTTATCTCCTCTTTCCATCGTATTCGCAAAAACTCGCGCCATCTCTCTTCCTCTTCCTAGCTACACGCTTGCATGCATAAGCGTAGCCATCGTTATCTCGGTTGTGTTTAACTAGTGGTGGGAGTGTTATTGACATAGGGATGGTACATGCTTGAGAATAATCGCCACACTGCCCTCCACCTAAGTCTGATCGTCCCGATCAGACACATTGCCGGAACCAAACGCAGCTGGCCTTTCCAAATGGACTACCTTCATGTTATTTCTTGGCCTTTCCATAGTTTGTATGCGATATACCACATCGTTGATCCGTTTTATGATTTTGTATGGGCCTTCCCAGTTACATTGTAGTTTTGGGGACAAACCTTTCTTACGCTGTGGGTTGTATAGCAGCACTAAATCTCCTTCTATAAAACCTTCCGAATTTATTGCTTTGTCGTACCTGACCTTCATCTTATCGCTCATTATCTTAGTCCGTTGTCTCACAAGGTCGTGAATTTCTCTCATTTCTTCTTCCAATACGGTAGTAGATTTCCGAGCATTTACTCCTGCATCAGCGTTTATCCAAAACTTCAAGTCAGCTGGCAACCGAAGATCATTCCCGAAAATTACCTTTGCAGGAGTCTGGCCAGTTGTTTCATGCACTGCAGAGCGATATGCCATTAGGAATAAGGAGATGTGAGTATCCCAATCCTTCTGGAACTTATCCACTACTTTCCTCAGGTGCTCTTCCAAGGTTCTATTGAATCGTTCCACCCTGTCATCTGACTGATGATGCAGTGCAGTTGTTCGAGTTTTCCGAATGCCCAATGTCCTGCACATTTCCTGGAACACAGCTAATTCGAAATTTCGGCCTTGGTCAGAATGTATCTCCATCGGTGCACCAAACCTAGCTACCCAATTGTTAGTAAACACTTCTGCTATGGTTTCTGCCTCCTGATTTGGAATAGGGTACACTTCTGGCCATTTGCTGAAATAGTCCATAACTACCAGTACATATTTTTTTGCGAGTTTGCTAGTAGGAAATGGACCAGCTACATCCATGGCTATCCTCTCAAATGGCGCACCTGAGTTATACTGTTTCATTTGGCCATGGCTCCTTGATTTCGGTCCTTTATCTTTGATGCATACTTCACAGTTGGCAATCCACTCCGCGACCGATTGACGGCAACCAACCCAATAGAATCTTTGTTTGACTTTTTCCAAGGTCTTGGTGACTCCAAGAAGACCTCCGCTTGGACCGTTATGTAATTCATTTAGTACATCAGGGATTTTCTTCCTTGGGACGGCTATCAGCTTTCGAACGCATTGACCATCCTCACTCTCCCATATTCGATGCAAACAACCGCATTCTAATAGCAAACTATTCCGCTGTGCCCAATATGACTTGGCAACAGGACTTTCTGCTGACATCTCCTCTCTTGATGGTCGCTCGTTTTGTTCGATTCCTTGCATTACACGTGTAAGATTTGGATCTTCGTGCTGACACCTCCTTAATTGATCCATGTTCTATTTGTCCGTAGATGTTATAGTCATGAGCCGCACATCTATAATGTCTTCCTTGGCCTCAGCTTTCGAACAATGCTTGCATTCCAAGTTACATGATCTTCGTGACATTGAATCAGCATTTCCGTGGGTTCTACCTTTGCGATGCTCTATGGAAAAGTCATAACTTTGCATTCGCTCTATCCACCGTGCCAATTGACCTTCTGGATTACGGAACTGTAAGAGCCATTTCAACGCTGCATGGTCTGTACTGACGTCGAATCGCTGCCCATAGGGATACTTGTGGAAATGCTTAGCGCACTCTACCAATGCCAACAATTCTCTCCGAGTTACACAATAGTTCCTTTCAGGCTTCCCAATTGTTCGGCTATAGTATGCAACTACCTTCTCCTGTCCATCAATAATCTGGGACAAAACACCTCCTATAGCATAACCACTCGCATCTGTATCCAGAATAAACTTTGAACCTGGAATTGGATATGCTAACATCGGGGCAGTGCATAGTTGTTCCTTCAATGTTTGAAAAGCCACCTCCTGTTCGTTCTTCCATTCAAATCGCATATTCTTCCTGGTAAGGTCATGGAGACTACTAGCTACGCTGGCAAAATTCGGTACAAATCGGCCATAATACGTGGACAGCCCCAGGAAGCTCCGTAACTCATGCAAATTTCTCGGTCTTGGCCAATCCTTTACGGCTTCAATCTTTTCCTTAGCAATGCAGATTCCCTCCGTAGTTACCTTGTGACCCAAATAACTTACTTCCTTTTTAAACAAGGAACACTTCATGGGACTTAGTTTCAGACCAGCACCAGCTATTCTTTGGAAAACTTCCTCCAAGTTCTTTAGGTGTTCCTCAAAGCTTTTTCCCAGCACGATGATGTCGTCGAGGTACACGAAACATGTTTGCCAGTGCAATCCTTTTAGTATCTGGTCCATGAGTCTCTGGCATGAGTATTGCATAGCCCGAAGAGCATTACCATAAATTTGCAAAGCCCTTCTCCAACGCTGACGGACGTCTTCTCTTTATCTTCTTCCTTTACCTCCACTTGGCAGTAGCCGCTTTTCAAGTCCAGTGTGGAAAGCCATTTCGTGCCAGATAACGAGTCCAGAGTACCGTCGATTCTTGGCAATGGATAACTGTCCTTCTTCGTTACGTTACACAGAACCTAATTTTTCCATCCTTCTTTTTTACTAGTACTACGGGTGAGCTCCATGGACTAGCTGATGGTTCGATCACGCCGCTGTCACTCATTTCCTGTATAATTTCTCTTACTACTTGGCGTTTGGCCAATGGAATACTACGAGGAGCTTGGCGGATTGGCCTTGCATCACCAGTATCAATTTGATGCTTCACAACTTTGGTCCGACCTGGTTTGGGCCATCCTTGTCAAATATGCTCGAGTACTTTGATAGAAGTTCCTTTGCCTTTTTCTGATGATCTTTTTCGAGGCCTGCCGTCCACGACGTGATATCATCTGAAAGATTAATCCTGATGGTAGAATAATTTTCCTCTTGGCATTGTCCCAATATTGCCCCTTTGGAAAGCTGAATCGGCGGTTTGAACTCATTAAGCACTCTTATTGGTACACGTCCATCTTGTTTTGTCATGGCCAGGGTTTTTCCTACTAATATGTTCGTCCTTGATTTGTTGGCTGCCTCGACAACCCACAATTTGTTTGTCCCATAATCTCCGTCAATCTTTGGCCATATGATTGCTTCCGACTTCGGTGGAATTTGTTGGCTCTCCTCCACAAGCACTCGCTTACTAACGTATTTGTTTTCGTAACCAAAATTTAATGGCACATCTATGTTCTGGTAATTCATAATCCTGTTTTGCATGGCAATCTTGATGCCTTGCTCGCTTAAGAAGTCCACACCAACTATGATTTCGTCAACAATATCTGGTACTATAAAACTGTGTAGAACGGCCAAGTTTCCAATTGCGATTTCACATGTTACTTCTCCTAGGACATGGGTGTCCTCACCAGTGGCGGTACGTAATGGTCTCACCTCCTTGTTGACTAAATCAGATCGAATTATGGAATGGGATGCGCCTGTATCCACAGTTATTAAGTGCTCTTTTCCATCCACATATGCAACAACAGTAACATTACTAGCTTTCCTTCCGATCTGTGAGACAGAGATTATGGGGCATTCAGCTGCGGGAGCCAGTCCACGCCCCTTTCGGCTGGCTCGATTTAGTTTACCGACTGATTTGGTTGGGAGGTTTGCTCATCTCCTTCAGCTTTGCGTTTTCGTCCACCTGAATTGCTGGGGTTACTGGAGCCAGTGCCGAAATAACGTGCTATGTGACCTGGTTTTCCGCACTTAAAGCATTTATTGGCTCCATTACTTTTTTTCTGTACTCCATTCAACGCTTCCAAAATTTTGTCTACCCAAGCCGGAGTGTCCACTTCTACACGATGAGCCTTTTATGCAAGTTTACTCAAAAGCGAGGCTGTTTCCTGCGTCAGAGCATGCGATACCGTTTCAGCGAATGTCCTTTTGGGGTTTGCATATGTGGCCCGCTTCGTCTCCACATCACGTATTCCATTTATGAAACACTGGATTTTTACCCTCTCCGTATACTCTACAGGCGCGTCTGCATTTGCTAGATGGGCCAACCTCTCGATATCCGATGCAAATTCCTCCAATGTCTCATAAGCCTTCTGAAAGCGATTCTGTAGCTCTATTTGGTATATCTGTTTTCGATGTTCGCTACCATAGCGTCTCCCAACTGCACCCATCAATGCTTCATAATTATTGCGTTCACCGTCGGGAATCGTCTGTAAGATTTCAGCTGCAGGACCCTTCAATGCAACGGACAGTGCAGCAACTTTGTCTTCAGTACCCCAATTATTCACGGCTGCCGTCTTCTCAAACTGTAGCTTAAATACCTGGAAAGGAACAGAACCATCAAATGGAGGGGATTTTACCTTGGGAGTATTTGCTGAAGCAGCTGGACGGTTCAGTTGCAGCTCCTGGATATGTTCCTTCAAAGCATCTACTTCGGCCTCAATCTTGTCCTGCCGTTCTCTGAATACCTCTTGCACTTGTGTTATCTTTGCATCTTGCACTTCTAGTTTCGATGACACCTTTGCTTCCTGCTCTTTCAACTGCGATGAGATATATGCCTTCTGTTCTTCCATTTGAGATCGCATGTATGCCTTCGTTTCATCTAGTTGAGCTGAAATCTGGGATATCATATGTGTCTTCTGTTCTTCGAGCTGAAATGCCATTCGAGATGCAATACGTGTATCGTGTTCTTCAAGCTGAGATGCCATGTGTGCCTTCTGTTCTTCAAGCTGAGATGAAATGCTTGACGACATCTGAGTCAATACAGCCAACAACGCGTTTGTGTCTACACTTGCCACTGTATTCGGAGGCTCCTTTTTCTCTTCCATTTTCGTCGATGCCTCCTCCACAAGATGGAAAACATGGTCATCAACGTTGATTCTTTCCGCTTCCATAGCCTCCCATAATCTTGACTGTAGCTCGGGCTTATTATCTGTAGTGTTTAGTCCACGTTGTTCCAACTCATTTTTGAGTTGCTGAATCTTCAATTCATTCAACTTAGCCATGTCCTTGTTATCCTTGAAATCACTGGTATTTATTTAACAATACCGCTTCTGACACCAATTGTGACGAGTTCGATGATTCCTTGATTATCAATCCTGGGTTCGATCACTATAAAGTCAATTAAACACACACAGATACTGCAACTAATAGCTAGTTTTATTTACTAGTATAAACGCAATACAAATTTAAGAGTTTGGTAACTTCGCAGTAGTTTACTGAACAACACTTGAAAATAAACTGATCAACCTGCCTTGCTTGGTCACCGCACCGAGAACTTTCTTAGTTGTTCGCTTTTCGTGTTCTGGAAGGGTCGGTGTTATTTATTGGCATCTCCTCTTTGCATCGTATTCGCAAACACTCGCGCCATCTCTCTTCCTCTTCCTAGCTACACGCTTGCATGTATAAGCGTAGCCATCGTTATCTCGGTTGTGTTTAACTAGTGGTGGGAGTGTTATTGAGTTAGGGATGGTACGTGCTTGAGAATAATCGCCACAGTATGGAAAGGAAAAAATAGAGATGGTGCAGGAGTTCGATAAGACAAAAGTGGATAGCCATGGTTGGTAGGGTGAGAGTTTTTCTAGTTGGAGATATAAAAAAAATAATTTTTGAAATTGGTAGGAGGATATCAAAAGATGTATATCGCTCCGTATTTTTATTATCATTGAATAATTGTAATAAGGTTTTGTGATCTTTATCGACTTTATCGAAATTCACTTCCAAGTTCTGATTAAATCGATTAAATTCCCTCGTGATCTATTACATTTCTCCCGTCGGCAGTTCCGTCGGAATAGCTGATAGACCCATATACTAGTAATAGTTGTTCCAATTAGCTATCCAGATCAGTATCACAATCAGGATCTCACGGGAACGATACGGATCAGTTGTATGAGAGTTGTTTTTGTATATAAGTGTGTCTGTGCTACCAAGCAAATAAGGGTTGGCTGTCAAAAAAATCTACTACAAAAAACTAAACGAACAGAGCTATACGGACCGAAATTGATCCACACAAATATCAAGATCACGTTGTTGTTGAATTTACATCCAAAATTTCTTTCTGGATCTGGATCACTCCTGATTGGAACACGCCTAATATCTACGAGAGTTTTTATAAATAAAAAAATTTACCGTTACTGTCGTCACCATATGCTCCTTCTTGCACGTACAATTTCCATAACCGGGTATGCTTGGACAATCTGTGTTTAGCGGACGCCATTTGACGAGCTCTTTAATCGATATTAAGTCAGTTGAATTGAACCACCGAAACGTGAAATTTTGTAAGCAAAACGAGTTCTCCTGATTTACAAATAAGAGCGAGTCCCGAAATATCGAATTGTAAATATCGAAGCACAGCATATTGTTGTTGCCGCTATAAGAAAGGATTTTGAAAACAGGAGTAATTAGAGACCATAGACCATTATGCTATATTTGTTATATTTGGATTAATATTTTCTTCGATCATAATAGAAACATAAAGAAACCGAGGGAATAATATAGGGGAAAAGATGGCATATAAATTGTTGGTTGCTCACGGCCTGTTTCAGCAAAGAACCGTGAAGGTCTTAACGGTGAAGTGGTTCTAAACCGCTTAGGATGCGGAAAATACAAATGAAAATAAAAAAATTATGTTTTGATTGGTCCCCAAATTACGGAAGAGAGTTACCAAAGAGATTGATAAACGCGTTGGTTGTCTTGCTCATGGAGGTATCTCCTTATGTGCCTGGGAGGCAGTTTTTCAAATATCTCTTAGGGAGACCCTCAAAGTGAAAAACCGACTGGAACTGTCTGTTAAGCATAACGTTGTACTCTTTTACTCGATTGATTCCGGAAAGATATGTTATGGCAAATAGAACCTCAGTTTCATAGGTTTTTTCAATTTCTGCAACTTTATGTTGCATATTACGCTCTTGTGTTTTCCCCAAAGATTACTGCACAGCGACTTAATGATTTTGTTATAGTTCTTTGTTTTAGGGGCATCTAAAGTTTTTTCTGGGTTTGAGAGTCGAATGTCTCAAGGCAGTCTAATTTTCTGCGTTCTGGTCGTAAATAGGATGACCGTGGACTTAGTCAAAGACAAAGTCAAGTTTCACAAAGTTAAAAGTCATACGAGATTAAGTTGACTTCTTCTAGGGAGGATATTTTCCTGCGGAGATCCTTGATTAGCGTACCACTTTTTCGGTTACGATGACAGCTGACAGAAACGTGTTTTTGTTGTGTTGTAGCTCTGCCTAGTCCTCATCTCCTTTCTAAGAGTTGTTGGAAGGTATTGCAATTGAAGTCCTAGGAAACTAGCATTTTCAACAAAGTTGGCCAAAATGAGATTGCTGTCATAAGGGTTTGTTCAATTGAAGAAGTAAAAAGTTATGACTGACTGTCAAATTATAGAAAAAATAGTGACGTGGAGTAGTGTATTCCTTCATTTGGCCCATTTCCATAATTAAGTTATAATCAGAGTGGACAGGGAACCTTAGTTAGAGAGCTTACATTAGCTAAACTTAGATGTTTTAACCTCAGACTTGAAGATTTTGGTTTTTTGATGGTTTCCCGAATTTCTAGGGTAAAGAGGGAGAGGGGATGGAATGGGAGAGAAACGGGAGTGAGAGAGAGAAAAGAAGAGAGGATCAGTTTTTTAAAGAGAAACAAGCTATAGTTCTGACAGGACATATTCATACATACCTCACATCCACCGTTATATTTTGATTTTGATTAAAATTTGGCATTCCCGTTAAATTATTCTGTGACATATCCAAGACTTTCAAATTAGGTGGTATTAAACCACGCTGCGTTATTTCCGATAAATTATTATTGGAAACATTTAGGCACTTAATCAAAGAAAAACGTGAAAAACCACCCACCAACTTTGTTATATTACCATCGGTTATCGCAAGGGACTGCAATGTTTGATAGATAGAATGCGATAAATCCAATTCGTGTAACGTGGCATTTCGTATATGTAAATTGGTCCAAATACTAGTGTTGCTACACGACGATATCATGGACATGTGCGTAACATTGCAGCAATACCACGACGTTGCAACAGTTGGATGTGGGCGACAATGACAAGTGCCTAAATTTCCATGCAGGTCGCTATTTAATTGACTCCAAGCGGGCAAGGGCTTGTCGCATAGATCTTCGTCAGCATAGAAACATTGTCGTCGATACTCCGGTATCTCGGGCTCGACGGGTGCCGGTGTAGTTGTGGTTACTATAGGTGCTAAATTAATTGGCAATACAGATTGTAGTGGTGGCGATGGTGGCGGTGGTGGTTGCTGTGCTGGTTCTTCCACAGCTGGTGACGGCTGCTGAGCTAACGCCACTGGCATTTCATCAAGAGGAACTGGCTGTGCATTAGGTAATGCATGAAGTCCAGGTAAATGAACCAAGCAAACTGCCGCGAAAAGAAGTACTGGTCGCAATGTCTATAAATAGGGAATATGAACAAGTTAATGATATTAATAAAACGTTTTTTCGAGAAGTTTAAGGGAAAGTAAACAATTGATTTTAGCTCAATAAATTTAGGTGCAGCCGTTATGTTCACAGCAACTAATCTACGGATATAAAGTCTTTCAGCTCTTCCTATCAATCGTTGTTTTCCTTTACCCACCAGGCATGCTCACTTAGCCCCTGAAGTAGTGCAGTTACGAGAATTTAAATAAGCTAGTACAGTTTCTATTGTGCTAAGTTACATTTGAGGTAAAGACAAGCTCATCTTTATTGAATTGTTGTTCAAGAATATTTCTCCTTCTAAATCTTGGTTTTGTAGCTTGACTAGTTCATGTGATATTAAAGACCTGTTCCCAACGG
The DNA here is from genome assembly GCA_949987695.1 of Merzomyia westermanni. Lineage (NCBI taxonomy): Eukaryota > Metazoa > Arthropoda > Insecta > Diptera > Tephritidae > Merzomyia > Merzomyia westermanni. The sequence continues at coordinate 49,622,666 of OX465290.1, forward strand.
TAGCAAAGTATTTCGGAACACACATTTTTGGCAAATATGATTCGAAAAAAGCTACACGTTCTTGCAAGTGACTATTAGGAAATAGTCTCACCATATTGAAACAATATCCTAGCATAGTTCTTTTTCATTTGGAAAAAGTGTTGACAGTCCGAAGGAAAATTTTAACATTTATCGTTCTGAATACGAACGCAAAAATTTCCCATAATCTATGGGACTAACTTATTTAGTTCAGTTTATTATTATTATTATTATTATTAATGGAAAAGAAGAGCAACATGCCTTCTATACCGGGAAAGGAGCACTAGTAGGAACACCTTCGGCTCGCTTTTTTTCATAAAGAGTTTTTGCTTAGATTAATTAAAAAACTTACAGATAATTAACTCTAGATTAATTTCTTAAGATCTGTTAACCTAAGGAATTCATTTATTTTTTCTATAGATTCGTGGTCTTGGTTTCTTAATAAAAGGGTTTCTTAATAGAAAGGTTTGTTTTCTCAAAAAGGTTTGCTCTGGTGGCTGCAAAGTGTTGACATCTGTCGAGGAGGTGGATAACTTAGTTTGATTCTGCGTTGCAGTAGGGGTGCTGTGACACGTCCATGTCTTTAAGAACCGTTTCGTGCGTAATAATTGTGTGTCCTATGCATAGTCGAATAAATGCTTTCAGGTTGTTACAGCTGACTTTAACTGGGAAAGTGGGATTTCTTCCGCTGGTGTTAATGTTAGAGTAGTGATGCGTATAACTCGCCCACCTCTCCCGTTGTGTTTTAAGTAGCTGTATTTGCGCCAGTTTGTAGATATCCATTTTTGCGATAAGGTTTTGTACTATGAGTGGTTCTTGTGAGGCTAGCTTGACTCTTTCGTCTGCAGCTTCATTGTCAACGATTGAAACGTGGCTTGAGACCCAAATTATTTTTATTTGATTGTTGCTTTGTAAGAGTGTTTTACGTATTGATGCTGACAAGTTGTCCGTACTCAGCATGTTTATGGTGGATTGTATAACAGATAGGCTATCTGAGTATACTATGTATTTTTCTTTGGTGCCGAGGGCGAATTAAGTTGCACGTAGTACATCGCTAGCTTCGGCAGTGTACTCGTATACTGAACAAAATGGTGGTAAATGACCAACCGCGATTGTATTGCCGTTTGAGTCTACCACCGCAAAAGCTGTTGTGGAATGAATTTTTGTCACATCGGTATAAGCGAATTTCCAGCCTTGCTGTTCAAATGTCTTAGCAATGTCTTTGAACCTTTGTCTATACACTGCTGCTGCTGTGGTACACTTGTTACTTCTGCTCATATCGGTGATGAAAAACGATTGTATATTAGTCCAAGGAGGTGGACGGTTATAGTTCAATTTTACTGGTTTAATAGGAATTCCTACTTCCTTCTCTATGTTGATGCACCTTGTGATGGCTGATGTAAGGCGCAACACTCTTCTATTTCTTGCCACTAAGTTAACTGCATCAAATAGGATTGGGGTTTTGCATTCTAAGAGCTTGTGGCCAATTTCAAGCTGTTTTGTTTACTTCTTCCTTCCACAGTCGGCAGCCCTGCCTCTGTAAGTATGCACCGTATTGGAGACGTCGGGAATGTTCTTAGGCTTCTTCTGGCTGCAGTGTGGTATGGTGGTGGTAAGCGTCTCATAATGCTGCGCGCACAGTGACCGTATATTGTTAAGCCGTAGTCGATTTTTGACAAACTTAGGGCTTTCGGTATGCGTATTAGAGTTGTTGGGTGCAGCAGACAATGTTTCTATGATAAAAACTTAATTACATTCAATCGTTTATCTAAGTTTTTTCTTTAATGTTCTACATGGTGTTTATATGTACGACAAAGGCGAACCCTGAGGTATGCCATTAAAAAGCTTGTAATTTTTGGAATATTTATAAGACGATTTGACGCAAAAGGAGCGATTTGATAGGAAATCTTTTACAAAATTATATATATAATTCCCGATTTTCCATTCGGCAAGTTGCCGAAGAACGATGTGCGCCGATTCTATCGTAAGCCTTTTCAAAATCAAGGCTTAGGATGGTAATATGGTTTTTTGTCGCCAAAGCAATTGTTGCAAAGTGCTCAAATATCAGAAGTGCATCTATAGTTCCTTGACCTTCTCTGAAGGCAATCTGGTGTGGGTCAATAAGATCATTTGTCGAGGCAAACCACATAACGCGTTTTGCTATGATTTGTTCCATAACTTTACTAGAACAGAGGATTAGGGATATTGCCCTGTAATCGGAAGCACGTGATGTGCATTTATTTGTCTTTGGAATCGGAAGGACAGTTGAATTTTTCCAAGTTCGTGGTAATGAACCTTGTTTTAGAATGTGGTTTTAGAGGCCTATTAATCTCAGTTTTACATTCGTCGGCAGATTTTTTAGCATCGGGTACGAAATGCGATCCCGACCTGGGGTTTTACCCGACATGTTTTTAACAGTCAGGTTGTACTCAAACTCAGTTATGGGCGAGTCAATTTGTTTCGCTTTAATTGATGGAGGATCGTTACGGTATTCTTTCTAAATACATATTTTTAAGTGAAACAAAATCTTCATCGAAATTGGAGTCCTTAGAGTAGTTTGACCAAAATTCGCCTAGATGGTTTGCTATTTCTGTCCAGCAACATATTGTTCCTGTATCTGTGTCTAGTACTTTAATTGCGTTCGGGGTACGATATACGCGCCCGTCAGCATTTTAATATCGTTACTATATTTCTGATATATTTATGAAAATTATCTACATTTTTTTGTTGTTGCAGCCACCGTAATGGAGTGGTTCTGGCTTGCCACAGCCAAGGTCCCAGGTTGAAGGACCGGGGCAGGTAACATCACACAGTACTTTTTTTTTAAAACGGGGTTGTTGTTTGTAACGAGAAAAACACTTCCCGCAGTGAACCTTCTAGTTCATATCAAGAATCCTTCGGTAAGGAATTTGAAGATAGGTAATGAGTGGCAAGTCATTACCTTCGTGCATTTTAGTCGCGTCTTACTACCGGTATGCCTACCTCGGGGCTTCAAAACGGGGTCGGCCCTCGGCAGTGATCGGAAACCCTCCGAGTGTATTTCTGCCATGACAAACCTTCTCAGTAAATTCATCTGCCTTTTCATTTGCCACAGCAATGTCGGACATATGTTTACATCAAATTTTTCCCAAAAGCGAGAGCAACAATGATTTCTATACAAAAGCAAAAGTTGAAAAGGTTTCGTTTCAAATGATCACTGCCAAGTCAGATACACTCCAAAGCGAGTGCCTTACCAAAACAGTCCCTATTAAAGATTAGTAGGTTAACACGCTACAGGTGCTACTGTGACTCGCAAAATACTTAGATCTGTTTTGTGTTTACTTGGCTGTGCTCACAGCTGGTTAAATTTTGAGTGAGCATAGTAAGAGGGGGTGTGTGGGCATTTCTACCCAACTTAAATAGAGTTAGGCACATTAGGTAAAGCACATACACTATTCAAATATACTTAATTGATATTTATTGTTCCATTCATGGTGGTTCTTGTACAAGTGTACATACATACAGCTGTGTTCAATATAATAGTAGTGAAATTAACTTGGATATCGCTCGGCGAAATAAGAAGATGTGGTTTTAATAATTTTCATTTAAAATATAGGGGTTTTTCAGCTATTCCGGCGGAACTGCCGGATCTCTATCGACTTTATCGAAATTCACAGCCAAATTCCGATTGAATTATCTTATGATCTATTACATTTTCCCGTCGGCAGTTCCATTGTAATAGCTGATAGACCGCATAGCAAATTCCATAACAGAAAAAACATAAAACGAAATATCAAAGTCTACACAAAGTTCAGGAAAGTTAATTCAACTTTAAAAAAATTACCATAAAAATCTTCAAATTTTTTGTCAGAATTTCTAGAAAATTTTTGAATACGCAGTTTTGCAGACCAATCAATTCCCTGAATTTTCAGAATTTTTTTCTTCGAGGCTGTTGACTGAACCCCATGAACAAAAATTAATTTTGTATGGAAAAAAATTCCCAACACCCTTGTCGTTACCACAACAACAACAACAAAAAAAATTCTGTTAAATTTTTGAGCGAGTTCTAACTTGCACAGTGTTATACTTAAATTAATTGGTCTAAAAATCTGCGTACTTAAAAATTTTCTAGAAACTCTGCCTAAAAATTTGAAGATTTTGATGTAAGTTTTCAAAAGTTTAATTATCTTTCCTGAACTTTGTGTAAACTTTGGAATTTCGTTTTATGTTTTTTCTGTTATGGAATTTGCTATATTTTAAATGAAAATTATTAAAATCATATCTTCTTCTTATTTTGTCGAACTATAATCATTTTAATTTCACTACTATTACATTGAACACAACTGTATGTATCAGCCTGCACCCATTTAGTAGTTTGTATAATTTGTCTAACTCTTTCGCTAAAAGAGCGTCATTATCCTTCGCAAGGCGTTTTCGAATTCTTAATAGTATCACTTGTTGAATTTAGTCCTTGCGTTATTTCAATGACGCTACTGATGCCAATATCGCTCGTGGCTTCGATAAAAGTATGTTGGAGATGGAACTGTGGTTGAGAACGCTGAAAACAGTCTTGAAGTTTACTTTGTCTCAGATTGTTACGCTGAGTTTTGTTAAATTATTTGCCTTCTGAATAATTTATTTGGTGTCAGGAGGTATTCTATGCAAACTCCCTATTGACCTAATATGCAGTGCCCTTAAGACCGAATAGAGCAATTGAGTTAATGGCTGATGGAATAATAACCAACACAACACAAATTCTTACCTCCGCACGCGATTTCGGGGAAACTAACAAAAGTTCACTTAGTTGCCTAGACATTTTTTTTTCGTATTTGTTTTAAATCTTAACCTTTTAAATGTATTTTCTACTAGACCGCCATTGTTGTCAATGCATTTATTCAACCAGAGTCTTTACTTTTCAAAAAAGTTTTCTTTTATGAGCAAATACGGGTTGCCTTTTATATTTTGCGCCTAATAATGAAAACACAGTGAAATATTAAGGAAAATAGTTTTATTGTTTTTCAAAATATTCTCCATCCAAGTCAATACATTTCTGCATTTGCTTGAACCAATTTTCAAAGCACGTTTGCCACTCAGAAGAGGATACCTCTAAAACGAGGTGTTTGAAGGTTTCTACAGCTCCTTCAGGCGTTGAAAAACGTTGACCTCGAATTTTTTTTTGATGTTCTGGAATAAAAAGAAATCATTAGGGGCCAAATCAGAGCTGTAAGGCGGATGACCCATCAATTCGATCTTTTGAGTCCTCAAAAACTCTCTTGTGTGAATCGATACGTGAGAGCTCGCATTGTGTTGGTGAGGAATGATTTTTCCTCGGCGGTTGATTTTCCTTAATTCTCCAAAAACTTTTGGCAAACAAATGGTTGTATACCACTCAGAATTGACCGTTTTAAGTTTATCTAGTGGAACAGTTGCGACATGAACAGATTTTCCGAAAAAACTGGCGACCATTTGCTTTGAGGTGCTTCTTGCGCGAACACTTTTTGTTGGATTAGGCTCGTCTTGGAACACCCATACAGTCGATTGTTGCTTTGTTTCCGGCTCATATGCATAAATCCAAGACTCGTCACCTGTTACGATGTCATAGACGTGCTTTAATCCACCGCGGCTAAATTTCTTCAACATTTATTTACACCAATCGACACGAGTCCTTTTTTGGGCAATTGTCAAATTATGCGGTATCCAACGAGAACAAATCTTCTTTACGACCAAATGTTCATGCAATATTGAATGTATGCTGGTCCCACTAATGGCCAAGGACGCCTCTATCTCGCGATATGTCACATGACGATCTTGTATTATCAATTGACGCACAGCATCGACTGTTTCTGGCACAACCACCGTTTTTGGACGACCTTCACGAAATTCGTCCTGCAAAGATTGGCGGCCACGTAGGAACTCGTTGTACCATCGTTTCATAGTGGCTAAGTGTGGTGATTCAATACCAAAAGTATAAGTAAGTTGATTGATGCACTCCTGTCTCGATAATCCACGTCGAAAATCGTAGTAAATAATCGCACGAAAATGTTCACGGGTTAATTCCATTTTTAGGCAATATGAATTTTTAAACTTACTATAAATAAACACAAATAAAACTTGTAAGTGAAAACGTTATGCCAAAAAATACCAAACTTTACGATAAAAATATCTAATTACAGCTAATCACATGTAGTGTTGCGAAGGCGCAAAATATAAAATGCAACCGTATTTTCAATAATTAATAGTTATGAATCCAAGTTCCCCATCTTATACATTTTCCTCTGAATGCAGTTGCGCACAAATATCAAAGGGATTCTAATATTTAAATTTTTAATTTAAATTTTTCCCTATGAACATTCTCTGAGTTGTCATAATTTAGGGGTCCGATATGAGTCCTAAACAGGTAAAAATGTATCTAACTTGTTGTTAATGCCATATACATATATATTTTCGCCCATTCCATCTCAAATGATCTGCAACGTAAAGGAGTTTTCTGCTGATTTATGACCGTCGCCAATTTTGCAAAAATTTAGCTTCAGACATTATTTGTCAGTTCACATGCTTCAGTCTTAATTCCAAAAGTAGTTTAATGGCCGAAAAGATCACATTGTAAAGGACATAAATCACACCAAAAAACTTGAAACAGGAGCATTTTTGGAGTTAAATAAGTGCCGATTATGAGACCAAAAGGCTCAAATCGAACACCCATCGCAAGAAAAGAAATACCCTAATTTTGGACTCATAAACGCTATAATTGGCCTCCTTCTGACTAATTTGTGACTCCGATGGTTTTGCTACATATCCCTGCATACTGTAAATTGGCAAAGAGTTATATGAGGCTAGGTTCTAACACCTCAAGAAGATAACGTTGGTGAGGAGGAAGGAGCTTGGTATCTCCTATACAAATGTGATTTTTCATGGGGCATATCTCTGGAAGTATTCGTGGCAGATAAAGGGGGTGTTACAACTTTTGATATAATTTAGACTGAGGGATAGTATAGTAAACTTTTGGACAGGACAACGTCTGCCAAAGCCTCTAGTATTGTAATAAAAAGTGCATGCTTTTAAAATTGTTGTTAATTTTCTTAAAATAAGTTGATGACGTCTTAGGACGGTCTATTTGCCCAACTTTATAATGAAACCCACTGTGCCAGGAAAGTTACCTAACATAAATATAATTTTTCTAGAGAATGTTCCTTTGGTCCATACGGCTCTCAATATCTGGGTTTAGTAATTTTAAACACGAGCATCTCTCATCTTTCAGAGTTTCTGCTGTGTGCAAACTGTTTTAAAAAATCATGTCTTTCAAAATATCTAATGTTTGGAGTGAACAGTGCCACCTATAGTGAACGAAAGGATGAGAGTGAAAGAGAGAACTTAAACTTGGAAATTGTATGTAGAAGCGGTTCCGTATGCAATATATTATTCATCGAATATTTTTTATAGATTTAGCTTACTCCGAAAACCACGTAGTGAATTTTTGTTTGTGTTGGTGGTCTAATTTTGAATGATCCCTTTTCAGATGCATTATTTCTCACCTAGATTTTGAGGTTTCATTTTATATTTGAAAGAAGTGTCGTATCGAAGCATTTAGCGATTTTGGGTTAAAAAAAAGATTTAGGAGACATCAACTAAGCGAAATTTGGTTAGTACCCTCGTCTTATACCTGATAACGTATGTATATACATACTTAAAATATATCAGTAATGTGTTATTTTATAATCAATTATTTGCTTAATGATCATCATACAGCTTATTTGCTAAAGCTTTTAGTAAAATTCATGAATAATTCATAAATTCATTAGCACAATTTGTAAAGTGTGCATAGATTAAAGCACCGAGATATCGCGTACATACGCTAATTCAAACGTTATATATCAATAAATATTCAAACTTTGTATTCCAAAAAATCCGCCTACGCAATTACTGCATTTTTGCGTAAAGACTGATGCTGTTTTCGCACCTGGAACCTTAGTAACGTGCCAATTCGCATTTAAGAAAGTCATAGGGACATTCACTGACTGTGGTTCTAGCAGCTACATATACGACGCTACCACGACAGTCGGGCAGTACCGCAAGGGAGTACCGGAGCGTACTGGGTTCAAATCCGACCAAGGACTGTTAATTCGACATCACTGCCCAAAACTTTCGGAAAGTTTTTGTCGTTACCACAACAACAGCGCGCTAACTTCCCGGCACCCATGGACACTATAGTCAAGTTCGCGAACCTAATTTGCGGTAAGATCCCATAAGATCCAGTAACAATTGTTACAAATTATAGTGTCAAAACATCTGAGATGCTTAAAACTAGACAGCTGGACTTGTTATATGCTGCATAGCATACAAATATACAGCGAATATTGGCGATAACTGATATCTATTGTCATGCTCCACCTGCTTTTGATCAGAGAGGACCTTGTCCTACTTCTGGTTCGTTAAGAATGCCCCGGATAGGTTCTCGTTATTAAGCAGACGAATTCCGTCAGTAGTTCACAGCACCCTAAAGCTCCAATCTGGCGGCAACCGCTCGTCCGACCATTTCTGCCTATTAGGTGTTGCATGTCTTTTACTCTTCACAGCTCGGCGGTCATTTCCCTTCGCTTTAATATGTTTGAGCCGTCACATCAAGTTCCGCACTTGATCTCCGTTCAATAATTATGATACTTGGGAAAAACTAAATTAAAAAAAAATGGATACCTACTAATGGATTCCAGTAGATTTAGATTTTTAGACTTTTGGCGCGTCAACGATAAGAAAAATTTTCTTTCACGCGCTTTTTTCTTAATTTTTGCGAAGTACCATGACTATAAACGAGCTGCGATTTGGAGAAAGAAAATGGAAATGTTTGCCAAACATACGCTGGCTGGGTGATTTCATATTTTCTTAACCTGCGAGATTGGGATAGTTTTATTACGCAAACACTAATAAACTGTATCATTTGTTTCTTATAAGAGCATGAATATAAACGTAAGACTTTGTGGAAAAAAAATTTTATAGAAATTTTGCGACTTCACATACTATATTGTTGACCCAACCAAATCAGACAAAACTGGCATGCTCAGAATTTTGAATACACTCTCAGAATTTGGACTAAGGTAATACCCTTTTCCATAGGATAAATTACCCTACCAAAAGTTCTTCAGAAGAAAATACATTTTGCTGCGTGCAACAGTGCAGTATAGTTTATCTTCAGAAATCTTTGAAAAAGGACGCAGAGTTTTTGTAAGTCACAGCTAAAATTAGGGTTGAACGTCCTAAGTTCTGTTATCAGATTTCGCTTGGTTCAGCTATATCTTGCAGAAAGAATATTTTCTTTGGCACATAGTGTGATGCTAGGTGATAAGAAATAAGTAAATATTGATGATAGCAGGCATCTGCAATTTTTTAGCTTCCAATTAAAAGAAGATAGCAGCTTGGTAAATACCAGGGATCGGATGATACAGTATTTTAAATTTCCATTTTACATATTTTTGTTTGACGAGCTCAAGATCAGTTGATAATAAATTTTTTTGCAATTATTATTTAGAATGCAGGCAATACGGCCACAGTAGTAGGACTTTGAGAGGTGTATTAAAGCTACAATAGAGGTGGATGGGCGGCGGCACTCCGATGTTCAATATTAACGGAAAGATAAGGAAGACTGGGAGAGCTAAAAAGCAGGAAAGAGTTACAAATAATGGATTAGGCAAAGCGTGGTATGAAGCGCGGGTTTGCAAAGTCTCTAAGATAATGTGCAAAGTGCACGATATGAGGTCAACAAAACTTGTTTTATCCTTATAAAAAGGAGGAGTGAAGGCTTGTGATTAGCGCATTTACAGGGCACTATCTTTTGGTAATGCATGCGTGTAAGTTAGGTCTTGTCAGTGATAATAGATGCAGGATGCATTAGAAGACGGTTGAGCATGTTTTCTGCTTCTGTCCTGCTCCTGGGCTGGGTCCTAGGAAGACTCCAGTATTTGCCAAGAGCACAGAGTTACTATTTTGCGTGGATCCTGGTTCTTGATAGGGTTTTCTATTCTGGTCTTAGAATTTTCTGGTATCACTATGGAAATTGTTAGTCTATGTGAGTCTTCACAAACCGACCAGCTCAACCTAACCTGTCACAATATTGTTGTTTCATTTCCATCAGATTTTTCATATTGCTGCTACAAATATGAAAGCCACTTTGTTCTAAGCCGTGATGGCCATTTACATTCTGGGTTGAATTTTATCGAAATTATGTAAAAATAGTCGGCGGCCGCCGTGGTGTGAAGGTAGTGTTCCCGGCCTACCACACCGAAGGTCCATGGTTCAAGCCCTGGTACAGGTAACATCAAAAGTGATTTGAAAAAAGTTTTTCAAAACGGGGTCGCCGCTCGGCAGTGGTTTGGCAAACTCTCCGAGTGTATTTCTGCCATGACAGGCTTCTCAGCAAAAATTCGTCTCCTTTGTAGATGCCGTTCGGAGTCGGCAAAAAACTGTAGGTCCCACCAATTTGTAGGGAAAATTCAAATCGGCACACCACAAATGGGAAGAGAAGCTTGGCGCAAAAATCTCTTAGGAGGTTTATGATGATATAGAGAGAGATGTAAAAATAGTAGTTAAAAATGTACAAAAATAATTTTAAATATGGCGGTTTAGAAAATAGATTAATTTACACTATTATTTAGATCGACTTTTGGGAGTGTAGTTCTTGCATGTCGACATTCCCTATGGCCAATGCTACACGGGCAATACTCATTGACAATATTTTTGGATCACGATATTTGAACGTGTAGCGTCAAATATTGATGGATCACGAAAAATATCGCAAGATGTTTAGAAATCCAGAAATCCGCGATCCAGATAAAAATATTGTCAATAAATAATAAACAAATTTATGCTTCTGTATTTGTTTCGCTCTTTATACCAATTTTTGCTCCAGTATCGTCTCTTATTATCTTTGTTTTTAATAGAAAAAGCTATTAATATAGCTAAACACGGCCGTTTTGTATTTTCTTGCTCCATTCTTTGCGATCCGTCAATACTGCCTGTATTTCGGTAGAACGGACACAAATCCAGAAATCCGCGATCCAGATGAAAATACTGTCAATAAATAATAAACAAATTTATGCTTCTGTATTTTTTTCGCTCTTTATACCAATTTTTGCTCCAGTATCGTCTCTTATTATCTTGTTTTTTTAATAGAAAAAGCTATTAATATAGCTAAACACGGCCGTTTTGTATTTTCTTGCTCCATTCTTTACGAACCGCTTAGCATGAAAATTACGAAAGTACTGACGAAAAGTATTGACGATAAGTATTGAACGTGTAGCGTCAGTTTGCCCTTCCATCAATCCATCAGTATTTATCGTGATCCAAATATCGTGATATTTACTGACTGTGTAGCGGGCGCCTATGTAGCAACGGTTATCTTAAAGTTAAAGATAGGTAAATATTTTGATGTAGATACGTATGCACAAATATATTTATTTTAATTTTTGTTTTATTAGTGACCTTTTTTATAGTTTTTTAATTGATTACAGCTTATACGGCTATGCAAAATGACCTTGAGCAACACCGCCAGCTCGGTCAGAATTGGGAAGTACCTCTCCGAGCCGTTCGAAACTAAACGAGGTTTCAGACAGGGTGACCCCCTATCGTGCGATTTCTTTAATTTAATGCTGGAGAAAATAATAAAAGCTGCAGAACTTAACCGCGCTGGAACAGTATTTTATAAAAGCGTCCAACTGTTGGCATATGCTGACGATATTGATATCATTGGCCTTAACAACCGCGCCGTAACTTCTGCTTACTCCAAATTAGAAAAAGAAGCGGAGAAAATGGGATTGGTGGTGAACGAGGGCAAAACGAAGTACCTTCTGTCATCATGCAAAGAGTCAGCGCATTCGCGCCTTGGCAACCAAGCCACTGTTGGCAGCAATAATTTCGAAATAGTAAAGGACTTCGTTTACCTGGGAACCAGCATTAATACCAACAATAATGTTAGCCTAGAAATCCGACGAAGAATCACTCTTGCAAACAAATGCTACTTCGGACTGAGTAGGCAATTGAAAAGTAAAGTCCTCTCTCGACGAACGAAAATAACACTCTACAAGTCACTCATCGCACCCGTCCTGCTATATGGTGCAGAAGCGTGGACACTAACAACATCTGATGAGGCGGCTCTGGGAGTATTCGAGAGAAAGGTTCTTCGAAAGATTTGTGGACCTCTACGCGTTGGCGACGGCGAGTACCGAAGAAGATTTAATGATGAGCTGTATGAACTTTACGCAGACGCCGACATAGTTCAGCGAATTAAAACACAGCGGCTTCGCTGGCTAGGCCACGTAGTGCGAATGAGCGAAGATGCTCCAGCCCAGAAGGTATTCTTATCGGCACCCGCCGGTGGAAGCAGAGGAAGAGGGAGACCACCACTCCGATGGAAGGACCAAGTGGAGACCGATTTGCGATCCCGCGGTGTTTCCAATTGGCGCCAGTTGGCGCAACGAAGAAACGACTGGCGAGCTATGTTGGACGGTCAAAATCGCCCAGGCGGTTAGATGACCATTTAAAGAAGAAGAAGAATTGATTACAGAGAAAATTAAGAACGACTGATGGTATGAGAGGACATGTTTTGGTGTTGTATTTAGATTACTTTGAAAATGTATTACTACCAATTTCCTCCTTTTTGATTTTTCCACTACCATTTTTCTTCGACAAATGAACAAAATACTCTACTTTTTTTCGTTCCCAAAAGAAACCCGTACAAATTTAGAAAATGGAAGTGTTAAAAGTAAACGTCTGGGATCGTGGGTACTTAAAATTAATTCGTGTGTCTTCATACCACATATCATTGGTGAATTTATTGTGACTTTCTTTCAGGCTATGTACATAGTACAGCATAAAACGTCGGTTTTTGTATAAAACACTTCACATAAAACAAATGACTTCATAAATGCGATCCTTATACTCACTTGACAACTGTCTAACAACCCTGTGGGACTATTTAACTCAATTAAAGGATATTGAAACCGTAAATTATTATATAAAATGTTATAGTTTGGTGTTTCTGTTATATTTGATTTAATTTTGGAGGACTGATAAATAGAAAAGAGACAGCGTTAGATTTTTGACATCGGTCTAGAAACGGCCGCGTTACAATGCCTTTTATCAATAGCAGTGTTCTTGCAGGGAGGGAACAATGACATTTCAATTATGTGACGTATGTTTTCGACTAGTATCGATAAAATTTAAAAACTACACTGATTGGAAGTGTTCTTCGGTGTTGTTTTGGGAGAAAAAGTTCAGTTTTCAAGATGAAAACATCGATTTTTTTAATGTTTCCCTCGAAAATGGCCCTTAAAACACGATAGTGTGTACATAGTATTACATAATACTAAAATCATTTCAAGCCACGAAAAATGTCTCTAATGAAAAATCTCAAATAAGACTGAATTACAGAATACAGCTATTACATAGGTCAATAAAAAGTCTACTTCCTCTGTGGTTATCAGTTTTTACTAAATATTCTGTCCCAGTTTACAGTTTGTTTACATTCGGGTGAGCTCATTTAAAATATATGTTGATGTATATTGGAACCTTTTTCCATCATCCCTTGCCAATTTTGGTTTTGCAACAAACCGTTTTCAGCATTCCGCCATCTTCAGTGTTTAGTTTCGTTCTAATCTTTGTCTATCTGTTGCTTTGTATTTATAGTCTGTGGATGCTGTAACAGGTAATGTGAATATGTGTATACATGCGCTGGAGCAGGTAATGTTAATATGCGTTCCTATATTGTTAGGCGTGTTCCAATCAAGAGTGATCCAGATCCAGATAGAAATGTTGCATGTAAATGTGATCTTGATATTTGTCTGGATCAATTTCGGGTACGTATAAAAGCTCTGTTGGCTTAGTTTTTCGTAGTAGATTTTTTGACAGCCAACCCTTATGTGCTTGGTAGCACAGACCGATCAGTTGTATGAGAGTTTTTGTGTATACGAGTATATGTGTGTTGTATATGTATGTCTGTGCTACCAAGCACATAATTGTTGGCTGTCAAAAAATCGACTACAAAAAACTAAACGAACAGAGCTTCTATACGGATCCGAAGTTGATCCAGATAAATATCAAGATCACAAAGTTGTTGTTGCATTTACATGCAACATTTCCATCTGGATCCGGATCACTCCTGATTGGATGCCTGTAATGAGGGTTGTTCTCACAATCTCGTTAGATAAGTGATAACCAAAAGGAAAAAATCACCGATCTTTACCCGGAACCGGACTGGAAACCGGTTCTTTATATACTCGGAACTGTGCATCACTTATACATACAGAATATCTTTGTTGATAATTACTTACATGGGTTGTTAATAAGGGCATTTTATTTCCAAGTTTAATATATATCGAAGCTTAAGCTGGAGCTGTTGCTTCACAAAAAAGTTTGCATTCACAATTAACTCTTGTTAAATTCATATATCTTGTATACCTTTATTTATATATGTATGTACGTAAATATGTTAGCCAGCGCTTTCTGAAAATGGCAAATTATTTAATACGAATTATTAATGTTATTAAATTTTTTACACAAAACACGTGTCTATTTCACTTTTTTAAATTTAAGTGCACAGTGTGATCATTGATTAGAATATGCCCGAGGTAGGCATACCGGTCGTAAGAGGCGACTAATATGCACAAAGGTAATGACGTGCAACTCGATGGTTGATCTACGGATATGATGCCTCTCACCTCTCATTACCCATCTCTCTTTCCTTACGGAAGGAGGGGTGACATGACCTAGAAGGTTCCACTGGTCATAAATCGCTACCACGACAGTCGGGCAGTACCGCAAGGGAGTACCGGAGCGTACCGGATTCATATCCGGCCAAGGACTGTCAGTTCGACAGTACTCCCCAAAACCTTCGGGGAGTGTTTTTGTCGTTACAACAACAACAACAACATCATTGATTATCAAATGCGTTTTATAAACAAACACAAATAATGAACAAAAAACATTAATATCACTCATCTGCATATAGCTATATATACGTATTTACATCTACAAACATATATATTTAAAAATAGTAAGCTATTGCAGATGCTTATATAAAAATCCACATCTCTATATAGTTGAACAAAAGATTATATATGGCTGTGTTTCGTTCATAAGTACATAAAACGATCCATTAAATTTCTGGCCGACCTTTTTCTAAATAATTGCACGGTTTATCTTTAATATTTACTGTATTCACTATAGTAACCGGTTATTTAGCCGCCGGACAAATTTGCTCTCTGACACCAGTTGCTTATCGTCGTCACCTCTTCATTTACTTTGTTTTTTCATATACCGCCGACGTCATTATCAAATACCGAACTAGCGATAACAAGCATTAAAATTGAAACACTTGGAAGGATGGCAAGAAACTGAATGCGAAACAAAAGCTATTGGAGAAAATGGAAACTAGTGATTTATAGTTCCAATTATTTAAAGAAATGGTTACATTGTGTCCGGTTTCATATGGAACCGGGTTTTTAAAAATACTAAAATAAGTACAGTCCGCAATAGAAAGGTTCCATAGCTTAACAGATTATCTAATCCAAGTGTCAACCTGCGATTACCTAGAAAGAATAACTAGAAGGTTCGACGTAGTCATTCTAACCCCTGTGGGATAGGGGATTAGGAAATGCAACTCAAATGCAGCAAAATACTGCTAATAGCAGTATAACACTGGTTGGCCGCGTCGTATTCCATGAATGTATGCTTCGACTAAGCGAGGCGAAGTACTGTTACAACAACAACATGGTCATACTAATTCGTTGGTGCATAAATTCTTGACTTGAGAGTTACGCCATTTATCTCAAGTGACCATCCAACTTTCTCTAACTGTGGTGATGTGTATGTTGGGATGCTTTATATCGCCTCCAAATAGCAGATGATTTTTTGTTGCCCACATTGTACGCAATAGAAAAAAAGATTTCACTCCTAAATTGCTAAATCATTCCGAAGTAACCTTTGTTTGCAGGAGTAATTCTTCTTTGAAATTCTATGCTAAAGTCAGTTTGGGTGGAATTAATGCGATGTAAGTCAACCTAAAATTTTTTAAGGTTTTATTAGAATTCGGGCTGTTATTTCAATAACGACTGTTCAGTGCGAATTATGGTTACAATATTTTATCATACTCGTCCAGTGATATAGTGCAGAAAGTTGGGCGCTGACAACATCTGATGAGACGGCTTTGGGAGTATACGAGAGAAAGGTTCTTCGAATGTATACGAGGTGTGTTCAAAAAGTATCGCGAATTTTGTGTTTTTTCAAAAATTATTTATTTATTCATGAATATCTATTTTGTCCCCTTCAAAGTAATCCCCATGAGATATTATACACTTGTGCCAACGGTTTTTCCAATCTTCGAAGCACTTCAAAAAATCATTTTTTTGTATCTTGTTCAGCTCCTCCTTCGATGCCGTCTTTATCTCGTCAAGAGAAGCGTAACGTCGTCCTTTCATGGGCCTCTTCAGTTTAGGGAACAAGAAAAAGTCACAGGGCGCCAGATCTGGGGAATACGGTGGCTGCGGCATCATTAGTGTGTTGTTTTTGGCCAAAAAGTCGCGCACAAGCAACGATGCGTGAGCAGGGGCGTTATCGTAGTGCAAAAGCCAATTTTTGTTCTTCCACAAATCCGGGCGTTTCTGGCGGATTGCTTCGCGCAAATTGCGCATAACTTGCAGGTAATATTCCTTATTGACCGTTCTTCCCTGTGGCAAGAACTCATGATGCACCACGCCCCTGCAATCGAAGAAAACGGTCAGCAAAACTTTCACATTCGACCGAATTTGGCGCGCTTTTTTCGGTTTTGGTTCGTGCGGCAGCTTCCATTGAGATGATTGAGCTTTGGTTTCCACGTCATAACCATAAACCCAGGATTCGTTACCAGTTATGACCCTCTGGAGCAAATTTGGGTCGTCGCGGACAGAGTTTAGCATCTCATTAGTAATGTTCATGCGATGCTGTTTTTGGTCACAATTGAGCAATTTTGGTAAAAAAATAGGTAAAAATCGAAGACGATCCAAAACACGTGCAAGCAAAGCAGCTGTCAACAATTAACTGAACATTCAAAATGGCCGAGCTTGTCGGCATAAGTGAGAGACATGAGTACCAACATAACGCCACAAAAAATTCGAAATTCGAATATACGTAACCAGCGAAAATTCAAAATTCGCGATACTTTTTGAACACACCTCGTATGGGCCGATTTGAGATCCCGTGGTGTTTCCACTCATTGCTAATTGGCATGACAAAAAAAAGCGACGGTAAGTAAGGTAAGGAGAAGTAGGTTGTTGATTATGAGAGATACCAGGTTCTTGCATCCGGTTCTCTGCATCAGTAATGGAAAGTCAAAATAAAGCAAGCAATGAAGAATAACATTTCGTATGCAGTTACAATCATTTATAGTTTGCTTTAATGCGTAGAGAGACACAGTAAGTTACATAGTCCGTGTCCAAACAGAGAAACTCGGAGTTGCTTTTATCGGCAATTCTCTTTTGGTGTTGCTCAAGTGTTTCTCATGTTGTTCAAACACGGGAAGGAATTGCTTTGGTTGATTATGTTTTGTACTGACACATACATACACATGTACTAAGAAATTTTTTACTGCGTTGTACGAATATTTTGAATGGAAAAATGTGTTTTAGCTCAAATTAATATAATTGTATTATTTTCTTGGAAATAAACCTTGAAAATCTGTTGATACAATTACTTTTATTTCGTTTATTAATATGTGTGCATGCGAATGTAAAAAAAGGTATGAAGGAAAATGTCAAAATTAATCTGCAGCCAACATAACATAATTGAGACGAACGGCAACACAAAGAGTGTTTCGCGAGCACAAGCAACTCGGTACCCGTCCCCTTCCATCGACGCCCTCTCTCCAACAAACAGCAAAAAAGCAACTCCTTGACGTCAATTTGTATCTGTGTTTGAACACGGACATATGTGCTGGATAACGAAAAGTTGTCTGCCGGGCAGACATGGTTTTTTGGGATGTGAAATGACGGGTTTAAGTTGGTTTGTTTGCAAACTTTTGAAGAACTTCCTAGACGGTAACGTCACACTACCGTACACAACTTGTACGAAACACTTTACTTGCAGGGAAGACCATCATCATCAAACATTCAAATGCTGCACCTAAGGGTTAAATATAAGAAATTCAGTTGGTGGCATCGCCATTATATCAATTTGACGTTTTATGCTTTACGCCAATTTAACAAAAGGAATACGATATTACGCACATTTTGTTTGTTATTAAAATACACGTAATTATTACAAAATACCTGATTTTTAACAAGTAAAATGCCAGTTGATGGACGTGAATTGATAGAGGCCATCTCCATTATTGCCAATGAACAAAATGTACGAGTAACCATGAAACAATCCACCAAAGGAGCAATGGGTAAGATGAATAACTTGCCTTGGTAAGCAGCTTTTGGAGCTTATTATTTGTTTGATGTTTATACTAGTTTGTGCGGCAAGTGCCTTTGCTGGCGGGTTACTGCTTGGTCCTGTAGGTCTGGCTGTTGGTGGAACTGCGGGCGGTTTAATGGCATATAAAATGACTAGTGGTAAGTTAAAGTTTGGGTAATTTTTGGGTTTTTTTCCGAATAACTTTTCAAACTTGTCAAAACGCTTTGTTTGATACCTCTTCCGATATTTTTGGAGCTGTTTTAGCAGTTGTCTTCTAAAGGGAACAATTACCAAAGTTTGTTTATATGAAATGTTTGCAAACTTAAACATGTTATTTTTACTGAATTGACTGACATGGTTGTGAATGTGGGCATTATTAATAATCATTGGTCGTACCCCTGACCCACCCTAGAGGTGGTGCTATAATGATACTTCGCCCTTCCTAATCGGCACGCTTCTTCCATTGTATCGTCTGTTTTGTGAACTAAATTTGGTAGTTGTTTCCACTAAAACACGTATAAAGTACAGCCCTTTTTATGTCTCTGATACTACTATTTTCACAAAAAACGTCGTAACTTTGAACTTTATGATCATTTTTTGTTTGTGTTTACAGGCTCTTTTCGACCATTGGCTGATGTATTGCTTAACGATTTGACTGATGCACAGCAAGAGCAGTTAGTGAGGCACGTCAATAATGCTGTAGCTGAGTTTGAGATATCCGATTTGGCAGTATTGCTTCCGATGATAATGAGTAATGCAAATATACAACAAGCTGTTCTGAAAACAGCCATTAGTTTCGTGTCGAACGAGTTAAGAATGCAAATAATCGACTGACCTATGACCCTTGTTTGGGTTGCAAGGGAACATTTTACACAATTGGGCGCAATCTTTTTTAAAAGTTGTTTGTTTTTAATATTAATAGCTATTTACGCTTGCGTATTATTTGTAGGTTTTATTTTAATTAAAATATTTATGTAAGATAAGTTAGTTATGGGGAAAAAATGTAAATGGTATTAATGTCTAGTTTGAAATTGTATACTTATCTGGAGTTTACATAATTGAAGATTTCCATATCAAAGCACAAAATATCTTATTTTCCCGGATATTTTAAATATTCTTAAGTGCTTTTTTATACTTTACGGCAGTTAGATATTAAATAGATGAAAATGTAAGCATTAGGGTGGGTCGATTTGTATGGACGAAAGTTAACCGATATCGTGCCATGGATTTTTCGATAGGTTTTGGCCTCAGGAAAAAAAGTTCCACTACGCATACCCAAAAAAATAATTTTCGAGCCTGCGAAATGTAATTTTTTTGCCTTTTTTTGACTTTGATTTTTAAGGTTTTTTTCATGACCTACTAAAAGAATTTTCGTTTGATTTTAAAATTTTCATGTATACCCTGTCCGTTGGCGATAACAGTTTTTTGAAAAAAAAAATATTTTTTGGGGTTTAGGGAGTGTTTTGGTCAAAAAATTTACCCTTTCGCCATTTTTTAAAGGGGTTTTTCAGCATACATCCAAAAATGTTTTCGATGAAAACGAATTTGTCTCATATTTACTGTCCCACTTAAAATTATACGCTAAAAACGTTGGCGACAACGGTTAAAAAAAAATTTATTTTCGGGTTTTGGGACTTGTTTTGGTCGAAAAATCGACTTTTCCAAAACCAGAAAATAATTTTTTTTCAAAAATTTGTTATTGCCAACGTTTATAGCGCATAGTTATAAGTGGGACAAGAAATATGAGACAAATTCGTTTTCATCGAAAACATTTTTGCATGTATGCTGAAAAACCCCTTTAAAAAATGGCGAAAGGGTAAATTTTTAACCAAAACACTCCCTAAACCCCAAAAAATATTTTTTTTTTCAAAAAACTGTTATCGCCAACGGACAGGGTATACATGAAAATTTTAAAATCAAACGAAAATTCTTTTAGTAGGTCATGAAAAAAACCTTAAAAATCAAAGTCAAAAAAAGGCAAAAAAAATTACATTTCGCAGGCTCGAAAATTATTTTTTTGGGTATGCGTAGTGGAACTTTTTTTCCTGAGCACAAAACCTATCGAAAATTCGATGGCGCGATATCGGTTAATAAATCGATCCAGTTTAGTAAGCATATTTTAACTAACCTACTTTTAATTGTCATAATACATTTTTATTTGTATTTTCTAATAACATTTTTTCAACTTTCTAACTTTTCAAATGTTATTACTGCGTTTTGTTATGGAGTTCCTCAATTTAGATCTCAAGGAAAAGTAGTACATACAAATTAGAAAATTTTTTACACAAGTATAAATTGTCTCCCCACTTTCTAAATTGTTTAAATGCAGTTAACATGTTGCAAAAAAAAGAAGAATAAATAAATAAATAATATTCGAAACCCAACTAAGGAATACAGTGTTTAAAAGCAACAGTCAGTAGAGATCGTGACAAATTTTGCCAACTATCCAATATTTTAGTTCTCAATATGATTTACAGCATTTCTTAAATAGTGTAAAGTCACATCATATGATTACGGACATGCGATGTTTGATGATTTTTATGGTAACTAGTCCATCGCTTTGTCGGCTATGCACTTGGCATGCCAACAACATAATGCTTTACAGTGTCTACCAGGCGTCAATAAACAAGTGAAGATATCCAGATGTTATTTGAAACTTAATTGGCGCTTAGTCTATTGTCAAAATCAGTAAGGAGTATTAAAAAGGCATGTCACACCTTAGATGATCACATGATACATCTTGTTTTATCGCATGATATTTCATCTTTGCACAATGTAGATTCCATATGATACTAGATCGAAGACGGCCGATTCTTATGATTGACCAGACGCCAATGAAAATTAGCAATGGGTTTTAGAATGGCAAGACAAAAAACGAAGCAATAAGCGAAGTACTTCAATTCGACGCTAGTATATTTTCTATTCCGAACTCTTATACTACTCATTGCCGAACAAAATCCTAGATATATACCGCAAAGTGACATAATTTTTATGCAATGGTGGTCCCTAGTTTTGCTGGGTAGACATTATGCCTCATTGTTTGTTTGTGTAGCGACAAAAACACTCCCCGAAGGTTTTGGTGTTGTCGAAAGTGAGGGTCCTTTGCCGGATATGTACCCAATACGCTCCGGTACTCACTTGCGGTACATGCCCGAAGACCGGCATTCGTATCATTAAAAAGTATATTATATCGTCGACCTCTTGTCAGATGCATGAATGTATAGGTTTTTTGAGTTTCAGTGAATGCAATCACGGTATAAAACATTTGTCAGTAGACAAGTGTATCGGCTTTTCAAAACTTGTTTACTCGTCATTTGAATTTTTTCTTATATGTACATGTTTCTGACTAGAGAGCGAAGAAGATATGTAACATGTATGCATGTATGTATAATGTAAAAATATAATGGCTATGTTTCATATATTGCAGACTTAATTATACTGACATATGCACTTAATATTAATGTGTATAATACGAATATATATTTTTGTATCATAATCAAACTATTCCCAGTCGACATTGACTTGATCCCAATCGCTAACAAATGGTTGATCAATCATTTCAATCATTACACCACAAAAATAACAATCAGCAGCGACTATTTCTTCAATTTCGATTTTCACTTTAACACGATCAACATGTATACCTTCCAAATCGTCATTTCTTGCCATACTTTGTGTTATCACCATTGTTTCCAATTTTTGTTTAAGCGTAGATAAACGACGATTTTGCTCGCTACTCAATGTGGGTATTATCTGTTTCTCAAGACAATCGCTATGAAATTTATGTCCACAGACAAATACAAAAAATGGTTTAATCAATAGATAGGAATCACAGAGATGGCACAACTCTTGCGCGCTAATACGTATGCTACGTTCGCGCACATCTTGCAAATCACGTACAACACGCATAGCTTGATTATCACATTCATCGAATTCATGCTTAAGTTCTAATATCTTTTGATTGTAATCCTAGTGGATGGGTAGAGTTTAGCATATGATAGACTTTATTGGAAACAATTTAGAATTGGTTATAACTACCTTTAATGCCTCGCAAATAGGTCCTTTGAAATCGTCTATTCTTTCGAAGTCGGAAAAGAATGGCAATAAATCTTCAATTCGTAGTAAATCACATTCTTTCAGAAGATCAAGCGCCTTCTTCACATCATTCGTGCCCTGTATTTCATGTTGTGCTGTGAAATGAAAAGACCAAAGTATTTTGAGAGACGGTAAATAATATTTACTTCTTAAAATTTATCTAAAAATCATAATAAAAGCAAACTATTATATCAGTAAATATATTGTAAAATGAATAGCCAAATCAATATAAATCGAACAGAATCAAATTTTTAATCGATAATGGAAGATTAATTAAAAAAATATTAAAATAAATATATAACAATTATGCCATTCCGCGTTGTTGTTGTTGTTAACAGTGCTTCGCCCTGCCCAATGGGCTCGATCACTCTAAATTGTCATCAGGCTCTTCTAACGGAAGTCCGAGGAAACGCGCAGTTTCCACAGGGTTGGACCAGAGTGATGTAGGTGTTAGAGGAGTAGGTTTGACTGAACAGGAGAAGAGATGTTTGGTATCATGAGGGGACATACCACATGCAGGGCATTTGTTTGGTATGTTGGGGTTCAGTATGGATAAGTAAGAGTTTAACCTATTACAATATCCAGAGCGAAGTTGTGCTAGCATGACTCTAGTCTCCCTCGGAAGTACAGGCTCCTCTTCAGACAATTTAGGTGGCTGAGTACTGATAACGGTATTCACACGCCGAGATCTGAGGGATCTATCTACCGACTAGTGTGGAGGTCATTTAGAGCCCGCCTATGGTTCCGCAGATCAAACGGCAAAGAGATGTGATGCCGGATCTCATCGTAGTGCTTACGAAGATGTCTCCTTATGTCTCTGGGGGGCGGGACTACATCCATTAGATGTCGATTTGGATGACTGGGTTTACTCAAGAGTTCCGCGTGCTCTTGAACATTGAGCAATTTTGCCTCTTGATGGAGGCGAGATTCAGATGACATAAGCAGACATCCCGTAGCAGTTATGATGGCGGTGTTTTGGCAGACTTTCAATTTCTTCCAATTGGTGTCAGCAAGGTTGGGCGACCATATGGGCGCAGCGTAGTCAATAACCGGTCGGCCAATAGCCTTATATGTAGCAAGCAATGTTTCTTTGACTTGAGAATCTTATTGCGGCTCTGTTCCTTGAGGCTATTGCGGTGGCATGCCCAGCGAAGGTGAGGCCGTTGTCAAAAGTCACACCCAAGATTTTCGGTAGACATTTAACCCTTGCCCCATATGCGCATTCCATGTCGTAAACAGGGTCGCCGTCGATTTAGTCTCAGATAGGGTCAGATTTAGCTTGGTGAAGAAGCTGGAAAGGTCACGAAGGTAACTGTTGATTCTAGTACAGCGTAGGAAACAATAGAGACTCCCTCTGGTGGGGGGCGGTCTCGCAATATAGAAATTAAACAAAAGGGGAGAGAGAACACCACCTTGCGACACCCCTTGTTTTATTCTTCGTGGCCTAGATTTCTTGTTCCTGAATTTGACTGATGCCTGTTGACCATTGAGGTAATTAGCGGTCCACCTTTTAAGGCCGGCAGGGAGCGGTGTCTCTTCCAGGGCTCGAAGGAGTGTGGCGTGGTTGACCGTATCAAATGCATTTGAAAGGTCAAGTGCCACGAGAACCGTCCTATGGTTTGGTGGGTGTTGATTCAAACCATGATTTATCTGTGTTGTAATGGCATTCAAAGCGGATGTAGTGCTGTGAGATTTGCGGAAACCATGCTGGTGATCGGCCAATTTCAGATTTGCAATCAAGTAAAGGAGCAAAATGGTCTCTAGTAATTTCGCAACCGGCGAATGGGGGATATCGGACGATAAGAATCTCCTTGGTTCGCCGGCATCCTTGGTTTTAGTAGGGGAACTACAATCGCCTGTTTCTATATCTCAGGTATGACGAAAGTAGTTAGAGAGAGGTTGAAAAGAGCCGCTAAATAACTCTGTCCCTCGTGGCCTAGGAGTTTAATCATCTTTATGGCGATTCCGTCGGGTCCGATGGATTTTGAGGGTTTGGCCTTCATTATGCCTTCTTGACCTCTGCGACTGAGACGGCAATGGGCGCAGTGGAGTGTTTGTGTTTGTGCGCACGTCGGAAGACTGTTCTCTTAGTCCTATCCGCAGGTGGATGCATTATAAACAACCGGCAAAAGAAGCCCGCGCATTTCCTGGCGTCCGATTTGACGCTGTCGCCGAATGCAATGGCGACCTTGTCTTTGTATTTGGTCGGATTGGATAGGGCCTTGACAGTCGACCATAATTTGCCGACTCCGCCGGAGAGGTTGCATGCCTCAAGGTGTTGTTTCCACTTGGTTAGTTTGTGTCACGTTCTCTTGCCATCGCCGCAGCTTCTGCAGGAAAATTCGGACGAATTTCTGGTATTCTACCAGCAGGAATAAAGCGGCCCGGGGCTGAATCAATGACCTTGCAAAACTCTCTTTCAAATTTGCGAACGTCTGTCGGAGTGGGTAAGGCAGCGAAGGAGCGCTCTGTATAGTCCGTAAAGCGGTCCCAGTCCGCTTTGGTGAAGTTAATGTATGTTAGTTTATCAGTCGTTATGAAGTCGGTCGGTCGTTCAACGGAGAGGATGGGTGTGTGGTCTGAAGCTAATGTAAAATTAGGCCCGCGCTCGTTATGGAGATGTCTGGCGAACAGTGGCATTTAAATGCCACCCTGGTGGCATTGACTGTACAGAATGCTGAGTTGTCTATTTCCCTGTAAAAAACGTTGGAGCATCAGAGTACTCCAACACTTATCCTCATTCATATAAAAAAGGTGGTCCAATTTACATAGCGATGTCCGGTGATTGGATGACCTAATCCTATTCGGAGTACCATTTACTTTGCTTCTGAATAGCCTATAGAGCACCTACCCTGGAGTACTTTGAAAATGCTGCCAAAAGATTACTCTATAGACAAAAGCGAGAATGGGAGTATGTGTTCTTCTGAGGACCACCTACTCCTGCTCTCGCTTTGCTGTTGAATACTCTATAGAGTAATCCCATGGGAGTATTTTGAGAGTACTCTCACGTAGGTGGTCTATAGAGTATTCAAAAGCAAGGAAACGGAGTACTCCGAGATGGATTAGGTGATCCAATCACCGGACATTGCCATGTAAATTGGACCACCTTTTTTATATAAATGAGGATATGTGTTGGAGTACTCTGATACTCCTATAGGAGTATTCTGTGGAGTATGAAACGGAGTATTTCCGTTTTTTGCAGGGTTGGTCTGCAATTGCGTGTCCTCTGCTGTCTGCTGGCAAGTTCGAGTGCCAGAGATCGTGATGTGTGTTGAAGTCGCCTAGGATTAGCCGGTTATCGCCCCTTAGCAACGCACTAATGTCGGGATGATAATCTCTAGGACAACACGTGGCAGGGGGAATGTAGATGTTTATAATTTGCAGGTCGACGTCGCCTGACCAGACTACTATGCCTTGGCATTCTAAGGTAGAGTTCCTGGGGTCGATGTCAGGGGAAAATAGATTATATTGTACAGAGTAATATGACCGCTGGGACGGTCTTTTCGATGTACATTATACACATCACAAGTTCGTAAGTCCGATCCTGTGTTCAATTTTGTCTCTTGTATAGCGGCGATTTTGATGTTGTGCGACTTCATAAAGTCAGTTATCTCCGCGATCTTTCCAGCTAATGCGTTACAGTTCAGCTGTAAAATTTTGAAGCGTGTAGGAGGGGAGAGGGGGGCATGCTAGGCGTGAGGGAAGGATGCGCTTGCCTAGGTGGAGGTAGGCTAAGGCCTAAACTATGTCGCAGTCTAGAGTTGACAGCTGTGTACGTATGAACGTATCCGTCCAGAGGTTACCGTTTGCGAGCCCAGAGCACATAAGGGTGTGACACAGCCCAAGGCAATTGTTGCACTTGACCGATGTCGCAGGTGTATATAATCTTTGCCGACAAACGGTGCACGTAGTGAAAGGTACGAGGAGGTGGTGGTCCTGGACCACGTGCAAGCTGGAAGCAGGGGGCATTGGCGACAGAGAAAGAGGGGACTGACGCTCGGCGATCCTCATATCTGGCCTATTCCAGAGGGGATAGGAGTGTTCAGCGGCCGTGCGAGATGGAAACGCTGGTGAGCGTTAGCGACAGTCGGGAATAGGTGAGGCGGGAATGGCAGCAGTGCTGCCAGTCGTGTAGACTGAGCCACCATTGTGGCTACTTGAAGTTGGTAGGGGCGGTAGGGGAGCACCAGAGCGACGTGTACCGCGGGACGCCCTTTCCTCATATACAACTTTTTCATTGAGCAGACAAATGCCTGTGATGTGGTCGGAATAGAGCAAGAGTGCATGATATTCCGTTAGTGCGAGAGCGCGAGGCCTATTTTGACGACGTTCTTCGTAGGAGAGATGTTTGTATTGTTTATAATCCAGGTTGATTAAGGTATCACCAATTAAGACATCGGCGGTACGTTCTTCAATGGAAATCTGTGGAAAAATTTGGTAAGTTTTTTGCTAAAATACAATTTTACTGAATAAGACATGAACTATGTATAAAGCAGATATTAAAAATGCAGCAAAAAGCAGTGAAATTAAACTTGGTGACTGATTCACAGTGACGAACAGATAATCACCCTGTGACAACATATAAGTTTCGTCGACATCAAATTTCATTCCAAACACGACGGTGGCAAACGAAAAGTGTATCCCATCTTCTCTCGAGACAGTCCATGGCTCCGTGCCACACATCAGGAAAGGTGGTTCGTCGAGAATAGATTTTGCTTCCCAGGGAACAAAGTTTTATTACAATATTTGTACATATGCTTACCTCACCAAATCGTATACCACTGCCGCACAACCATGCATATTGTTTTGGTGTACAGCATTGTGCCTCGAAAGTACTACAGAAAGTACGGGGTCTGTGGATGCAGGGTTAAGCCCTGAGCATCCAGATTTATGTAACCATCCGTTTAATATAAATTTTCTTCCAGCAAACGCAGCAGATCCAAACTCTTGGTCCAGGGTTGGGTTCGACCCCGCCCGTAACAAGCGACAATGGAGCAACCCAACTGCCAGGGTTTGCTCCGAGGATGACAATTGGGTGGGACGAGACAGATTGGACAGGGTTACACTGAAATAGCAGCCCTTGGCCGGGTAAAAAAACCCGGGTCATTCCGGTACGATAGAACCGGCTGTTTTGGGAATGGCCATTCCACGTCAAATAGGTTACTGTCTTTCGAACTTCTTCCAAGTAAATATTAAGGGTAAAAAAATATATTTGAAATTAGTTTTTAAATAGTTGCTCTCACCTATATTCAACCACATTCTTTCACGATCTTCATCCTTAGCCGGCTTTGAAGCAACCTCTTTTGCTAATTTCAAATCGAATTCCAGCGCCAATTCCACCGCTGCTGCATACATCCCATATAAACACATTAGAAACACATATGCTGCATTGGCATTGAACTCCTTACATTGTATCATTGCATAATTAATTTCATAATGTATTAAACTTAAATCCTGACCCTCATTCTCCAAATATGTTATTAATTTGGATGGCTTATACTTTGCATATAAATGTATAATATAATTATGTATATCTTGATCAGTTTCGGCCAATTTATATATCGCATATTCCAAGTATTTAATAATTTCTTCTATATGCTTTTCACTCTGTTGTACTAATAACGTTGGTATAAGTTTTTTTATTGCGAATTTGCGCCCTTGTGCCATTAGTGTAGCTATTGTTTCCTGTGGTAAATGTCTCATCAATATAGGACCATAGTTATAATACAATTCTATATTATCTTGCTGTGTTAATGTATGCAGGGCATCCTTGTACTTTTCAGCATCAATCAATTGCTCCACAACTTCTTCATAATCACCATTGGCTATAGCAAATTGCACAATATTATGTACATCTCCATGTTCCTTCAACAGATTGCGTACATGTTCTTTATTTTGACGTGTACAATCTGCAACGCGTGCACCCTGCATAAACTCATCGAATTCACTTTGCCATTCGGCACGTTCTTGCGCACTACGCCGTGGATAGTTTATTTGCACTAAGTAAAGATCTACAAGCCACAGAACTAATACCATTATTTTGTTGGGCGCATTATTAAGCATCCCTAAACGTTTCTTTACATAACGTATAATGGGACGTTTATTATCTAATTTCATAAATTTTAAACTAATTTCTTCGAAAGGCTTTGAAGTTTCTGCATAAAAATCTGCTGCCAAATTATAATCGCCTTTTTCAAAAGCAGCATCTGCTTTTTTGGTTAGAACTGTATCCAAGTGTTCCGGTCGCTCGGCTGCATATATCTCAGCCAAATCATACTGGCCCTTTTCTAAATAAATATGCCATATATCACGTTGTTCATCTGTAATTTTGAAATTGAAGAACATTTTGTCGGTGTAAAGATAAATTGTACCAGTGAAGGGATCACGTATAAGATTTAAAAGTTTTCCCATTTGGTCATGAAAATATTCCTCATATACAACTTTTTCATTAAGCAGACAAATGCCTGTGATGTGGTCGGCATAGAGCAAGAGTGCATGATATTCCGTTAGTGCGAGAGCGCGAGGCGCATTTTGACGACGTTCTTCGTAGGAGAGATGTTTGTATTGTTTATAATCCAGGTTGATTAAGGTATCACCAATTAAGACATCGGCGGCACGTTCTTCAGTGGAAATCTGTGGAACAAATTTGGTAAGTTTTTTGCTAAAAAAAAATGTTTACTGAATAAGACAGAGTTCATAAAGCTGATATTAAAAATGCCGCAAAAGGCAGTGAAATTAAACTTGGTGACTCATCCACAGTGACGAACAGGTAATCACCCTGTGACAACATAGAAGTTTCGTCGACATCAAATTTCCTTCCATACACGACGGTGGCAAAGGAAAAGTGTATCCCATCTTCTCTCGAGACAGTCCATGGCTCCGTGCCACACATCAGGAAAGGTGGTTCGTCGAGAATAGATTTTGCTTCCCAGAGGAACAAAGTTTTTTTACAATATTTGTACATATGCTTACCTCACCAAATCGAATACCACTGCCGCACAACCATGCATATTGTTTTGGTAATTTTTCATTAGGTTCCCCGTAGAGTTGCAGCAGCGAATAACTCAATTCAGAATCTATCATTTCCGCCCCATGCACCTTTTGACCATTTACATAGTTGGTAAAAATAGATTGCAACGAGCGTTCATCTGATTTCAAATTTTCTTGGAATGTATATATACAATCTGGTGTTGTTGCGATGACCATGTATTTATTGGTTTTTGATAAGCGTAATAGCTCTAGACCGGTTATGGGATATTTTGTACGTCCTAAGCCCAAATCGTAAACCTACAAAAAACAAAAAATTGAGGTTGAATTAATTATATGCAATAATAAATTTTAATTCTTACTTGTTTCCGGTATAAAGGCGACAGACCATCTTGTACAAGTTCCGTTTCAAAAATTAGGCCACGACTCGTGCCAAGTAATATGGGCCCTGTTGTTGATTCCGTGCCGGTATACCGATTAAATGCAATCGAAGTTATTTCATGGTCTTTGAATTTCTCCACACGTCGTACTTTTGGGCCATTGCCATGAATGTAAAGAAAATCGGCAGATAATCCGGGTGCTTGCGGCACCAAAGGAATTAGCGTATGATGACCAGTGTAATCGAGAAATACTTTGGAGATGGCATAACCGGCTAAATATTTCTCTAATGCGATTTCTGCAAAAAAGCGAAATAAGTGCTGTTGTATACATTAATATATTTACTAACCCCCTGGAGGTAGCGCTCTAGGCAAGAAAAATCGAAGCAAGATGGTTTGTTGCGTTGCTAATATACAAATCAACCAATTTTTATTCACCGTCACATGCATTAAGTTTCCTTTGTATATAGAAGGTATGCGCAGCATTACTTGGCGTTTGCTGAAAATGGGCGTCTCCAGTGCTTCAAAGTCGGTCGTACCAGCAGCGGGACAATCTGCTGTTTTCCCCTCCACTACTGGTAGAAACTTTGCATTTGGTTTATAGTTCATCCAGCTATTGTCTTCATTAAAAGACGACATTTTTCACTATAATTAAATTACACTGAACGCTGTTATGGCAAAATTTTCACTAAAAAACTCGTCTTGGTTGTAAATTTTCTTATATCTCTGGCTTTGCAATAACAGCTGTTTTTCTCAAATCATATGTTACCATATCGATAAATCAATTTAAAAATTAAAGGCTGGTATAGATGCATGCAGTCGCACGGAAATATTGTGACGAATTCGATGATTCCTTGATTATCAATCCTGGGTTCGATCACTTTAAGGTCAAATAAATACACGCACAGATATTGTAACTAATAGCTAGTTTTATTTACTAGTAATAAACGCAATACAAATTTAAGAGTTTGGTAACTTCGCAGCAGTTCACTATTCAACGTCTGAAAATAAACTGATCAACCTGCCTTGCTTGGTCACTGCCTTATAAAGTCCGACAGGGTGCTTCGCCACGCACCTAGAAGTTTCTTGGTTGTTCGCTCTTCGTGTTCTGGAAGGGTCGGTGTTATTTGTTGGCATCTCCTCTTTGCATCGTATTCGCAAACACATGCGCCATCTCTCTTCCTCTTCCTAGTTACACGCTTGCACGCTTAAGAGTAGCCATCGTTATCTCTGTTGTGTTTAACTACTGGTGGGAGTGTTATTGAGTTAGGGATGGTATATGCTTGAAAATAATCGCCACAATATTAAGAAATTTAGAGCTGTCTTACACAAGGAAACTGTTAAATTAAATTCTGCTTGCGTTCCCTTCTCTGTTCTCTATTCGCGTTTACATGTGTAAATTTTTATTGAAAGTGAAACAAAAAGCGGCATACAAGGGAGAAAGAACGTGATAAGGAGTAAAACTTGAAACGACTTGACGGTACGAAGGTACTCTGACCCCCTTCGCCTATGGCGGGCAAGACTGGAATTCAATACTTGAATCGTATAAATCGGCTCCCTCCGCCAAACTATTCTATGCAGCTTGAGAGATTTAGTCACATTTTCAATAACAAAATGAATTGCAAACTGTGAATTTCTTTAAACACACTTCGCTTTTAGACGTCGTCCCGCAGAGCCAGCAAATTAGAAAAACAGACTACTTTTGGTTGAGGGGAAATTATTGGACCCTAGGGATATTTCTTGCTGTCTCCAAAATAGTTTTATCGTTAAACTTATAAATGTACCAAGCTAATTAATTCAAAATTAACTCTACTAATGCCTATTTAATTTCGCATATGGCAGCTAAGAAAATTGTGTTACGTATACGTATATAATTGAAAAATAAAATTTTAATTAGGCAAAACCGTTGCATGAAAAAATTAAATATATACAAAAAACAGAACAAGGGCAAGATGATGAAATGATTACTAATAATAAGAAATAAATTCATTAAACGGATTTAGCTTTGTAACTATGCAGGAATATTTTCTAAATTTGTCACCAAGCCTTATTAATTTGTTGCTTTATTTACTCTAGATTGAAAAGAAAATGATCGTAATTCTAGTGTGATAGGAAGTGGTGTCCGACCGATGACTAAGATTTGGCCGATATCGATTAATCGGTTAAAAAAAATAAGATTCGAGATGCCAAGTCTTTCTTATAGAATGAATGAGAGTCATAACTAACCACATACGTCCGGTTTGCATCAGCTTTTAGTTGTGTGTCATAAACTGCGCCACTACCAGTCCGGTATCCGGAAATATTGAGGCGCGCCGAAAGAGCACTTAGTGAAATTGTAGTATCAGAGCGTCAATGCACAGCCTTAATTTACATCAGGAACAGGGCAATAATCAAAACAAAGCAAGAAACACATTTATTACAGCAGGCTCAGATGAATTAATGTTTCAAACTAAACATCAACAAACTTCGAACTTTGAGTTATTAACCAATGAAAAGAGTAACAGATGTTTTGCAGCTGTATGATTGTTTTGCCGTACTAATTGAACCACTTCTTCAATGTCCTCTTAAAGAATCTGATAAGTTTCACAAAATGCATACACTTGCCCTGTGAAAAACGATGGAGTAACAGACTACTCCAACACTCATCCTCGTTCATATAAAAAACGGGAGGACCACCTACCCCCTCTCTCGCTTTGGTGTTGAATACTCCATAGAGCAATCCTTTTGGAGCATTTTGAGAGTACTCTCACGTAGGTGCTTCATGGAGTATTCAGAACCAAAGGAATTGAGTACTCCTAGGTGGATTATGTGTAATTTGTAAATTGGACCACCTTTTTCATATGAATGAGGACAAGTGTTGGAGTACTCTGAAACTCCTTGAGGAGTATTCTTTGGATGACTGCACGGAGTATTTCCGTTTTTTTGCAGGGTAGGCTCACTTACGCATGATGATTGCTGCTTTGAAAGGACATGTGACAAAGTGGTAACTTACAAAAATAACGGGAATACTATATTAGCAAGGAGCCGAAGCTAACGGTTATCATACATACATATAAGTAAAGCGAATTTTGTGAGAGATTTACAATTTTGTTGTAACAGCAACAGTTAACAAATTGTAGCATTCGTTCGTAATTTACACAAATACATATCGCGTTATTAATCGTCATTTAAACGCCTAATTTTCAACTCACTACGAGTGTGCGATTTCGCTGTGGTTTGCTTCACAGCTCAACGACCAACTCAAGTCTATTCAACTAGGCAATGCATTTGTGTTCGTTATAAATACGGACTACACAACTCTCTGGCTTTCATTCTCTCGCAGTGGTTAAAGTGACATGAAAGTGAAGACATTGGTGCACTGTAGCAAGTCATGTATCATGATCCAAACACAGCTAATATTCTTGCCAATGGTAAGCAAATGTACAAAAAAAAACAAAACCTAATAAAGTTAGATTACAAAAAAACAGTGCTAAATGTGAAATTATAAGAATAACATTTCCTTTAAAGTATGCAGTGTAGTGTATAAGGAATCGGTAATTGTTTCCTTTAGGAGACAACTGCTAAAAAACGTCCAAAAATATCGCGAGAGGTATCAAACAACGCGTTTTGACTTCGGTATCAACAATCCGAAAGCGGATTTAAAATTTTTTGTTTCAGTGAAAAGGTTTACGCAAAAACCACAAAAATTACCCAGGTCCGATCCCAAATAGGGGGCTTGATCCAAGGTATTTATGTGCAGAACACCTTGCTGCGTAGGTCCAACACCGGCTACGCGGTCCACAGTATTTCTGCGCAGAACACACTTTTGCACTTTTCGGTACACCCTAATATGTGATTACAACAACCACATGAAAATGACAGAAAATTTTCAACTTTGAATGCAAATATCTCTTCACTGAAACAAAAACTCGAAAATCCGCTTCCGGATTATTGTTACCGAGGCCAAAACTCGTCTTTTGATACCTTTTCCGATAATTTCGGACATGTTTTAGCAGTTGTCTCCTAAAGGAAACAATCACCAAGGACTCTTTAAAAGTCGGTAGCAAGCGCAAATGTTGAATGTGAAAAATATATATGAAAATGCAATATGTTAATTAAATGAAAAATCTAAAAAATATGTTGAATAGCGCTTGTATGAGTGTTTGTGCTGTCTCAACGAAAGTTTAAAGCGTGCCATGTGCTTGTATGTGTGACTAGTTGGCTTTTTTCATAGCTGACGGAGTTCTTTGCCGTTTCCGTGCTCATGCTGGGGGTGCTATGGGTGCGGCACATTTGTTGCTATCGGAGTTTTCACACATTTCTTGAGTAGTATATAGTATAATACTGGTAGTAAATCAGTGAGTAAAACTGTCATTCATTTTCATTACTCCTTCAGATTAATTTAAGAGGTAGACCAAGTTAAAGAATACTTTAAATTAAGTAGGGAAATATGAGATCAGGTGTAATCGCAATGCTATTAGGAAACATACAGCTGATCATTTTTCCACTCACTTCTCTGAGAGAACTCTTTGATCTAACGTTGTAACGGAGAAGTGAAGAGGGAAAAAGTGGAGTGAATTTGGTCTCAAAGTGTTCCTATCGGGACCCAACTTTGACAGCAGAGAAAGGGGATGGAGCCCCCTGAGGTTGAACACAAGATACAAGATGACTTCGAGTCCTTGGTGCTTCGAATTGACTTATAGGTGAATTCTGTAACTAGTATCTAGTCACTAATGGTCAATTTCAATTTAGATACAATTTGGTATTCAGTAAGCTGTCTCACATCTCTAGTCTCAAAAAAATAGTCACTAATTTGTCAGTTGGTTCTAGGCAGGTCGCAAACAGTAAAATATTGGGTTAAAAATTAAAGAAATTAAAAAAATAATAAATTTTAAGTGTATAAACATTTATATATTTAAAAAAATAATATTTTACTAACAAAAAATAAAATAAAAAATAAAAATAATAAACTTTATACTCGAGACGCTTACTACCTGGGCTATCGCGATATCTATACATCCACTGTCAATTGCTGTACTTGAGATGTATGCAAATGTGTTTTCACCACATACCATTGGTGAACTTTTTGTGACTTTCTCTTACAGAATACCGAAATCATCTGAAGTCACAAAAATTGTCTCTAATGAAAACTCTCAAATTTAGTGACTTGAGATGAGACAGACTTACAGAATATAGCTATTAAGTTAGCGCTAAAAAAAAAAAGATTGGAGTGCTATGTCCAGAAGAAGAATGAATTAATGGGTGTGGTGGTATTTTATTTCTATTATCACCACGTAGAACTGTAGCAATAGGACTTTAGAACACAGATAACCTCAATATAAGTAGATGTCAATGTTTTTAAGGACTTATAGGTGTATTCTGGAAGTCAGTTTCATCTCAAGTTACTAAATTTGAGATTTTTCATTAGAGAAAATTTTTGTGACTTCAGATGATTTCGGTATTTTGTAAGAGAAAGTCACAAAAACTTCACCAATGGTATGTGGTGAAAACACATTTGCATACATCTTAAGTACAGCATTTGGCAATCCATGTAAACATATCGCGATAGCCCAGGCAGTAAGCGTCTCGAGTACAACGTATGAGTCGCAGTTTCGAACCCAGGATTGCGGACGATTTATTATTTTATTTTTTGTAAATTAAATATTATTTTTTTAAATATATCTTAAATATACACATAAAATATATATTTTTTTAATTTATTTAATTATTAACCCTATATTTTACTGTTTGTGACCTGCCTAAAACTAACTCTTTTTTGAGACTAAAGATGTGATACAGCTTTCTTACTAGATGACCGCAGCCATGTGTGGTTTCGGCAAGAAACCAAATAAATATAGAATATATGTACACAAGCAACTGAAAAATGTGTTATGTATTTCAATATAGACCTCTAGCAATACTTTTGTTCAGTTGGCGATTTTTGAGCGATGCCCGGACAAACAAAAAGATTGGCAGATACAAATTCTAAAGCTGTTGTTTTGGCTTCTCTTGCTATAATATTGCATTTTTTCTTAATATCTTTAATATACAGAGCTTACAATTTTATTATGCAAAACCCTAAGTTAAGAGCAACCAAAACTTGAAAAAAATTTAGGTCGCTTTCAATATCAGCACCAATACAAACTAATTTTATACCTTTCATGAACATGAAATTGTATATTAACTTTGGATGTGTTTAAGCTCCTAGTTTTTTCAAAATTCAAATTTTAAGTTACTTTTAAGCTATTCAGAAGCATCCGATTAAAGTTTTTTATAATTTTGATCTGTCACGGTTTTTGATTCAGTGTGCTATATATATTTTTTACTCCTTTTTTTATTAAAACCTATTTAAGTTTTCATTGTAAACTTTCTTCAATGGATGATGTAATCTCATTGAAATATTAGCTCATATGGCTCCATTAATCATCTGAAAACTTTCAGGAACAAGCCAAAAAAAAAAAATAAGCAGTTGTGGAGCTTTAAACCGCTTATTAAGTTTCGTTGATTGACAGCCACCGCTGACGAGTGTAAAATTAGTTTGTTAATTACACGCTCGTACATGATTCAAAATTAAATTTAAAAGTTTTTGTGAGAGAACAAATTTTGTTAATATGGCAAATTCAGCTAATTTCATACGTGATATACCCAATCTTACATACATACGCATATGTAGATAGTAAATATGTAAGACACTTTTGTGCATTCAGCACGCGCCTGATTGCAGTGAAGTTCGCTGTGCTTTTGTGAATCTGCGACGTGGTACAGTGTTTAAAGCGTATGGTAGCCTAGCGATGTACATACGAGGTGTGTTCAAAAAGTATCGCGAATTTTGTGTTTTTTCAAAAATTATTTATTTATTCATGAATATCTATTTTGTCCCCTTCAAAGTAATCCCCATGAGACATTATACACTTGTGCCAACGGGTTTTCCAATCTTCGAAGCACTTCAAAAAATCATTTTTTTGTATCTTGTTCAGCTCCTCCTTCGATGCCGTCTTTATCTCGTCAAGAGAAGCGTAACGTCGTCCTTTCATGGGCCTCTTCAGTTTAGGGAACAAGAAAAAGTCACAGGGGGCCAGATCTGGGGAATACGGTGGCTGCGGCATCATTAGTGTGTTGTTTTTGGCCAAAAAGTCGCGCACAAGCAACGATGCGTGAGCAGGGCCGTTATCGTGGTGCAAAAGCCAATTTTTGTTCTTCCACAAATCCGGGCGTTTCTGGCGGATTGCTTCGCGCAAATTGCGCATAACTTGCAGGTAATATTCCTTATTGACCGTTCTTCCCTGTGGCAAGAACTCATGATGCTCCACGCCCCTGCAATCGAAGAAAACTGTCAGCAAAACTTTCACATTCGACCGAACTTGGCGCGCTTTTTTCGGTCTTGGTTCGTGCGGCAGCTTCCATTGAGATGATTGAGCTTTGGTTTCCACGTCATAACCATAAACCCACGATTCGTCACCAGTTATGGCCCTCTGGAGCAAATTTGGGTCGTCGCGGACAGAGTTTAACATCTCATTAGCAATGTTCATGCGATGCTGTTTTTGGTCACAATTGAGCAATTTTGGTACGAATTTCGCGTAAAAATCGAAGACGATCCAAGACACGTGCAAGCAAAGCAGCTGTCAACAATTAACTGAACATTCAAAACGGCCGAGCTTGTCGGCATAAGTGAGAGACATGAGTACCAACATAACGCCACAAAAAATTCGAAATTCGAATATACGTAACCAGCGAAAATTGAAAATTCGCGATACTTTTTGAACACACCTCGTATGTATGAATAAAATATAATGAATTTTTTTTTTTTCAAAAATTGAAATTCCCTTTGAAAATCAAATGTGAACTTGTCGATTGCGAAATAGCAACCAAAATTGAGAGCTCTTATAATTTTCTGCTTGCTTATTTTTTTTTGTTTTCAATTAAAAAATTTGTTTACAAAACGGCCACTGTAACCGTCTTGAAAAGTGATAGCCCGTTGTATAAACGTATTTTATGTACACTTGCCAACTACTGAGAAATGAAATTAATAATTTTGGCGCTGTAAAAATAGAAAAATTGCTAATGAAATCATAGGCGCTAGAAGAAAGAAAGGGAGTTTCAGTGAGATTAAGTTGGCATATTCATCTTAAAGACCCGCAAGCAAGCTTAAGCTAAGTACGTCAATCCAGTAAACACAATTCCCCCTAATATAAGGTTCTCTCTAAAGTTAGTCGTCGATAAAATAATTTGGCCTTATCAGTAAGGCTTCACAACTGGTAAGTCTATATCAACTAAATTTTCATGATACGCCAAATACTGCAGAAGACGCATGATAAGAGAATCGACCTACACCATCTCTTTTCCGATTTCAAAGAAGATTTGACAGCGCGGGGCCAAGGTGTTGTGTGTTGTCTGTGAGCTCTCACGTTTGAATTTGACTTCCCGCGGAAAGCTTTTACGGCTATTCAATAAGACGTTGAGCAATACCACCAGCTCCGATACAATTGGGAATGACCTGTCAGAGCCATTCGAAAACAAATGAAGGTTCAGACAAGGTGATTCCTCTGACTCGTTTACAAGAGCGTGTAATTGCTGGCGTATGCTAATGATATTGTTATCATTGGCCTTGGTAAACGTGTCTTGAAAGAGGGCAAAATAAAGTATTTAATGTGACTTTTGCTATTTGGGAACTAAGTTGACAGCGAAAATAATGTCAGCAAAAAAAAATTCCGGGGTGAGTCACTCTCGGATATTGAGAAGTAAAGTACTCTTTTGACAAACAAAAATCAAACTCTACAAGTCTTTCAAAATATCTGTCATTATGTATGGCTTAGAATAATGGGCAGTCCCGAAATAACATGGGATGGCCCTTCGAGTATTCTAGAGAAAAGTTCTATTCTGATAGTAGTACTAGGCGTATGAATTTTTTATATTTTATAACCTCAAGTTTTAGTTTTATATTACGTTTAAGGTGTGAAACTCAAATCTTGCAAAAAAATGTTAGCCAAGTTAAAATTAATTTCTGATTTCTGAATTTAATTTTTAAAAAGTGGAGTTCATCCGTGAAGCCAGCTTACTCGCCTTTTCGATAGCTTTGTAAAGGAAAGGGTAACAAACAAAGTATACAACGCCTGAAATGCCAAAGAGGCTATTGGTGGAATTGTAGCTTAAAGTATATTTGTGTATTATCTATAAGTAAATGAATAAATAATTTTCTGAATCAAGGATTTCAATTAAATGCTTCAAGCTAAACTTATAAAATTTCTTAGAAAATAATTTTTTCCGGATTAAATTTTGTCAATTTTATCAAACCAATACACAGTAAAGTTGGTGTAGCACGTTGCTAGATTTTCTTTAAAATTTTAATTCAACCTGCAAAATTCGAAAATCCCACAAGATACATACAAAGCTATGAATTTCCCAATTTTATTTTGTAATTTGTTGCAGCGCATGCGTCAAACGAGCCTTGAAAAGTGAATATGTGAGCACAGAGAATTGGAAGTGAGTTGTGAGTAGAATCACATCAAAATACAACAATACGAATGCAAACGTGACTGAGCGAATTACTCACAGACATAGCTCATCATGTGGTTGGAATGTAGGCGCCATAGCATCATAATTACGATTGGGGTGCACACCTACACACCAACTCTCCTAAATAAAAGCAGAGAATGTCAATGATATAGAGAAGGTCCATGAACAAATTTGGTGTGAAGCAGTAGACCATCAATTCGCGGGTAGGGAATTCACCATGACATTTTTGTTTAGCAGCAAAGAACATAAATCTATAAGAATGGGGAACACGCTACTTTGAGCGATTTTCAGCGAGTGAGCTCCAGAAGAACACATTTCAGGAGTTTACCACATGCCTCACACTATTTTTCTTACTTGCAAACTTTACCAAATATATGTAATTGAATTCGCTTTGTGCATAAGATTTATGTTCTTTGCTGCTAAACAAAAATGTCATGGTGAATTCCCTACCCGCGAATTGATGGTCTACTGCTTCACACCAAATTCGTTCATGGACCTTCTCTATATCATTGACATTCTCTGTTGTGACCCGACAGAAGGACAGCCGGGTACAAATAAGTAGTAAGAGCGGGCGTACGAACGAGAGTATAAGGCGAATTAAAAACGAAAGCAAATACTACTGATAGGTAGGGAGACTAAATTTACACCACTCTAGTGGCGTTTTATGAACTCTCTTTAAGTGGATGATTGCGCTACCAGGCGGTCGAGTATAAACAAAACGTTGATAAAATTTAGATAGCATTTTTCTCATTTAATGTGAAGCTTTGCTGCGTCAGACTTTTTGTTTTTGTTTTTATCACTGATTTGGTATTTCTTATTTTAATTTAGAAGAATATCAGCTGCGTGCCACAACAGCTGTTTTCCATGGCGTATCCACGATTCAATGGCAAGCAATGCAATGGATGGCAGTCAGAAGTACATACTCGGAAGTGTACTAACGGTTGCCTGCACATATATTCCCAGCAAAAATTTGTGCAGTCGATTATAAGATAAAGTAAAATAGAGCTGATGCTACGTTAACCGATAATTGAATGTAACAGGATTGTACTGACAACTTGATGTTCCAAAGTTAATGATTACCGCCTATTTTCTCCAGTGTCTTCACCATGCGCACTTTGACACACTACAGCCTTGGTATTCACTAACTGGTCACCTTAAAATTCTGGGTTTGACGTTTCACGTTCGTTGCTCATGTAACGGCGACTGCCCTCACTGCAGGCGCGGTTCCAGCAGCACTTCTAGGGGGGGCAACATTTTTTTAAATATATAACGTAAAATAGTAGATCAAGCAAGAAAAATTCAAAATTAGTAAAAATACGTTTTGTGATTTTATATTTCATTACAGTCAATATTTACTCTGTACGTGATACAATTGTTGAAAAAAATAAAATCATAAAACAAGGCGATGTGGTCCTATTTTCGCAAATCTGTCAATGACATTCTCAGGTGTGACTTCAATGTCGAGAT
Organism: Merzomyia westermanni; assembly: GCA_949987695.1. NCBI lineage: Eukaryota > Metazoa > Arthropoda > Insecta > Diptera > Tephritidae > Merzomyia > Merzomyia westermanni. The sequence goes on from OX465290.1 coordinate 49,663,495, forward strand.
GCGTATGTAGCAGTGCCAAACCGATCAATCTTTCTTGTAGCATAGTAGTTCTGAGCCATGTTTTCAAACGCCGAAGGGTGGAAAATGAGCGTTCAGGGCTCGCGTTTGTCACAGGAAATGTGCAGAATATACGAAGAAAAACGTGAATTAATGGGTATATATTTTGAATTGCATTGCTGACGCAATTGCTTAGTGGTTGTTGTTGTAGCAGCACATCCACTTGACTCGCGCTGGCTAACACGGGCTACAGACAAGCAAAGTTATCTGCATAAAGTGGCTTTATCTGCATATTTTCGTGAATTATGCTCATATAATTGTGGATGCGTTTAAACTTCACTTGCGAATTCCATTGCGTTTAATTATTTATTTAGTTTATTAGGTCACAGATGGAGATGAATATATTTTTGAGATTCAAAATACAACGTTTAAGATTTTTTAGAGAAATTAAAATATTTTTTAATTCGAAATATGTATAACTCATAATTTTTCACAGTCGAAAATTATGAAAATACGTGTTACAGAGCTCTAGGGGGGGGTGAACTTTCCCCCTCTGAGTTATATGCGCGTCACAACTTATATGTTTTCTATTAGACTTTTAGGCCTTATATTGTAAGACTTTTAATCAAATGAAACAAGCCTTATATATATGTTGTAAAAAGCCTCTGAATGTATTTCTGTTATGATAAGATTCTCAGCTTAAATATATTTGTCTTACTACGCAGGAAACTTCAACTTTATTTAAAAAAGGTCAAATGTAATAGAAACAGTCTAACTTCAGATCTGAAATCAGCCTGTTACTCATCTTGTTTTTTACTTGAAATATTATTTACAGCAGCAACGCAGTAATGTATTCTATATTTCAAGACAAAACTGCAGCATTTCATAGCAAAAGAGAGAATTCAATTCAATTCAGTAGTTATTTGGTGAAGTGCGTACAAACATAAATATAGCCGAGGGATGCACTTTTTATTTTATACCATTCATGAACAGGAAATGGTGTAGTAACTTTGGTCCGATGTTTGTAAGTATGAGAAGTGTAATAGATAGACCCACTAATTAGTGTACCGAAATAATCAGGACGAAAAGAGTCGATTAAGCCATGTCCGTCTGCCGTTCGTTTTCCTGTCTGTTTGAAGGTTTTAGCGATATTTGGCTATAATTTGAAGTCGCCATTTTAAAATATATTAATAATTTGTCGGAACCGAAAATATCGAACCAATATAACAGATAACCCCCATAAAACCGATTTCCCTTATAAACGCGGTTTGGGGTATATACATACATATGTATGTGTTAAATTCAGTTCCCTGTAGGGAAAACAGTTAACTATAAGTCGACTATTCTTTCTTCTTCTTTAAATGGTCATCTAACCGCCTGGGCGATTTTGACCGTCCAACATAGCTCGCCAGTCGTTTCTTCGTTGCGCCAACTGGCGCCAATTGGAAACACCGCGGGATCGCAAATCGGTCTCCACTTGGTCCTTCCATCGGAGTGGTGGTCTCCCTCTTCCTCTGCTTCCACCGGCGGGTGCCGATAAGAATACCTTCTGGGCTGGAGCATCTTCGCTCATTCGCACTACGTGGCCTAGCCAGCGAAGCCGCTGTGTTTTAATTCGCTGAACTATGTCGGCGTCTGCGTAAAGTTCATACAGCTCATCATTAAATCTTCTTCGGTACTCGCCGTCGCCAACGCGTAGAGGTCCACAAATCTTTCGAAGAACCTTTCTCTCGAATACTCCCAGAGCCGCCTCATCAGATGTTGTTAGTGTCCACGCTTCTGCACCATATAGCAGGACGGGTGCGATGAGTGACTTGTAGAGTGTTATTTTCGTTCGTCGAGAGAGGACTTTACTTTTCAATTGCCTACTCAGTCCGAAGTAGCATTTGTTTGCAAGAGTGATTCTTCGTCGGATTTCTAGGCTAACATTATTGTTGGTATTAATGCTGGTTCCCAGGTAAACGAAGTCCTTTACTATTTCGAAATTATTGCTGCCAACAGTGGCTTGGTTGCCAAGGCGCGAATGCGCTGACTCTTTGCATGATGACAGAAGGTACTTCGTTTTGCCCTCGTTCACCACCAATCCCATTTTCTCCGCTTCTTTTTCTAATTTGGAGTAAGCAGAAGTTACGGCGCGGTTGTTAAGGCCAATGATATCAATATCGTCAGCATATGCCAACAGTTGGACGCTTTTATAAAATATTGTTCCAGCGCGGTTAAGTTCTGCAGCTTGTATTATTTTCTCCAGCATTAAATTAAAGAAATCGCACGATAGGGGGTCACCCTGTCTGAAACCTCGTTTAGTTTCGAACGGCTCGGAGAGGTACTTCCCAATTCTGACCGAGCTGGCGGTGTTGCTCAAGGTCATTTTGCATAGCCGTATAAGTTTTGCGGGGAAACCAAATTCAGACATAGCGGCATATAGGCAGCTCCTTTTCGTGCTATCGAAAGCGGCTTTAAAATCAACAAAGAGATGATGCGTGTCGATTCTTTTTTCACGGGTTTTTTCCAAGATTTGGCGTATTGTAAAAATCTGGTCGATGGTAGATTTACCAGGTCTGAAGCCACACTGATAAGGTCCAATCAGTCTGTTCACATCAGGTTTCAGTCTTTCGCACAATACGCTTGATAGGACCTTATATGCGATATTCAAAAGGCTGATTCCGCGATAGTTGGCGCAGTTTGCAGGATCGCCCTTCTTGTGGATTGGGCAGAGAACACTTAGATTCCAATCTTCAGGCATGCATTCATCCGACCAAATTCTGCATAGAAGCTGATGCATGCGCCTTACCAGCTCCTCGCCTCCGTGTTTGAATAGCTCAGCAGGCAAACCATCAGCGCCAGCTGCTTTATTGTTTTTCAATCGGGATATTGCTATTCGCACCTCATTGTAGTCGGGTTGTGGAACGTCAATTCCATCATCTTCGATTGTGGGCTCGGGTTCGGCATCTTCTCTGGTTTCTTGCTCAGTTTCTCCATTTAAAAGGGCAGAGAAGTGATCCCTCCATATTCTGAGTGTTCTCTGAACATCGGTCACCAGGTCGCCGTTCTCATTCTTACAGGAGTTTGCCCCGGGTTTGAAACCTTCTGTCATTCGCCGAATTTTTTGATAGAATTTTCGGGCATTATTCCCGTTGGCCAGCATCTCAAGCTCCTTTATTTCACGCTTTTCTGTCTCTCTTTTTTTTTCGCCCGGAAATGCCGCCTCGCTTCCCTCTTCAACTCGCGGTAGTGTTCACACACACTCCTCGTTGCATTCGATCTCAGCGTTGCCGTGTAGGCTTCGTCCTTTCTTTTCGTTGCAGCGCGGCACTCTTCATCATCATACCAGTTGTTTTTTCGCGTTCGCCGGAATCCAATTACTTCTTCGGCTGCGGTACGGAGTGCTCCTGAGATATGATCCCACTGCTCATGCATTCCACTAGGTTGAATTGTGCTCTCGGAGAGCAGGTGTGAGAGGCGATCTGCGAAATAATTGGCGGTCTGTTGCGATTGCAGCTTTTCGACGTCCAGCTTTCCCTGCGTTTTTTGTTGCACCTGTTTTGTCGTACAGAGGCGGGTACGAATCTTGGCTGCTACTAGGTAGTGATCAGAGTCGATGTTAGGTCCTCGTATTGTGCGAACATCTAAAACGCTGGAAGCATGCCGTCCGTCTATCACAACGTGGTCGATCTGGTTGCGTGTTTTTCGATCGGGGGACAGCCATGTAGCCTGATGGATCTTCTTGTGCATAAACCTAGTGCTGGATATGACCATGTTTCGGGCACCGGCGAAGTCGATCAGCCTGAATCCATTTGGCGAAGTCTGATCGTGGAGACTGAACTTCCCGACAGTGGGGCCAAATACACCCTCCTTACCCACCCTGGCGTTAAAGTCGCCAAGCACGACTTTGATATCATGACGGGGGCAGCGCTCGTATGCTTCTTCCAGGCGCTCGTAGAATGCATCCTTTTCCACGTCGTCCTTCTCTTCCGTCGGTGCATGAGCGCATATAAACGATATGGTGAAAAATCGTACTTTTATGCGGATTGCAGCGAGACGCTCGTTCACGGGTGTGAACGACAGTACTCGGTGACGGAGTCTCTCTCCCACCACAAATCCCACGCCGAATCTGCGCTTGTCTTCATGCCCACTCCAGTAGATGTTGCAAGGTGTTTTGATCGTGTTTCCTCGCCCCGTCCATCGCATCTCTTGTATGGCGGTGATGTCAGCTTTTGCTTTCCTCAGGACCTCAACCAGCCGGGCAGCGGCACCTTCCCCATTAAGGGACCGGACATTCCAGGTACATGCCTTTATCTCATAATCCTTATTTCGTTTGCGGGTGTTGTCATCTAAAAAAGGGGTTCTCATATCCGAGGCTTTGTTGTTGAATTTCATTGGAACGTTGTTTTATGTGGTGGGTCCCAAACCCAACGCACAACCCGTTTCACGGGAGGTTGAATTCTATTACACGTTTGTATAGCGAGCCGCTTGATCCAAGACAGACGCCCGCTTGCAGCCGCACCACCTGGTGATCAGACGCTGCTGTTTGAACCCCCCCAGCAAGCCCTTAAACCGATTATGTCGGAGTGGCCTTACCAGGTTGTCGCCTTCTCACGTTTAGCTCACCACCAAACGGGTGTTCGGTGGTTACCCAGAGGATACTTGGGCGCAAAGCCCGGAAGTAGTGAGCTGCTTGCACCGCATGCAAAAGAATCGCTCTGGCCATTCCCAGGTGAATGGCGATCAGAAACTTTCCCCACTTGCGTGGACTTCTGCACACGACTATTAGTTCAGTATTTTTCAGCTAGCTTTGCCTCTCCCTCAACTGCTTTACATTGTTTTTAGCTGACTACTTTTACATGGCAACGCCAGCTCAATAATAGGCAATTTTCGGTACTTTTGATTCCTATACTTATTAGTTAATTAATATATAAATTTTAATTATATTATGGTTAATGTGTGTTCAGGTGTGTGTGGATGTCCTGCTCTCAAAACATGGTCGGAAACCAATGTCTTAAGCCATAACCAAGTACAGGTATGCAAAATTTCAATGAAATCGAAATATGAAATGAAAATTTATTGATTCTAATGAAAAAAAGTGACACATGAAGAAATACAATTGAGTTTTTTTGTTAGCAAATATTTTTATGTGATATTCAAGTGTTTAAAAAAATTTTATATACAATTTGAAACCAACTAATAGTTAGACACAATTAGACGACTAAAACTTAGCTAGTATAGTAGTCGGCCACAGAATTCCCCACAGGGTGGTGCTCAAATTGGAATGGAAAGTTAAATCACAATACACGTACAAAAATATTTTTACACTGAGATTTTCTTTTTGAAATTGAGTAAGCATAAAAGAAAAATTTTGGAGATATCGCAAAAAAATTTTTTTTTAAATAACGAGTCCGGTTCCAAGCTGTCCGGTTCCAGTTAGGCCGTAATAGGTTACATAAAGTTAATGGATTCCACTAATTAAGGATGTACTTGTTTTTTAATTACTTAGATTCTTCGTACTAATTTTAGCTATGTAACTCAAGCAGCACAATATCGACAATTGTAACAAAAGTGGGTGTGCGGGGATTCTGCTAAAGATAGTATCGGTAACAAACTAAATTTCAAACAAATTTATACCACTAAATTTTTCAGTTAAAGCTGTTAAAAGGAACATTTGTAAGTTAAATCCAGAACTATCAGAGATATTTCATCCACACATTTTTGGCAACAAAATTCCCTATGCCAACTGAAATTAGTATGCCAAATTTAATTCTGTCTCCATCTAAACGCTGCTATTGACATAAGCAGTTATTTTTTTTCGTATATCAAGAAATAGTCCTTGCTAATATCTTTCGACTTTTCTGAGACCAGAAGTATATTTGGTAATGGTTTCCTTTAGGAGACAACTGCTAAAATACGTCCAAAAATGTCGGGAGAGGTATCAAAAGACGCGTTTTGACCTCAGTACCAATAATCCGAAAGTGGATTTTAGGCGGCCGCCGTGGTGTGAAGGTAGTGTTGCCGGCCTACCACACCGAAGGTCCATGGTTCGAGCCCTGGTACAGGTAACATCAAAAGTGATTTGAAAAAAGTTTTTCAAAACGGGGTCGCCCCTCGGCAGTGGTTTGGCAAACTCTCCGAGTGTATTTCTGCCATGACAGGCTTCTCAGCAAAAATCCGTCTCCTTTGTAGATGCCGTTCAGAGTCGGCAAAAAACTGTAGGTCCCACCAATTTGTAGGGAAAAATTCAAATCGGCACACCACAAATTGGAAGAGAAGCTTGGCGCAAAAATCTCTTAGGAGGTTTATGATGATATACCTGTTGTATATCGCGCCATAGAGAGAGAGAGAGAGATTTTCGATTTTTTGTTTTATTTGCCGACCTACCACACCGAAGGTCCAAGGTTCGAGCCCTGGTACAGGTAACATCAAAAGCGAATTCCAAAAAGTTTTTTCAAAACTGGGTCGCCCCTCTGCAGTGGTTTGGCAAACTCTCCGAGTGTATTTCTGCCATGGAAAATTTGTCTCTCCTTTGTAGATGCCGTTCGAAGTCGGCAAAAACCTGTAGGTCACACCAATTTGTAAGGAAAATTCAAATCGGCACAGCGCAAATTAGAAGAGAAGCTTGGCGCAAAAATATGTTAGGAGGCTTGTGATGATATACCTGTTGTATTTTTTTTATGGTCATTTAGACCTTTTTGTGTTTCTTATAAGACTTGGAAAAAGGTTTTATGCATCAAAATTTCGCTCCAATATGTTTTTTGCTTTTTTGTTAACTTAAATTCGAGTATATTCAATCTTGAATGAAAATTTTTCTCAGTGCCTCAATATTTAAAAAAAAATTTCATCGTCAATTTGTTAGTGTAAATTTCTATTTCATATGGAAGTGCCTGAGCTTCATACCAAATTGTTTTTGTTTTGCACTTCCATACGAAACTCAGGCACTTTCATATGATTTTGTATTTAAATGTGAGGGCATATGGAAGTGCTTTGAAATTTTTTTTTGTATTCAAAGGGTAAATTTGTATCTCTGCCTATATTTGAGGACAAAACAAAAACACAAGTGATTCAAGTGTATAGGGATTGTGCAGCCCTGATAGTCTCCACTTGTTGTCAATAATTATCGGACAGTGAAAATCGTTTTCGTATTTATGAAATGTATAAAGCCTTCTTAACAATGGAAGACAGCAACCTCTTTCCTTATGTTTATAGTCACTTAATACTAATTTCTGATTTTTTAAATATTTTGATACCCTGCCTGTAATTTGTTTATTTAGTGTTCATGCTGACTAATGATTATTACTTTTGCTTATAAAGAACTTTTGTGGCTGGGCTGGTCTTGTTTATTTACACTAAATGTACATATGTATGTGCAGTTGATATAATTTGAAACTGCAAAATTTGATTTTGATTTATTTATTTTCCTTTCGCGGTTTGTTTGCTACTAGACTTTGTGGTGAAGTGCTTTTAATATGCAGAGATTTGTTGGGCAAGTACTACAAATAATAATAACTAGAGAACGCCCAGTGGTTGAAATTCAACCACTAAACTTTATTTTATTTTCATTACTTGCTGTACTTTTCATCTGTATTTTTTCCTTCCTTTCTCTGTCGTTCCTTTCCTCTTACATATTTTCGTTTTCCTTGATTTCTTCTTTTACTCTCTGCAGCCTCTATTTTGAATTTATTTTATTCTTCCCTTTCTGTACCCTTCCTTTCCTTTTCCTTCCCTTCCCTTCCATTCCCCTCCTTTCCTTTCCTTTACTTTTCTTTACTTTCCTTTCCATTCCCTTTCTTTTCTTTCCCTGCCTTTCCTTACCTTTACTGTCTTTCCCTTCACTTTATTTTAATAAACTTTGTTTTATTTTTTTTTTAATCTTATTTAATTTATTTTATTTTATTTTACTTTATTTCAATTTACACAAACCCAACCACAAATACAAATCAAGCTTCGGTGTTTAATACTCTTTATGAGTAATCATTTATTTTGTTTTTGGAAACCCTGTTTGTAGGTAGCAGCAATGAAGTTTACATATTTGCTCATATTTGAAATTGCTTGTTTATGTCTCCAACAAAGCAACTTTTTGTGCTCTCAGGAGAGCCGCTGACACTGGTACGCTGCCCAGTGATCAATGCAATAAAAAAACTAAAGCAAAAATGCACGACACGTTTACTCACACAACAGCTGCGTTGTAGTGCGAACGCTTGTTATTCATTGGTCCACTACCAACTCTTCGCATTCACAGTGAGAGCCGATCACACGAGTAATACAAAGTCGTGCATGACATATTTACTCACACAACAGCGGCTCTATAGTGTGAATAAGTGAATGTGTAGTGGTGTGAATTTTATGTTAAATTTTTTATATTAAAATGATTTTTAAATTTTTTTTTATTTACGGATAAAAGTACACCTCAAAATTTCCTATCTATACATATATAATTTGTATACCTTAGAATTATAGTTTAGCAGAAAACGGTTCCACATTTCATTCATCTTGTCTATTTATATATAAGATACCTGACCCCTAAGAGAAAATTGTGTTGCTGCGTTTTAGAACATTGACTCGTAACGCCAATGTAATACTCGTGCTCGAATGGCCCCTTTCAGAGAACTCCTTGAAGACACTCTACCAGTACTAACTGGCAACCTGGTCGTCGGTGGATACCACGGTACAGTACCAATACATATCAAAGAGGGGGCTTCGTATATTCGAATAACAATATAACGGTGGTCTCAGAAAACTTGCGGATGAGGCGGTTGCAAAATAATTCGCTGGGGTAACTGAAACTCTTCAGAAAAAAGCGAAAGTATAAAAATGGGTCAAAGAAAAGCAAAGCAAAGTAGTTTACCGGGATCACTGGGAACATTAAGAACTCGAAACAGCCTTGCGAGGCTGAGGTAATTTGGCTAACTGAAAATGACTACTATATTATTGCACATGTACAACGGCTCTCCCCAAAGGGGATCCGCCTATTTAATCACAACTTCCTCCCGACCACTGTGCATGATGTACGTGGCATGAAAAGTGATGGTGATTCTCCTAAAATAATGCCTAACATTCTCTATATAACATGGGACAGAATGTCTCATTCACAACATGACTTTCGTGAAGGCAATGCAAGTAGGGGCGATATCAGAAGTGGTGACCAGGGGGTCCTATTACAGTTATATAATACAAAAACCGTTTTAAAAATATTTGTCTCTCTGTATGTATGTTTTTTCGCACATCAGTTTAAACCCGCTCGATAAAATTGACCGATAATACGTACTTTGCCTTTTTGCCTGCCTGTCTGTCTGTATGTATGTTTGTAGGCACATCACTAATTAACTACTACATGCATTTTAATGATTTCTTCTCCGATGATTTGTTGGAGGGCTATCTTGGAATATGGGGCACATTTTTATACCTAGTAGTGCTACGCGCACAAGGTATATTAACTACATTCGCCTAACGGTAGTATGTAACGGCATAAACGAATCGAGGTAGATATTGACTTATATATATCAAAATGTTCAGGAGAAAAAGAGAAATTTATTAGCTATGTCCATCCGTCCGTCCGTCCGTCTGTTAACACGATAACTTGAGTAAATTTTAAGATACCTCAATGAAATAATAGCCAAGCCCACTTTTTATATATAGAATATTTTCGAAAATACAAAGAAAAGCGATTATTCAGTACATAAGGTGTGTGTGTACATTAACTTTGAGGGAGAAAATAAATTTTTCAAGAAATTTTTCAAAATGAGCATGGGATTAAGACAAATTTAGAAATATTATCTTTACATATATTAAAATTGTAACAGGTCGATGTCTGTACATTGAAGATATTCAAGAAAAACTGATAGGAGAGGTCGTTATTAGACCAGCGGAACTCAAATCTACAATTTTTAGAATTTTTGTCTGTCTGTCCGTCTGTATGATTGTGCGCGTATCACGCAAAAACTACTAAATAGAATTGCATGAAACTTTCACCATTCTATCACTTAAAGTCTAACTTAAAATTTAGGATAACTTTCATTTGGATATCTCATCCAGTTCCCGAGTTATTGACCAAAATGTGGGAAAAATGTGACCAAAAATGTGGTTTTTTTACCATAACGCCCGCGTCACACAAAAACGATTGCATAGAAATGAATGAAACTTTCAATAATCATTCTCTAGGCATCTCTCCTAAAATTTAAGATATCTTTCACCTCGATATTTTACCCGGGTCCCAATTTATTGACCTAAATGTGGACCCAGGGTGACTGTATGATTTCGGCGGGTCAGCTAGTTAATCATAAATCAAAAACTTTCAAGATATCGAAACGAAATTTGGCACACGGATTACCATAAATATAAATAAACTTCCGGGAAATGGGCGGAATCGGTTAAGGTCCACTCCCAGTTTTTTAACATAGTTCTAAAAATTTGTTTGGAAAATTTAAAACGCGATATTTCTATAACTATTCAAGCTACATCAATCAGATATTGCACACATAATAAGCTTTTTAAGCAAAACTCGACTAAAAAAAACTTGTGTGGATTTTGGGGACGTAGGCGTGGCACCGCCAAAAATTTGGCAAATCGAATAACCCACAATCAAAATATCCGAGCTAGTTGTGAATATCCCACTGCAATAGGAAAGTTATATATCTTTTTTGATTTTCATACCTTTCATGAACATGAAATGTTTGTAAGTATGAGAAGAAGAGATGGGCCTATCAATAAGTAAACTGAAATAATAAGGACCATGAGGTGAGTCGATTTAGCCATGTCTATTTATATATAAATAAATTAATTCACCCCTCAAAACTCAAAAGTGTTTTTATTGAAAAAAATCAGCTGGCTTTATAATACGAGCTAAAAAGTATTAAAATCGACATGCGTAAATTGGTATGCCATAATAGATCACTACTAGGTATATAATGTTCGGTTCCACCCGAACTCAGACTTCCTTACTTGTTTTATTGTTGCTAAGCCTACCATGGGCATCTTGTAAGTAATACAATTTATGATTCACATGGATCAATTCTATTTATTTGTTGTTTTTGCTTGGATTGACTTTTGATAGCCATGCACATTTATACTGGCATCAAATGACAATAGAGACATTCACGCGGCATACCTGCAATTCCACGGTTGGTAATAATGTTGGTATGTGCATGTGCGTGAATAGGTGCATATTAGAGCGTAAATACCACGGTTTATAAAGTAAAAAAAAGTTTAAAATGTTCACTCCAGTTTGAACATTGACCTTATGAGGTTGTCAAAAAAGAAAAACATGTAAACGTTTGAACCAGGGCGGCATTTTAAATTTCTTTGGGCGGCCGCCGTGGTGTGAAGGTAGTGTTGCCGGCCTACCATACCGAAGGTCCATGGTTCGAGCCCTGGTACAGGTAACATCAAAAGTGATTTGAAAAAAGTTTTTCAAAACGGGGTCGCCCCTCGGCAGTGGTTTGGCAAACTCTCCGAGTGTATTTCTGCCATGACAGGCTTCTCAGCAAAAATTCGTCTCCTTTGTAGATGCCGTTCAGAGTCAGCAAAAAACTGTAGGTCCCACCAATTTGTAGGGAAAATTCAAATCGGCACACCACAAATTGGAAGAGAAGCTTGGCGCAAAAATCTCTTAGGAGGTTTATGATGATATACCTGTTGTATATCGCGCCATAGAGAGAGATAGAGAGAGATACGTTACAGTGCATATCGAATCGTCGAATCTTAAGATTCAATTTACACTCAACTAAATTTCTTTCGAATGGCTCGGAGAGGTCTGCCGTAATCCGTGGATTGTAGATTTGTCTGAGCAGACTCCAATCTGAAGCCATGCCCTCGGTCGACATATTTGGCATAAGAGTTAATGCCTGCTTTTCGCCAAATGAGTGCCGCATATCAAAGTTCTTAGGATGAGGTTGAGCCACGCCCAACCGTCAGTCTGTGCAAACGATTACTTGACTAAAAATTTACATATTTCAATGAAATTTGATATGCAAGTTAAGTAGTGAAATCGTAGAATAACCATGCCCCTATTTTGCATATAAAAAAAAAATTAGCAAAGCATATGAAATGAGATAATACTGGAAAAAGACATACACGCAGTGAATAGAAGAGAAATTGGCTGGCGACCGTCTCACTTCAACCTTTAACTGCACCTGGGTATTTCGTCTTCAGTTGCACCTCAATTTATACTTTTTTGCTTGTAAATTGTTAAGCAGTTTTGATTTATACTTACAAAATCACTTATTCTGCAAGAATGAAACATCGTGGGGTTTTCATATATAAATAATATCTGTATTCATACATCTGACAGGAGAAAATGAGAACAGATTGCACAGCATTGAAGCATCAATATAGGGTATACTGACGATTAAACACTTCCCCAATATTACCCATTTGATTTGATCTTACCATGTCATTGCAATGCTATTATGCGGGTGAGGAATCGGGGGGTCAAAAGGTTGCAGGTATTAAGTCGATGGTTCCAAGTTGTGCCATCATCACTCAATTGGTCACTGTCACTAACAAAATCCTATAAGACTTTCCCAGGAAATCCATCCTCAGGCACACATATAATTCCTTCAGCACTTCTTCATACTTAATTTGTGAACAAATATGTTCTCAACTTGAAAGTTGAGCATTTTACGTGCTTTTTCATTCATATAGCATGCATGCTCCTTGTATGCATACAACAGATTTCAACTGGGATGCTTTTACTATTGTCCATGTATTTTTGTTTGACAGTAAGAAAGTAAAAGCTGAAGCTAAGATAATTCTCAATCAACCATATCTCTTATTTACCTATGTATATAATCGAGCTATTCTTGTATATTTGTATATCAACGTTAACTCGGAAAGGGCTTAGCCTATTTGTATACAGGTATGTAAATAATGCATTACATTCTACATTTATACATAGTTGTTGCCACTCAGAATGCTTTTATGGGGTTGCCAATTATCTATAAGGGTTGCCAACTATCCATAAGGGTTGCCAGTCATTTGCAATGTAAAATAAATTAGTGAAAATTCCTTTATGGTTATCAAACGAGAAGTATTTTACGTCATATTCTAAAAATAACATTTCTAGATAGAGTAACCACATAGGGTTGCCACCTATTCCCATATTATACTTTTTTGGAAAATCTGCTTTCGGCTCGAAAACGACTTGACCTATTTGGATTAACTTTTGAACATAGGTAATAGGAGGTTTTATAAGGTTGCCACTTAGTTAAAAAAAACAAATAATATATGCCAATGTGAGTATCAATTCAATGAATTTTAAATTGACCTAGTAGTCACAGACCCCAATAGCCCGTAATTAAAATCTGAATGGAATAGTGTTCGTATTTTACACAATTTTCCTTTTCTTCTTCTTGCAAAAAAGATCGCGCTTTTTGTTCATCGTTTGAGCAAACTTATGTACAGGGTGTTTTTTTTACAGGTTTGTTTTTCGAATAGAGATAAAACTGGCATTTTGTGGTCAAATCTGGCAACTCTAATGTCATTTATGTTCAGTTTGGTTTGCCATTTCATCATGAACAGGTTGGCAAAACAACAACGCTTGCAAATCGTGCAGTGGTTCAGTTCGCGAAGTTTACCGTGAGCTCCGTCCATTTTATGGTCGACATAATCGTCCATCAGAGCAATTAATTCGGTTAACCATGGATCGTTTTCGCACTACGTTTACTCTATGTGATAATACGTATCCGCAGAGACGTCGAACAGTGCGCACCGAAGAAACAATTGCCGCTGTAGAGCAAAGTGTTGAAGAGGACCCGAATGAATCGATTCGCCACCGTGCACAGCAATTGGAGCTTTGTCCATCAACTTTATGGAAGATTTTGCGCAAAGATCTTGGCTTGCGACTTTACAAGATCCAGCTTGTGCAAGAATTAAAGCCGCGAGACCATGCAATGCGTCGTGATTTTGGTGTATGGGCCGAAAATGAGATTGATTTCGATGCTGATTTTCATCGCAAAATTTTGTTCAGTGATGAGGCTCATTTTTGGTTGAATGGCTACGTCAACAAGCAAAATTGCCGCATTTGGAGTGAAGAGAATCCACATGAGACCCTTGAAACGCCATTACATCCACAAAAACTGACTGTTTGGTGTGCTCTATGGGCTGGTGGAGTCATTGGGCCATACTTCTTCCGCAATAATGCTGGAGAGGCAGCTACCGTTAATGGAGACCGGTATGGAGCCATGATAACCGACTATTTTGTTCCCGAATTGGATGGCATGAATGTGGATGAGTTGTGGTTCCAACAAGACGGCGCTACATGCCACACAGCGCACGTCACAATCGATTTATTGAAGGAAGCATTCGATGAGCGCATAATTTCGCGGAATGGACCTGTCAATTGGCCACCAAGGTCGTGTGATTTGACACCATTGGATTAATTTCTTTGGGGATATGTGAAGTCGCTCGTCTACACCAACAAACCAGAAACGTTAGGGGAATTGGAAGCCAACATTCGTGGCGTTATTGCCGACATACGGCCCCATATGCTCGAAAAAGTGGTTGAAAATTGGACCTGTAGAATTGGCTTTATTCGAGCCAGCCGCGGCGGCCACATGCCCGAAATCATATTTAAACATTAATGGCATAAAATTGTCCTTCCAAGAAAGCCAAATTGATGGACCTTAAAACGATTTTCTTGTGTTTTATTTCAATTCGAAGTTCTATACCCCTAAAAAAAACACCCTTTATTTTTCCTCTTAGGAAGAGATGTAATAACACAAATCTTCCATATTATTTGTACGTATGTGTGTATGTATTTATGTTTGTACACATATTTGTTTTTTGTTGCCTGCAGCAGCTGAGAGATTTTAAGCCCGTAGGCCCGAGTCCTGTTACTCTCTCAGCCTTTCTGTACAAATCCTATTTGTCCTGTCAAGGACGTTCATTAATGCGCAAGTGCAGGTTTTTTTATTGTTTTGCTCAAAAATAGTAAAATCAAATAATAGTGGAAATGGGTTTATATACATATTATGTGCTAATATTTTTTGTACGTTGACTGCTGAATATTGTATGAATATAAGAACTTGAAAAGGCAGACAAAGCGGCATAGAATAGAGTAAACGATTTTAGTATCTAGTTGCGACTATCGATAGAAAGCGATAGTTTGTGTTGCATAGTTGAATTTCAATTTGTTTGGCCGTAGTATTGCCTACATTTTCAAAAATATTATTAATATATCGAGCCCTGTGCGCAAAAAAGACGTAAGAGCCAAAAAGAAAACTTTACACAAGATGGTTTTTTTAAATTTATTTTACATTCAGTTTATGTATTGCCATGAAATTAGGTACATAGCTTTTCTTTAGCCCAACCTATCAAATGCAATCAATTTTATTTTTATATATGTAATATAAGTATATATTTTTTGCCTCACCAAATCAATCTACTTTTTGATAATTTGGTTGTTACGTCACAAATTTTCTTTAACGAATTTTGTTTTTCTGCACTTTTCTTTTGTTATTTCCAATTATTTGTCCTCATATTGAAAAAGCAGCGGGTACTCGTGACGAGCTATCTAATCACGGGGGCGAGAAGCGGATAAAATGCATGCATCAGCTTCTATACAAAATATGGATGAATAAATGCATGGCTGAATCATTCTAAGTGCTCTTTGCCTGCGGTATAGTGCAGAAGGCTGGACGCTGACAACAACTACTGATACGGTTCTGGGAGTATTCGAGAGTAATGGTCTTCGAGAGATTTATGGCCCTCTACGCGTTGGCAATGTCCAAAAAGATTTAATGATGAGGAGTATGCAAATATCGACATAGTTCAACGAAATAAAGTACTGTGGCTTCGTTGGCTAGGCGATTAATGAAGATGTTCCTGATGGAGACCATCACTCCGAATATAGCACCAAATGAAGACCGATTTACTTCCTATCCTGTGATCTTTCCAATTGGGGCCAGTTTGCAAAGCGAAGAAATTACTGAAGCGCTATATTAGGCGACCAAAACCATTTAAACGGTTACGCTCTATTTAAGTTAGTAAGTAAGTAAATCTTCTTTTATGTGTTTTTTGAAATGCCTGATATCGGTTCAGAAAAACACATTATAGTAAAGTGGGAATATTTATTAATCGAGTTTCCTGAGTTTTCGCACAGATATGCAGTGTGGTATAGAAAGTATAATGTAACGTATTTATATAATATTGGTACACGAATTTCACAAATCAATATATTTTGTTGCTTATTTTAACAACATCAATTTGGAAATAATATATCAATAGAGAAAAATTACAACGATATGCTCAGCGATCGTATGGGATAGTGTGTTTCGAAGTGATACCCGTTCTCGGACACTGGGATGCGTACCCAAGGACCTGCATCAAATCCGCTGTTACAACTAATACTGTAACAACTCAGCTATGATGCCCTGTAGCGTCACGATGCAATTGTCCTCTAATGCGCCATTTTTGTATTATTCCTTTACATTCTTTGGTACATATGCTTTCTAATTGAAATATTTTTAGGAGTGTTCAGAAAACGTTTTAGAGATAGCATGGCTTTTTTTTATTGCATATTTACACTGTGCATCAATTATAATTGGGGTAATTTTTGTTAGAACAGTGAATATCTAAACGGTTCTATTAACACACCAATAAAAATATTCGACTTTACTTGAGTTAACACAGAGACTGGGTATACTCTCCGTAACAATGGCCATCATCATTGTTTAGTACCAATGGCCATCATTCAATTGATTGTGAAGTTATTATTTGTTCATTAATATGTGGGTCTCACGCCCATTTTTCAAAAATTTGCAGAAGGAAATAATGGGACGAAAAAGCCCATGTATTTCCAAAATTTTAGCATTCTATTTGCATAAGTCAATAAGATATAGCATGGCTATGTATTGCTACCTAACTTCCAGTAAACTTTTATGAATTTTTATGTGACCATGGTCGAAAAGCGTTTATATTCAGTGGGTGTACTTTTCCCAACAATCATTATGCTAGCGTTGATGGTTTTCAAGTTATTAACACTCGAGATTTGAAAATTTGCTTATTCATATGTGGCCGGTGGCACGCTCACATTCCAAAATTCAAAAAAAAAATCCTTAATAGAATAATAAAGTTAGTATATATATCGAATCTTACAATTTTAACTGATTTTGACAATGAAACAGCTACGAAACTTTGGGAGGTTGTGTGTGTAATTATAAGTGATCGAGTTTCATCAAAAAGCTAAAATCGAAAATCAAGGCTCTTACGTCTTTTCTGCGCGAAGGGGTCGATATATATCAAAATTTCATCAATCTGAACCAAATAAATTCCTAGTAATGACTAACTATTGCTTTTTATTTGAAATTATGGCACCACGTTCAGACATACATACTACAAAGTCAAATAAACACACGCACAGATATTGTAACTAATAGCTAGTTTTATTTACTAGTAATAAACGCAATACAAATTTAAGAGTTTGTTAACTTCACAGTAGTTCACTGTTCAACGCTCGAAAATAAACTGATCCACTTGCCTTGCTTGGTCACTGCCTTATATAGTCCAGCAGGCATCCAGAACTTTCTTGGTAGTTCGCTCTTCGTGTTCTCGAAGGGTCGGTGTTATTTATTGACATCTCCTCTTTGCCTTATATTCGCAAACACTCGCGCCATCTCTCTTCCTCTTCCTTGGTACACGCTTGCATGCATAAGCGTAGCCATCGTTAACTCTGTTGTCTTTAACTAGTGGTGGCAGTGTTGTTGAGTTAGGGATGGTACATGCTTGAGAATATTCGCCATAATATTTTCCCTACAAATTGGCGGGACCTATAGTTTTTTGTCGACTACGAACAGCATCTGCAAAGCAGGAACGGCATCTGTAGATTAATTTTTGCTGACAAGCCTTCTATGGCAGAAATGTACTCGGAGAGTTTGGCAAACCAATGCAGAGGGGCGACCCCGTTTTGAAAAAACTTCTTCAAACCACTTTTGATGTTACCCATCCTAGGGCTCGAACCTTCTACCTTAGGTGTGGTTAGCAAGCAACACTACCGCCATACCACGACGGCCGCCGCCTATATGTTTAACTTATATGTAAATCGGTCTTAAGGCCTTAACCTGAGACTTTTACTTTGACCGATAAGTTGAATCCATAAGTATAGTCTTGCCGCAAAGCGAAACTATTCGTAGCTTATGGCGCTCGTATCTTGCAAAGTTAAAGTCAAAGTTCTATGTATTCCAGCCATTAGGGTTCTTAGAAAATCGGCCTTAAGAATATCGTTGCTATCGATAGAGTCATGATGCCTAAGTGGCTCTTTCAACGCGCCTCCACTTAAATATTAGCTATCAATTACTTAAACGTATGTATTGGTACATTTGCGATAGTGATGAAGTGATTGTGTTAACTTTGCTTACTGTTCTATTTATGCGTTATTATTGGTTGTTTCCACAAAAATATGTAAATACGTAATGAGATGTATGTCATTACGCCGGTACTGCTAATTAAGTTTTAATGAGAAATTCACTTACCACAAAGTGCACAAAACTTCGTATTCAAATGCTTGAAATTAATAGGCGCTCAGACCTGCTGATAGTGGCTCAATTTATAAATTTGGATATTGCCGTGTTGTGTTTTTATGTACTTAATCATATTTTAATAGGAAGTATTGGACAGGAAATTCTGAGTTAAGGCGGTGTTGAAGTAAATACAAATATAGGTCATTCTGCAATGAAATTCTGAAATAGGGCGTTTTTGAAAAGTAAATATGAGATAGGGCGTTCTTGTTCTGAAGTAGGGTGTTCTTCCACTCAGGCATCTCGGAGTGTTATTTTTACTCTTTAAGGATGACAAAACTCAATTCACGAAATTTTGTATAAAGGTAATACGCCACATCAGCTTTGTTCGGCAAGCATCAAATTTTTAATAATTTATAAAATTTATGAAGAAAACTTCGGCGGCACAAACCTATTTTATAAAGGCCGGGAATGCAACCGTAACCATAACCATAAAAGATGTTTTTATCTTATCCATTTAATCACTGGAAAAAAATTCATCAGCATTATTTATCCGCTTTTATATCAAAAATTGTTCGAAACTCATTCAAATCCATTCTCTGTAGGATATATCAACATTCAAAAAGCGAATGTCTAGCTTTAGTTGATATACTTTACTTTTAATACAAACATAATTTATACTGTCACCACCGCGGTAAAAGCTGCTAAGTCCACTTTTCATTCAAAACGAATTTTTTATACTACTTGAAAGATGGGAGATTTCTGCCCTTGGTAGTGAAAATTATGTGTGCATTGTTTATAAAAGCTAAAAAACATACTAAAATGAAAACAAATAATTATTAAAAGCTACTACTAGTACTTTTATTTTCTGAATGGAGTTAGCAGCTTTTACCACCTTGACGACGATATGCTATGTGGTTGGCCATTACTCTATCTTGTAAAGTCAATAATTGGAAATTGCTTTTCAAGGTTGAATTGAAATTTTGATAGCCTTCAAAAAACTTTGATTAAAAAATGTACATAGTTTGGCACTTCTGTCAATATTGTGTTAGTGTTTGTGAATGAGCTGTTTATATAGCCTTAAGTGTGCAAGTAATTGCAATTTCAAGTTCTCATAGCTATTCAATGTCGTATTCAATTTGGTATCGAACAATCCTCAAGCATATTTGAATTGGGTTTTGTATTTTATTTGTCATAAATTGGCAATTAATTGAATACAGTAAATCCCCTGCAAAGATTATGAGTCTCTCATCATACCTGTCCTGATGTACTGCTCGAAATCATGGACAGTGTCTAAAGAAGAGAAGATTACCTTTAAGTTTTCGAGAGGAAAACTCTGCATATTTATTATTATATGATATTTAAGGATATATTTACTTAATTCTTTTTTTAATACAGGGTCTGGGTTTTAAATAAATTTGAATAAAAACTGAAGTTGACAAGATATGTTATTAGTGTATATAGTCGAAACATGACATGAGTAAACACATGTACAGAAATATATAGTTCATTGAAATTAAAGGTCAAATAGAAAAGTTAGAAGGAAAAAACCAATTTTGCTGTTTCTACAGGGTGGTGAAAAAAGTTTTTCAAATTAGAACTCCAAAAAATGTATATTTCAACCAGGAAAATTTTAACTTTTTTGTTGAACTTCTAAACTTTTTTGTTAAAATGTTCTATTGGTCACTTTTGCATGACAATTACTTTGCAGTTTTAACGTAGCTTCGTTTTAACTAGTTCTCAATCGGTTTGGATGTAGTTTTTTTGGGGTTGTGTGATGATCGATATCCGACAATTTAAAGGTTATTTTAGCCATCGCTTTTGTAAAGGGTACAGAACAGAACACGAATTGTGTAGCTCTACATGCTTAGTAGGTAGCAGTAGTTCCATGCCATGAAATAAAAATAAATAATTGTCGCGGTATATACCTCCTGAGGAGATTAAGACCGAGCTTTTCTTCCAATTTATGGTGTGCTGCTTCTAATTTTCCTACAAATTGGAGAGACCTACAGTTATTTGGCGATTCCGAACGGCATCTGCAAAGCCGATGAGTTTTTGCTGAGAAGCCGTCCATTGCAGAATTATACTCGGGGAGTTTGGGAAACCACTGCCAAGGGGCAACCCCGTTTTGAAAAACCCTTTTCAAACCACTTTTAATGTTACCTGAACCAGGGCTCGAGCCTAGGACCTTCGGAGTCCCATGCCATGTCCATCTTAAAAATGGCTACAGATCTTATCTCAGTCCATTAAGGACACAGACTGCTATAGAGCCTGAAGGACCTTATCTATTCCACCTATTACTATCCTCATTAAGCTAATGAGAAGAACGGGTGCAAATTTTAACCATTTATAGATTTAAATAACTTACCTGTTTCGGTCTTGTAACATTTTCTGATTTCGGTTCCAGAATCGGGTTAAAACATTTATTTCGGTTTCGTTCCCGCTTCGGTTTCCAAATAAGAAAAGAACTAACAAAAATTTGTGCACAAAAAAATGTATTTAATGTTTTACTTAGTTACGAAATTTAATTGGTTTAAAATAGGTCTAATTTTTTAGAACTCTTTTTCTGCGGACACCATGGATTTTCTCCAACATAATAATAAATACTGTGCATACCATTTATGAGTAAAAAAACTAAAACAATTTTTTATTAGAAAAGTATTCGATTTTTTTTCGATACCTGTATTCTGTTGATTCTACGGAAATGTAATGCAAATTACAACGAACTTAATCTTAGGCTTTTTAAGAAATCGGAATTTGAAAAATTCATTATATTCAATAGCTTATAGGTCACTAAAAAGTGAAAAAGTAAAAAAAATAATATAAGACAATAATATTAATAATCACTTCAGAAAGACACTGAGATGAAAACGCGTCTTTTGTAATATCTTGTTTAAAAAATATCTGTCCGCAAAATGTAGTAAAAAATTAAAAAAAAAAGTCAAAACCGTTTGTTACCGGTTTCGCTTTTTTGAAACGGTTTCGGTTTCGTTCTTTTTCAGATCACAATAACGGTTACGGTTTCAGTGCTTCGAAAAAATGAATCGTAATTGCTTTTAACTCTATTCGCGACCTATCCCAAAAACATTCACAGATACTCTTCCAAACTAGATATGACCATAGACACAAAAATATTTGGTGATTTTATTATGTACATATCTCATAAAGTGATCTGAAAACATCTCGAAATTTTGATTTTTCTCGAGTGCACTGTACTTTAATGCATTACCACAGGAAAAGATTACGTATACGCCATGTCATTCAACAATTGCTTTTAACCCTGGTGAAATATACACCCCGTGTATGGCCTAAGAATTCATACCATTGTTTTGGTATGATAAAATTTCCAAGCTTTGAGGAAATTTTATTGCTTTTGTTGTTGTTTTAAACGCATAAAAGGCTCCCCAAATATTAAGTGCAGTGTTACGGATATAGACAATCCTTTGTCGAAATGAATACGATACTACACTTTCTGGTTCGAACCCTACTTGAATAGTAAACCTTATCCACAAAAGCATGTAAATAATAACAAGAAACGTTCACACAACGAGTTCACAGTCACATAATCTGTAATATTTATACAGTATCAAAAACAAAAAAGTACCAAATGCATGCAAATAGAAAGCAGGCAAGGAGATAAAAGGATGCAAAGATTAAGCAGAAAACTTAAGAAAGAAGTGCATAAATGTAAATATGGAGCTGTCAAAATAAGCATCAACACGTATTGAATGAATAACAACAAGAACATCTACCATTAAAAACTAATGCCAATCTAACGAAGGGTAAAAGTTAGTTGATTCTTTGCTTTTTATTTTCGATTATTTTATGTTTGTTAAATGGACCATCACTCCAAACATAGTACATTTCATAACTATAGCACTGCCAAAATTGTACTTTTTAAAGATTTGCACAAAGTTTATACCAGAATTACATGAGAAAAATATTAGAAAAATATTGAAATGAAACTGCCAGTTTTTATTTGTCATTTCGTTGCTAAATAAATTGTTTTCTGCTTTTGTGTTAAATAATATTATTAAAATGATTAAAACATGTAAACTGTGAGTGTGCTACACTGATGAAACCCACTATTTGTAATATGAGTAAACCAACTTATTTGTAAATCATAGGATTATGTTGTTTTTTCTTGTTTGCTAATATTTACTTTTACTCTGATTAGCTCATGACGTCAGTGATTTTATCATGAGATTTGTTCAGAAAACATGGCGCCATCATGTATAAAGACAAATTTCGTTTTTATGATTGTTTTATTGATGTGTTAACAACTTAAATTTGTTTTTCTGCTGGCAGGACCTAGTTGGTTTAATAAGAAAAGTTCGAAGATAAAATCAAATTTGCATAATTATTATATAGCACACGAAATTTAAAAAAAAGTTTGAGGTTATTATTTGAAAAAATTTCTTCTTCTTCTTTAAATGGTCATCTAACCGCCTGGGCGATTTTGACCGTCCAACATAGCTCGCCAGTCGTTTCTTCGTTGCGCCAACTGGCGCCAATTGGAAACACCGCGGGATCGCAAATCGGTCTCCACTTGGTCCTTCCATCGGAGTGGTGGTCTCCCTCTTCCTCTGCTTCCACCGGCGGGTGCCGATAAGAATACCTTCTGGGCTGGAGCATCTTCGCTCATTCGCACTACGTGGCCTAGCCAGCGAAGCCGCTGTGTTTTAATTCGCTGAACTATGTCGGCGTCTGCGTAAAGTTCATACAGCTCATCATTAAATCTTCTTCGGTACTCGCCGTCGCCAACGCGTAGAGGTCCACAAATCTTTCGAAGAACCTTTCTCTCGAATACTCCCAGAGCCGCCTCATCAGATGTTGTTAGTGTCCACACTTCTGCACCATACAGCAGGACGGGTGCGATGAGTGACTTGTAGAGTGTTATTTGCGTTCGTCGAAAGAAGACTTTACTTTTCAATTGCCTACTCAGTAGCATTTGTTTGCAAGAGTAATTCTTCGTCGGATTTCTAGGCTAACATTATTTTTGGTGTTAATGCTGGTTCCCAGGTAAACGAAGTCCTTTACTATTTCGAAATTATTGCTGCCAACAGTGGCTTGGTTGCCAAGGCGCGAATGCGCTGACTCTTTGCATGATGACAGAAGGTACTTCGTTTTGCCCTCGTTCACCACCAATCCCATTTTCTCCGCTTCTTTTTCTAATTTGGAGTAAGCAGAAGTTACGGCGCGGTTGTTAAGGCCAATGATATCAATATCGTCAGCATATGCCAACAATGCAATTTCAGAAATTTTAATTAAAACCTTTACTTAACTTAAAAATACATTTAAAATGTTGGTCAATCATATTCAATTAACCAAAGATTTTAGCTAAATAAAAACAGAGTCCCCTTATGAAAAAAAAATTAAGTTGATTGCTGGTATGAAGAAATTGTTTATGTTTTGCAAGGGCACCCTGTGTCAGCTATTTAATTCACAAACCATAGGATATCTGTAGCAACAAGCAAAAAAACCAAACTGAAGTTTGTAGTAAGCGATGTCACAAACACAACCGTAGACACAAACCGTGATTTTAAAATGTTAAAGTGACATTTTCGTCATTTTAAAATTGAAACTCCGTCTTAGACCTAAAATGTATTTTAAGTTGACTATGATTATGGGCCAATAAAATTTTGACAACTTAGAAAAGTGCTTAGAATGCCTGGCTCAACTTAAAAGCGCAACAGAAAAGTAGGCTGATTTTTTACTTTTGATTACTTCGAAGCTTACTGAAACTTATTTCTGCATTAGTTGCTGCTTTTAGTAAAGCTTTAGGATCTGAACTCTTTGTTTTTTTTTTCGATTTTCCCACAAGGTGCCCACGAGGTGCTAAATTCATGTATATTAGTAAATTTTGGTTTCGGCATTGAGTCATATCTCCGTCTCTAAATGGTCATCTAACCGGCTGGGCGTTTTTTAATGGAAACACCGCGGGATCGCAAATCGGGCTCCGCTTGGTCCTTCCATCAGAGTGGAGGCCTAGCCAGCGAAGCCGCTGGATTTTAATTCGCCGAACTATGTCGGCGTCTGCGTAAAGCTCATCCAGCTCATCATTAAATCTTCTTCGGTACTCGCCGTGGCCAACCAGTAGAGGTCCACAAATCTTTCGAAGAATCTTTCCCTCAAATACTCCCAGAACCGTCTCATCAGATGTTGTTAGTGTCCACGCTTCTGCACTATATACAAGGTGGCGAAAAAGTAAGCTTCCGATGTTCAGCATATCGGTTGTGGCACGTGCAGTGTGTGCTGTTGCACCGTCTTGTTGGAACCACATGTTTTCCAATCCCAATTCATCAAGTTGCGGCAAAAAGAACTCGTTGATCATTGCTCTGTAGCGCTTACCATTCACAGTAACCGTTTGGCCCCGACCGATTATTGGTCAAATAAATAATCAGCAATATTCCGCGTTCTGGAGCAGTGTAGCGTAACATTGTTTATTAACGTGTATTTCGCATGTGCTTACTACACAAATGTCAAAACAGAACTGACTTTAGGGGCCAATCGCAAAATTTATAGCATTTTCTGATAGGAGGATTACTTTTGCGCCACCTTGTAGCAGGACGGATGCGATGAGTGACTTATAGAGTGTTATTTTCGTTCGGCGAGAGAGGACTTTTACTTTTCAATTGCCTAGTCAGTCCAAAGTAGCATTTGTTTCCAAGAGAAATTCTGACATTATTGTTGGTATTAATACTGGTTCCCAGGTAAACGAAGTCATTTACTATTTCGAAATTATTGCTGCGTGGTTGTCCTTTTTTTAGTTTGGAGTAAGCAGAAGTTACGGCGGGGTTGTTAAGGCCAATGATATCAATGTATCAATGTTTTATAAAATATTGTTCCAGCGCAGTTAAGCTCTGCAGCTTCAACTATTTTCTCCAGTATCAAAGTAAAGAAATCGCACGATAGGGGGTCACCATATCTGAAACCTCGTTTAGTTTCGAACAGCTCGGAGAGGGCCTTCCCAATTCTGACCGAGCTGGTGGTGTTGCTCCACGTCATTTTGCGCTGCCGTATAGGTTTTGCGGGAAAACCAAATTCAGGCATAAAGTCATATAGCAGCTTCCTTTCTTTCGAAAACAGCTTTGAAATCAACAAAAAGAGGATGTGTGGCAATTCCTTTCTATTGTGAAAATTTGGTAGATGCTAGATTTACCAAGTCTGAAGATAGACTGATAAGGTCCAATTAGTGTGTTCACGTCAGGCTTCAGTCTTTCGTTGAGTCATATAATATGTTTTCAGAATGCAATAAGAATGCAAGGAGCAAAGACAGCAATATTTAACGAAAAATGCCGGACGCATGTATCGAGATATTTCCAAAATTGCAGAAAACGGGGGGAACATTGAGGTAGAGAAACCGGACACAATGTTATATAAAAAGAAAAAAGCCGGATATCATTTTTAGAAAATTTATTCAAAATTGGGTTAGCCAAATAATTATCAACATCATAATTTATTGTCATTCAACCGCCTAAGGGATTTTGGCCGTTGTGTATCAAAGCACGCCAGTCATACGTTTTTACCGATAACTTAAGCGAATTGGAAACAACAAGAGAGCTTAAGTCATCCTGCACCTGATTTTCCCAACTTAGTCGAGGCCCCGCTTCCTTGTGCTGGCGAGTTTGGGTGTCGATAGGAAAATAATTATGCAATTTATTAATTAGCGCCCTCCGGGCAGTGCTAGCAATACATCGATGAAGAAACCTTTAAATTCCTTGCAGTAGTTTATAATTGATGCGAGTACAAACATACAAACAGACAGACGGGCAGAAATAATAAGAATTGCTTCTTTGGCTTCTGTTGGTCGATTTAATTGTACAATATTTAGTGTAGTGGGATGTATGTTGGGCTACCACATCAAAGGCCAGATTCGAGTCACGAAAAAAGTAACATAAAATACAATTTAGAAAAGGGCTTCCACAAACGGAGTGGCACCTCGCACCATCGGCAAACCCAATCATTTTTTCTGTCATAAAAATCTTTTAAGCAATATTTATCTTCCTTCACAGACGCTGTTCAGAGTCGTCATAATATATAAGTAGCACACAACAAATAGAAGCTCGGCATTAATCACTGTTTTTGAACATTGAAACACTAAAGTTCATTTGCTTCCAAAAAACCTTCCTTTTTGTCCCATAAACTGACTGAGTAGCCGAATTACGACGATTCACTTGCAGTCTATGTTTTCTAAATTGGCTTGACGTTCCTTTTAATTATTTTTTTTTTTACTTTAATGGACAATATGTATTGATACTATTAAAACCTTTCTGGTCACTTTTTGACTTTCATTTCAGCGGGGGACATTTAATTTGCATATGGCCAATTTTATTAGGCATTCACATTTTTGATTTCACATCACACATCAAAGTTGACTTGGATTTTTTGACGTACTCATGAAATTTCATTCATACAAATTTATTGTTTACGGTTTATAAGTGGCAGCAGTCATATTTGCTGTGATTAGATATTTTCTACATATCTACTATGTATAAAGTGAAAAAAGTTAATTTCATTTCATTTCATTTATTTGAGTCTATGATTACAAAAATTCTTACACACTAGATACAATATAATTTATTATTAAGGACTAAATATCTAATTTACAAAAAAAATAAAGATAATGTGCCATAATCCTAGACAAAAACAAGGATCTAGGCATCGCAAAGTCTAGAACTAGATAACTATATATTCTATGGAATTCATTTAAAGCCCTAGTTAAAGGGGAAAAATTATAATAATTATACCTAGTAGTGCTATGCACACAACTTAACTTTAGTCACATAACGGTGGTATGTAAGGGCATAATCGGATCGAGATAGATATTGACTTACAATCAAAATGTTCAGAAGGAAAAAAGAAATGGATGAAGCCATGTCCGTCCGTCCGTCTGTTAGCACGATAACTTGAGTAAATTTTGAGATATCTTAATGAAATTTGGTATGCAGGTTTCTTGGCACTCATCTCCGAGCGCTATTTAAAATGGGCGAAATCGGATGATCGGACGCCCACTTTTTATATATAGAAAATTTTCGAAAATACAAAAGAACAGATTATTTAGTACATAATTCACTTATAAGGATAAAATTTGGTGTGTACATTAATGTTAAGGCAGAAAATAAAATTTTCAAGAAATTTTTGAAAATAGGAGTGGCACCGCCCACTTTTAATTATGTCAAATTAAGCTATAATATTAATCATAAATCAAAAACCGTCCAAGATATCGAAAGAAAATCGATTAAGAAGCATGCCCACTTGTATACGAAAGATTTTGAAAAGGATCATAGGCAATAACTTTGCGTACAAAAGATTTATATCATTTATATTTCACTTTCAAAGTGTCCGTGAAGGAAGAAAGTCGAAAAATATGAATTTTTGAAAATGGGCGTTGCCCCGCCTCTTTTATAGTGGGCTATTCCACAAAACGTTTTATGCCACAACTCCGGAAAAAATTGATTTATCGAAACGATATTTGGCGAAAATGTAGAATATAAAAAGGAAAATGTTTGTTGTAAAAATGGACGAAATCGGTCAAACGGCCACGCCCAGTTTTTTAACATAGTTCTGAAAAATTGGTTTGTAAAATGCAAACCGCGATATTTCTATAACTATGCAAGCTATATCAATAAGATATTGCACACGTAATAAGCTTTTTAAGAAAAACTCAACCGCAAAACAAAAATTTGTAGATTTTGGGAAGTACGCGTGACTCCGCCCACTTTTTAGCATAAAAATTCAAAATTGGTCAGCTGCTTCCTAATAGCATGTAGTATACTCCTGCCGAATTAGGCAAATCAGATAACACACAAGTAAAATATCCGGGAAAGTTTTTAATACCCAACTGCAATAGGGAAGTTATTTATCTTTTTTGATTTTCATACCTTTAATGGACATGAAATGTTTGTAAGTGTTAGAGAAGAAGAGAAGGGCCCATCAATAAGTAAAATGAAATAATAAACGATTTATCAATGTCCGTCTCTCCGTCCGTCTGTCTATTTGAACGCAAATTTTTCAAACATAAAATTTGCATGTGTTGGTATTTTGAAAAAATGTGGTTAGCAGTTGTTGGTAGGAAAGCTATTTATATACAAATAAATTAGTGGCGGCCGCCGTGGTGTGGCGTTAGTGTTGCCGGCCTACCATACCGAAGTTCCAAGGTTCGAGTCCTGGGACAGGTAACATCAAAGTGGTTTGAAAAAGTTTTTCAAAACAGGGTCGCCCCTCGGCAGTGGTTTGGAAAACTCTCCGAGTGTCTTTCTGCCATGGAAGGCTTCTCAGAAAAAATTCATCTCCTTTGTAGATGCCGTACGAAGTCGGAAAATTTGTAGGTCCCGCCAATTGGTAGGAAAAAATCAAAACGGCACATCACAAATTGGAAGGACAGCTTGGCTCGAAAATCTCTTAGGAGGTTTATGATGATATACCTGTTGTATATCGCGCCATACATTTATATTTTTTTTAAATTATTTTACCTCTCAAAACTCAACAGAAGTGTTTTTATTAAAAACAATCAGCTGGCTTTATAATACGAACTGAAAGGTATTAAAATAGACTTGCGTAATTTGGTATGCCATAATAGATCACTACTAGGTATATAATGTTCGGTTCCACCCTAACTTAGACTTCCCCACTTGTTACATCTAGTAATACAGGGTGGCTAATGAAAGCCGCTACTAAAAAAAAATAAAATAACTTTTTTTCTATTTAATGAATCTGGTTAATTTTTTTTTTATTTTGCAGATTGACTTTTACATTTAACAAAAATGGATAACTGGGACACTGAAACAAGAATTTGGATTGTCCGCCGCTATCACGCACTGGAGTCCGTAGTTTCGGTTCAAAGAGAGTATAGGCGCACGTTTGGCGGCAATCCTCCGAGCAGATGAACCATAATAAGACTTGTAAACAATTTTGCCGAGCATGGGACAGTCAACAGAAGACCCTACCATCGAAACCCTTCAGTTCGAACAGGAGGAAACAATCGCTGCTGTAGCTGCTGCCATACAAAACAATCCACGTGTTTCGACAAGAAGCTTATCTGCTCAAATGGGTGTAAGCAGACAGTCATTACAGTCAATTATGCACAAAGATTTGGACTTATTCCCATATAAAATTCAAATGGCCAACAAACTGAACGCTGCAGACTTGCCGATTCGCTTGGAATTTTGCCAGAAGATGCTTCAAATGGTGGAAGAGGATGGAAACATGTTGAACTGTCTTTTCATGTCTGACGAGGCCCATTTCGATTTAAACGGCAACATAAACAAACAAAATTGTCGAATATGGAGTGCTTCCAACCCACAGATACTCTATGAGACGGAATTGCATCCACTTCGTGTCACAGTGTGGTGTGCAGTTTCATCACGCTGCATTGTCGGGCCCTACTTCTTCGAAGAAAACGGTCACACCGTTACGGTTACTGGAGACCGTAACTTGAGCATGTTGAGAGAGTTTTTCTATCCAGAATTACGCCGAATGAAAATTTCTTTCAACTCTGTGTGGTTTCAGCAAGATGGTGCAGCTCCTCATATAGCCCAACCTGTTATGACAGAATTGCGACGAAAATTTCCCAATAAGCTGATATCCAGAAACTCCACATTCCGTTGGCCACCCAGGTCGCCTGACCTTACTGCACCTGACTTTTTCTTGTGGGGTTATTGCAAACAGGAAGTCTTCAAAGCAAAACCAACAAATTTGAATGAACTAAGGCAATGCATTCGAGAAACAATTGCGGATATTCCTGTCTCAACTCTCCAAGCAGTAATGAACAACTTTTTGGTAAGATGCCGCACATGCATCGACGAGCAGGGGACTAATTAAGCTATATTTAATAAAATTTAATGAGCTTTAACATGAATAAAAGAAAAATGAATTCCATACACTGAAAAAAAAATTATTTGAGTTTCTTAATGTAGCAAAATTCATCAGCCACCCTGTATTCAGATGGAATGGTAAATTAAACCTTAACATTCTACTAGGGACATTGAAGTCTATAAACCCAAGGAGATCCGGAGTATCGATGGAACTGGTAATTTTGTGAAATATGAACATAAGGCATTGAATATACCTTCTACTGGCAAGTGACTTTATTTTTTTGAGCATACATCGGTCAGAGTAAGATGAAACAGGCTCACTAAAATGAAGTGACTGCAGAGCAAACCTCATAAAGCATCTCTGTACTATTTCCACTCTTAAAGAATGTGATAGATATATCGGATTCCATATTATGGAAGCATACTCAAATTTAGTTCGCACAAAGGCATTAAACAGCAACTTCCGAGTATAGGGATCTTCGAAATCTTTGGCATAACGCTTCACAATTGTTTTGTATGTTTCCACCCTATTTATGCCATAATTTGAGTAAATTGAAAAATTAGAAAGTTCTAGATTTTGGCAATTTAATATGCATTCTATAATTAATGGATATAGATCCTACAATTTCATGAGCTACTGTGCTGCAACGTACATATAATTTTATGAATTGAACTGAAATACAGGTCCCTTAAATTAGTAGGAACAAATTTAAAGCAGGGAAACTCGGTCCGTATCTCCTCGGTTCCTAAATTTTTTTCCAAAACTCGTAGTCGACCTGGTTTGGAATTCAATTTTTCAAAATTTAAAAACTTGAAACAGACCTGTTAAATTCCCATTAGAATTGAGTAATCAATTGATTAAATAGCTCTTTCAATCATAAATGATTATTTTAATTGTTTTCAGAAATTTTTGATCACAAATTCAAAGAAATCAAAAGTAATCAAAACTATTAAAAAAAAATTTTGCTTGTTTTTGATCACTTCTGATAATTTTTGGTTTTTTTGATTATCTTAGATTTTTTTTTTTTGATTATTTTTGATTATTTTTGATTGTCATATATATTATTTCTGTAAGGTCTTTTTGTGTTATTTCCTAATTTTCTGCTCTCATTTGGAACCAATATTAATAAATAAGGTATCGTTTTAAAGGTGGGGGTTATCTCTACATGCGAAACCATGTTTTAATTAGCGGAGTGCTTTTGTTTAAGCGTATTTGATAAAAATGAATTCTTTAAAATAAACGATTGTGAATGCACAAAAAAATCAATTTGTACTGCAACGCTATTGTGACTGACATTCACATGCCTCGCGACATCTACATTTGAATGCTAAGACTGAACAGTGCGCCATCTACACTTGAACATTGCTAAAATAAGTGAATAAGACTGCGTTCACATTGGGTCATAAACTCGGGTTAAAGGGACATTTTTTGAGTTAATTCATATTGATGTTGTCAATCAACTCAAGTTTATGGCTCAATGTGAATGTAATATAAGTGGTGGAATTTCAAATAGCTGTTTGCGCATATTTGTTAAATTTTTTAGGGTCTCACAACAAGTGTAGCTGAAAATCTTTTTTTATAATTTGAGAAAAAGGTTTGAAAAATCCTGGACCTGGACTAATAAAAGGTTTCAAACCATTTTTGTTTTTTTTTGCGCAAGGAGCGCACGGGTCCAGCTAGTTTTTGATTATTTTTGATTTTTTTTTGATTATTTTTGATTGTTTTTGATTATTTTTGGTATTGTTTCAGACAAACATAAGCACATACATGGAAATATGTATACTCGTATGTAATAGTAGCACGTGTACGCTGAACCGGATCCGGCAAAAAATCGTGTAGTCGATTGTAGGAAATAAAGGAATCGGCGGCAAAGTTGCCTGTCGCCTGGTTTAAGTACAGAAAAGTGACATTATATTCAGTTAAATGTTCTATAATAAGCGCATTTTTCAAAAAGCATAGCCATCTTTTTATAAAGTTGTCTCTCATACAAATTTTTTGATTACTTTCTATAATGTTTGATTTTTGATTGTTTTTTAAAATAATCATTAAAACCCGAAAACAATGCTTAATCAATCATGAATATGCTTTACAAAAAGTAATCAATCAAACTGGTAATCTTTATGATATTGAACAGTCGTAGTGACAACAATATAGTAGGGGAGCTTTAAATGTAGCATTTTAGTTATCGTCGAGATAATAGCGGTTATGCAAAAAAATTTACAATGGCAACCCTAGGTGGTAACTCAACCTAGAAATGTATTTGCTGAACTACGACGTTAAATACCTTTACTTTATACCCATTTTGGCATATCTCATTTCAATACACAAATATCAAATAAGTGGCAACTCCACAAATGTTTGTTGAATGTCAACACCCAATTTCATCGAAACCGGTTAAGCCGTTTCCGAAATAGTGTGTATGTGGATGACCTAGAAGGATCCACTGGTCATACCAAATCGCTACCACGACAGTCGGGCAGTATCACAAGTGAGTACCGGAGCGTACCAGATTCATATCCGGCCAAGGGCTGTCAGTTCGACAGCACTCCCCAAAACCTTCGGGGAGTGTTTTTGTCGTTACAACAACAACAACAATCTGCTATTAAATTCCGATGGTGAATTCGGATAAACATTCAATTCCCTTTAATAATATGTATCTGTCTATTTTGTTTAAGTTGAGTTTTACGTTTTTGACAAATGTACCATTTCTTTCCTTTTTTTGCGCATTTACTATAGATATAATATTTTTGTAGGAAATCATCATATATTAATATCTAAATAATCTTAAAATAGAATGTGTGGTTTTGAGCTGCTGTTGCATGCCACAATGACAAATTACGGCACACTCGATTTGTTTTTGCTACAGACACATTACATACCTTTATCGGCAAAATTATAAATGCTGTCGCAGCTGCATGTGAAATTTTTCCACATGCCAACATATATATGTACATATAGAACACATATGTGTACACCAAATATATAGCGCAAATTGAAATACCCCTGCAAAAAACGGAAATACTCCGTTTCATACTCCATAGAATACTCCTATAGGAGTATCAGAGTACTCCAACACATATCCTCATTCATATAAAAAAGGTGGTCCAATTTACATGGCAATGTCCGGCGATTGGATCACCTAATCCATCTCGGAGTACTCCGTTTCTTTGCTTTTGAATACTCTATAGACCACCTACGTAAGAGTACTCTCAAAATACTCCCATGGGATTACTCTATAGAGTATTCAACAGCAAAGCGAGAGCGGGAGTAGGTGGTCCTCAGAAGAACACATACTCCCATTCTCGCTTTTGTCTAGAGTACTCTATAGAGTAATCTTTTGGCAGCATTTTCAAAGTACTCCAACGTAGGTGCTCTATAGACTATTCAGAAGCAAAGTAAATGGTACTCCGAATAGGATTAGGTGATCCAATCACCGGACATCGCTATGTAAATTGGACCACCTTTTTTATATGAATGAGGATAAGTGTTGGAGTACTCTGATGCTCCAACGTTTTTTACAGGGACGTCACACGATTTAATCAATTTCAATTTGTGCCGAATAAATTGTGCAGGCTGCAGAAGCTTGAACATTTTTTATATCTAGAAATACTTCAAATACTCGTAAAGACGAGATCAATTAAAATTATTGGCGCAAAAAGTGTATATAATGTACTGGTCGAGACGTACATATGTGTTAAATTTTGTTAGAGAGTAGACATACTGTATGTATATATATATATATATATGTGCAGGATAGAACAGAGGAAATTCCAATAAGAAGAACCTTTATTAAAGCGCTACGAATCTTATTAAGATGTATGTATGTGTCTCGAAAGCTTGTTTGAAAGGATGTAGTTAATATAATTTTATTGCTTAAGCTATCTGTAAATGAATGACATAATGTGAAGCGCAATAAGTTATCCTTTAGTAGAGGTCAAAAGCTTTCCGAATTGATATAATCGAAGCAAGGAATAATACCTTAGAATGTTAAGGAAATGTTTACCTGTATGAGAGATTATCTCAGACCAGTGCAGTTAGATGATAGGACATTCAGCATTGAGTACAGTGAACAGGTATGCCTCGCACAACTAGAAGGAAGTTGTCATGGTTCACCATAAATTTCCATCATCACATAGGATCACTTATTTACTGCGTTGACTGGCGACCGATGTTAACCCAGCATCTGATCACCTATCCATACTCCTCTTATTTGATCGTCGAACCAAATTCATGACCTCGGAGCATCGCGGACACATCAATTTCAGCAAAAGCTGATTGCGACGGCGTGAGAGATTCAAAAATATGCACGAGCTTTTTCTTCCATCAGGCAGCCGCATATATCGAAAACCAATCACGTCTAGAGTCACTTTGGCCCAACTTCAATCTGGATACTGTAACTGATTAAACTTTTACCTATCCAGACGAAACCCCGACATCCCAAATGTTTTTCCGTCATGTGGTGCGTCATCCCATGTGCCTAATCAAGAATTAACTGCGGATAACCTACAATGCTAGATAGTTGTCTCTCACAGTTGGTTCTTACAGTTGGGCATGTACCAGTAGCTGTCAGAATGTATCGGATGAATATAGTCCTTTGACTAGAGCATATCAGTGTGTATGGAGAAAAAAATTTTGAAAATGTTCCACCCCATTTTGAATACTTACCTTATGAGGTTTAAAAATGAAATATTTGTTCACCCTAAAAACAGCGAAATTGTTTTTTTCTCCATAATTTCTATCTTTTATGTTCGATTTTCAAACGACATATTTGATTAATAATACATATTAATAAGTGACAATTTTAATAATGAATTTTAATAATTATTTTTAATTTTTTTCTTAACACAGGGTGTTAATTTAAAATAAATTTAAATAAAAGCTAAAGTTGACAAGAGAAGTTAATGGCATCTATAGCCGAAATGTACAACACCTTTACAACAACATATGGTTCATTGAAATCATAGGTCAAATATAAAAGTTTTAAGGAAAAAATAAATTTCGCTGTTTTTATAGGGTACTGAAACTTCAGCAGCACTGCCCGAAACCTTCGCAATAAACCCAACAACAACTATTAGATGTTTTCTGCATTAGGTGATGAAAGGCAAATGATATAGCCGAATGTACTATCTAAAAATTGAAAATACTGGAAATGACGCTAAATAATAACTCAAGTGCAGCTGCACTTTTATATATACATACATACATTCGTTTGTCCTACATACCTATTTAACTCTATAAATATAAATAAAACTCATAATTGTCTATGCCTTCATCTCCTACAAACAAAAGCGGTTATACGCCTGCTTGACTGACTTGCCTTCCTGTCTCCCATTTATAAGAAAAATAATCGGTTTGTCATTGCAACTGAACGCTTGCACTTTCCAAAGCATTTCAATGTCAATGTCACCAACGGGCAATTCATGAATTTAAATACAAACGCAGAATATCTGTGTGTTTTATTGTTGAAGGGGTGTGTAAGAAGGGATGTGGCGAATGGAAATTGTGCATTATTAGACGGAGAAAAGAAACTACGCCCACATGCTTTAACACTAATATGCGTTTATATATATGTTATTTACACTATGAAACAACACTTTTGGAAGCGGAATAATTCCAACTTAGGATAGCCTTGTTATGGATATTCAGGCAATGTGCAAAAAATTTAAAACATTAATAATGAAGAGAAAGGGTTGTTAACATATATATTGATTTCATAGGAAAGTACCTGGACGATTTATGTATTTTTCGAGGTGGCCATATAATTTAGTTTGTACTAGATATATACAGGATCCAAGGTGGTTGTCATACCTAGAAATGTTTTTGTTGGAATCCGACATAAACACCATTCGTTTGATACCCACATTAGCATATCTTACGTTTTTTGGGTAATAGCTATGCAAAAAAAATGTATATAAAGGGATTAGGTGGCAACCCTATCTGGAAATATTTTTGTTGAAATACAACTTAATAACTATAAGTGGCAACGCTTAGGTGGGAGGGCTTAAGGATTTGGCCCAATGCTTGCTTGATTTGCTGGCTTTGACTCGGGAACTGGCAACATTTCTTTGAACTCTAATAAAATGTATGAAAGCTGGCCAAGTGACTGCCTTATTTTACTCGCTTGAAGCGCTTAACTGTGCAAAGCCAACGAAGCAAGCGTGCATTGGACCAAAAACTTTCAAATGTAGTAAAGTACTAAGTATTGCCATAAGTTCTGTTACAAAATTTTAAAAGCCGCAGGCTTTTGCATTTTAAATTCTATGCTCCCCATATTTCACATGGCTTATGCCAACATATATTCAAATCATCTTGGTTTGAGATTTCGTCTAACCATGATGGCAAAGAAAATCAGATTGCGGTAATTGCTTTACATAAGTGTGGAAATAGTCAGATATTCACGTCGTTAAAAAAACTCGGTTTATCCAAGATGTTCGTTTATCGGACTATCGATCGATTCCTTGAAACTCCTGAAGTTGGCGTCCGCGTATTGTTTGTACGAGTTCAACCATAAAATCCGTGCGAGAGCGAATTCGTCGAAATCCTATAATAAACCCAAAAATAATGACCAGAGAGCTGGATATGGCCTTTAGACCCATGTCTCGGCTGATCCGTGATGACCTCCACATGAGGGTTTTTCGAAGGAGCACTAGCTATCTCTTAACTCCGTGGCTAAGAACAGTAAGACTAGAAAGATGTAAAAAGCTTTTGCAGTGGCACGCATGTAACGGCCATGAAAACATAATTTTTGCAAATGAAAAATGTTTACCGTTGAGGAAGGTTTTAATAAGCAAAATGATAAGATGTATGCTAAAACGTCCCAAGAAGCAGATCATCCAGCATACATCATGGTTTGGAGGTAAATGTCTCATAAAGGCGTAACTTCCTCGCATCGTTGCAAAAAGGGCGTAAAAACTGGAGCAAAAGTCTTTGAACAAGATCCCTTGAAAGGCGTGGTGAAAATTTTGACAACAACACTCTTTAACGGAGAGCACTAGGTTTTTCAGCAAGACTCTGCACCGGCGCATAAAGCTAAACCAACCCAAGAGTGGTTACGACGTAATATTCCTGCTTTCATTTTTGCTGAAAATTGGCCGTCGGGCAGTCCAGACTAAAATCCTCTCGATTACAAACTATGGTCGGAATTAGAGCACAAGGCTTGCAAAGTTCGCCACCGAAATTTGGAGAGTCTCAAGCAAGCACTGGTCGCGGCAGCTTAGTCTATGGCACCGGAAACTATACGTACCGCTATAGCAATTTTCTTGTAATAAATAACACTAACATTCAGTCAATAAAATCAAACTGCAATAAAGTCTAAAAATCCCTGCATTAATTTTCTCAGAAACTTTCAAATTGTCAAGTCTAAATGGGTCAAGCCGTTTTCGAGACAGTATCGGATGTGCCAAAAGATTATGTGGCAAAGCTACCTAGAGGTATTTTCGTTGAAATACGATATATTATACTTTTTGTTTGATATTGGCGTATTTTATTTCATTACAAAAACAGATTAAGTAGGTGGCAACCCCATAAAAGCATCCATTGTGGCAACATATGTGGATATACAAATATGCAAGAATAGAAACTGTAAGATAATTTCGTGAAAAATTAAACCCTTATATCTCTCTCGACAGTTTCATGTTGTTTTAGAGAGTCCGAAAAGTTGGCATTTGGACAATGCTGGAGGTTAAAATGTTCTAAAAGTTCACTAAGGGTACTCTCAGATAAAATCTTTGTACAAAGAACATGAAAGTTCCGAGAGAATAAAAGAAAGTAAAAATTCCGCCTTAAAGTATGCAATAGCTTTTCATATTTTAATTTCCGTTGTTGTTGTTGTTGTTGTTGTAACGACAAAAACACTCCCCGAAGGTTTTGGGGAGTGCTGTCGAACTGACAGTCCTTGGCCGGATATGAATCCGGTACGCTCCGGTACTCCCTTGCAGTACTGCCCGACTGTCGTGGTAGCGATTTATGACCAGTGGAACCTTCTAGGTCATGTCACCCCTCCTTCCGTAAGGAAAGAGAGATGGGTAATGAGAGGTGAGAGGTATCATATCCGTAGATCAACCATCGAGTTGCACGTCATTACCTTTGTGCATATTAGTCGCCTCTTACGACCGGTATGCCTACCTCGGACATATTCTAAGCCCCTAACCCCTAATTTCGGTGTTTTTCCTTAACTAACAAAAGGGGATGATTATAAAGTGTATATTATATATCAAGAGAGCAAAGTTCCTTTTTATTCTCTACTAGCAGACTAGGTAAGCGTAGTCTTGGTCCGAAAGGAAGATGACGAACCCGATACCCCAATTGCTTCCAGGAAATGTCCCGGAATATGTTGGACAGTGTATAGCACGTGCACGTATTTTATATAACTGGAGAATGGCATTCGGTTTTCAAATGCAGCAAAATGAAACACAAAATTGTTATTCAGAACATTTGTTAAAGGTTATTTCAAGGCAGATTGAGCGTATGAAACTTTTAATATTCTTCCAAAATTTAAATTCCGGCATTTAAATGTGTAGTTATTTTTGCTTTCCATTAGTTATATAATATTTGTATGAATTAAAGACGAATTATCTGCTAAGTGATTTTATCTTAATCATGTGATTTAGTAAATAACTAGCACTATGCCTTTGTTTGAAAAGTCATTCTAAATTTAACTTAAAAAACAATAATTTTTAGACATTGATGTGAGTGCTATGTAGGGAAAATATTTAGTTCAAACCAATGTTCTTTCAATGCCATAAAGCCCTTGTTCGCACCATAGAAAGATTTCTATATTTTGAAAATAGCAGACGATTTTAGCAACGGTTTGATTTTTCATTTCCTCCCAGAAAATGGAATTATGCAAATAAACATAGGCTCGCTAATATCCACCTGCCAATTGAGCAGGGAAATGCCGAAAGACGAAATTCTGTGTCCACTTCAGTAGGTTGGTCGATAGAGGCGATCTAGTTTACGTTTTCCCTGTAGGGTATACATGTTCTTACAAGTATATGTGTGTGAGTTTCTACCCTACCAACCAAGGCTTACCGTGATGAAAGTCTTATTCCACAAATTCCCAAATTTTTACTTACACCAATGCATTTTTTTGGATTTAGGGATGGATTCTTATCCATTGCTGGTTGTCAGGGTAGTTGCACGAAATACGCCCTACCAACCATTACTAAGAGTGGTGAATTTTTATTAACACCAACGCATATTTTTGGAATTTGTATAGAAAACAACAACTGCCTAAAAGTATGCATTCCGTTAGATCTCACACGGATACAGAAAATATTTTCAACATGTTGAAAAAGTGAACCTCTCCAAACAAAAATTTCCCACTTTTTATCCACTTTTTAGGTACGCGCGACTCACTGTTTATCCAGATTTATATCCATTTCTGGTTGGCAGGGTGTGCAGTTCAACACACAACAAAACGTTATACATCCATAAATACCCGTGAATGGTGTATGTATGTAAGATGTGGCATTCTAAAATTAGCCTTGACATTCGGATCAAATTCAGTAGAGCGTCACCTAAAATCGGAACAACAAAATATTTGAATGTATTGAATGTAAGATTTTATTTTACGAGACATATGTAGATAAAAATGTGGACCGGAAATTTTTTGTATAATAGGGGCTGCAAGCAAAGGTAGGTGCGAGTGCTGTATCATATGGCAGTTTGCAGAGCAAGGATGTCCATATCACGGTGTTTGGTGAAACATTTTTGGAAAGAACCAAGGCAATCCAGCAGAAAACTGATAGTAGAAAAACCGCTTTCTGAGCAAATTTCGAAAGCACTGAACTAATATTTTATTAGCTATTGCCGAATGAGCTCCATAATCAACACCCAAGCACCACCTTTAGTGGATAAAAAAGCGACCTTGGTCAATCGTGATACACATAATGCATGTCCCGTATGACATCTGCCAGAACACACATTATCTACTCAAGTTGAACCTATTTTACTAGCTTCTGACAATTTCAGTGAACTTCACCTTATTGATTTATAATTGCACTGGTATACCGCTAGAAAGAGGGAGAAGTAGAGGTTAATGTAGAGACGCGCAGCAAATTCTTACAGGATCAATAAAGGTTACCTGGTAACCAAAGTACAGCGCCTATTTAGGTTATAGAGCGAACAATTCCCCTCATTGCAAAATTGCTAGTGAGATGACTTTCTCGACACCCGAACTCCTGCCGATGGAAAAGCAATCGACTACACAACTACGACGAAATGAGCATCGTAATATCCTGTTCAAACTCGGAGGCAGAATGTGGTCGTATGAGCGTCAAGTTCTATCTTAAATCCGCTCTGCAATGCGCAAGAACAGCGAACCCGCTAATAGCACTAAATATCTCATACGAACTTATTTAGTCTGGAGCCGCATTGTTAGGACCCAATAAGCTTGTCGGCGATTACGGAGCCTTATATCGATGGCTGTGTGGAGGATGACACCATTTCAAAATATTCAGTAAAAACAACATACCTCAGAATTTTTCGGAAGAACGCCCTGTACGAAAATTCAATATCTACATAATCAGGAGAGATGGGGCGTTGTTGGCAAAAACTCTGAAATGGTTTTTCAAAAATGTCTGTATTTGATCTTCCACTCAGACATGGCTATGAGGTTCTATGTAGCATATTATACGAAAGACTGCGGCAAGCTGGACGAATACCAAAAACACCATCCGTATTGGATAACACCTCTACCAGGAATTCGAAAGCACACGAGGCTTCAGACAAAACTACTCCCTGTCTTGAGTGTAGAACAACAACTGCTCCACGACCGGAAAGTCGTCATCAAGAAATTGTTTGTGTATTATTTATTCACTTATCTATGTTTTCAAATATTCCATTAATCATCAGTACGAAAGTTTTTCACAAAAAAAAAAAAAAGGCATATATTTTTTTGAACTTTTTTGTGTAGCTAGATCGGTGAATGACTTGTTTAGCTTGAGAATAATAATAATGACAAAAATTGGAAGCGATATACCTACGAGGAGATTGAGGCCTCTCTTCTTGAAATTTTTGAGTTTCTTTTTACTTTTCCTACCTATGGAACCTACATGTTTTACTTCGACCCGGGTAGAAAATAATCTACGAAAATCTAGACTTAACCTAGACTAGATTTGTCTTGTGTATATTGAAGAAATAATGTTTGCTTAGCAATTAAATGCATAAGCCAAAAAGTAAACGCAAACGGCCGAAATGGTAATTGATGACAAACACAAAAAAGAACAAACAAAGGCACCTCGTGACCAAAAACAAAATTAATTTGCAATAATGCGCAGATTCATACATACATACTCAAAAGCACGCGCTAATTCTGACGTCGATTATTTTGCTTTTAGTCTTGTGTATAATGGTATTCATACCAATAATGCTTGTATTAACATTAGGGTGTCTCACCAAAAAATTATGGTTTCAACACTAATTAAAAAGAAGTGATGGCCTTTCATCCCTACTTTTTTAAAAATTTTCTGCTCTTATTGAACCTTTGAAAATCATTTTTAATAAATCTCTCCCTAGATTGAAAAATAGCTTTAATAGTTTGTATGCTAAAATTTGGTAATAATAACGATGTCCGCAACTATAGGCTCAACTAGAAGCTCTCTACTATTTATACATATGTCTACTCTGCAACCAAGTCGCTTATTTGGCACACGCAACAGGAGTTTGTATCTTGTCGATCCACAGCCACGAATAACGCTGTATTCACAGACGACTGCAATACTGCCTTCTGGATTTTAGGTCGACTAAATCATAACCCGTAGAATCATCTAATTTTAACCGTATTCAATAGATACTTCCTTGCCTTTTATTCAAATATATAAATGTTTACTCGATGATAGATGCTCGGACTGACATGCCTCAACCGATTTCTCTATTTACCCAAAGAGCTTTGACAGAACAATATATCTATCTCGATACTTTTATACCGTTACAAACCCCCATGATGTGGACGGCATTATAAATCTTTTTTTGCTAGCACAACTGGGTATAAAAATTGGAGTAGATCATTAACTAAACAAAGTTAAGTAAATTTTTGTAATTTTTCCAAAAACATAGTAAATTTGTTACTATAGCCCTGATGAGTCGCATAAAAATATAAAGTATGTAGTCTGTTTTGAACTTTATGTAGTCTTTATATTCGTTTTATAAATATATTTCTAAGCAATGAAAACCCAAACGAAATTTAAGTCAAATCAAATACAAATCATCGGTAATATAAAACTATTGTTATTACATTTATGTATACAGAAGCCACATACAAACATATGCATGCTCATGCTAGAGAAGCTAGCCAAGGGGTCCCATGATTTTTTAGCTCCTAATATCGCGAGGGATTTTCGGTAGGAAATTTTCGGGATTTTCAATACATTGCAAATTAAAATTAGTTTATAAAGCTTTTTAAAATTACATTTCCATACAAATTTTCAACTACAAGGCCGTTATAAAATTTTTTTATTTTTTATAAATATGGGGGTAAATATATGCGTTTTATTTATGTATCATATATTAATTTCTGAAAGATACCCCGTTCATCGAAAAAATCGGTTATAAGAGGGCTATATGATATATTAGTCCAATCTTACTACGTATTTGATTGCAAGAATTATAGACCAATACCCATTTATCGGAACAATCGATTGTATGTAGGATATGCGTTGTTTGTATTAGTCCCCTCTTGCTCAAACAGACAGACGGCCGGCGGACATCTCAATTTGTTTCAAACTAACAACACTTTTTTAGAAAAATATTTGCAGTGATACGAAATAACTTTCATTACATTTCTTTTTTTTCTGACCTTTATTTTAATTAAAACACATTAAATAAACAAAATAAAAACTGTTAAAATAATTATTATTAAATATATTAGAAAATTCCATACATTTTCAGCTGAGGTAGGGTGTTTTTATACTAAATATTTTAACATATTTTTATAAGTTTTACGAGCTCAAGAGCAGTTGATAATAATTTTGAGTCAATTATTATTATTTTTGGAATGGATTGAACTAGAACTAAGAAACGAAGTGAACTAATCTTTTCATATAACTAAAAACCCCAACTATTTTGAAATCAAAAGCGGAGAGTTGTTGAAAAATATTCTAAGACAGGGCCTTTTGCAACCAAACTGTGAAATAGGGCGTTTTTGTAAAAAGTTTTGAGACAGTACGTTCTTCAGAAATATTTTTAAATAGGGTCATCTTTCATACAAATGTCGATGTGTAATATACTTTTGAAAATATGAATATAAACTTATTTGAACTTTTTTAAGTATCATTGACTCGCTTCATTTATAATTTCATTATTTTAGAATATAGTGCCTTTTTCCAACAACATGAATATGCTGAAAATCGAGTTTCAAGTTTATGAAAAATCCAATAATTTGTAATAATAATTCAACAGGAAGATGATTTCTAAAATAATTTCAAAATTTTCTTCAAGCCTGACTGTTAAAGAATAACGAATGTAAAATCCCGGGATTCTCAAATCAAGTCCCTAAAATTCCGGAATTGTGAAAAGCAAAAAAATTGGCATTCCTATTGAATACGTTAGGCGGTTCAGATAAAATTGACACTTGCATTGAAATGAAACACCATCATGAGTTTACACCTACGTACACCTAGGTACATTCTGGCGCAATCTGGTACTGGTGTGTGCAGCGGTGATAGTAGTCGGGGTAACACAGTTTGTATCACTCAATATTGCTTTGTAACCCATTTTTTTCACATTGAATAGCATGGTAACTTTCGTTAAATGTAGGAATTTCACAAAAACACCAATGCATCGAAACTTTTTCACTCGTTTTACAAATAGTCGATTCATCTATCTAATGCATCAGATGGTATCTATGCAAGGAGTCAAAAAATTATCGATATTATTTCAGTTTGAAATCGACGCATGACGAAGATTTCAAGACTTGGTAAAGTTGATGCATTACGATGAACAGGGTGCGCTTAGACTATGGAGGGAAGGCTAATCTTCATTGCTTTATGACTACTGAGATGATTAACCCGGCACCCCATACCATGAAGATAAAGGTTATGTTGGAAGCATACAACAACTTTTAAGTGATATGTCTTAACTTGACGCTGGAGAAGATAATTGTCGTTGTTGTTGTGGTAACGACAAAAACACTCCCCGAAGGTTTTGGGGAGGGTTTCCGAATTAGCAGTCCTTGGCCGGATTTGAACCCGGTACGCTTCGGTATGACCAGTGAAACCTTCTAGGTCATGTCACCCCTCCTTCCGTAAGGAAGGATAAGATGGGTAATGAGAGGTGAGAGGCAACATATCTGTAGATCAACCATTCAGTTGCACGTCATTACCTTTGTGCATATTAGTCGCCTCTTACGACCGGTATGCCTACCTCGGGCATATTCTAAACCCCCAACCCGCAGGGGCATGACAAGATAATTCGAGCAGCAGAGCT
This sequence comes from Merzomyia westermanni, assembly GCA_949987695.1. Taxonomy (NCBI): domain Eukaryota; kingdom Metazoa; phylum Arthropoda; class Insecta; order Diptera; family Tephritidae; genus Merzomyia; species Merzomyia westermanni. Next base: position 49,708,170 of record OX465290.1, read on the forward strand.
ATACCTACATTCGTTCTGCCGACTCTAAATTTTTGGTGAGCAGCATTTTCATGGCAAAAATACCCTCGGAGGGTGAACGCCCGCTGCAATGGCGCCACCTCGTTTTGAAAAAATCTGGACATTTCGATGTTCCCTGTCCAGGAACTTGAACTTGGAATCTTTGCTGTGGAAAAGCAGCACACTACCACCACATTCCGGCTGCCGATAAGAAAACTAACCAAACATAACACAATTTTTTGTGTGATGTCATAAAATATCACAACTAAGTATATACTTCCCGCTTTCACCCGAAATAAGACCGCCTTACTCATTTTTTATGACATTCGTTGAACTTCCATTTAACAATCAAAAAATGTAATTCATTGAGAAAAAAAACGCAAATATCCCAAGCCGGGTATGATATCATTCTCCCATAGGGTGTATGTCTATATGTACGTTAGGTATGTATAGCTACCCAGCAAAACATGTAGTAAACGATTATAAGAAAGGAGGAATTAAACCAAAACCGCAGCCATGTAAAACTAGGGTTGTGCGATTAATCTATCAAGCAAGTTGTTAATTAACAATTTATTCAAAGCAAGTAATGGATGTTTACTTAAGAAAGAAATTCATTGAAATCTGAATAATTTCGTTCATTCCCTTCGAGTATTTTCTCAAAAAATCAGTTAATAATGCATTTAGAACGAGCAAATGTTTGAACACCTTGACAAATTCGGAGAGTGGCGAGTTTGCTAATTATGATACAAGTTAAACTCCTCGAAAACTTGGAAAATCAACAAAATAAAATGAATTAATGTAAATTTTACAAGATCAAGAACAGTTGATAATAATTATCATGCAATTATTACTTTTTTTTAATGGAAAACTTTTTAAGAGCAACAAACATTCATCGGCTGTAGTTAAAGTACTATTTCGAAAACAGCCACGATTTCTCTTCAGATTAACTCGTATATTTTCACAATTTCTACTAGGACTTTATTTTGTTGTTTTTTTTTCGCAAAAGGTATATACTTCAGTGGCAGAGAAAGTATGTACGTAGTCCTTATATGTACTCGTTCGTATTACAATAATGACTTGAGTACATGAATGACGAAAGAATTTGAGAATATTTCAAAATCACTTTTCTGTAATAAAACTTATTTGAAATTTTTTTAATTCCGTTTTATAGTCTTGGATATCTAAATTGTTTTCAGTTATTTGTTTAATTATTTAAATATCTGAGAGCAATACAGTTATTTTTGTAATAGGTATTAAAGTTTCAATGCAGTAGACACGTCAGTAAACACTCAAACTGTACGAATCTCCCTATCCCTATCTAGCTCCATTACCACAAGCATTTAATTTTTGGGTGGGCCTTAACTTTCTTTTCACTCTAAATTGTATTTTAGTGGAACTACGTTTCCATTATCATTCAACGTAGATTGTAAATTTAGTTTCATTTTCATTAACACTGAAAACTATTTTTGATAGAACTTCATTTCCATTACCAGTCAGAGATTCGGTTGCCTTAGCATTGGATTTCAGGCTATGAAGCTTCGAGTTTCTTTCTGAAGCTTGTTTGTATAATTCAAAACAACAACAAAAAATACGTTTGGGCCAGTTTTTCAAAATTCAAACTATTTCAAAGTTATAGCTATAAGGCTATTTTCCAAGCTCCCTAGTTTTTGCCAATTTTCTTGCAATTGAGTAGTCCGATTTTGCTCATTTTTGAAATTTGTATTCATATTTATTTTTTTTCCAAAAATTATTGCTAATTTTTAAATATTTGTGACTGCCAGATCGCGCTTCAGGATAGTGTTGTTAGGCATTTCATTAGATACTTTTAGCAGGAAAAAAATTGGTGCCCTGCAATGGGATGGGAGAATAACATCTTGTAAATATATTTCAAAAATTAGCAAAATCGCACTGGTCAATCGCGAGAAATTAAAAAAAAAACTTTGAAACTTCGAAAATATTTTTATGGCTATATAATTTAGAAAATTAACGAATTTCGAAAAACTGTGAAATAAATATATAAAGTGTACATTTTTTTGGTGGATAAGCACCATCGACGTTTTCGAGTATAAGTACATACATTTAATTTTAATGTAAATAATTTGCAATACTTCATACCTACATCTGCAAATTTATACATTAAAAAATTTAAATTTTCAATTGAGTGCTACTGAACTACATTCTCAGAATTTCACTCAGATAATTTAATTCGAATGAGAATAAAAGCGCACTCATTTACTCAAAATTAAAAATCTTTGAAGAAGATGAGCAAAATGTTCCGATACATGCATAGCAATTACATATATGTATTTTTTTGTAAGTATATAGATGGGTGGCATGTACTTACATTAGAGTGGTGTTTATTTTATAAAATGATCTTAAACCGCCAGACAAATGAGTATCACCACAAATCTTCCGGAGAACTTTTCTCTCGAATACTACAATAGCGATCCATGAGTCTGAGCTGTACATTAGGGAACTTATGTAGTGTGATCTTTGTACGCCTTGACTTCACTTAACTTCTCAATTGCCTACTCAGCCCAAATAATTTTCTTCGTATTGTGTACGACGGTCCGAAAAATGGTCAATTTTATTTTCTTTTACCATCAAATAAAAACATGCTCAATCAACCACGTCGTGATCGCTGACAAACTATGGAACCGTTTAAAGATTCGCATTCCGCGCTTTGATTCTACAATGAAGAAGTTGCATGAACAGTGAATTAAAGTCCAACAACATCGATGGCTAGGTCATATGAATATGGGCCACAAAAGTGGGCATACAAATTTTTGGTGTTTTAAATTGGCTCACACTTTTTACATGGTAACAAAATGCCGACTATTAAAATAAGGATCAGTCTAATGTATGTATGTTCATGTCTACACTCACTACTATGTAGTGCCAAATGAGTAAATTAAAAATAAATATTGGAGCCTAATGAAAAATATTGCTCGGGTACTTTAACGATTGAGCATAACTGAAAGTTTGAAAGCAGAATTTATCGTATTTATGACAATTACTGCAATTTTACAATTTCAGTTGTACGGAAGTAGCGAACGAATGCAGAGTGAGCTTTTGTTGAGTGAGTTCATGTTACAAATTTTCTACATGCTGTGAAAGTTTGTAAAAGAATGCTAAAATAAAGTGATGTTACATAGAAATTTGGTAATATGTGGGATGAAAAAGTAGCGAAAAAAAATTGAAAATTGTTCAAAAATTTGTGTCAGCAAAATCATTACTTCAACAAAGTGAAAACTTGTATGGAAAAAACTTGTGAGTGAGCTTATGAAAAGCAAGGAGCGACGGTTATGAAAATAGATACATTTTCTATATGCGGAGAGAAACTACGAAAATGCAATTAAGGACTTTAAAATAAAACCTAAAATATACAAAATACAAAAAAAAAGCTTTGAAGTAAATACAACGATACTTAAGATTCTATTGAGATTTACAACTGAAAACATTGCTGAGTTGCAATTCTCAAAATTGGTTTACTCAACTCAACTTTTTGCTTTTAGTTGACCTCGCCAAGTTAAAAGAACATTTTACTGATGAACTGTACTCCAAAAGCAATGGTTATCTTCCGGTCTTATATGGGTTTTTTTACTCCACAAATCTTGACATTGTCACCGTCTAAATACTTGGTCACCTTATTTACGAGACACTGCAGGCGACTGAAAACCACTCCTAAAAAACCAGGCTCCGCTTCGGTCTAAATAATGAATAATGTCCTATCTCTAAAGTACAGCTGCTGACAGTTAAAAGCATTTCGGTCTAAGTAATGAATATTTTCTATATCCAGCGTGGTAGAGAGTTTAGAATATATCCCCGTTATGGTTTGCCTGTCAACCAACTGAACAGTTTTAAACAGGGTACGCCTGTTGTCAGAGAAGGCGAAGGTTGGAGGAATGTCACGGACATGAGCAGTCCTTATGATACCAGCCCGGTTGCCACGGGAATAATTCTTTTGACCCCTTGAACCTAAGAGGATATATGTGGCGATTCCCAGGATAATGAAATAGAAATGAAGGCACTACAGGAACAGAACAATTGAACTGGAGTGGCGGTGTGGCTAATTTTCCGCAACTGCTCCGTTGGTCTACTTGTAAACCTTAATTACTTAATTACATTATTACCTTTTTTAAAATAATTTTTTTTTTTACTTTTGAGAAATTACTAATATGGAAACAAGAACAGATGGGAGTTTCCGCTACGACTAAATATCCATTAAATACAAATCTGAGAGCTGAATGAAATGAAATTCCACTAAAAATAAATAAGGAGTTATATTGCCGGTTTTCTTTTTTCATTGTCACGAAAAATATTAATTTGAGTGAAGTTCCACTTTCATTCGCAGTTCAATTTATTTTTAATTGAACTTCATATCCATTACCATTATATTAAGTGCAGGTTTGTCTGTATTAGCATTAGTGGAAACTCACACACATTCTCATTCAAACTCGGTCTAAATATTTATTACAATCCTCTACGCAACAATAAATGAAAGTGTTTGTTTACTCAATCTCAATCTGGCTGGTATTGGAGGTGAAGTGCTATTAAAAATAAATTTCAGTGTTAATGAAAATGAGCTACTGATAAAGAAAATAAAGTTCCACTCAAAAATCAAAAGTTACTGGTAGTGGAAATGGAAATGGACTCTCACCAACCGTAAGCCTTGAGTGATTTCTAAAGTGTTAACTGAATTAAAATTTCAATACATATTACTTACAAAAAAGAAACTTATTGCTCTTAGATACTAAAATAAATAAGCAAAACAAATAAGCAAATAAATAAAAACAATTGAGATATCGAAGGCTCAAAAACGGAATTTACAAAAAAACTCTTAAAAAATTTTACTACAAAGAAAGTGAATTTGAAATATTCTCAAATTCTTGCATCATTTTTTCACGCTGCACTCAATACGTCATTGTAATAAATACAAACGATTACATATACTATGTACATACTTTCTCTGCCACTGGAGTACATACATTTGCGCAGCTAAACAAAGAAAAAAACAAAATAAACTGCTAAACATCTAGTCTAAAGTGTGAAAACGCTGAAATAAAAATTTTGTGTGTGCATAAAACTGAAATTCTGCTCGCCAAGGCTTTTCAGCAGCCATTGCGCGCTCTGCTCTAGACAAACTCACACACACACAAATCTATTTGTATAAAAGTTTCGCTGTGCTTGCAAAATATATCTTCACACCTATTCTTATACATACAAAATACTTGCCGGTTCGGCCTTGTTCATCCGCTTCGATGACAAAAATTTTCCCGGCCTCCGCTACCGTTGCCACCGCTGCTTAGTATCATAATCGCAATACCACCGTTCGTCGTCATAGCCGTTTTTTACTCTTCGTGTATTTTGGCATATGCGGCATCGTCTGAGCATTCGGATCACTAACAAGCATCTCTGTATAATCATCATCAACAACAACACCAACAACAATATCATCATTATTATCAACATAAGCAGGCGCCAAACACTGAGGTCTCCTCGAGATATAGTTGGACGTGCAACTGAGATAATTGAACAGTTTGCTGAAATCCGTTGCTGTTGTCGTTCGTCAAGTTTCGATATTTGCGGCGATATTTGTAAAATTCGTTATCCGTCCATGCCATGCGCGATAAAATCACACAACTATTCTGCTTGCAAAAAAACGCATGCAAAACTAATACAACAGATAATCGAGGTGTGTTTGATAAATAATTAAAAGGAATTTAAAAACATAAAAATATTTTTATTTGTATATAAAAATAATTTGTATATCTTTTTATGTATGCATTTAATGGGAGTCCGTAAACGTATGTGACACCAACATAAAATTACTTAAATTTATAAGATGTTTTTCTTCTAAAAATAAATACAAATTCGAAAGCGTATATTGAAAAGCAAAAACAAGCAAACAACGCAGATTTTCGAAAATTTTGAGGCGTTTTATATCAACTCATGCGTTAGAGCAATAAAAAAATTAAACAAAATTGTTATATATCTTTAAAAAAAAAATGTACAGATTAGATACAAATCATAGTTAGGCAATTGGCCATAGTGATAATAAGAAAGTTGACTGCTTGCTGAAACCCCAGTAACCATAACAAGGCTATTGATGAGTGCTGCAATTTGAACGAAAAACAACTTGTGGCAAAGTGGAATAACAACCAAAATTTTGAGAAAGCAAGCTACACTAATTTCAATGCAGAGCGACCATACATGATACAAATAATAAAAAGAAATAAAATATTATATTTAATGATGAGATGAGAGTAAAATAAAATAAGCTAAAATAAAATAAAGAAAATAAAATGAAATAAAAAAATAAAGAGAAAATAAAACAAAATAAAATTTAATAAAATAAAATAAAAAAAAGGAAAATAAAACAAAATAAATAAAAATCAAATAAATTAAAATAAAATAAATTTAAAAAAATTAAGATAAATTAACAAAATAAAATACAATACAATAAAATAAAATAATAAAATATGAAATAAAATAAAACAAAATATGCTATAATAAAATAAAATAAATAAAAGGAAAATAAAATAAAATAAATTAAAATAAAATTTAAAAAAATAAAATAAAATGATATGGAATAAAATAAAACAAAATAAAATAATAAAAATTAAATTAAAATGATATGGAATAAAATAAAACAAAATAAAATAAAATCATCAGACCACAGAGAGTACAGTTTTACGCATATGACGATTCACCTCCCACTATCAATCTTCTGCTTTCCATTGCCTTAAGTTGCACTGTGAACTCATACAATTCTTTAGAGATCAGATAAGAAAGGTCAGTCGACAAAACGGTTCGATAGTGTAATGAATATGGTGGTGGCTAAAGGGTTCTGCGTTGGGTTTGGGATCCACCATATAAATTTAAAACACAGCGACCCTCTGATATGGAAAAAACCTTCTGCGAAAACCTGTTAAGCGCACTAAGTGAGACATTAACGTGTTCCAGAAATTTATTTAAAACTTGGTAGGCCGTAGATGCCACCTGAAACCAATATGTATTTAGGATTTTCATTATCATAAGCTAGAAACAATCTACCGCCCGATGAAGACAGAGATATTGTTGCACAGTTTAATTAGTCATGTGTTTATTTAAGAAAAGATATTGAAATATATTTTATATAAAGTCTAACTAATTGTGATTTTCTCTCGTTCTCTTTTTATGATCTGCTGCACATGCCATTTGGAATGTTCGACTCAAATTGGAATGATGCCTTCAAAAATATAATTAAATGTAAAACAAAAACAACCAAATAGGACATAATGTGCCAATTAAAGTCACGAGCAACGGGACAACGAGTGCCAATGGGTCTCTTGGGCCAGAAGGGCCCGAAACAGAGACCGACTCATCAGGGACCGGGGGGATGCGGAAGTCGTTGGAGAGGAAGGGCTCAGCGCCGAACGACGCTATTCACCTCCAGAGACGGGTGGGACTCCTCAGTGGGGTGGCTTTAATTGTCGGGACCATGATAGGTAAGCGAAAATTAAAAGAACTATTTTTTCTATTATTCTATGATATGCATATTTCTTTCATATTGTATGCCTTTTAATACTAGCAGAGCACTAACATAAAAATATAAATATTATATTTAAAGCATGTTTTCAAGTCTGAACAGTATTTACTATATCACCTTCCTTTTCTTTCCCCCCTTTACCTTTCTCTATTTTTGTTTCACTCGCTCTGTATGTATCACGCTTATTCTCCAAATGTTTTTCTCCGTCTAACTATCTCTATTCTTTTACCTCTAAATCTTCATCTCTCTCTCTGCTCACATAATTTGGGGCAGTGGACTGGTGAACTGGTTCGCGGATGGTTCCAAATCGGGGGCGAAAGTTTGAGGTGAAGTTTTCTCTCAGGACCTTGATGTAAGCTGTAAAATCGGACCACTTGTAGTCTGCGCTTGAGCAGATGGGCAACGGGTGAGGTGAGCAAGCGCTGGATTCATGCTGCATATGGCAGAATAACCCTTTTGGCCCAGGCTAGATTGTAGACATTTTTCGGGGATCAGCGTTCAGAAGGGGTAATGCCCGATTGGAAAACCCCTTACTGTGTTCTAGTTATAATAACTGGCATCCAATTTTTTTTCTCAACGGAATATCTTAGAGAGTAATATTTTGCACATATGGTATTTTTTTTGTGGATGCATTTTTGTTTCCAAAATTCAAGGATAGCGATTTGTTTGTATTCCCAATAGCCACCAAATAATACCATTATTGATCAAAAATAAATTTCCGCAGTTTTAATTGATCCGTTTCAAAAATTCTTACCCCGGGGTAACTTAAAAAAGTACTAAGCTTATCCATAACTCCACACATTGCTAAACCATTTGCCATCCAAGCGTTTGTACTTAGAAATTGGAAACAAACCACACATAACTCTCGAATCTCTACGCTTTTTATGAAATAGGAAGTGAGAGCTGAGAAAGCAGATAGCACCGAAGCATAGAAGTGACCAATGAAAAATTACCCATGTTTCCTTTTTAATTACATATTGCCAAGCCCGAAAAATCCCGGGATTCCAGGAAAGGAATTGACATTCCTCATGCACATATGTATGTACATCTAAAAACGTATGGGTAAATTTTATGCGTAGGTGTTTGGCAGACGTCATAGTAAAAACATAAATAAAGAAATTAGCGACAGCAATTAGACAGGGTCAAACAAATATAATTCTTAATTATATTGATTTAAAACTATCAAACTATTGGACCAAAAAAATTAAGCTGAATATAGTTTTGTAGAAAATGAAATTCCCACTTAAAAATTGTGAATGAAAATTTTCGTCTGGTGGACCGATCCAGAGTAATCAAACTTTGAACATTAGTATCACGTTTCTACGTTGGAAATCTGGGAAAGATCTTCAAATCAATATAGAAAAGAGAAAGGAAATGAAATTGTAAATCCAAATCCTACATCGGAATTCAATAATGGGCTTTACCAAAAATTTTTGTTGAGAACGTTTTGTGGGAGATTTAATTTCCTTCAAAACTGCATGAGATCCTAAGAAGTCTAGACTAGACGGATAGAAATTAATATTAAGATCTGTAACTTTGACATTATTTTTTTGACATTCTGAAACTATCACTGTATTTAAAAAAAAAAACATATTTGACCAAGTCTAATGCATATATGCATTTTTTTTTGTTGCTCTTCTTTGTCATTCATGAACGTCATGATCATCACTGAAGAGATGGGTGTGTCAAATACGTTTTAAAATTATATTCAAATATTTTCATTGACATCAAGCAACTTAACAACTGGTATGAATACCAAGTCCAATTAGTCAGACACCTGTTTTCTTCCTTATTTAACATGGGGATATTCTACGTAATGTCAATTGTCATATTTTGAAGTGATATCTTAATCTACGGGATTATCGGATAATACGACTTGGAGGATAACAAAAACAAAATTAAGATAAAAAGCTTAACTAGTTCTTTCTAACTCTATCCACTTCCATGTTTATCAAAATATTAGATTTGTTTTTGGCTTTTTTTGGACTAGTTCAATTTCTGGTAAAAGATTCTATTTGGCACTTAGTATTATTTCTGCCTCGCTTAGTGTGAAAAATCTGTTGATTCTCAGGCCCAAGTTTCAACCAATAAATTCAACCCCAATGATATGAAACATTTCATACCGCATACTTCTATTCAGCGCATATTGAAAATAGGCTCATAAAATATATTTTTAACATGATTTTGTACCTAATGGATATTTTCGAATACCATCCCTAACTCGACTTGGCTTTCATTGGTGTCCGTGCTGATTGTCACGTATGTAGTAAGCGCAGGCAAAGAAAGTGATTCTCTCTATATTAAGGTAGATCTATGCAAAACTAAATTAAATTATCTAAAGTTTTTATACATGCACAGTAGACTTGACTTTTCCAGAATGGCGAATAAAATATTTTAAAAGTTGAAGATGTTGATATTAATTTCTACTAGAGTTCTAACATTGCTAGTCTAGATTTTGTAGTACCTATCTAATTTTTCTTGTAAAATTTACAAACTATTTAAATAAAAAAATGTAGGTACATATAGTTTTGTACGAAATTGAATTTCCCATAAAACGTTTTCAACAAAAATAGATAGGTGGGCTGTTCCAAAGTAATCAACCCTTAACCATTGGTATGGTTTTCTAAATACATTTTTTATTTTGTTAATTTGTCAAAAGCGTTTTCAATGCAGAAAAATATGAATATAAATTCTTTAAGGAAATTGTATAGTCTAAAAAACCAGTGATGAAAATCTTTTTTTTTAGGTTCCTTTTCAGAAGTTATTTACTATTGAATTCTGAAACAATATCAAAATAATTTTCAAAAAAAAAAAAGAATAAAAATTGTATCTATTTGTCTCGGTCTAATGCATACATACCTTTAAGATAAAAAACTTTCAGCGTAATTTGACGCTCTTTTAATAGCTTTTATAGAAAGATGTTAATTTGACAATCTTTTGCTTTTTTGTTTTCGAAAATATTTTAATTTCATGTTTTATTTTGACATTGTTATTTTAAATATGTTTTTGTTTATTATGGTCATATGAACTAAGTTGGAGAACTCATAAAATATTCATTCATTGCCACAAGAAACTAAGGACTTTTAATATTTGAATTGAGGTCTTTTTAGTTTGACCAGTTCAGGGTTTGGGGCGGCCGCCGTGGTGTGAAGGTAGTGTTGCCGGCCTACCACACCGAAGGTCCATGGTTCGAGCCCTGGTACAGGTAACATCAAAAAGTGATTTGAAAAAAGTTTTTCAAAACGGGTCGCCCCTCGGCAGTGGTTTGGCAAACTCTACGAGTGTATTTCTGCCATGACAGGCTTCTCAGCAAAATTCGTCTCCTTTGTAGATGCCGTTCGGAGTCGGCAAAAAACTGTAGGTCCCACCAATTTGTAGGGAAAATTCAAATCGGCACACCACAAATTGGAAGAGAAGCTTGGCGCAAAAATCTCTTAGGAGGTTTATGATGATATACTTGTTGTATATCGCGCCATAGAGAGAGAGTTCAGGGTTTGAAGAATTACACGAAAATAAAGGTAATTTCTTCAAGTTAATTTAAAATTTATCTGTCCGATAAAAATATTTTTGGCATAGAAATGAGGTAGATGTGCATGTGACTTTGCGGAAAATTTATTCAATGGGATTGATTTTTTATAAAATTACTACTTCAGCGTAACTAGAACTTGACTATACTCGTATGTGACGGACCCTGCCAATATGGAACTTTGTGGTAATATTTACTACAAATTGGAGAACGCCATTTTTTGCCAATTGTTTTTCAACATTATTTCAAATTTTAAGTACATTTTTTTATTTTTTGCTATTAGATTGATGGAAAGCTTATTGCTTGAAAGGAAAAAACTTAAAGCTCGGGCTGTGTACATTGCAATCCATCGTAGTACATTTCACGAATTTAAGTGGTTTCCAAAACGGTATTGTAGTACGAAGCTCCAGTTGCCTTGGAACAAGAATTTAGAATAAGGATGATACATATATAGTTGCTGTGTCGTACTACGAATACATTTTTGACAGACCACCCATGATTCTAATGAAACATGAAAGTCGGATAGAGTGGCTGCACAATTCAAACCAGCGAAAGTATGTGCATCTAATAGACCGACAACGCTCAGATAGTTTATATTCTCAGCCGACAGTTATCACGATCAGAGCTCAAATTCTGGACTGTGAATAATTCTTCTTTTCTATGCACCTTAACCAAACGGCCTTCAAATGACCTGGAAATTATAACTGCTAAGATTTCACCCACACCCCTTGGCCACAACACCCCATCCTTCTGGAATATCTTAAATCTTAGTATCAAAATCATTTTGTTAATAAATTTTTCAAAGTAATAGAAATAAATTCAAATCATTCAGGAAGGCGTTCTGGTTAATCCCGATAGTAAACAAATATTTAGTGTTATTTCTAGATAACCACAACAATTCACCGAAATTACTCGGCGGAACATTTTATTTTAACCGTGTTTAATCCGTCCCACTCCATGCTGCCAAGATACTATGCAGGGCGGACTATTGTTACAAGAGAGTCAATAAGGGGCCACAACATGTCTGGTTAATATTCTAAGGCTTGAATTCATAAGTATTTTTAAATGAATAGAAACAAGTAAGGACGGCGCTGTCTTCGGCTGTGCCGAAGGCTTTATACCTTTCATGAATACGTGCTAACTTAAATACGCATTGTTTAAAGTTCTCTAAAACTTTGTCAGCAATACATTTAATTTTCTTTTACCATCTATAAGCAAATATCTCACCAAGTTTCAAGTTTTAATATTTCAAAATGAGGGATAAAGGGCCATAATCCTCTTATCTGAACGATCGGTTGTATGGGCTATATACTATATATAGCTCCGATCTTGCTGACTTTTTTACGAAATCTTTTACTATCCATAAGAAAATATCTCACCAAGTTTCAAGTTTTAATATTTCAAAATGAGGGATAAATGGCCATAATCCTCTTATCTGAACGATCGGTTGTATGTGATATATATCTACTATATATAGCTCCGACCTTGCTGACTTTTTTACGAAATCTTTTACTATCCATAAGTAAATATCTCACCAAGTTTCAAGTTTTAATCTTTTAAAATGAGGGAGAAATGGCCATAATCCTCTTATCTGAACGATCGGTTGTATGTGATATATATCTACTATATATAGCTCCGACCTTGCTGACTTTTTTACGAAATCTTTTACTATCCATAAGTAAATATCTCACCAAGTTTCAAGTTTTAATATTTCAAAATGAGGGATAAATGGCCATAATCCTCTTATCTGAACGATCGGTTGTATGTGATATGTATCTACTATATATAGCTCCGATCTTAGCGATTTTTTTACCAAATTTTTAATTATCTGTAAGCAAATATCTCACCAAGTTTCAAGTTTTAATCTTCCAAAATGAGGGATAAATGGCCATAATCCTCTTATCTGAACGATCGGTTGTATGGGAGATATATGCTATAGTGACCCGATTATACCGTATCCGACAAATGTCTAATATAATACAAAAATACATCCGTGTGCCAAATTTCATCGAGACATCTCAAAAACTGAGGGACTAGTTCGCGTTCAAACAGACGGACGGACAGACGGACATGGCTGTATCAACTCAGTTCATCGTCCTGATCAATTTGGTATACTTAATGGTGGGTCTATCTCTTATATTTCTAAACGTTACAAACATCGGACCAAAGTTAATATACCATTTCATGTTCATGAAAGGTATAAAAACAAATTTTCAAACCCATAAATGCAGTTCTGTCATCATTTATCTATAACATCCCTCTTTTAAAGGTTCACATAAAAATTGTGTATTCATATCTTTAATGCGTGGTGTAAACGGGTCGTGCACAAACAACAATTTTGCAAAATCCCCAATATATAGTAAAAAATTTCCCTTTACCTTATATTCGATTGGGCAACGCTATGCTAAATTTTGGCACCAAAACAAAGTCAATAATATCTTTTTTAATCAAAAATGAAATACGATTGACAACCTATTTCTGGCAATGGAACTACCTTCTTTTTTATACCATGGCTACACCGACAATTTGTTCTTTAGTTTGCACAAGCTTTTCAAACAGAAAATAATAATTATTACACACGATGGAAGTGAGCGCTACATAACATCAATGCAGGGTGCCAGGAAGCTCACGCGAGGAATGTGCCGCTTCAAAAAGAGCGATTGCCACAGGGCCATTTTACTAGAGCGCCAAACGAATGGTGTAAATGAAGAAGAGCAAAAGTGTAAGCTTTAGGTGCTGTCTAATCAAAAGAATTATAATAGTTTTAATTTATTTTAATAAAAACTGGTGCCACCAACGTGTACAATACCGAATACGAACGGCATCTGCAAAAGACAGATGCATTTTTGTGAAAAGCCTTCTCTAAATAATATAGTCGATGCGTTGGCGCCCACTGCGTTTTGCGATAGCATTTTGAGAAAACTTAATACTGGTACCTTTCCATATAGTGAGCCAGCACTGATTAAAATTAGCTCAACCATAAAAATAAGTAGTCGTCTATAAGCTTATTCGACCTTATTATTTCGCCAAGATTTTCACTGAACGTAAATCCTTCGAAATACCCATTTCTTTGTCAAAACAGAGAGTTTCATACAAAAACAACGACCTCGCTTACTAAGTCATGTTTAACAAATAATTAAGCCGCTTCCATCCAAAATGTATTTCTATGGCCAGCCGTCTATGCAGCAGTTCAATACCCCTACTGAATTGCGCAAAATAGGTAGAGTATGACTTGGACTCTCTTTGTATTAGCAACTTGCGTCAGCTTTCGCTAAGAAGGAAAAGGTAACTTTGGACTACTGTTATTTGAAACTTCTTGTTTATCTCTTTCCATACTAATAGTTATAAAAAAATATTTACTTTTTAACATTTTTGTTTCTGATCTCAGTTGACTTCTGCAATCTAATATATATTTAATTTAATTATTATCTTACAGGGTCTGGAATATTTGTGTCGCCATCAGGTCTACTAGTTCGTACTGGTTCCGTTGGTGTTAGCTTTATTATATGGCTGGCCTGTGGTTTGCTCTCTTTATTGGGTAAGTAATTTGTGTCCCAATAGACGCAAACTATTATGACGAGATACAAAAAACTAAAGCAGTCCTGTAGTATAGCAGGACCACATAAATGATATCTAAAAATCTACCACTCCTCATTAGTTTTAGTACCTTTTACTACGAAATTAACGCATCTTGTGTAAGTCGAAGTACTTTCAAAAACCCTCACCTAATAACTTAAATCCTGTAGCCCGTTTCTATAACTGTATTCGATTGATCGTCTGGACTAAACTAGTTGATTTTACGTCATAACGACGTCACACTCACTTTTTCTGTTGCTGTAAGAAATGAAATTTTGGTCGATTTTGTTTCTCACTTGCTTTTAAGGGGTGACAACAAAATTTTGTTTTGCAATCGTGAATTGTGTCGATGCGACGTCGATAAAATCGTTAATTTTGTCGATTTCTTACAGAAACGGTCACTGATTCATACATACAACACAGGTAGAAATAAATTTAGTACGACGTGTCGTATACGTAACGTGTTTGTGAATATATCATAGTACTCCGTTTCTCATTTTGTTTTTGTAATACTCGTAGGTATTGAATTTTAAAAATTACTTATAAGAAATTACATTAAGAAAATTAACTTCTATACTCACAAAAAATTGCTGTTGTAATACAAAAACAAAATTTTTAATCCGATTTGAACAGCCAAAACCCATAGAAATAAATAATTGGTGACTGCGCACAGTGATGCACTCCACGTATTAGGAATGAAAAGCACCTTATCATGTTAAAATCAAGCACTAAATTCTACAGTTATTTTCAAAGGGTCAAGTGGAAAGAAATTAACTTTTAACTTGATTATTTTTTTTTTTGCACAAATAGAAATTTAAATTTCTGTTTCATGTTTTAAATAAAATATAAAAACCAAAATTTTACTATTTTTCAGCCAAAAATAAAATACAATCTTTTATTCATTTTGCTTTATCCTGGTTATAATATATTTTCTGTGTTAACAAGAAAACGTTATCAAAAAGCCGTTTTACAAAATAATATTCGAAGATACATTTGAATTTTAAGCTATTTTGATTTTTTATCGAAGTTCTCAACTTTTTCTTTGGTGGTTCTTTAATTACTGTACACAATTTAAAATCGAGTTGAGTTCTTTCTAATCATTAAATTTAAAATAACATATCCTAATCTTTTACTGGGCTTCACACTCTTTAATGAAAAATTTATATGGAAACATGCACACAGGTTAATTTTCTTTCTATGCAAGAGACTTACTCCACATTAGAAAGCCGACGGAAAATAAAAATAAAAAAACTTTAAAATTTTTTATCATTCCAGGATATGCAGAATCAAAATCGTGGCGCAATAAATTTTTCCGACTTTTTTTAAAACAGTCCGTAATAACTTAAAGTTATGTTTGACGAAATATTTTTTATAAATAAAAAGGAAATAACTTTTATCCTTGGACTTTTATTTTTCAAGAAATAAAAGTCCCGGTCCCTTTATACAAGACATGAGATCATTCATTTAGTCAGGGTTACATTCATTCACTGTTAATAGCAACAACAACAGGAAATTGATTTAGTAGGACGTGTCGTATACTTAACTTTTTTGTGAATATATCGAAGGCTGGGTGGAAGATCTCAGAAGCCAATCGAAAAACGCCCTATCTCAGAATTTGGTTAAAGCACGTCCTATCTATTCTGATGCTCCGGCCAGTGTAGATTTCTATAAGTTGTGAGAATTTTTGTTTCCAATAATGCAAGGATCATACCATCTAATGTTCTTGCCAAGAGTGCCATGACTTCCAGTTCTGAAGATAGGTTGAATAAAGTGTTTGACAAACTCTTTACATCAATGCTTGAAAAGCTAGGCTTTATTATCATTTTTCAATCGGATAGCCTGAAGGACATTTTTGGTTTTTATTCCTACCAACTACGATCCCGAGCTATCAATCAAGCAGTATCAATTTTATTCTTTCGCACTGAGCGCCGTTCTTTCCTCTTTGCTTCAAGATAATACATACATACATTCTTTTCGAAGTCATCATAACATCTGTTCTTTCTAGCATACTAGAATCCTATGATCTCCTCAGCAGCAGTACGAAGTGACTAAGAAATGTGATATATATATATATATATCATATAGGATATTTTTGATTATTCCGCCTCCATCATAGGACCAGAATCTTTTTTCGCATTAGAGTCCCGCACCCTAAAAGATGAATGACAAGAATTAGCTCAGCCAAACAAGAACAATGATGGGTATCTACAAAATCAAACGCTGCAAGAGAGTAACCTTTCTTGAAAGATGCTTTATTTCTCGAATAACAACGAAGACTCCCAGCTTACCAAGACTGAAGGACAGCACATATCGCCTTGTTTAAAAACGTATTTAAAATTTTGCATCTATTTGTATTTTAGAATTGTTTACATTATGTCGGTATGTACATACATATGAGCAGGCATTTTGCACATGATTAACGTCTGCACTGCTCTCTTAAAAATAGAGACATAAACTATTTCATTGTTCTAAAGCATACAACCTTTTTGCGAAGTTAGATTGTAAGTACATTAGACTGGGCGAAAAAAAATTTATTCTAATTATATTGATAATATTTTTTCAGAATGGCGAAATGCGAAAACGCAGCCACATGTTTTTATAGTAATTTTAAGAGGTATATCTTTGTTCGTTTCGATTTTTTAAGACTGATTAAATTGTTTATGTAAATCTGCCAGACCATTGAAGGGAATTCCCTAAAAAAAGTTGTGATTGAAAATTTTTGAAAGTTGGGACGTTTCAAAGTAATCAGGCTTTAACATTGGTATGGTTTTCTGATTTTTGAAATTTGTGAAACTCTAAAAATCGATTTAATAAAAGAGAAGTACAAATTCTTAAAGGAAATTGAATGCTGGATCCGATTCCGTCATCAGAATTTAATATCGGACGGAGGTTCAGCCAGTTAGCCAAATCCTGTTATAGTATTGGGATTCAGCGCATCAAAATATATTGAAATACATGCAACGAGTCACCAGAACCGCCCACTTTTTTCGTTTTGGTAGCTACAGGGTGGCTGATGAAAGCCGCTACCAAAAAAAAATTAAATAACTTTTTTTCTATTTAATGAATCTGGTTAATTTTTTTTTTATTTTGCAGATTGACTTTTACGTTTAACAAAAATGGATAACTGGGACACTGAAACAAGAATTTGGATTGTCCGCCGCTATCACGCACTGGAGTCCGTAGTTTCGGTTCAAAGAGAGTATAGGCGCTCGTTTGGCGGCAATCCTCCAAGCAGATGGACCATAATAAGACTTGTAAACAATTTTGCCGAGCATGGGACAGTCAACAGAAGACCTTACCATCGAAACCCTTCAGTTCGAACGGAGGAAACAATCGCTGCTGTAGCTGCTGCCATACAAAACAATCCACGTGTTTCGACAAGAAGCTTATCTGCTCAAATGGGTGTAAGCAGACAGTCATTACAGTCAATTATGCACAAAGATTTGGACTTATTCCCATATAAAATTCAAATGGCCAACAAACTGAACGCTGCAGACTTGCCGATTCGCTTGGAATTTTGCCAGAAGATGCTTCAAATGGTGGAAGAGGATGGAAACATGTTGAACTGTCTTTTCATGTCTGACGAGGCCCATTTCGATTTAAACGGCAACATAAACAAACAAAATTGTCGAATATGGAGTGCTTCCAACCCACAGATACTCCATGAGACGGAATTGCATCCACTTCGTGTCACAGTGTGGTGTGCAGTTTCATCACGCTGCATTGTCGGGCCCTACTTCTTCGAAGAAAACGGTCACACCGTTACGGTTACTGGAGACCGTTACTTGAGCATGTTGAGAGAGTTTTTCTATCCAGAATTACGCCGTATGAGAATTTCTTTCAACTCTGTGTGGTTTCAGCAAGATGGTGCAGCTCCTCATATAGCCCAACCTGTTATGACAGAATTGCGACGAAAATTTCCCAATAAGCTGATATCCAGAAACTCCACATTCCGTTGGCCACCCAGGTCGCCTGACCTTACTGCACCTGACTTTTTCTTGTGGGGTTATTGCAAACAGGAAGTCTTCAAAGCAAAACCAACAAATTTGAATGAACTAAGGCAATCAATTCGAGAAACAATTGCGGCTATTCCTGTCTCAACTCTCCAAGCAGTAATGAACAACTTTTTGGTAAGATGCCGCACATGCATCGACGAGCAGGGGGGGCATTTAAATTCCATTATTTTTAAAACTAATTAAGCTATATTTAATAAAATTTAATGAGCTTTAACATGAATAAAAGAAAAATGAATTCCATACGCTGAAAAAAAAATTATTTGAGTTTCTTAATGTAGCAAAATTCATCAGCCACCCTGTACATGCAACGAGTCACCAGAACCGCCCACTTTTTTCGTTTTGGTAGCTATGATATTTAAAGACATTAAAACTGTTATCGGCTATCGAGCAAGAATAAGCCTGAATGTATTATGAAATTCTTATATTTGTCTAAAAGTATTACTAATAAATAAATAATTACACTATGGAATGAAAAAGTTGGTACGAAAACGAAAAAAAAACAGTTCACTTCAATAGCAAATAGAAAAATTTCCTTTAATAATTTGTATTCATCTTTTTTCTACATTGATTTATGCTTTTCTGACAAATTTTCAAAATAAAAACTTGAAATCAGCAAGCCATACTATGGTTTGAAGGTTGATGACTCTGGACCGACCCACCTGACTAAATTTTCATACAGAACTTTTTGTGGCGAATGCAATATCCTACAAATCTATATGCAGCTACATTTTTTGTACTTCGATACTTTGACAGTTTTTAAAACAAAAATGAAATAAGTGCCAAAAAGTCTAAACTAACAATGTTAAACCAATAAAAAATAATATTAAGGTATGAAAGCTTTACAATACTTGTTTTGCATTCTAAAAATAATGTCAATATAATTTTCAAAAAACACTCATTTGCGCAGTCTAATAAAAACATATCCACATATAGATATATGTGTCTTTATATATGCAATGCAAGAGAATATGCACCTGTGGATTCTATAAGTTGGCAAATTGACAATAATTTTAGTATTGGCTGCGGCCATTATTGCAATATATACTCTTATACATACAAGTATATCTATTAGTATGCATGCAAATATATATGCTTATAAGCAAGAAATTGTTTTGAATGTGCAATAAAGAATGTACCAAATTGCATGTCTTTAGCTGTGGCGCCCATTCAAATCATTATCTGTACCGTAATTTGTTTAAAAAACAAGTATAAAAGGAACCAAATGCCTAAGAAGTAAAACCCGACCGAAGCTGTATTTTTGATCTACTAATCAGGCGATTAGTTATTACCGAAGCGGATTAATTTCTTTTTAACACAATACCGATATTTTTTCGATAGTTTTATAATAACCCTGCACAAAAAGCGATTAGTCTAGGATGAATCCAGGATGTGTCGCAAAGGAGCATGCGACCAATGCCAGTTTTGATCCCCTTGTATAGGTTGAAGTGATCTCTTTTGTTTGAGCATGTCCTATGAAGAGACTAATTGGTCCCTTTCATGGCCAAAAGGGTAGTGTCGGACAGATTCCCTTTGTTCCCCTACGGGTACGATAGGCCAAGTTTACTTTCAACACCTAAAAGTATGCTACAAAAATTAAAATCGACTTATCCCAACTATGTTTATAACTGAATAGTTGGGATCGATTGTAGCCCTCTGTGGACGAAAGGTATTGATCCCGAATCACTCTCTTTAGAGATCAGTCCCACGATTTTTTGCAGGGAATAAAAAGAAAGTAAACCTTGAACAATTGCAGGTATTTATATAAAAAAAGGATATCTCTCACTATTGAGAAAAAAAAAACTATAAACAGCTATTTTCAGTTTTGTTTTTGTTTAATATATATATTTTTTTTAATAACTATAATGTGCAGGTATAGACCTTTTACACTTCTTTATATATGAAAATAAGGTGGCCTACCACACCAAACGTCCAAGGTTCGAGCCCTGAGACAGGTAACATCAAAAGTGGTTTGAAAAACTTTTTTTCAAAACTGGCACGCCCCTCGGCAGTGGTTTGGCAAACTCTCGGAGTGTATTTCTGTCATGGAAGGCTTCTCAGCAAAAATTCATCTGCTTTGCAGATGCCGTTCGGAATCGGCCAATTGGTTGGAAAAATTAGAAGCAGCACACCACAAATTGGTAAAGAAGCTCGGCCTTAATCTCCTCGGAGATATATCACACCAATTATTTATTTTATTTTTTATTATTGTATTTTTTTCTCATCAATATCTTAACACTTTCATTAAACGTATTTGTTATAAAAATTTCACTTAAAGAAAAAATTTGAATTAGAAAAATTGGACCAGTAAATTTGCTTGCTTTTCTTTACGAAACATATCCACAGAACAAATATACAGAAAATTATTTAGAGATGATGATCCGTACTCATTATTAATCACCATACTGTTACCATACCATTTCCTTACGAATACCAAATCCTCCATGAATCTCGATGTCGCTACATTGCAGATACTTAAGAAAAATGTATAGGAGGGATCATTATTAAGCCAATAGAAATCCAATCAATAGTTTTTAGAATTTTTGTCTGTGTGTCTGTATGTTTGGCCCGCATCTTTGAAACGCGGCTGCATTACTAGACGTCTAACTCAAAGTTTAAGATATTCCTTATTTCGATAACTCGACTGGCTTCAGAGTAATAGACAAAGATGTGGACTAGGATGACTCAATATGGGTATCAAACGAAAGGTGCTAATGAGTGTTGCACTAAGCGATGTGATATTAACTGGTTTCGGAGATATAATGATTAAAATCGGACTCCGTCTATTATAAGTTCTGAGACGTAGCGAAGCGTAACCGGGTTTTCTAATATGAAACAAAAGAACAAAGTGAATTTTTTTTTTTTAATTTTATATTTGCTTTGAAAATCGATTGTGAACTTGTAGCTTAAGAGATATTGACCAAAATTGTGAGCGTTCCGATGAAAATATGCATCTTTTTGTAATTCTCTCTTTTTTTTTATTTGTACTACTTTTAGGCGCTCTGGCATATGCTGAATTGGGTACGATGAATACATCGTCAGGCGCTGAATGGGCATATTTTATGGACGCATTTGGTCCGGCACCTGCATTTTTATTCTCATGGGTATCAACATTGGTATTGAAGCCATCACAAATGGCTATTATTTGTCTCTCCTTTGCACAATATGCAGTTGAGGCATTTGTCACCGAATGCGATCCACCAGAATCGGCGGTTAAAATGGTTGCACTGCTGGCAATTGGTAAGTTTAATATAAAACATAAAAATGAAACGCACAAATGTATGTACAGTGTGTACATATTTACGCCCTCTCATTTGCCAACTTGTGGTTTTTATCCTGTGAAAATCCTTGGAAAAAACTAAAAAAAAAAAATGCTTTCCCGAATAAAGAAAAAATGTACCATGATCATGTCCACATACACATACATACACGCACACATACGAAATTTTCTTTTAACTTGTTCTTTATTAATTTTTTTTACAAAATTATTCTCTATATTTCTCCTCAAAAATACATTCCATCTTTTATAAATTCTCTGATATCCACTCATCCGTCCTAACAAATTGACAAAAACAAAAACAATCGAAATAAATCTCCTACGTCCCACTACGATGCCTCCGCCTTCGATCTATGCCTCCGCCTACTACGCCTGCGTCTACTACCTACTACCTGCCCCACCCTATATAGTTATGATACTGTTCGTGAATTGTTATAGTGTGAATCTGGGCATGGCTGTGCAGAATATATTCACTGCTGCCAAATTGGTTGCAGTCCTGATTGTGATCTGTGGTGGTGCTTGGAAGCTATTCCAAGGCAATACACAACATCTATCGAATGCATTTAGTGGCGAAACGCCCACCGTTGGCGCAATAGCGACCGCTTTTTATACAGGCCTATGGGCGTACGATGGTTGGAATAATTTGAATTATGTCACCGAAGAGATAAAAAATCCAAGTAAAAATTTGCCACGTTCCATCGTAATTGGTATACCGCTGGTGACGCTTTGTTATGCACTCATCAATATATCATATTTGGCGGCGATGTCACCCACCGAAATGATCGATTCGGAAGCGGTCGCGGTTACATTTGGTAATAGGATTTTGGGTGCTATGGCTTGGCTGATGCCGCTCAGTGTGACTGTGAGCACTTTTGGTAGCGCCAATGGTACGCTATTCGCTGCTGGGCGGTGAGTTATTTAAAATTAAAACAACAACAAAATATTTGATATGTATCGAACTTTTTCTTTTTCCAATTTTAGTTTATGTTTTGCAGCGAGTCGTGAAGGTCATCTGATGGATATATTGTCGTATGTACACGTACGTCGTCTAACGCCAGCACCTGGTTTAATTTTCCACGTAAGTTTACTTTGAATTAAAAAATTTATCTGGCGTAGTGATGCCACACGTCTCGTCAATCTTCTTCAATCTCAGTCAAAAAGGTTGGCCCTCGCTTCATCAGATGCTACATGGGCTAAGCTACCCAAGAACGGAGAAGCGTCAAGCAGCAACATCTGCAGAAAATATGTGCTACAGATTCAACCACCTGGTCGTTGTTGCAGGCTTAAGAGAGTGCTACCGATACGCGCAGTACTTTGCCGGCATGCTTCAGTACTAAAATCTTTAAATACTCGACCGTTGTTGTGTTGTGGTAACGGCAAAAACACTCCCCGAAGGTTTTGGGGAGTGTTATCGAATTAACCGTCTTTGGGCGGATTTTAACCCGGTACGCTCCGGTACTCCCTTGCGATACTGCCCGACTATCGTGGTAGCGATTTATGACCAGTGAAACCTTCTAGGTCATGTCACCCCTCCTTCCGTAAGGAAGGATAAGATGGGTAATGAGAGGTGAGAGGCATCATATCCGTAGATCAACCATCGAGCTGCACGTCATTACCTTTGTGCATATTAGTCGCCTCTTACGACCGGTATGCCTACCTCGGGCATATTCTAAACCCCTAACCTGCAGGGGTGCCCACTTACTATAACACCCTATAATCTTCTCTAATGTCATTTATATTTTACTTTTCATTTTGCAGTCTATCATCGCTGCCGCTATGGTATTGTACGGCACCATTGGTTCACTCATTGACTTCTTCAGCTTCACAGCATGGATTTTTTATGGTGGTGCCATGTTGGCGCTTATTGTAATGCGCTTCACGAAACCCAATTATCCAAGGCCATACAAAGTGCCTATCATCATTCCTGTTGTGGTATTAGTGATCTCCATTTATCTGGTTGTGGCGCCAATCATCGATACACCACGCATCGAATATTTGTATGCGACTCTCTTCATATTGGGAGGTTTAATATTTTATGTGCCGTTTGTTAAATTAGGAATGACACCAAGATTTATGAGTAAGTACTTAATGCATTGAAATCACAATAAATATTTATTTAGTCGAATGAATTTACGGATATAGCGCTAGTGTCCTTATAAGAAACTGTTTATTTGGTGATAAGATCATGGCTCTGTTCGGCGAGCATAAAATTTTATAAAACTTTTACTGAATAGTGTCGCCGAACACACCTTGAAAATTTGCAGGAATTATAAGTAAAGAGAGAATTGAGTAAAACTTCCTTGAAACCAAAAAAGGTATAATGTTTTCGAACAAGAATTTGTAAAACAGTTGTTGCTTATAAATCAAACTTTTAAGTTGTTATTTTTGTTTTTCTATGTCAAGATCAGCTATTTTCACTTGCAAATCTTACTGAGTAAAATTTCCCTAGCAAAAAACTTACCACTTCCTCTCCCAATGAAATGTCAACATGCGGTCTCACCCAAAAAGAGTTTTGTATCGCCGAAAAATAACTATAAAATTTTTAAAAATTATATGCTGGCCGAGCAGACCTACAGTTATTGCAATTACGCGTTACCTAATTAAAAAGCTTGCGGATGATATCAAACAATTAAATTTTTTTATTAGATTTGTTATTTAAAAAAGTAGTAGATTGTTTAAGATAACATATCCAACATAATCTATTAACTAGATGTTGCCTCTCTCCACCGAATTTTGTTTAACTTTTTGGAAAAACCCTCACATTTTTTTTAATTCTACCTTAAATTCATCCATATAAATATTTTCGATTTTGAATATTGATATTTTCAAGATGAAACGACTAACTATTCATATGTTTCTTAATTAATTAATATTTTCTCTAGACAAAGTGACACTCTTCTTTCAATTGCTATTGGAGGTGGTGCCAACCTCATCGATGTTTGAATAAAAAGGATGATTTGTATTGTAGAAAAATACTGTAAAACCGGCTGAGATAAAATCGTTTAAAAACTGAGTTACATCAGGAAAAAAATCATCATTCAACGTTAAGCAAAGGAGAGACTACCCAAAGAGGATGTGGAAAAATAATATACGTATAATTCATTGATTTAACTAAAATATCAGAAAGCAGCAATATTCAATAGAGTTAAAAACTTAAAAAAAAAACATCTGCTGAATTTCTATATACACGTAGATATATGCTTATATACTTGATAAGTTGTAAGCTTATTAGAATCATCACATTGTTACTAAACACTTAGTAAAACGTTTACGTTACATAAAAATGTTACTGTTTTAAAAACTTTGCATTAGATGTGTAGAATTTCACGTGAAAACAGCTTATAAAAAGTTTTTTAAGCTAGGACCAGGTATTTATGATGATATTTAGATATTGTTAGAATTAATAGCTAGTTTACAAATGTAGATAAGCTTATGTATAGAGCGGCACAGCTATCGATGGTACTATCTATAGAATCGATGGGATTTTTCAACAACTAAAAATGATTTCCCGTTACTTTTGATTAAGACCTCGGATTATATGTACAAAAAACGCCTAAAATTACGAGCTATAATATTCATAACTACAGCTAGTGGATAACCGACTTCAATGGTGCATATATTTAGGCGCAGTCTTTTCCCTAAAATTTCAGATATTCTCAGAAATGTTTTTTCAAACTTCTCAGCTTATTAGATTTGTTTAAACAACGTCAATAATTTTTATGCCAATTAATAAATATTCACTAAAATATTATTTCATCGAGGTATCAACAGTTTTGAGAAAAGCTAGCGAAACTGTTAGTGATCATACTATCGTTAGTTACGCAGTTTTATTTACAATTTTTAAGTATTGCATCTATATTTTATCATAGATTATACATGACTAAAAAGTTGTATGGAGTGATGGATTGGTATTGGTTAAAATTGAAGGAAGCTGATATATAAGTATAACATTGAAACAGCAAGATGACTACATTTGGAAACTATTTTCAATGGTTTCACACAATTTGCCACTCCTTTTTCAGGTTCCAGATACCAAATTCAAGGTTGAATTTCCGCACAAATTTAGTTGAAAAGCCAATTGAAAATAAGGCAAAATAGTAGTCTAGTGTAGGAAAGTATCAAAAAACTGCGAAATGAGTAAATTGGAAAGTGCAAATGCAAATGAAAAGTTGCTATCCCAACCAGTAAGAAGTAGTCAGAAATAGTCAGAGGCTACTAGAAATCTATCCCGTACTACGTTCGCCAATTACTGAGAGCACAAAACAGAAAATAAGGTTTTTCTCCATCAGAAGTTACCACTTTTATTCTGAAGATTTTGTTCCAAAGTTAACGTATCTGTCAGGAGATCAGCTGTTGTGAACTTGACAAAACAATTTTAGGGAAGTAACAAAATACATGAAAATACTGTCTTGCAATATACTTAGTAGTAGCTCTTTCTTATACTATTTGATGTGGTTTACTTTCCCGACGGTTTTAAAAAACTTTCACATCAATGGTGCAGAAGTTAAATTTTAACTAAAAATCAATTCCGTAGTTTTTAGTGTTACTCCCGCTCTTAGCGAATTTTCAATTCCTAATCAAACCTACCAGTAGGGCAAATAAGTATACCCAATCCCACCTTTTACCGTTGAAACAAAATATCTTTGACCAACATGAAATACTGACTCATAGCAACATTTTAAGTGTTAAACAAACCCAAAAAAAAAAAAATTTAAGTAATTATAAAGGTTCAGTTATGCACTCGAGAAATTCGGGTTGGAAAATCCTATCTTTAAAAATTGTGAATATCATGGGACTGATATGGGCATTAAATGATCTAAAGATTTATAATTTAAGTGAAAAAATATAAGAACTGCACCAATATTGTTATTTTGAATAAAAAAGTGAGATGAGAAAAATTTAATAAAAAATTATAGTTAAAAAAAGTTGTAGATTCAAAAAAAGAAACCCAAAAAAAATTATTATAACTTACAATCAGGGGATTTACATAAACTTATGAAAGTCTCGTTAAGCTTATAAACCTCATAAATATTTAGTTTTCCATACAATTTTACGAGGTTTATACGCTTTACGGGACTATTATATGTAAGTTGGCCGTGTCACGAATTTCATGCGAATTAAATTCCCAATAAACTTTAACCCTAGAAAGCTAAACTTCGCTCACTCCCTATAAAACCTAACCATTCGTCGATTCGACGAACATTCTTTAAAATACTTATATCTAATATAGTTATTTAACTTTTGCTTTGATTTATTGTACGCATATGTGTACCAGTTTTTAATCCTCGAAATAAAACCTTTTTTATTATTTTGGAATAATTCAAATATATTTTTTTAAGTCTTTTAGAAAGGAGTCTTAAAAAGAGACAGAAAATTTTCAATAGCGTATTCGTCGAATCGACGAAGGTTGCGTGTCTAGGGTTAAAGGAAAACAATAAGCATTTTTACACATTGTTTTGGTTTTACTGAATAAATTTTGGGTATATTTTGTTCACGAGAAATTCGTGATAGGGTTAAATATGAATCCCATGAATCAGGAGTCATTTATAATAAATATACTTCAAGATAAAGCTACAGCCTACTTTCATATGCATATATTTGGTTAGTGATTTATTTATGTAGTAAGTTTATATCATTCTCAACCAGGGACTTGTAACGCGTTTCTGTTTCGTTATTGTTCCACAGATAAGTAACGAAACAAAACTGTATTGTTACATGCTATACCGAACAGTTTCGATAACGAGAAACATTTCTAGTTTTGTTGCAGTTTTGTTACGTAGAGTTTCGTTACACTTCTGTTACTCATTGGCAACGGTTCGAGTCATTCGGTTTCTAATTATGTTTCAATATTATGTGTTCCTTGGAACAATGACAGCAGAAACGAAGTTTCGTTTCTATACAAGTCTCTGTTCTCAATTTCGTAGAACTAAATTTTTTAAATTTTGTTACAAAAAGACAAAATACTCAGGGTATTCGCTTAATTTCTTATGCCACGTAAAGCTTGTATACAATGTAAACCTCGTAAACTTGTATGAAAAATTACATATATACTAGCTTTACACAATTTACTAGACATATAAGCATACAAACGAATACCTTGACGAAAAACACGTAAAATAATGATGCATACGTTATCTCCCAAATTCATAAGACATAAAATTTATAAAGATTTATAAAAATATGTACAATTTTTTATTTCTTATAAACTTTGCGTTATATATTTAAATATATTTTTGAATAAAATACATTGCTATATATATATGTGTGTCATTTGTATTTATTTATTTTATTTTATAAAAGCTTACATAATAATACAAATTGTGTGGAATACTGATTAGGCGGGGATGTTCTCTTGTCCCTCAAAGTGCCGGTTATATCATTCACTAGTTTTTTGTTTTGTAGACTATTTAGCTATTTGTTTTGAGACCTCTGTCCTGTGGATTTTAGCCTGGCAAATGTTTTTAATAATATTGATTTTAGGTTATAAATTTTTGTCCAACTTTGTTCGCAATATAAATCATATTTTGTTCAATTTCTTTGTTGCTGGTATAAATTCGCCTTTGATCGCTTCTGTTATTTCTTTATGTGGGTGTGTGACCACATTTTTTGATGGCGGGGATTTATTGTTCCTATTTGTCAGGTTTTTCTGCAAATTTTTTACGTTGTTTTGTTAGAAAGCCGTTTTCGTTCCATTTATTGGAATTAATATTAATATGCGCGTTATATCCGGTTGTTTGGCATTTCTTATGGTTTTATGTGCAGGTTATTTTTTTGCTTGCAATTTTTTGTTAGAAAGCCATTTTTCTTAAATAAATTCGATTTTTGTTCGTTTAGTTGGTAAAATTGTTTGGTCGACTAGAACCCTGTTTTTGTCCGTGTAAATTGTCCTGATCCTAGCTTGGAGTAAAGTGTAAGTTTTAATGTATTTGTCCGTATAAATGACAAATGCCCTGTAGTGTAAATTCTTTGACTTTGGTTTAGTTGTGGTTTTTATTGTTTACTTGTGTATACATATATTAAATTTTTATGTATTTTTCATGTCAAGCGAATCCAATTTAATTGGAATTGAATTTCTTATTTGGTTTTTGTTTCCATTCGTGAACTAAATTTTTTTTTCTCCCCCGTATTTTAACAGTAACCGATGCCCCGTTTTCGATATTTTTATATATTTCATATACGAAATTTTGTACGTTCTTAATTTGACGACACTCAAAAGCGAAGTGTGAAAATTTTTTTGGATATCCATCGATTTGTTTGTACGCGTATAACTTAAACATCACAGTCGCTCTTTAAGCGATCGTTTCGATAATTGTGGCTTGCTAAGCGCTTATCGTTTGGTAGTAGATTATCTATTATTGTTGTTGTTGTTGTTAACAGTGCTTCGCCCTGCCCAATGGGCTCGATCACTCTAAATTGTCATCAGGCTCTTCTAACGGAAGATCTATTATTGCTCGACGCTAACAATAGGGGGTATACACCTGAACTGGATTAGTGAACAAATTTTAAAAAACCGTGACGACATATTGTAATGAAAATCCCAAGATACTTGCAGTTTTAACAGGGTTGGACCACATGGAAGTTACTGTTAGAAGAGCTTGTTCGTTGAAGAGCTGAAAAAATAGTTGGTGCCGTGCGGAGATATTTGGGATAGAAATCAGGGTGAAAATTGGCTTGACGGTGTCCAAGGCTTTTGAGTTGTTGAGGACATTTTCTTCAAGCCTATGAAATCTTTTGAAAATATGGGAGCAGAGCGGTTTCATTCCTGCGAAAGTATGTATATTGGTCGATATAACTCATCTCGCGGGTCCGGTTTCCCAGGTTCCATTTTTGTCTTCCTGGCTGCCAAAATGTTTTACCATGAGCATGGCGATGCAGTCTGAGTCATGAATTCGAAGACTTGATGGCTTTTAATTGTTGTAAATTCTCTTCGCTCTGCCTATTCCACTGATAAAGTTGTCATCAATATCTTCTGAACTTGCAGGCTCAAAAAGTCTGTGCCACATTGATATTTCTGTCCAGTTGACGATTTGATATAATGGAAGCACACAAATGCATCGGTATATCTAAGCAGAATTGGTTATCCTGCGGAACTCTAGTTCCTAGTGTCGAATATTGGGCACCGAAGCTACGGCCTTCTGAGGTTTCCTACCACCATGGTGTGGACGTCGACTTTTAACTGAGTTGAGCGTAGTATCGTTTCTAGAAATGGGTGATACATGTTAAACAGTGTTGGAATAGTATCACTTTGGGTGGTGTTTGTTGTTCAAACTTTTGGCACGGTTTAGTCTCGCCAACTAAGAGTTCAACCTGTTGCAGTATCCAAACCTGCGTTGGGCAAGAGTAAACCGCGTCTCTCTAGGTAGGTTGGTGTTGTATAAACGATATTTCGCTCTGCCTAATCCACACGCTCGTTGTCACCAAACCCTTCTAATGGAAATCCTAGAAAACAGAAGTAGGTAAAAAGATTACTTGAATTATGGAGGGGCACCACAAACTGAGAAAAATTTGGCATGTTTATGTTGTCTCCATAACGTTCCATAGAGAACGAAAATAAACACTGAGAATGGCGGAACGCCGAACCCCGTTTGTCACGAAACCAAATCTGACAAGGGATGACGAAAAATCGTTACACATAGCGTGAGTTCGGAAATAAATTTAGCTGTTTTGCCTCTTTGTTGTGTGGATCCATTAAGTAGGTTATCGCCAAGAACTGTCATAGTGTAAGCCCTCTCCAAAAATGTTCAGCAATTATGGCAGTTACAACAAAAAAATTTATAATCTTAAAGATCTTCCAATGTTTATTTTCTCTTCATGGAAGAGTAATAATTTTATAATATGCATTATATATAGATTCATGTTAGAAGTAATAATTTAAACAATATTGCGTATTCTAATAACTGCAAAGTCAAACTTTCATTCCGATTTGTGGTTTGAATATTTTAATAATATTTTTACAAACTAATATAAAGGCCGCTGTCAACTATCAGCGGCCGATAATTGGCTTGTATCCACCTCAGGAAATAATATAGCAATCTCTCGTGCAGCCGATTCTTCACTATCCGAACCATGACAGGCGTTCCGGGTATCAGAGAGGCCATATAACGCACGTATACAATTAGGATGCGTATAAACACTCTTAAAAACCTTCGTTGGTCCCATCAGCTTACGCCACTTGGCTATGCTGTCTTTTGATTGCAATATGAGGGCATAACAAGGACCGCTGAAAGAAACAAAATGCATGTAGTGTAGATGTGTATATAGTCGGATTAATGGTAATGTGGCACCTGCCCATAAATGTTGTAAGTCTATTGTAGAAAAATTTTCCTTTGTGCTCAGCATAAAGACGTTCGGACACCTGTTTTGTTATGTAAACCTCTTTGGAATGCAACACAATGAAGTTCTGCTGAATTTTTTGCTTAGTCTGTTGGAGCGCGTATACATTACGAACCAAATGAGGTTTAAGAAGCGCCAGTGTGATATCCATTTCTTTAATATTTCTAGTTAAACAAAACCAAACCAAGACAGGTTATACAGTCAGATGTTATTTGCAATGAGACCGGCCGATTTTTGACATTTTTTTTTTTTTTTTTTTTTGGTTTGTGACACTCCAAATGCGGAGCGAAATGGCCAAGTGTTTAAATCATCTTAAACAGCCAGGTTATCTTTCATTTTAATTGTGTGTTGCCATATTATTTCATTGGTATGACGTGTATTAAATTTATCATTCTTTTATTCGATATGTTCCGTTTTTTTTATTGTTCCGTTATTCGATGTATTCCGTTATTTTCACATATTTTCAATATCTCTTTTTTTTCTTTTCACAAACATTGTTTCTATTTTTCGTGGTTCCCGTTTTTATACACGTGGGTTTTTTTTTCCTTTTTTTTATTTATCGTTCCGTTATTCGATATGTGCCGTTATTTTTACATATTTTCAATATCCCGTCTTTTTTTTTCCAAACTCAAGTTTTTTGTTTTCAAATTAATGGTAAATGTTACTCTTCTCGTGGTTCCCTTGTGGGGAGCACAAACGCTTTACTTGATACTAGCTCAAGTAAGCAATGCACTTCCCAAGTTGACGAAAAACGGCGTGAAAGAGCTGACCAAGTCCGTTTCTGAGGTCCAACCAACACCAAGTCCATTTATAAAGATTGGTTGGACCTTTCAACCTTTCACGTCCTTTTCCGGCAACACTACAAACGAAACTGATTTTTGACATTTCAGGACTGTTAGTTGTCCGATATTATCGATTGCTATGGAAAATGCGGTTACTATCGGGATTGCCAAGACCATCATAAATTTTTGATCCAATCCAACAGCATTTTTCTACTAAATCTGGTAATTCTACACGACAGCATCTAACCCCTGCGGGTTAGGGGTTTAGAATATGCCCGAGGTAGGCATACCGGTCGTAAGAGGCGACTAATATGCACAAAGGTAATGACGTGCAACTCGATGGTTGATCTACGAATATGATGCCTCTCACCTCTCATTACCCATCTTAAACTTCCTTACGGAAAGGAGGGTGACATGGCCTAGAAGGTTTCACTGGTCATAAATCGCTACCACGACAGTCGAGCAGTACCGCATGGGAGTACCGGACCGTACCGGGTTCAAATCCGGCCAAGGACTGTTAATTCGACAACACTCCCCAAAACCTTCGGGGAGTGTTTTTGGCGTTACCACAACAACAACAGCATCTAACTGTTAAAACGAGTCCAAAAATATATACGAAATATACCTTTCAGCCCCGGTATTAATAATCTGAAATTATAAAATAAATATTTTGCTTCAAGGAAAAGTTATTGGCAAAATAACAAAAAATAACCCTGGTCCGATTCCAAATGGTCGGCGTAATCCATGGTACTAACCTGCAGAACACCCTTCTGCGTACGTGGCCTTTGGTCGCATATAATAGAATCAATGGTACTTCTTTAAGCTATGAGGCAACACACAAGCCAGCTTATCAAGCAGTGTATAGTGTGAGTATTGCCAAAGCAATGTTGTTGTTTTTGTTGTAGCGACTACTTAACCTGCCTAGGATGTCACCCCCCATCGAACACTGTCATCAGGCTCTGCTAACGGAAGTCCAAGAAACCTCGCGGCTTCAACAGGGGTGGACCAGAGTGAAATTGGTGTTAGAAGAGTGGGCTCAGTTGAGCAGATGAACAGATGGTTAGTATCGTGGGGAGACACGCCGCATGCCGGGCAGGCATTTGGCATGTCAGGGTTCAGTCTGGATAGGTAAGAGTTTAGTCTGTTACAGTATCCAGAACGAAGTTGAGCCAGCGTGACTCTTGTCGCCCTGGGCAGTTCGCGTTCCTCGTCGGCAACAGGTGGGGCTTGTGCCTGTAGGACTGCATTCACTGGACGAGACCTGACAAAGGAGTTTACCGACTCCGTGTGGATGAGGTTGAGGGCCCGCCGGTGCACCTTTGGATCAAACGGCGAGAACATGTGGTGCCGGATCTCGTCATAGTGCTTACGGAGGTGACTCCTTATTCTCCTTGGAGGCGGATTTTCGTTGAGCAGGTTCCTGTTCGGGTGCTGCGGTTTATGGCAGTTGAACAGGAATTGTCTGGTCAACATCTCGCAGTGCTCTTTGACATCGAGCATTTTTGCCTCATTATGAAGATGGTGCTCAGGAGACATAAGGAGGCACCCCGTGGCAGTTCTGAGTGCGGTGTTTTGGCAGGCCTGCAACCTCCTCCAATGTGTGTCTGCTAACCCCGGCGACCATATTGGCGTCGCGTAGCTCAGAACCGGCTGGCCGATTGCCTTGTACGTTGCCAGTAACGTTTCTTTGTCTTTCCCCCAAGTACTGCCAGCTAGTGACTTGAGGATTTTGTTACGGCTTTCTACTTTGGTGGCAATCGCGGCTACATGAGCACCGTATTTGAACATGTTATCAAACGTGACCCCTAAGATTTTGGGGTGTGTGACAGTCGGAAGCTTAATGCCGTCGACGTAGACGTCTAATTCCATGTTCGCCTGCGCTGTCCACGTCGTAATAAGGTGGCCGAGGATTTGGTCGGTAACAATGTCAGGTTCCGTGCAGCGAAGAAACTGGAAAGGGTTGGAAGATGCGAATTAATTCTCGAGCAGAGCTCATCAACAGAGGGTCCAGTCGCCAGGATCGTGCAGTCATCGGCGTAGGAGACGATCTAGACGCCTTCTGGTGGGGAAGGGAGCCTCGATATGTTATAATTAAACAGAAGCGGGGATAGGACACCACCCTGTGGCACCCCTTGCTTAATTATACGTGGTTTTGATCTTTCGCCTCTAAATTCCACCGATGACTGCCGGCCACTAAGATAGTTGGCGGTCCAACGCTTTAGACAAGGGGGAAGATTTGAATCTTCCAGCTCGTTAATGAGTTGTGCGTGATTAACAGTGTCAAAAGCTTTTGCCAAAGCAATCGAGGGTCGTCGTGCTACACGCACTTCTACTCAGCTCGTATGGTTGAAAAACCATACCGACACCAGTAGGTCGATTCTGTAACTATTTTAACGCTAGGTGTTAGCGTTAACTTCGCTTAACACCATTTTTAACGCTTTTCCCTATTCACTAACTTTTAACCACACGAAAAGTGTTAGCTAACACACATAGCTACAAGCGATACCGACAGTGAATTTCGCTTCCGACATCTCTCGCATGTCAATACAACTATTCGAATACCACCATTCGAATAATACCATTCGAATAATACTATTCGAATAAACGGACAAATTATTCTAATAAATATTATTCGAATTTTTTGAAACGAATATTTTTATTCATTTATTCGAATAGTATTTATTCGAATATTTTTTGAAAATAGTCACACTACTTCTGGGTACCATATTGATATCGGCCTCGGCCACAGTTGCGCTCGGTGGGACGTAGAAAAATGTTGTTCTTTAATAGCACTTTTCGTGTGGTTAGCTGTCGCGAATTATTTTCGAGGTGTTAACAATAGGGTTAATATATTTGCAAGTGTTTTAGCGTTTGGAAAAAGTAAAAAAATTAGTTTTGAGTTTTTTGCATGTAGTTTAGTGCAAAATACGGCGAAAAGAGAAGTATTGCCATATTTTATCACCATCAAGAGTCAGCTGTTTAGCGGCGTTAAAGGAGAGTTAAAGCATGGCACTTTCGATAAGCTTAACGCTCGGCGAGTGGTTAAAAGTTACAGAATCGGGCTACTGACGTCAACTGTTAAAATATCACTAAATGGCAGTTAAATTGACGTCCCATTATTTTTTTTTCGTTCTTTCTTAAATTAAAACAAAATGTTTTTGTCCTGTTCCAGTCTTTATATTTACAAGGACCACCCATAAATCGATTTAAGAGAAGTATCAGTAAAAACCTATCGATTGCCTCATCAATTATATACTATCTCTGGAGAAGCAATAGATGTTTTCATTCATTTTACTAAGGGATGTTTAAGTTTTTACAATTTCATCCTAGTACTGTATACAAATAAATAAAAATCATGGCAGTTATAGTGGACTTAAACTTGGTTTGTATTATTTGCTTACAAGATGATGGCGGGGAATTGGTCTCGGTTTACTCAGATGATGGCGCAATAACAGAAGTGCAAGACACTGCGCCAAAGGTGACGCTTGCAGAAAAGATCGCATTATGCTCAAGTTTAAATTTAGCTGATATCAATATAAAATTATCAAACCAAATATGCACCAGTTGTTTAGAGGATCTAGAAGCTGCGTGGAGATTTCGGAAGAATTGTGAAACATCTAATTCTTTATACCAATCGATACAACAAGAAGAACTAGAAGACGTGATATCACTTGCTAATTACCAACCTGATGATGAGAAAGAAATTAAACAAGCCTTGAAATTGAGCCACCCACGTAAACATGCTGAAACTAAGTTAAGCATTTCTTCTACACCCAAAGAAGATAAAAAGCCGTATAATATTATTAGTGAAATCGATCCAGAGAAAACACGAGATGATTTAGAGTCTTTTGAATCATACGGCATAGTCGAATATGTGGATGAGGAAGACCAAAAAGATACAGACTACTTCGATTGTGTCAGGGAAGAAATGTTAGAAGAGGCTGATGATGACAATTTTGACGATGTTCACAAGTCAGACCATCTAAAAGAAGAAAAGCAACAGACTTTCCGTGAGAAAAATCGAGTAAAAATTAAAGAAGAAATGAAAGAAGAGACGGAATTTCTTTTGGACGAAGGCGATGCACAGGAGGAAGAAGCAAACGAAAAAGAAAATAATGTTGCCGATGATTTGATAGAAGAATCTTTAACAAACTTTAAGGGGAGTTCAAACATTAAAAACTTGTCTACTCTAAAGTCTAAAGCTGCAAAGAAGTCGTCAACAAAAAAAGGCAAGTCATTACATGGCTCAGCTAAGATATGCGAAGTTTGCGGAAATATTTATAAGTATCAGCATGCTCTTACAGCACATATGAGACGACATAATAACGATCGGCAGTTCGGTTGTGAGCTCTGCGAAAAAGCTTTTGTTTCAAATGTAGAACTCCAACGTCATATGCGCGTACACACGGGTGTCAAGCCTTATCCCTGTTCATTTTGTGAACGACGATTTTCAGACTTTGGGTCGCGAAGCAAACACGAACGTACACATACTGGAGAACGACCTTATAAATGCACTACATGCCATAAATCATTTGCATATCCACACGTTTTAACAGTACATTTGCGTACGCATACGGGCGAAAAGAAATTTCAATGTACCCGCTGTGGGAGAGGCTTTACCAAAAAAGCATACCTCTTAACACATTTAGAAAATCATGAGCGTTGTGAAAGTATATCATTGGTTATCGATGGGCAACAACAGCAAGAGGTTACGGAAATAAAAACGGTAGCATTGGAGGAGTGCATTTTCACCACTATAAATGAAAATGATGATATGTCAGATAAATTACAAAATATAATTATGGTTGAACACGATAATAGCGATCAATGTACAATAGAACTCGAGGAAGCCATTGACGAAGAACATCTGGACGAAGAGACTAGCAATGAAGAATATATATTGGGGATGCGGTCGTAGTTATACATGTACATATGTATATAGTTTCAAAAGTTTCTTCGAATGGGTTTACAGTACAACAGCAACTTCTGCCTTTAAAGTGGTGCAAGGGCTCGGCTTGATATCCCTCCTACAATCTTGCCGTTTAGTGCTTGCACTTCCCTAGGACTAATCTTATCGTCAAATATCTCGCCAACGGACAGATAAAGTAAAAAAATGTTACCTAATATGAAAGAAATTAACTCGAAACCGTCTAATTTCATCATAATTTTTTGCTGATGGCTGTAGAAAAGACTGCACTTTGGAATATGTCGAAAACAGAGACTAGATATTCACACCTGAGACAAATTTCTTTCCAACGTCCTATTGGACCCTATTTCAAGAAAAAAAAACGCCTAGTTTGATGTGTAATTTAATACTAATTTTAAGTAAAAAAAAAAGCAAGCTTATAAAAATGGTTGGTAATTCTATACGACCGTACGTAACTGCTAATATACGTCCAAAAACCTACGGGAAACGTATCAAACGACGCGTTTTGGCCGCGGTATCAATAATCCAAAAGCAGAAAAGAAACATTTTTTTTCAGCAAAAA
This sequence comes from Merzomyia westermanni, assembly GCA_949987695.1. NCBI lineage: Eukaryota > Metazoa > Arthropoda > Insecta > Diptera > Tephritidae > Merzomyia > Merzomyia westermanni. Next base: position 49,745,694 of record OX465290.1, read on the forward strand.
GTTATTGGCAAAAAACCAAAAAATTACCCAGGTCAGATCCCAAATAGGGGACGTCATCCAAGGTATTTATGTGCAGGGTAATTGTTTCCTTTAGGAGACAACTGCTAAAGCGCGTCCGAAATTATCGGGAAAGGTATCAAAAGACGCGTTTTGACCTCGGCAACAATAATCCGGAAGCGGATTTTCTAGTTTTTGTTTCAGTGAAGGATATTTGCAATCGGAGTTGAAAATTTTCTGTCATTTTCATGTGGTTGTTGTAATCACAGATTGGGGTGTACCGAAAAGTGCAAAAAGTGTGTTCTGTGCAGAAATACTGTGGACAGCGTAGCCGGTGTTTGACCGTTATTTTTTTGGGTAATTGTTTCCTATAACAGACAACTGCTAAAACACGTCCAAAAATATCGGGAGAGGTATCAAACAACGCGTTTTAACTTCGGTATCAACAATCCGAAAGCGGATTTAAAATTTTTTGTTTCAGTGAAAAGTTATTGGCAAAAAACCCAAAATGACTCAGGTCCGATCCCAAATAGGGGGCTTGATCCAAGGTATTTATGTGCAGAACACTTTTCTGGGTAGGCGGCCTACGGCCGCGCACAACACACTTCTGCACTTTTCGGTACACCCTAATCTGTGATAACAACAGCCACATGAAAATGACAACATTTGCAACTGTAATTGCAAATTTCTCTGGACATACATAAAATATCGGATCTCCGCTTTCAGATTATTAATACAGAGGTCAAAACGCGTCGTTTGATACCTTTCCCGATATTATTGGACGTATATTAGCAGTTACGTACGGTCGTATAGAATTAGCACATAGTTTGTAACTTTGTTTCAATTTTTTCTAGTGAAAATAAAATAATGGGACACAAGGCGAATTTATACCAGGTGATATCATGTCGAATTTGTTGCTGTATACACGCACATACTTCATGTATTTTGTGTTTCCATTGGCGGCTTCTCCTGACGGATTGCATACAATTTTTTGTAGTTGGATTTAATTGTAGTTGAATCTTGGCTCATATGTTCTTATGAGATCACCTGTAAGTGAATTCGCCTTGATGGGACATATAACTTAAAGTTACGCAAAAAAAACACACCATCAGATTGAAATTAAAGGCTGCAACGCCTGTGGATTTGTAACCTAAGCAGCTCAAAGACTTGAACTCAACAACTATATTTCAATAGGTTGGCACTACCCAAAACATGTTGAAACAACATTTAAGAAGCTAAAATATTTTAGCGTAAATATATTATGCGTATGTACATATCACTTATATACCACAATTACGTTAGAGCTAGTTAATATTTGTGCATAAAGTAAGTCAATCAAATATTTAAGACACAATTAATATATAAAGTATGTATGTATGTGTATATATATTTTTAAATGCAGCTGTATAAACTTTCCCCAATGTCAAAACAATTCGTTCTTAATAAACACAAACTCTTTCAGGAATTTCATGAACTCATAGTTTTATGAAAATAATTGTGTCAATATTTCTAACTATGTATGTAAATACTCAATTTTTATAGATTCAAATGATCGTAAGGTAGAATGTTTTTTAGTTATTCAAAAAATATAAACCTGTTTTGGTATAAAATTAAAGTTCAGTAAGCATTTCGACTGCTGAGTAGAACATCACCCTATTTCAAAAACGCCCTATATCAGAATTTGTTTGAATAACACTCTATTTCAGAATTTGATTCAAAAACGCCCTATTTCATTCTCAGATAGGGCGTTCTTTAACCTTTCTTTGAAATAGGGCGTTATTGAAAAAAAAATTTTGGTAGGTGTTCTTCAAAGAAATTCTGAGATAGGGCGTTTTTGAAAAATATTTTGAAATAGGGTGATCTTCCACTCAGCTGTCGATTTGTTAGCAGGGACCGTAATGGTTAGCCATTTTGTCAAATAACAAATATGGGCCTAAACTAAAAGTTAAAGATTGCCCTCTTGTCAGGTGGAACAGAAAGGCGAATGTAAGTAAGTTGAAGCTTACTTATTAACACTTTACCGGCCTGGAAAATAATTCAAAGAATCTGGATTTAATTGAAAACTTACAGAATCGCTAAAGATTCAACAAAATTACAAACTCAAATTCCAGACTTCTCTCGTGGTGAATTAACTATCGGCGAATAGTTGCCCACTATATGGGCAAAGTAAGCAGAGAAATGCTACCTTATGCATTTTGAAAGGAGTAATTTCAAATGTATTTTTCTTAGCTTACACGAATCACTTTGCTATATTCAAATATCAAGTTGACAAACTCATTTCTACCTAAATAACTTTATAAAATAAATTTCGAAAATAGCTATTATATTCGGTCTCTGGTAGTTAAAATAAAACAAATATAGTGATTTTGCTTACAGCATCAACCCTCAGATAAAGAGGAATGAGTTAACATTTTATTTATAGCTTTACATACAAAATTAAGTTAGCAAAAAGGATAAGAATAAAAGGTTTACTTATGTGTCTAGACACGAAATCAATAAAACTTGATCGGTTTATTTCGATGATAGATGTTGTTGTTGTTGTTGCGTTAACGACAAAAACACTCCCCGAAGGTTTTGGGGAGTGTTGTCGAATTAACAGTACCTGGCCGAATTTGAACCCGGTACGCTCCGGTACTCCCTTGCGGTACTGCCCGACTGTCGTGGTAGCGATTTATGACCAGTGAATCCTTCTAGGTCATGTCACCCCTCCTTCCTGAGAGGTGAGAGGCATCATATCCGTAGATTAACCATCGAGTTGCACGTCAATACCTTTGTGCATATTAGTCGCCTCTTACGACCGGTATGCCTACCTCGGGCATATTCTAAACCCCTAACCTGCAGGGGTGATGATAGATAATTACAGTTTCTTTCGATAGTCCAGAACTCACACTTTACTATAACTAAGAAATGATATTTAATATAGAGTAACACATACGTTGCAACTTCCCTGTAAGCTTTTAAATTATTCATCCACTATAGATAGCCAATAAACATTGTGCTTGGAACCTTCATTTTGGATGTGAGTTCGATCCGTATAGGATTATGTGTTATTTCATAATGTTTGAAACAATGTTTATTGGTTAGGCTTTTGGTATAAATGTAAAATTTAATTTACAATGAATTGTTTTTGAAAATTTAATCTATTTTTCGAGAGCACTTAATCTTCAAATGTCATTCTACCCGGACCGTGATTTTTCATGTATCTTCGATATGATTTATATCGTGGGTTTTCAGCCATTTTTTTCTTCATTTGCTCTTCTTGCTCTTGTTGCCAAATTTCAAATTTATCCTTTTCCCAAAGCTCTAGCTCTAAGTATTCTTCAATTTGATGGTCTTCTAAACTATTAAATTGATGTTCACCCATTTTCATGTAACGTCGTATTAAATACAATTTCTCCTCTTCGCCATATGGACGCTTCATAAGAGTGAAATTCCAAAACCATTTCACATACCAAACTATATAACGCAGCACAGTGTATGGGAAAATTAGCAATTGTATCCATAGCACATCCCATACAGATGGTTTAGCATAGCTACCTCGAACATCCATCTTTTCCTCGATCACTTTACGCACGATACGTTCGATTTCTTCACGTTGATCTGCTTTGGGCATACGATTCCTACCCTTGCGATTATTTATTTTTTCAATATCTTCCTTGGCTATATCCAATGCTTGATTGCGATACTTTGGTACAGTTGCCAAATATTTTATGGCACTATCGTAACGTTGCAGACCTGAGTAGTATTGTATAATGGATACAATTGTTAGTGTTACTACTATAACTATGCGTACATCGACTTTGGGTGCCACACGTCGCCGATAATAACGATAGTAATGTGAATAATATTCCTCTGGATGATCCAACATATAATCGTAATCGCGTCGTGATTCTTCATCTCGTAAGATTTCATATGCCGTGGCAATTAATTTAAACTTAACCTCTGCTTCCGCTTTTGCTGCAGCACCCCGATGCATATCCGGATGGAATTTTCTTGCTAGTAATCTATAAGACTTGCCAATTTCGGATTTTGTAGATTGTCTAGTTACTCCCAGCACATCGTAACAATCTTCGCGTCCGCAATAGATGCCGTCTAATAGCCCCAAACATGCTGGCACCATCGCCAAGGCAAATCCAAGTAAGAAAATATATTGTGCAAAATGCATTTTTACACAGGCAATTTATTTTTTATCTTCACAAATTTGTTAGCCAACGGCAATAAATAACCTGAATAAACACCTGTGGCTACAGCCGCACTTCGTAGTGCCACGTCCAACCCAGGTAATTTTTCGCGGTATTTGCCTTTTTGAGCCTCTTGTCTTAATTCCGTTTTGATGGAATGAATTTGCCTCTTTACCTGCTCACCTGACTTTCCCAATTGATGTAGAATTTATTTCATTATCAGCAGTGGAAGTCCGCATTGAAGACTGGCAGATTTTACTTTAAAAACTTGGCCAAAAAATTCCGCTCTCTGCTATTACCCATCACACATGGCAACCAGTGTTCGGGTTTCTTATGACATGTGGGGAATAAATTAATTGGTTGAGATAAGAGTACTTTCCCTTGCTTAAGTTGCAGTTAAACTTCCATAGTAATAACCATACCATATCCTTAAGGATATCTATTGTCACCGCTTATAGGTGCCTTAACCTAAACAAGCTGGTAATGTCATGAAAATTAAGGTAATGCAAAAAATTGACAATGAATAACCCAACTAATAACTCAATTAGTCAGAACGGATCAAAAAGGGGAAAAAATCAGATGTTTTTCATGGATATTGCTATTAGGTGAATTCATATATTCTCGAAAAAGCTTCGTAAAGCTTATAAACCATATAAAGTTCGTAAACTTGTATGGGAAGTGACATATATTTGATAAAATTATACGTTTGCACGCTTTATTAGGCATTTATAAGGTTATATGAATTCCCTTATTGTTTTATGACAACTGATAATTTGGAGAATTCAAGATGGTTACAAATCTCTTTCTATGGTGAGATGTAGTATTATACTGGGCCTTAGTTTGTAATTTTTGGGTTTTCCCTGGGTGAAAAATTTTAATTTTGAAAGAGCGAAGGAAAATTTTAACATTTACCGGGGTGAACATAAACGAGAAAATAATACATATAAATCGGGTGAACTCTTAAGTTATAAGCCATTATCTAACTACAACAGGTCGTAACAGCACGACAAACATACAGACACACAAAAATTTTCCATGTACTTTGTTTTTGTAATTTGTGGGTTTAACGTCAAAATCGTACTGAGAAATGAGTGTAATGTCAAAATTCGAGACAAAAGTAAAAATCAGCTGGGCTATTAACACGACCTGTATTATTGGATCATGATATAAGCGGTTTCATTAATGATCCAATAATTTATATGGTCGTCTCAATCGGCCAACAACACGAAATTACCGTCGTTTAATTCTTATGTCAAAATGCACATGTGAGAGGGAGCGCGCAAAAGCGATTCGGCTATTTTCTAAGCTTTTCACGTATAACACACACATAAATCACACATTTTCTTAAAATGTTATCACAAAGCACTCGTTAAATATCAATTCACAGCGAATTTTTATTAAGAATAAATAAAACACGAAGCGAACTCAATAGCTTTTCCAAGAACTGTAAACAAAGAATGTACACAAAAAACAGAGATATGATAGTTTGACATAAGGTGTGGATGAGGAAGAAGAAGACGCTATGTCATGTGAGACGACCATATAAATTATTGGATCATGGGTTTCATTAACCTTGTGGTGGAATTATAGTTAAGTGTCAAAACTCGAATGTAAACAAATCGCTGTCATTAAATTTTCTCTCCATGTTTCACTGTCAAATTTGATTTACATTTTCCGGCACACGTGAGTTTATTATTGCTATTGAAAATGTCTGCTCAAAAAAGAAAACGCATTTCAAAGAAGACCAAATCAGCTTGGCGTAAAACTGATATTAAAGATGTGGAGGAATTTTTGGAGGACAAGCGGCAGGAAGAGCGAATTGGGTGAGTAACTTAATGGTATTCACAGTAAGACCACGATTAAGAAACGAGTAAACTTTTTTGTAGGTCATATGCAGAAAAGAAAGACGATGAGCTCTTTATTCTGGATTCAACACCATTAAAATGTAAACCACCTGTGCTTACCGAGAAACAAAAACGTAAGTTGAATGCACAGAAATCTCTACGTTCTTTGGAAGCACTTAATAACACTTCAAAAGTGCAGGATCCAATTGTTAAGAGGTAAGTACATACATAACCATCAATCAAGAGCCTATATCAACAATAATGTTCAATCAACGACTCAGAAATCGAGTAAACCAAAAGAGGAACGGACGTGTCATTGAGGAAGAAATCCGCAACCCTACCAAGCCACGACACCTGCAGGCGAATAAAGATAGAGAACGGTACTACCAAGCACTAGACAAGAAGTTAAATAAGGAAGTTCGCAGTTCAAAAATAGCTGCCAAAGATATATGGGTGGATGAAGATTTTCGTGATAAATACCCAGGTTTAAAAGATGAAAAAGGTTGGATAAGCGAGCAGCTAGCATTGCATGTTGTAACAAATATTGGCAAACCAGTAGTAAAAGTACATGATAGCATACGCCATCGCACAACAAAGGCTAAGTGAGTAACACCTTTGCCATTTATCAGTATAAGTATTCCATAACTTTAACATCATTTACAGAAAATTTGAAGCACCACATCCGGGTACGAGCTATAATCCATCTTTGAAAGATCACCAAAATCTTTTAAAAACAGTATCCGAACGTGAAGAAAAAATTATAAAAGTTGAAGAACATTTAAAACGTGTAACTACTAAAATGTTTTCGAAAGTCACACCCGAAGAACGTGATAGACGTCGCATTGAGGAAATGCGTTCTGGCTTAGAGGATGATGATACAATTGCAAACGCAGGAAGTGATGAGGCAGAAAGCGAGGCTTATAAAACCACTAATCCACCTGTTGAAAACACGAAGAAAAGTAAAAAGTCACGTCGTAAAGAATTACAACAAAAAGAGTTAAAAAAAAGACACGATGAAAAAAAAGCGCTCAAAAAACAAATCGCCGATCTAAACAGGTAAATACATTCTAGGAATGATATGAATATAAGTTAAGGTTTCTTTGCGAGGCACAAACGTAGGCGACACAACTTTTTCCTAAAAAAAGTTCAGAATATACATTTTAAGTTGAGAAAATTGTAATTCAAATTCGGAAAATACAATTCAAGCTTTTTCTGAATTTGACATTAAAATCCTGAATTTAAAATGAAAAATCTGTCTTGAATTGAAAATTTCTGAACTTAAATTGTTAACTTCTTAGTTTGAAATATTCTGAACTTAAACTAAAAGAGGTGTAGACTAGTCGAACGTTTAATTAGTACGATCCCAGACTAGTCTCTTGGGCGTCATTTGGCGTTTTAGACTTCATCTCGTTTAGCTGTGTAAATTATGATTTTCTATGGGGGTTGTAGTTTTAGGCCGTCTGTAACGTCCCAGATTCATGGTTTTGAAGTTCTGGCATAAAAATCCCACATTCTCCAAAGCTCTAAAAGACATATAATCACATCTAAATTTCAAATTTTTATCTTCATTTAGGATCAAGTCAATAAAAGCAGAAGTATTAAAAGAAGCAGAGCAGCTTAACGCTTTGAAAAAACATCGCAAAAAGGCTGACTTGAAGAAAAAGTTTGAAACAAAACGTTTAGGGCGCCTTAAATTCGTAGAACCCGATGTGGACGTCAATATGCCTGAAGATATACCCGGCAATTTGCGTAATGTGAAACCCGAATCTAGTTTGCTGGTCGATCGCTTTAAAAATTTCCAAAAACGCAACATTTTGCCAGTGAGTGTGGCAACTGGGAAACAAAAGGCAAAGAAGGTGAAACGATTCCCACGTGGCTCACACAAAGACCCCGGCGTATCATTTCAGATGCTGCGTGAACAACGAAACGCAACTAAAAAGTATACAGATACTCTGTAATACATTTTTAAGCATTTATGAATACATATATGTATTTTAAACTTAAAACATAAAGTGTTATTAATTAATTTAACTTTTAATTAAACCGTTTAATATGAACCAAAAAATGACAGAAAAATACATATATGTAATTGTGACTAACTTAATTTTTATATACATACATGGCAAACGATGTGACGACGAGATGATATTAGTGAAAAACGTAAATTTAGCTGTTTTGGATATCGCTTAATTTAAATTGAAGATTTTCATTCAATGCTGCTAAACATGTTTCGTTAGGTTGAGGAACTAGCATTTCGCTGGTTAGTTTCTTTAAAAAGTTATTCATTTGTTTCTTTGGCTTTAAATATAGATGTTTTACTTGACAACGAGCTACTACGCTCCTACAATTATTCGTTAGCTTTACTAAATGAGATATATTTAATGCGTATCACAATCCTAATTTACGCCAAAACTTACTCATACGTGTATTGTTGGTATCGAAAATACTTTGCAGCATAAATACCTGCAAAATACCTACAGATATCATAGCGATAATCTGCATTAGTGACCACATATTCACTTTACTATAATTTGCTTCTGCCAAGTTGCGATCACGTGCCTCATTGGAGCGTAACATATTGAGTATTTGATGTGCTTTCGATAAATGCATATGTACACGTCCAATATATTCTAAAATTTCATGTACCTGGATTTCGTAAAGCTCATCTGGCGTCTTTGCCGATGAAACACTATTCCAGTCATTGTTAAAACTTGATTGTCCTTCTTGCTCAATGATAAGCTCAAAGAACACAGTTTTGCGATGGATTGAACTAAATGTATTATCGAAACAGAAACGATAGTCACCTTCCTTGTTTGCCTCTTGCCTATGTATATTCTCTGGTTTTTTATAATCGCTGACAATTATTAGACCGATTGGATCGATCATTGAGAAGCTTATGTCCAAGTCCCCGTGTCCACCATCAATTACTTGATATTCTATGTCGATGGTTTCGCCAATACGAACTTGATGATAGAAGCACTCATTCTTACCAGCTTCAACATAAACTGTCATTTCTTTTTCATATCCATATGCAATACCACAAAGTGCTATGACCATCAGCAATGCCAATAATTCAAAACCTGCCATCCGCTGTAAAGTACAAATTATTGTGCTAATAAGGTAAACAGAATATAACCAGAAATAATTACCATTTCCCGGCTTTTCTAAACAAAACAACAAATGTTGAGAGAATTGCTGTCAAATTTACAGCTGTGAATTGATTGCAGAGTTGCACGGAGGGTATTAAATTTAAGGTCGATTTCAGCATTCGTATTTTTTATATTCTACGCCAAAATGTAAGTTGCGATTGTTTGGCTCGTCTTCTATCTTAGGCGACCTAAGATAGCCATACGTTACAGCGTTTATATTGTAAGTCCCCGATAACGTCGAGGTCTCCAAACAAAGCCAAGCAAATTAAAATGCACACTTAGGGCCACTTTCATAAAAATCAGTTAAGCCTAACCGCCGGATAATTTGAAAGCCAACCGTACAAAATACGCCAATTAAACCTTGTTTAGTGTTAGCCGTGTTTATGAAAGCTGCCCTTGGAGTCCCACAAGCCGAGGAAAATTCTATCTTTGCTGAAGGAAGTCGGCTTAAAAAAGGTGTTGTGATTGATTTGAATAGGCCTTTGGTCGTAGTGCAATCCTCTAAAATATAGGGACTGTTCGTAAATGCAGTGCTGCAGAGAAAGAAGTTTGAATTTCACAACTAAATTTTGCGCAAACCAGACATTTCCACAAATTATAAATTGGGATTAAAGGACTTGGTTTTTTCTGGAACATCGCACATACTGCATTTACGAACAGGCTCATATCTATATCTAACGTAGTAAAGGGTGTTTTTTTTAGGGGTATAGAACTTTAAATTGAAATAAAACACAAGAAAATCGTTTTAAGGTCCATCAATTTGGCTTTGTTGGAAGGATAATTTTATGCCATTAATGTTTAAATATGATTTCGGGCATGTGGCCGCCGCGGCTGGCTCGAATAAAGCCAATTCTACAGGTCCAATTTTCAACCACTTTTTCGAGCATATGGGGCCGTATGTCGGCAATAACGCCACGAATGTTGGCTTCCAATTCCCCTAACGTTTCTGGTTTGTTGGTGTAGACGAGCGACTTCACATATCCCCAAAGAAAATAATCCAATGGTGTCAAATCACACGACCTTGGTGGCCAATTGACAGGTCCATTCCGCGAAATTATGCGCTCATCGAATGTTTCCTTCAATAAATCGATTGTGACGTGCGCTGTGTGGCATGTAGCGCCGTCTTGTTGGAACCACAACTCATCCACATTCATGCCATCCAATTCGGGAACAAAATAGTCGGTTATCATGGCTCTATACCGGTCTCCATTAACGGTAGCTGCCTCTCCAGCATTATTGCGGAAGAAGTATGGCCCAATGACTCCACCAGCCCATAGAGCACACCAAACAGTCAGTTTTTGTGTATGTAATGGCGTTTCAAGGGTCTCATGTGGATTCTCTTCACTCCAAATGGGGCAATTTTGCTTGTTGACGTAGCCATTCAACCAAAAATGAGCCTCATCACTGAACAAAATTTTGCGATGAAAATCAGCATCGAAATCAATCTCATTTTCGGCCCATACACCAAAATCACGACGCATTGCATGGTCTCGCGGCTTTAATTCTTGCACAAGCTGGATCTTGTAAGGTCGCAAGCCAAGATCTTTGCGCAAAATCTTCCATAAAGTTGATGGACAAAGCTCCAATTGCTGTGCACGGTGGCGAATCGATTCATTCGGGTCCTCTTCAACACTTTGCTCTACAGCGGCAATTGTTTCTTCGGTGCGCACTGTTCGACGTCTCTGCGGATGCGTATTATCAGATAGAGTAAACGTAGTGCGAAAACGATCCATGGTTAACCGAATTAATTGCTCTGATGGACGATTATGTCGACCATAAAATGGACGGAGCTCACGGTAAACTTCGCGAACTGAACCATTATTTTCGAAATAAATTTGCACGATTTGCAAGCGTTGTTCTTTTGTCAACCTGTTCATGATGAAATGGCAAACCAAACTGAACATAAATGACATTAGAGTTGCCAGATTTGACCACAAAATGCCAGTTTTATCTCTATTCGAAAAACAAACCTGTAAAAAAAACACCCTGTATTAGAGTTGGGCGATTTCGCTCAATTTAGAGATCGAACGAGCTGGTTTTAGTTTTCAAAAATAAACTTTTTCGCTCAGTCTGTTCGAGCAATTTACCTTTTATGTATATCCATGAGCATAGAAAATAAAAGAAAAAGCTTGGTCACAAACTACGATGATGATAGGAACTCCCCTCTCTGTAAGTTGTTTACAACGACAAAAAAACGGATATGAACCCGGTACTCCCTTGTGGTACATGCCCGATTGTTGTAGCGATAGTTAGCCTGCCTAATTATCACTTCCCTTACCCACCATTGTCTTGTCATCGAGATCTTCCAACGGGACTCCCAGAAACCTCGATGCTTCAACAGGGTTGGACCATAGTGATATTGCTGTTAGAAGAGCAGGCTCAGTTGATCAGATGAACAGAGGATTAGTGTCATGGGCAGACACGCCGCATCGGACAGACATTTGGCATGTCAGGGTTCAGTCTGGATAGGTAAGAGTTTAACTTGTTACAGTATCCAGAACGAAGTTGGGCCAGCATGACTCTTGTTTCCCTAGGCAGTTCGCGTTATTTCGATGTTACCTTATTCCTTACTGTTATTCCTTGTTACCACCATGCCCGACTGTCGGCAGGACCAGTGCAACCTTCTATGTCATGTTACCCCTTTTTCCATAAGGAAGAAGTTTGGTAAGAGAGGCATTATATCCGTAGATCAATCATCAAGTTGCATATCATTACCCTTTGTGGCTTTTAGTCGCCTCTCACAACAGGCATGCCTTACCGGCATAAAAAGATCAAAACTGGCAATAGTCGCATTCTCCTTTGCGACTCATCCCGCTTTCATTCTAAAAGTGTTTATTCCAAACAGTTTAGCATAATTTTTATTCGAAGAAAAAAATTCACAAAAGCTTAGATATGGCGTTCTTACATTACAAACTATGCATATGTGTAAAATAATTTTAGTTATATAATAAAATAGAAGTATTGCAAACAGGTTTTGTACAAATAAAATCAAACTAAAACTAAAATATTAAGACAAATTGGCATTTTTCTCTTATAATAAGAAATGCTAACTTTAATAACAATACTCATATACAGTTACTAAAAAATTATGTATGTCTAAGTAAAAAATGTTCCAAGGATTTAAAGAGAATTTGAAAGGAGCTTTGACTTCGTTTTATACGCGTTTTGAATTACTTTCGCACTTTTTTCCAAACAATTTTGTGAAAAACTGTATATTCAGGGGCTCCATATAAACTTTTAAGTCTCGTAAGGCTTATAAACACTATAAGTATGTCACTTTTTATACAAGTTTACAAACATTATGGGGATTCTAAGTTTATATAAAAACTCTAATTTTCTAAGCTATATATCTTCCGCCTAGTGGAATATCAAGTAAATTAGTATAGTTAAATACATTGGTAGCTGCGATGCATAGTATATGTACCATATATCTGGAAGGTTCAAGGAGTCAACCACTGCCCATACTCTGAAAACAACCCTAAACCTTCAGGGAGGGTTTTGCGGTTACAACCATGTTGGGCTTTTTCGAAGTAGCAGCCGAGATAGAACATTTCGCTTCGCTAGCGATAGTTTTTACTTAAATATATTACTTTACTAATTAAAAACTAAAATAAAATTTAGAGTGAAATGTACATATGAATGACATTATACTCGGCCATGCTGAAGTGCAAATATTGAATATAGTTAAGCAAATTCCGTAGAGATATTCATGTCTATTTTATAACATTTTAAAATGGAATTACCCTTTTATAAAACGAACATTTATAATGTAGTAATTGAATATGGCAACTCTAATCAATGAAACATAATGTAGTACTAACCAATAATCAATCTAAAATATTTTAAAACGATACCAAAAAAACTTTCATGTGAAACGCTTTTGGGATTGCTTCAAATGTGACAGCCCCAGTAGTGACAAATGGTGACAAATTTAACTACTATGTTGAAAAAATATTTCGGAATTTTTCCCCGTATCATTTTGGAGTCTTCTAGATTATTTCCAAATGGAACCACAAAAATAATTTTCAATTATCCCATAAACATTTTAAAAATGGTCCTGAAAAAAATATCGAACCAGCGAAATTAATATTATATATATTGATTTTGAAGACATTTGAAAAAAAAGGACCCATTTTTTGTAATGAAACGTGTGTGCATATAACGTAATGAATACGCTACACTCGTTTTCTTAAATCAAATTAAGCTAAATCCTAGTTCAACAATATAAAAGGTAACTAATTGTTAAAAATGTAATTGTATATAAAGTGCACGCAACGGAAGCCTATTTTTTTTTGGGTACTATTACTAAGTTATTCTTTTTTTAACTTTATCTAGTCATCACAAAGTGAAAAACATACTTATAAAAAAGGAAATATAAAGGGTGCCGAAAAGGATTTGACATGCATAAATTGCCATATATTTTCGTAGTCTAAATAGATTCTCCTTCTTCATCCATAATTGACCATATACCATCGAGTAGTGAGGCAAATGTTGGACGCGTTTTTGGTTCAGCTTGCCAACACGGCAGCATGAGTTTGTCATAGACGATTTGGGGACACATACCAGGTTTTTGTAATCTACAAAATAATAAAAAAGTCAACTATAATGTTTTTAACTTTGAAATAAATTTAATTGCATACCTTTCTCCAGCTTGCAGGCGCTTAAGGAACTCTTCTTGACTTAATTCTCGTTTGGGATCCAGATTTGGCATTTCTCCACGAGAAAACGTTTCAAATATCGTTACGCCATATGACCAAACATCTGATTTTAGCGAAAATTTATTGTATGCAATGGATTCTGGTGAATACCTAAATAAAAAACATTCATAAATATATTCTTTTCTATTTCCTTAAATTCATTTTTCATCCCATTTCACTTACCACTTAATGGGTATATCTCGTTGACTTGCTACCAGATAATAACCATCGGCATTGGCGAATTGCGCCAAGCCAAAATCAGATATTTTTACATGATCCTTATCTACTAAAATATTACGGGTTGCCAAATCTCTATGAATTATTTTCTTACTCGCTAAATAGTCCATGCCCTAAAATTGAAATTGATAAAATTTAAAGGTTATGGTTTAGGTTATGGCATGACTAAGCAAACACATTTTTCAGAGCTACATTAAAAAGTGTGCCTTACTGTTACTGAAATCAAACAGTAGCGCCAAATTTCGTTAATACCAATTTTTGTTGGAGTTATATAAGTCCATTCCCACGAAAAAAATCAATATAACTTATGTACGTAGCACAACAAGGTATACAAATTTTGTAACTTATTGTTTACCAAGTTTTCTGGTGGTCGTGTACTCCATAAGTAAATTTCATATCAAAAAACGAACATACCTTGGCAATATCATTCGCAAAATGCAATAACCTCGCATTAGTCAAATTTGGCCTTTGAGATCGCAGGTATACATGAAAGGAGCCACCAGAAACATATTCCATGATAATTGAGATGGGCTTATTGACGGAATACTTGATTTTAACAACATTCGGATGATTGAGTGACTGAAAAGCAAAAATTTCGAAGTAAACAAGTTATTAAAGAAAGTGTTATTTATTCAATGCAGCAGCTTTTGATTTAGTGATATACCTGCATTATTTTTATTTCACGCAAGAAATCTTTAGGATTTGCCGACGGTCCAGTTTTTAACGATTTCACGGCCACTTCTTCTGGTGGTGTGTTTGGTTCGTTATAACGTAGCTCACCCAAATGTACTGTGCCATAATGCCCTTCGCCTATTTGCTCATGTATAATGACTTTACCCACTGGGAGCGTTATAACCCATTGCGTATCATCATAGGGGCGATTATGTGGCATACCAAACGGTTGAAACCGCTGACTTTGTGGTATAAATGGTGTTGTTGAATAATCTGATAAGGTATCATCATCGCCACCAGCATTACCATTTTCCAAAATTCTTGATGCACTAAAATCGATGTCATACAAAAAGCAATCACCAGAGGATTCAGTTACAACAGTTTCATAATTAGAGGTATCTTTTTCTTTGATGGCACATATTCTTGCGAAAATTTCTTGATAATGAAAACGACTATGTGCATCTAAATTCCAACCATCTAACATAGTATAATAAATTGCTTCGGGGCAACTTTCGCTTGGTTTTGGTAGTATACCGCCAGTTTGTGAACGATTTATTTGTAATCTTTCCGCTATCTTGTTTGGTTTGCCTACGCAATTTAGCTCTTCTAAAGGTGGTTTACCGTTGGCGAAAATTTCCCAAATAGTCGTTGCAAAAGCCCATACATCAGCGCACATATCACCATGAACGCTATTGAGATTATTATAATATTCTTGCGGTATCCAAGGTAAGCTATAAAAATGAAAAATGAAAATCAATTTATCTGGAATTAGTACAAAACTACTTACTCTTCCAAGGAGTATGAACGACGTAGCCCAGGGTCACCAATTTTCACTTCAATCCAGTTAGCTTTTGGTTCAAATTTTGTCACGAATAAATTCGAACAACGTATAAATCCATGAAAGATGCCTTTTTCGTTCTGTAATTAAACAATATACGCAATAGTTGATATATTTTACTTTAAGATGCAATTCTAATTTTTGCTTAATTTCATTATTTTATTACCAGGTACACGATGCCTCTCACTAAATCATAAACTATCGATATTAACATCTTTAGAGAGATTTTTTCTTTGTGATTTCGTAGAAATTCATCAAGCGGACCATACGGTGAATATTCCATTACCATTGTATAGGGAGTAGTTAATGTTAAGCCATGCAGTTTAAGAAATTGTGCAGAAAAAATTTGACTACATATACTTGCTAGATCCGTGAATTCCTATAAGAAAACATAGGAAACATTTAATATTACACAAGCTAACTTTGTGTCAAAACTATAGTCAGTGGTAGAGCGTAAAATGATTGCGACTGATGGACGTGAGACGTAGATCCATGAAGCAAAAGATCCTTTTTTCATTGACTATAAACCCAAAGTCTGAACTTTTTGTTGTTGTTTTGCTGTCACGATCAGCTCTTTTCCACTTGCAAAACAAACTGAACAAATTTTCCGAACAGAAACTTGCAACTTTGTGTCGCCAAACATTTATTTTTAAAAATTTCATTCTCGCCGAACAAAGGTTTGTTATTGCGATGAAAAGCAGGGTGGAGAAAAACTAATTTTGCCCTCCTAACTTACTTAACAACTGATATTCAGGCCTCTTCATCATAGTCATAGTCATTTACAATTTTTAATATTTTTTATATTTTAAGAAATTTTAATTTTGCATAAGTTGTGCTTAACAGCAGTAGTATGAATTTAAATGTTCATACAATTTTGTAGTTTGCATTTTTTTTTTTGTAGATTTAGTAATTTTATATATTTTTTTGTAGATTTGTAGTTTTATACATTATTTTCTTTTTGGTAGACTTTGTAATGGCAATTGTTTCCTTTAGGAGACAGCTGCTAAAACACGTCCAAAAACATCGGGAGAGGTATAAACAATCCGAAAGCGGATTTTCAATTTTTTGTTTCAGTGAAAAGTTATTCGCAAAAACCCCAAAAATGACCCAGGTCCGATCCCAAATAGGGGGCTTGATCCAAGGTATTTATGTGCAGAACACCTTTCTGCGTAGGCGGCCTTTGGTCAAGCTTCAAAACAATAACCCTTAGCCGGTCCAACACCGGCTACGTCCACAGTATTTCGGCGCAGAACACACTTTTTGCACTTTTCGGTACACCCTAATCTGTGATTACAACAACCAAAAAAAAATTTTCAAATTGCAAATATCTCTTCACTGAAACAAAAACTCGAAAATCCGCTTCCGGATTATTGTTACCGAGGTCAAAACGCGTCTTTTGATACCTTTCCCGATAATTTCGGACGTGATTTAGCAGTTGTCTCCTAAAGGAAACAATTACCTTTGTAGTTTTATATTATGTTTCAAACATTAAAATCTATTTGCTTTTAGAAAAAAAGAAAGACAGTCTCTGCAAAGTTGCCATCTTCGGGCTCCGGCCCCCGGTCGCCATATAACGCACCTTTAGTTGTGCGTTAAGTGCAAATTGCGTCACCCATTTTCGGTGCCGGTTAAACCGACGCACCCCTTACACGTAAAGATATACGCGGGAATTGAATACGGAATTCACTTAAGAAGTTTGTTCTTTCGTTTTTAAACTTTATTAAATTGTATTAAGTTGTCACGCACTTCTATTAGCGTAACTTGACTTTTATTAATTACCGTTATGTACTGTCACTGTAACCTTTATTTAATTAAAATATTTTTTTTTTTTTAAGATGTGAAGAGGAGGAGAAAAAGGAGGGCTACTGGCACAATATGCCAGGCATGCGGCAATCAAAACTGTTCCTGTAGGGCTATAACACCTCCCGCTACAGGGAGATAATTAGCCTCTCCAAAGTTAATTTAAGATTGTAAATAGATTTTTCCCACCAATGTCTTACTATATGGGTCTAGGTCCTGTCAGCATTTTGTATTTAAGAAAACGTGTTGATTAACCATTGCTACATATATAAAATTTTAGTTACCTTAGGATCACTTTCTGAGCAAAAGATTTTTAGCATAACACTAACGTCTTTACAACCACCTTCTTGTACCCAATCGCCGCGTAATGTCATCATTTTTCCGCTATCGCAAATGCGTTGTGTATCTAAGTTAAGAACAAATTATTTGAAATAGAATTTCTAAATTTAAAAATCACACTGGCTTAACATACTTTTGTACCATCGTAGATCATGTTTTCTATCAAATATTTGCACTTTTCTTTTTCGCAATTCAGCATCACTTAATTCTGTGTCAGTCTTCTTTGGTTGTAAGTTTTTTGGCAAACAAATCAGTAGCAATGGAGGTTTATCTAATTATTATTGTAAAAATGTAAATGAAGTGATATGTATTCAAGACATATATGTACCAAATCGTGAGTATTTACCATATTCTGATGGTGGAAACCATAGCATTTGGGGCGATATATAATTCTTTAAATCCTTTAAAGTTTCAAATGCCTTTAAACCTTCATTTGAATGTAACAGCCATTTATTGTTTTCACGCGAAATTTTCGTGGTTATTATATTGTCGCCTAATCTACCTTTAAGTGACCTGTGCGCACAAAAGAAATTCCAATTTTATAAAAGGCAAGCATTTGAGTTTATAATTGTTATTAAGAACATTTAATGGCTCACGTCTGTATATTTTTGTCGATGTAATACACGTCAAACTCCTTTTCGCATTGCCGTATTATACAGCTCATGCCTTTTTTCGACTTTTCGCGCAATTTCGCAAAAGAAAAGGCTCCGCTGTGAAATTTAAAAACAAATATTTCAAAATGAATTTGCATTGTAATCGATGCGCATGCACATTTACCCGACTGGTCCGTGACATTTAAGATCCTTCAGTTTTTGCAACGATGGCGTTGGGTAGTTGGCACACAAATCTGTCATCCATTTTGCTGTTAACCTGAAAGAAATAAAAAATAATAGATTGCCATTAAAATGCCCCATTATCTGTATGAAAAGCTAACATTTTCCAGGTCTGCTCGTATAAGTGATTTGATTGTACCCAGCTACAATTATCTTAACTCTGCAAGGCTATTCTTCGAATTCGGTTCGAAATAGCTTAAATGGAAGCAACTTTAAGAATGTAATATGTTCCTTCTTTCGGTAAGGTATTTGCAAACGAGAAACTGAGCTTAACTAACTATCTTCTATAACCTAGTCAATCAGTGTTGTGTAATATTTGTAAATTATTCTTGTCATTGGTTTTTGTATTTATTTTTGTTACATTTTTATTATTACTTTATTACTTGTTTTTGATACAAAGATCAAACAAAATCTTACACTGTGCTTATGTTATATTGCCAATAAATGAAATGAAAAAATAGATAGATTGAGATATGAAACAAGTAACTGAGTACATAAGTAAATAGTTATTATATTATTACAGGGGCTAAAAATCTATGGATTGAGAAACTAAAACGAACCATTCACCGATTTGAAATTGCGATTGTTGTTATGGTAATTTATGTCGCTGTCAAAGGCATGTATCAGAATGTTTTCCTATCTGTGGCTAAGAAGGGGGTAGACTTTCACGGATTGTGAAAAATTAGGTCGCTGACTATACCTTTCCTGTATGTTCAAACTGGCGTAAGTTGTCGCTAATAAATTATGATTAACGACAATAAATGGTATATACATTTGTAAAAGTAATTTTAGAGTTTCGTTTTATTCTCTTATATTAATTGGTTGCCTTAAGCATTTAAACTTTATGTTCATACCACCCCTTTCTTACTTTAGTATTTACACTGATGTGCGATTAAATAGGGCCAAATTTTAAATTGGCTTTATTCATGAAATATATTTATTTATGTAATTTTAATAATTTTCATTTAACATGTAGAGAAATCTATTCAGGAAAGTAAATCAAAATTTCAAAAGTACCCTAAAATTTTCCCTGAAATGGAAAAATGTTTTTGTCGAGGATGTTGATTATTTTCTTCAATACAATGCCTGAACAAAATTCAATTTTTCTATGGAAGTTTATGGAAAAAACACCCAACATCCTCGACAAAAAAATCCAAAATTTCAGGGAACATTTTCAGGTACTTCTAACTAGCACACTGTTATCCTAACATTCAATGGGCTACAAAATTTGAGTAATCAAAAATTTTTTTCAGTTGTGCCCAAAAATATTAAAATTTTAATGGAAATTTTTCAAATTCAGATTAACTTTCCTGAACTTTGTACAAACTTCAAAACTTTTGCTTATGTAGTTTCTGTTATAGATTTCTCTACATCTAAAATGAAAATTATTTAAATTACATAGATAAATATCTCTTGATAACAGAAATGCTTACTCACCGTAAATACCCTCCAATATAAGTTATAAAAGATTCTAATTCGACACGAGTCTCAAAACGCATGCGATACCCTTGTGGCAGTCCGGTGATTTCCAAACAAGCACAAACATTATCCTCAATACAAATTGCAAATATGTCCTCCACTTTGGCTAATAGCGTCCACTGTTATGAAAATTAAAAAATAAAGTATATTATATTCATATTTTAAATAAGCATTTAGTTTGAGTGAAATGTAATACTACCCTAACAACCACCCTAAGAAAGGGATGCAGCATATAAAACAAGCGGGTCAAAGGCTTAAAGGCTTATGTACGCGCGATAAGGCATGCCTGTAGTTGTTGTTTGCTACGACAAAAACACTCCCGAAGGTTTTGGGAAGTGTTGTTGTTGTTGTTAACAGTGCTTCGCCCTGCCCAATGGGCTCGATCACTTTAAATTGTCATCAGGCTCTTCTAACGGAAGTCCGAGGAAACGCGCAGTTTCCATAGGGTTGGACCAGAGTGATGTAGGTGTTAAAAGAGTAGGTTCGACTGAACAGGACCATAGTGATGTAAGTGTTAGAAGAGTATGTTCGACTGAACAGGAGAAGAGATGTTTGGTATCATGAGGGGACATACCACATGCAGGGCATTTGTTTGGTATGTTGGGGTTCAGTCTGGATAAGTAAGAGTTTAAACTATTACAATATTCAGAGCGAAGTTGTGCTAGCATGACTCTAGTCTCCCTCGGAAGTACACGCTCCTCTTCAGCCAATTCAGGTGGCTGAGTACTGATAACGGTATTCACACGCCGATATCTGAGGGATCTCTCTACCGACTAGTGTGGAGGTCATTTAGAGACCGCCTATGGTTCCGCAGATCAAACGGCAAATAGATGTGATGTCGGATCTCATCGTAGTGCTTACGAAGACGCCTCCTTATGTCGCTGGGGGGCGGGGCTACATCCAATAGATGTCGATTTGGATGACTGGGTTTATGGCAGTTCAGCGCATCCCATATCGGAAATAGGGGCAGATTTCGCTCGGTGAAGAAGCTGGAAAGGTCACGGTGGTAACTGTTGATTCTAGTACAGAATTCGTCAATGCAGCGACCCTTGCACGAAGCCATTATCGTGCAGTCGTCAGCGAAGGAAACAATGGAGACTCCCTTTGGTGGGGGAGGGGGGAAGTATCGAAATATAGAAATTAAACAAAAGGCGAGAGAACACCACCTTGCGGCACCCCTTGTTTTATTCTTCGTGGCCTAGATTTCTTGTTCCTGAATTTGACTGATGCCTATCGACCGTTGAGGTAATTAGCGGTCCACCTTTTAAGGCCGGCAGGCAGCGGTGTCTCTTCCAGGTCTCGAAGGAGTGTGGCGTGGTTGACCGTATCAAATGCATTTGATAGGTCAAGTGCCACTACAACCGTCCTATGGTTTGGTGGGTGTTGATACAAACCATAATTTATCTGTGTTGTAATGGCATCCAAAGCGGATGTAGTGCTGTGAGATTTGTGGAAACCATGCTGGTGATCGGCCAATTTCAGATTTGCAATAAAGTAAGGGAGAAGAATGGTCTCTAGTAATTTCGCAACCGACGAAAGGAGGGATATCGGACGATAAAAATCTCCTTGGTTCGCCGGCTTCCCTGGTTTTAGTAGGGGAAATACAATCGCCTGTTTCCATATTTCAGGTATGACGAAAGTAGTTAGAGAGAGGTTGAAAAGAGCCGCTAAATAACTCTGTCCCTCGTGGCCTAGATGTTTAGTCATGTTCATGGATGGATTTTGCGGGTTTGGCCTTCATTATGGCTTCCTTGACCTTGGCGACTGAGACGGCAAAGGGCGCAGTGGAGTGTTTGTGTTTGTGCGCACGTCGGAAGACTATTCTCTTAGTCCTATCCGCAGGTGGATGCATTATAAACAACCGGCAAAAGAAGCTCGCGCATTTCCTGGCGTCCGATTTGACGCTGTCGCCGAATGCAATGGCGACCTCGTCTTTGTATTCGGATTGGATAGGCCTTGACAGTCGACCATATTTTGCCGACTCCGCCGGAGAGGTTGCATACCTCAAGGTGTTGTTTCCACTTGGTCAGTTTGTGTTCGTTGACTGTCCTACGAATTTTCGAATTGAGATCTTTGATTCTGGGATCTGCGGGATTGATGAGTCTCACTTGGTCAACTTCTCTTGCCATCGCCGCAGCTTCTGCAGGAAAATTAGGACGAATTTCTGGTATTCTACCAGCAGGAATAAAGCGGCCTGAGGTTGAATCAATGACCTTACGAAACTCTCTTTCACCTTTGCGTACGTCTGTCGGAGTGGGTAAGGCAGCGAAGGAGCGCTCTGTATAGTCCGTAAAGCGGTCTCAGTCCGCTTTGGTAAAGTTAATGCATGTTAGTTTATCAGTCGTTTTAAAGTCGGTCGGTCTGAAGCTATGTAAGCCCCCCTGGTGGGGGCATCTCCATGGACTGTACAGAATGCTGAGTTGTCTATTTGGTCTGCAATTGCGTGTCTCTGCTGTCTGCTGGCAAGTTGGAGTTCCAGAGATCGTGATGTGCGTTGAAGTCGCCTAGGATTAGACGGTTATCGCCCCTTAGCAACGCACTAATATCGGGATGATAATCTCTAGGACAACACGTGGCAGGGGGAATGTAGATGTTTATAATTTGCAGGTCGACGTCGCCTAACGGAAATACTATGCCTTGGCATTCTAAGGTAAAGTCCGTGGGGTCGACGTCAGGGGAAAATAGATTATATTGTACAGAGTAATATGTAATGAACGCAAGGCCACCCCCATGACCGCTGGGACGGCCTTTTCGATGTACATTATCACATCACAAGTTCGTAAGTCCGATCTTGTGTTCAATTTTGTCTCTTGTATCGCGGCGATTTTGATGTTGTGCGACTTTATAAAGTCAGTTATCTCCGCGATCTTTCCAGCTAATCCGTTACAGTTTAACTGTAAAATTTTGAAAGTGTAGAAGGGGAGAGGGGGACATGCTAGCCGTGAGGGACGGATGCGCTTGCCTAGGTGGAAGTAGGCTAAGGCCTAAACTATGTCGCAGTCTAAAGTTGACAGCTATGTACGTATGAACGTATCCGTCCAGAGGTTACCGTTTGCGATCCCGGAGCACATAAGGGTGTGACACAGCCCAAGGCAATTGTTGCACTTGACCGATGTCGCAGGCGTATATAATATTTGCCGACAAACGGTGCACGGAGTGAATATGAGGAGGTTGTAGTCCTGGCCTACGTGCAAGCTGGAAGCAGGGGGGACCTTTGCGGACAGAGAAAGAAGGGACTGACGCTCGGCGATGCTCATATCTGGCCTATTCCCGAAGGGATACGCTGGTGGGGGGGACGCTGGTGAGCGTGAGCGACAGTCGGGCATTCCCACAACAGCCGGTTCTATCGCACCGGAATGACCCGGGTTTTTTCACCCGGCCAAGGGCTGTTATTTCAGTGTAACCCTGTCCAATCTAGGACAAGGCGAAGCACTGTTAACAACAACAACAACAACAGCGACAGTCGGGAGTGGGTGAGGCGGTAATGGCAGCAGTGCTGCCAGTCCTGTAGACTGAGCCACCATTGTGGCTACTTGAAGTTGGTAGGGGCGGTAGGGGAGCGCCAGAGCGACGTGTAACGCGGGACGCCCTTATTCGTGTACAGCATAGTGCCTCGAAAGTACTAAAGAAAGTACGGGGTCTGTGGATGAAGGAGATTTATGTAGCTATCTCTTCCACTTAGCGCATTGAATATCAATTTTCTTCGAGCAAACGCAGCAGACCCAATCTCTAGGTCCAGGGTTGGGTTCGACCCCAGCCCGTAACAAGAGACAATGGAGCAACCCAGCTTGAAGGGTTTGCTAAGAGGATGACAATTTAAAGGTGGGACGAGACAGATTGGGCAGGGTTACACTGAAATAACAGCCCTTGGCCGGGTAAAAAAAAACCCGGGTAATTCCGGTACGATAGAACCGGCTGTTGTGGGAATGAAGTGTTGTCGAAAGTGACAGTCCTTTGTCGGATATGAACCCGGTACTCCCTTGCGGTACTGCCCGACTGTCGTGGTAGATATTTGGTATGACCAGTGTAACCTTCTAGGTGATGTCACCCCTCCTTTCGTAAGTAACGAGATCTGTAATGATAGACATCATATCTGTAGGGTTTTCGTCGTTACCCAACTAAACATATCCCTAGATCAATCACCGAGTGCATCAATGACCTTTGTGCATTAGTCGCCACCTTCCCATCAAGCTTAGAGCCATCGGTGAATATGTTGATAACACCCGGAACGGTATGTTGTCTATTAACAAATACGTTCCTTGAGGAACAGTAGTCAGTGGTATTAGAAGTGTGGCGTTAGTGATCAAAATTTGTTGATGCCCACTAGCTACATTTAACCAGAAACAGGTTTCTCTAAAACGCCGAGCCGCCATGACAGATACTCCTCCGCCACCAGGTCAAGAGGTTGTAGGTACTGCGTTGTGTTGAGCGCTTCCATAGGAGTAGAACAAAGAGCCGCGGTTATGCAGAGCTCCAAACTCCTTTGGACTTTTTGCAACAGTTTAAGGTAGGTATTTTTAGCTGGTGCAGGCTACCACACCAGAACAGGATATAGGAGTATGGGGCAGACAATGGCTGTGTATATCCAGTGAACCACCTTAGGGGAGAACACCCAGGAGACACCAATTGCCCTCTTACAGGAAAATATCGTCAATGCAGCTTAAGTTGCTGAGGGTTTGAGGGAATTTTCCTCGAATGATGACACAGATGTCATCAGCGCGGATGTAATAGCTTCCGGAATGCTACCAGCGTGAACTTCTTGAGGCCAAGTGACCCTTCGATAACGGCTACCAGTGAGTGCAAGGCAGTGTGGGTTAATCTGGCCTTAGTATAGGCGATAGAAACACTGGGTAGATCAAACCAAGCTAAGTGTTTCTAGAGTTTTAAGAAGAAAAGAAGATAGGCGTATAGACCTTAACCTTAAAAATCATAAATATTTATTCTGCAAGACAAACGTAGTATTTGGAGCAGGACGTATTAATTGGAGCATATCTTATGCTCAGAGTTGATTATGAAGTTCGATTTAATTTTATGTTTACTCCAAATACGTCCAGAAATCTTCATCTCTATGTATGTTAAAATGAATAGATAAATATATCATCTTACCTTCACTTTTTCCCTTGATATTTTCAAACCTGGTTCGGTATGATCATGTGTGTCTAGTTTAATAAATACTCTCGTTCCACACTCACCACCAAAGTCATTAGACACCAACGGCGTTGCACGATCTGATGCCATTTCGTCATTCGGAATATAATTTACAGTCGCCACATACATTTCCATTAGATAATTGGATGCCAACTTGCATACCTCCGAAATGTAATAGAACTTAAATTCTGTAAATCCGATTTTTTTTTCTCGTACAATTTTAAATTTTGCACAAATTTTGGATTTGACAAAATATTTGTGCTCCTTCAAGACTGTGTGTGGCAGATAGCGCTTATAATTACTTTCGATTTTTTCAATGATTTCACGCCTATAGTTTCTTTCAGCTCTTTCGGCTGGTGAACTTTTTGCCTCCAAATCGATAGACATATCCATAACAGCAAAGCCCATAACATTATCTTTCTTTTCTGGATGTCGTATTTCGGGAATCTTCTCATTTACAATGTCATAACGAATTTGCCAATAAAGATATTCATAAGCTTCCTTGTCTAGATTTTTCAATTGTGTGTCGATATTTGGTACTTTAATACGCATACGAAAGCAGTAGCGTTTGCAGGGTCTCAAGCCATGACCGGGTACAGCCCACTCATTATCAGACTCTAGAACACGCAGACCAAACAACAATCGTGTGGTGGGTAAAATTTTAAGTTGACGGCATAATGATAAACAAATGTCCTCACAGGTAAGAGAATTTGCAAATTCAACATCTTTTCCATCTTTGTAAATGAATATTTTATTTATAGTTTGAGAAGATAGACGTGCGGACGAGAC
The DNA here is from genome assembly GCA_949987695.1 of Merzomyia westermanni. Classification (NCBI taxonomy): domain Eukaryota; kingdom Metazoa; phylum Arthropoda; class Insecta; order Diptera; family Tephritidae; genus Merzomyia; species Merzomyia westermanni. Next base: position 49,771,697 of record OX465290.1, read on the forward strand.
TGTCGTCGCAATAGATGGATTTGTTGAACCACCGGACACGTTGGCACGTTCACTGTTACTAATATTCCCATTACTATGGATTGAACTGTTGCAGCCCATAGAAAATGAGGCACTACTGGTATCCAGTAAAGTGATGGTAGTGTGCGTTGTACCCGATTCGTTGGAAGCTTGATTCATAATACACTAGTTTATAAGTTTTCGCCAAGTAAACGTATCATCCGATAATAGAGCCTCCTTTAGATTTAAATACCTGCTTCGAATTCCTTTCCTTTTAGTGCATTACCATTCCACTACACCATTTTCGACACTTTTTTCATATTTATATAGGATCCCTTCTAATGTTAAGGTTTCACAATATTTCGATTGAATTTAATTAAAGAAATTCTGCATCATTCTGCACTTTTCAACTAAGATATGAAATCATAAATGGAAGGATTTTTCATGAAAAATGCTGCAATTTCTGTCTTTCCTAATTTCTTTTCGCTTTTATCAGATCTGCGCCATTTTGAAGCAACAACTTTCATCTCTTTTATCAATACAGAGTTGTATTTGGATAACGAAATGAACGAACTGGAAATACAGGGTGTTTTTTTACAGGTTTGTTTTTCGAATAGAGATAAAACTGGCATTTTGTGGTCAAATCTGGCAACTCTAATGTCATTTATGTTCAGTTTGGTTTGCCATTTCATCATGAACAGGTTGACAAAAGAACAACGCTTGCAAATCGTGCAAATTTATTTCGAAAATAATGGTTCAGTTCGCGAAGTTTACCGTGAGCTCCGTTCATTTTATGGTCGACATAATCGTCCATCAGAGCAATTAATTCGGTTAACCATGGATCGTTTTCGCACTACGTTTACTCTATGTGATAATACGCATCCGCAGAGACGTCGAACAGTGCGCACCGAAGAAACAATTGCCGCTGTAGAGCAAAGTGTTGAAGAGGACCCGAATGAATCGATTCGCCACCGTGCACAGCAATTGGAGCTTTGTCCATCAACTTTATGGAAGATTTTGCGCAAAGATCTTGGCTTGCGACCTTACAAGATCCAGCTTGTGCAAGAATTAAAGCCGCGAGACCATGCAATGCGTCGTGATTTTGGTGTATGGGCCGAAAATGAGATTGATTTCGATGCTGATTTTCATCGCAAAATTTTGTTCAGTGATGAGGCTCATTTTTGGTTGAATGGCTACGTCAACAAGCAAAATTGCCGCATTTGGAGTGAAGAGAATCCACATGAGACCCTTGAAACGCCATTACATCCACAAAAACTGACTGTTTGGTGTGCTCTATGGGCTGGTGGAGTCATTGGGCCATACTTCTTCCGCAATAATGCTGGAGAGGCAGCTACCGTTAATGGAGACCGGTATAGAGCCATGATAACCGACTATTTTGTTCCCGAATTGGATGGCATGAATATGGATGAGTTGTGGTTCCAACAAGACGGCGCTACATGCCACACAGCGCACGTCACAATCGATTTATTGAAGGAAACATTCGATGAGCGCATAATTTCGCGGAATGGACCTGTCAATTGGCCACCAAGGTCGTGTGATTTGACACCATTGGATTATTTTCTTTGGGGATATGTGAAGTCGCTCGTCTACACCAACAAACCAGAAACGTTAGGGGAATTGGAAGCCAACATTCGTGGCGTTATTGCCGACATACGGCCCCATATGCTCGAAAAAGTGGTTGTAAATTGGACCTGTAGAATTGGCTTTATTCGAGCCAGCCGCGGCGGCCACATGCCCGAAATCATATTTAAACATTAATGGCATAAAATTATCCTTCCAATAAAGCCAAATTGATGGACCTTAAAACGATTTTCTTGTGTTTTATTTCAATTCGAAGTTCTATACCCCTAAAAAACACCCTTTACTGCGAAAGTCATATGACACTAAAGTCCGTTTTCAAACACAGATACAACCCTACAAGCACACTGACAGTCATTTGTTACAACATCTGAGAGTCAGTGCCGTCATTCTAACTATCAGGGATTTGCATCATGTTCTTAAAGCGAATAGCAAAAAATTATGTCAACAACCGTGTACGTGTGAGTACGGTATGTTCCTTTGATATTGCCCATGTAGCTTCGGCCTGTCCAATTCGTGTTCTTTCCCTTGGTTCTTTGTGGGTGTTGGCAACAACGGACACCCGTGTGCTAGGAAACAAACATACTAGTATGAAAGTATCAGCATTGACACATAAATTATTATCACTGTCAATAAAAAGTGTGCGTGTGTTAGTAAAGAAATCAGCGTTTCTTGTAGGGAAAGGAACATACCGTACTCACACGTACACGGTTGTTGACATCATTTTTTGCTATTCGCTTTAAGAACATGATGAAATCCCTGATAGTTAGAATGACAGCACTGACTCTCAGATGTTGTGACAAATGACTGTCAGTGTGCTTGTAGGTTTGTAGGGAAATTGACGTCAAGGAGTTGCTTTTTTGCTTTTTGTGGGAGAGAGGGCGACGATGGAAGGGGACGGGTACCGAGTTGCCTGTGCTCGCGAAACACGCTTTGTGTTGCCGTTCGTCTCAATTATGTTATGTTGGCCGCAGATTAATTTTGACATTTTCCTTCATACCTTTTTTTACATTCACATGCACACATATTAATAAACGACATAAAAGTAATTGTTTCAACAGATTTTCAAAGTTTATTTCCAAGAAAATAATACACTTATATTAACTTGAGCTAAAACACATTTTTTCATTCAAAATATTCGTACAACGCAGTAAAAAATTTCTTAATACATATGTATGTATTGAGAGAATGTCAGTACAAAACATAATCAACCAAAGCAATTCCTTCCCGTGTTTGAACAACATGGGAAACACATGAGCAACACCAAAAGAGAATTGCCGATAAAAGCAACTCCGAGTTTCTCTGTTTGGACACGGACAATCGAACCGATCGGCAATTCTCTTTTGGTGTTGCTCAAGTGTTTCTCATGTTGTTCAAACACGGGAAGGAATTGCTTTGGTTGATTATGTTTTGTACTGACATTCTCTTAAACATATGTTGTATTGTACGAATGTATTGTTTGAATGAAAAAATGTGTTTTAGCTTAAATTAATATAATTGTATTATTTTCTTGGAAATAAACTTTGAAAATCTGTTGATGCAATTACTTTTATATCGTTTATTAATATGTGTGCATGCGAATGTAAAAAAAGGTATGAAGAAAAATGTCAAAATTAATCTGCGGCCAACATAACATAATTGAGACGAACGGCAACACAAAGCGTGTTTCGCGAGCACAGGCAACTCGGTACCCGTCCCCTTCCATCGTCGCCCTCTCTCCAACAAAAGCAAAAAAGCAACTCCATGACGTCAATTTGTATCTGTGTTTGAACACAGACATTAGAGATGGTCGGTTTGTCACAATACCTATTCCTAATTACTAAACGTTCAGCTGCAGTGTGCAAAAATTTAAAAAATATGAAATATCTAACGCAAACTGAAGCAATTAATGTTGATGTGGAACTCTTCAATGAATATAAATTCAGTGTTGACCAGCTAATGGAGTTGGCTGGATTAAGTTGTGCACATGCGGTAGCCAAATGTTATCCTTATGATTGCTACAAACGCATACTTGTATGTTGTGGTCCTGGTAATAATGGTGGTGATGGGCTAGTATGTGCGCGTCATTTATCTCTGATGCAATATGAACCAAGTATATACTATCCGAAAACGACAGCAAAGGAACTGTATGAAAATTTAACGCATCAATGTAAGCGTAATGATATACCATTTCTAAGCTCAACTCCCACACTGGAGGAAACCAGTCAGTGTTTCGATTTGATTATTGATGCTCTATTCGGATTTAGCTTTAAGCCACCTGTACGTGAAGGGTTCGTACCTATTATAGAGATTCTTCAAAATACTAAAATACCGATTGCAAGGTAGAATGTATTCACTTTTGTGTAACACCTTTTGTTTAACCTTTTTTCTTTTTATATGTAGCATTGATATTCCGAGCGGTTGGGATGTAGAGAAAGGCAAATTAACGGAAACCGATTTCGAGCCAGAACTATTAATATCTTTAACAGCGCCAAAATTATGCGCGAGCACATTTAAAGGAAAATTCCATTATTTAGGTGGAAGATTTGTGCCACCAGCTCTTCAAGAAAAGTATCAACTCAGTTTACCTGCATATACGGATTGTGATTTATTCGTGAAACTATAAAATAGACACGCTTGTTATGCCAACTGAGTAACTATTTTATTTTCAATAAATTCAGTTGGTAGTTCTGAGTGTCTGCGGATTATCATTTTATATTTATCGAATCAATTTCTACGGCCCAGTTTCCTTCTTTGGTCCTATAAAAAAGAGTACCAAAAAATTTCGTTTGATTGGTCATAATTTAAAATTTGGTTATTTTGACTATAGTTAAAATTCGCTCTGAAAACGGGTTGGGGTGCTAACGATCTACCTATCACGTAGACTCTGCATTTTTCTTCTTTAGCACTTCCATAACACCAGCGAAATTAGCCACCTTCTTTTTATTTGATTTTGGCGTGGTATTTTGACTTCTCACACGCATTTGCGGTTGTGCTACATCGTCGCTAAAGTCAAAGTCGTTCTTTGCTGTCGGCCTAAAAGAAAACGCAATTAGCTCACTTACAACGGATTTCTTATTATGGTAATTGTTTCCTTTAGGAGACAACTGCTAAAACAAGTCCAAAAATATCGGGAGGGGTATCAAACAACGCGTTTTGACTTCGGTATCAACAATCCGAAAGCGGATTTTCAATCTTTTGTTTCAGTGGGAAGTTATTCGGAAAAAACCCAAAAATGACCCAGGTCCGATCCCAAATAGGGGGCTTGATCCAAGATATTTATGTGCAGAATACCTTTCAGCGTAGGCGGCCTTCGGCCGCGCTTCATCAAAATAACCCTTAGCCGGTCCAACACCGGCTACGCGGTTCAGAGTATTTCTGCGCAGAACACACTTCTGCACTCTTCGGTACACCCTAACCTTTGATTACAACAAACACATGAAAATGAGAGAAAATTTTCAACTTTGATTACAAATATCTCTTCACTGAAACAAAAAAATCGAAAATCCGCTTCCGGATTATTGTTACCGAGGTCAAAACGCGTCTTTTGATACCTTTCCCGATAATTTCGGACGTGTTTTAGCAGTTATCTCCTTAAGGAAACAATTACCCTTATTATTCACTTACTCTGCTTCCGCATTAACAGGACTTGTAGGTTCAACTTTAGCCGTCGCTCCAGTCGTTTCAGTATTAAGTGCCTGGCGTCCGGGGAATTGCCACAGCAATTCCGGAATAGTGCCCTTTTCCAACATAGTATAGTATGATTCCAATTCCTCTGCTTCTGGTACACAGAACTCTTCTCTAATCGAATTAAAACTTTCGGAAGCATGTGTGTCCGAAAGAGTTTCACCCATTTTATATTAATTGAGCTGCTAGTTGGATTTTTTTTTTTTATTTGTGTCTAACACAAAAAATGCATTTCGTTAATCAAGAGACAGCTGTTTATACAAAGCCAAAAAGCATAAATATCCAAACGAGTGCAAAATAAGGACCAAGCATGGCATACTAAAACAGGTAAAAGCAAGGCGGCCCTGTTGAAAATCGCTTCTCTAAAACTTCAAAACAGCATAGTAGATGTTAAAGTGTAAACAAACTGATTTAAACCAAGTCTGGCAGTTTAGAGAAAATTAAAAACTTCGGGGAGTGTTTTTGTCGTTACCACAACAACAACAACAGAAAATTAAAATGACTTTATATTACCTGAATGGGTATGCCATGGGACCAAGTCATAGTATATCTCTACTAGTAGCGCAACTAACAGCTGATTCCTAAAAACGCATGTAAACACAATTATCGACACATTATTTGAAGAAAACTTTAAGATTTTGCAAGCAAAATATTTAAAAGGCATAAAACTAGCATATTTTTGTATATATAGCCTTTATAGGTAATTGTTTTCTTTAGGAGACAACTGCTAAAACAAGTCCAAAAATATCGGGAGAGGTATCAAACAACGCGTTTTGACTTCGGTATCAACAATCCGAAAGCGGATTTTCAATTTTTGGTTTCAGTGAAAAGTTATTCGCAAAAAACCCAAAAATTACCCAGGTCCGATCCCAAATAAGGGGCTTGATCCAAGGTATTTATGTGCAGAACACCCTTCTGCGTAGGCGGCCTTCGGCCGCGCTTCAAAAAAATAACCCTTAGCCGGTCCAACACTGGCTACGCGGTCCAACACCGGCTACGCGGTCCACAGTATTTCTGCGCAGAACACACTTTGCACTTTTCGGTCCACCCTAATCTGTGATTACAACAACCACATGAAAATGACAGAAAACTTTCAACTTTGATTGCAAATATCTCTTCACTGAAACAAAACCTCGAAAATTCGCTTCCGGATTATTGTTACCGAGGTCAAAACGCGTCTTTTGATACCTTTCCCGATAATTTCGGTCGTGTTTTAGCAGTTGTCTCCTAAAGGAAACAATTACCCCTTTATAACATCTTATTTGTTGTTACAAGAAGAAATGGTAAGGTAATTGGGGATCGCGTAGCCGGTGTTGGACCGGCTAAGGGCTATTTTTTTGAAGAGCCTACCCAGAAAGGTGTTCTGCATATAAATACCATCGATCAGGCCCCCCGTTTGGGATCGGACCTAGACCATTTTTTGGTTTTTTGCCAATAACTTTTCACTGAAATAAAATATTTTCGCTTTCGGATTATTGATAATGAGGTCAAAACGTCAAGAAAATATCTGAATTATTTGCAATACTTTTCTTATGGTAATATTGCTGAAAAAGACCTCTTTACCATGGAAAAACAGTTCAGTAGTTTTGTTCAGTAATTCTTTTTTTTTTTAATAAAAAGTTGAATTTATTAATTTTATTTGTAAATATTGCGTCAGTTATGTATATGGGTTATAATAGGCCTACATGGGAACCGCACACCCAATAAAATTTAAATAGCGGGCCTACATTGCAGCCTCCTGGGTGGTGTGGGAAAGCAATGGTTAGCAAAGTGTCTAAAAGGGGTCTGATGAGAACATGAAACCCCAACCATCGCGTACAAATCGTTTTAATTTTTCTCTAATATCAATTAAAATATAACTTTTATAATCTTTTCTAGAAATAAGCCAAAGCTACGAAAACTACAGCGTTCAAGCGACGTGGAAGTTCACATAAGCGCACCCTTATATGTACGCTTGGTACAAACCATTTACAAACAAAAGAAAAACAAGAAATGAGCATGCGGATTTTAGGAAACACACTTTAAATGGTAGGGAACTTTATTAAGATATGATATAAATAAGAAAAATGCTTCTTAAGTTGAAATATTTAAAGATAATTATCAAATTAGCACGTGCAATTTTATTGTAAGCAAAGAAGAACAAGCCAATTGCCATGGCAACATCAATTACATGGTTGTTTTTTATAGGTAGCACAGAAATTTTTATAAAGATTTCAAAGATATCAAAAAGTGGTACTTAAATAATTAAAACTACTGCAAAAATAATTCTTCTTGAAATTATGCGCTTTAAACAATAATTTGCTGCAACTAATTTCTCTTATTTATTGTATATGTTTCTATAGCATCGCCTACTTTTTGTCTGCTGCCAATGAGTACGACTCTGCGTTTAATGGCCTCTGAATGACAAGCTCTTTACATGGAGGGCACAGCTGTGGACGAGCAGCTGATACATATCTTACTTGTAGACCTTTACAATGGTGAAAATTACTTCCTCTTTACGGGTGTGTAACGCCGCGCGGCCTCACGGAATTGCGCTGCTACCGGTGTTGGCGTCACTGGCGCCGATACCTTTATTTGTGATTCCGGAACGCCATGACGCCAGTAGCGCTGTGAACTTTACTGTGAACTTTGAAAAATGTGAATTTTTCCAAAACAAGGTTAAATACTTAGGTCATATTGTTGATGCAGAAGGTATTCGTTCTGACCGTAATAAAATAATGGCTATCATAAATTTGCCAAGACCATCCAATGTTAGTGAACTTAGGGCATTTCTCGGTTCAGTAAATTTTTATGGCAAATTCATTCCAGCTATGAGACTGATTCGAGCACCACTGGATGAATTGCTACAAATACAAAAGAAATGGGCTTGGTCAACAAAATGCGAAGAATCTTTTCAAAAGTTCAAAAATATTTTAACATCAGACTTAATGCTAACACATTTTAACCCACAGTTACCAATTATAGTGGCAGCAGATGCTTCTATGCAAGGTCTTGGACCACAAATTTCTCATGTCATGCCAAATGATACAGAAATAGCTATAGCACACGCATCGAGATCACTGACTCCAGCAGAGAAAAACTATAGCCAAGTGGAAAAAGAGGCACTAGCTTTAGTTTTTGCAGTAAAAAAATTTCACCGCATGGTATATGGTCAACCGTTTATATTGCGCACTGACCATAAGCCATTACTTGCAATTTTTGGATCAAAAAAGGGCATTCCTGTACATTCATCAAGAAGTAGACTTCAGAGTTGGGCTCTCACCTTAATGTCGTATAACTTCACAATTGAACACGTAAAAACTGAAAATTTTGGAAATGTGGACATCCTGTCAAGATTGATACCATTAAATCAAGTTGATGATGAACACTCTGTATAGCTCGTGCCACATTAGAATATAGTATCAGGTCCATCGTACATGACAACATGTATACAATACCAATTACTCACCATATGATTGAAGAATCTACAAATAAAGATGCGCTTTTACAACAAGTAATGTTTCATGTCCAGACATCCTGGCCAAAAGGCACAAAATCTTTACAAAACAACGAACTGGTCCCATATTTCAATCGCAGGGAGTCACTTTCAGTTGTTGATAACGTATTATTACAGGGTGAACGTTTACTCATTCCATCGACATACCAGAATCGCATTCTGAAAACAATACATAAAGGCCATCAAGGACAACAGCGAATGAAAGCTATTGCACGCAGTCATGTGTACTGGCCGAACATAGATAAAAATATTGAAGACTATGTGCGCACTTGTGAAAAATGTCAGCTCAATGCAAAAACTCCTACGAAATCCACCTTAAGTTCATGGCCTATTGCCGATAGAGCAATGGCAGCGCGTTCACTTTGATTTCGCAGGCCCTATTCGTTCAAAATATTATCTCATTATAGTCGATTCATTTCCTAAATGGCCTGAAGCATATCAGTGTACAACAATTTCAACAGTTAAGGTCAAACAAATTCTATCAGATTTTTTTAACAGTTTCGGTTATCCGGAATGTATTGTATCAGACAATGGTACTCAATTTGTTAGTGCAGAGTTTGAGCAAATTTGTGACGAACGTAACATAAAGCATTTTAAACAGCTCCATACCATCCGCAAAGCAATGGTCAAGCAGAAAGATATGTCGACACAGTAAAGCGAGCCTTAGAAAAATGTTTTACAGAAGAAACAAAGGACAACTCAAATCTACAAGAATTTTTACTACAATATCGGTCAACGCCCAATCCAAACTGTGAGCAGGGAAAAACACCAGCGGAATTATTCCTTGGTAGAAAGCTTCGAACAGAAATCGATTTTTAAAGAAACCAAAATTTGTTAATGTACAAAGAAATACGAAAATGGAACAACAATTCGATACCAAACATGGTAGTAAACTTCGACAATTTCAGGTAAACCAGAAAGTTTTTGTAAAAATATTTAAAAACAACAAAATGATGTGGCAACCTGGCATAGTATTAGAAAAGATTGAAAATGTTAATTACAGCGTCGAAGTTACTGTAGATGATCGAACTCGTCAGATTATATCACACGCAAATCAAATTCGAGAGCGCAGTTTTGGCATTGAGCAGGCTCAGTCCGAGCCTGACATGAATCCATCATTTCAACGGTCAACACCGCCGGAAAGTGCAGATCCGGGGCAGCAGGATTATAATGATGCTGATACAACAAACGCAAACGTTCGACGCTCAAATCGTAGCAGGCGTCCACCAGCCTGGCTTCAGCAATACACAATCTAGCTAAAAGGGGAGATGTTGGATACACTGGAGGTTATCCAATAATAATTGATACTGGCAACGCTGTCAACAAAGCGCAAGATCTGACAGAAAATCATATTAACGACGATTTTAGAAAGACAACCATCAGCCGAAGCAAACTCTTGACTAGTTGTGTTTAATTGAATAATTATATTTATTGTTACTTCACTATCTTTTATTAAAATAAACGCAAAATTATATTGCATAAACTAAAACGCGTGTAAATCCATAACACACTCCGACTGCGGAAAATTTAGATTTTAATTTGCCGTTTGTCCATTACTTTTAAACGGGTAAAAAAAGTTACACTCCGCCTTCGGATTCTTGATCAAGGCATGGATACGTGGGTGTAGATACCCCATCGCACCGTTTTCGTTCAGTGCTCGTTGGTGTTTCCCAAACTATAGTATTACCGGAACAAACTATTTTTGCTCATTCTTGTTAAATGGGTAAAAAATGGTAGACTCCGCCTTCGGATTCTTTATCCTGGCATGAATACGTGTCTTTAGATACCACCTCCAAACGCTTTGTAATAGTTTTCGGTGCTCTCATAAACTGCGCCCCTAGCAATATGGTATCATTGCGCCATAAAAGCACTTAACGCAATTGCGTTAACGCACTGCTCTGATACCGATCATGGTATCCACGCCAAAATTGGCGCCGCGACCCAGCCTTATTCCTCTTTACAATCGAGAAACAGTTCAGCAACTGAGAACTCGTGAAGCCGCCTTCCGAGTTTATTTCAAATATCGAAAAAATTTATTCGGATAATTTCGATTCCGCTTGCATTGAGTGGGTTTTCCCAAATACTCTTCGAGGAAATGGTGGAAGTAGCGCCTTATTTTTTTGAGAAAAGTGCAAACCAGACGTCATAATTACGAAATATTTACCAAGAAAATAAAACTTACTGCTGGTCATTTTATTGTAAAAAAGAGAAATGACATGGCATCATTTGTTGAGTATCACATAAATTTTTATGTTTTACAAATTCCATTAAATTATCAAAAACTTATTAAAACTTTTGCTTAAACTATTCTAGTACAGTGCACTCGCGAAAACTCGAACTAATGAAAACCAGCCCTGTCCGAGCTATCGAAATTTTTGAGTTTTCGAACCTTATGTATTTTTAATATACAGTGCACTCGCGAAAACTTGAACTAATGAAAACCAGCCCTGTCCGAGTTATCGAAATGTTCGAGTTTGCGAACGTTATGTATTTTTAATATATTTGTATGTATTTGTTTTAACAGTTTTCATACCCTGTCCATTTTTATGGCATAGTTAATCGAAGAAATTCTCTGGTTTCATGTTTTGTAGTTCATTGCCAGTTTATTTAATAAAAAATGTTAGCAAATATGAAAGTTGCTTACAAATTATAAGAAAAAAAGCAGTGATCTTGGTTTGATGTTTCTTATTTTCTACCGCATTCAATACAGCCTTTTCGCGCAGTGATTGTAGCACATTAACTTTTCTCGGGATAATTTTTCAGCACCTGCCCATGCTATAGCTTTGTTGAAAATTGTTGTCAACCCTGTTATAGATATCAGTCAGACACTATAGTGTTGAATTATTTTCAATTCGCTGCGAATTCGCCCTGACGTCGAGATAATAGGCGCGTTCTAATCACGAGTGATCAAGATCCAAATATATATTTTGCATGTGAACGCAACAACAATAGGCGTGTTCCAATCAGGAGTTATCCAGATAGAAATGTTATCCAGATAGAAATGCACATTGTTGGTTTTTGGCAGAGTTACCATGTACGCTAGGATCGCGGTTACATGAACTGCATTGCCAACGGTTACGATTTTCGTTTAGATAATCTCCCAAGTACAAATTTGCCGGTTACGCTCAAAATTAACCCGTTAGAAAGCAATGCTCACTAAAGCCTTTTTTGTAACGAAACTTTTACTTAAAATTTGTGTATAAATTCACACTAATGAGTTCCAAAAGTAATAAATACATTCTTTGGCGAGCTTTCAAAACCGACTTTGATATATAAAGCATATTCACAAGCAAAATTCAAAGACCAATTAAATTTTTTCTTGTACAAAAAAAAATATCGTAGAAGCTATCAAAATGGATAATAATTTACCTTTCTAACAAATAAGATTTTTCTACTATTACACTGTGGAACAAATTCAGGTTAGTAAAAGTTGAAATTTGTTGGTGGTATAAAAACACCTTTGAAGAAGAGGAAGACGAGGAAAAAGAGGAAGAAGGGGAAGACAAAGATGAAATTCCAGAATATCAGTTTGCAGAATTTATCGACCTTTCTGATGATGATGACGATGACCAAGATATTAGAGAGAGCAGTGCTCTTGATCCACAGCCGCCTGCTAAACGGCAACTGGCCAAATCATTAATTTAATTTTTTTACTTCAAATTTTTCATAACTAACATTTCAAAATTATATTTTTTTCAGTATTTTTATAATTTCTTTTTCAATGTTTCTTCAAAACCAACACAACAACAAATTGATAAGCATATTATAGATCAAACAGAAAGAAAAAAGACTTAGTTTTGTGGAAAATATGTTCAAAAAGCATGAAAAAAAATTTCCTACATTTTGCTTCATAAGCACTAAAAAATTTTATAAATCAATCTTTTTTTAATTTTAATTGTTGCACAGGTCTCTAGTAATAATTTGGCTTTAACAGATTGAAAAAATATCAATTAGTCGACGAGTTATAGCCAAACAACCATACCAACAATATGCTGAAAATCGGCATTTGACTGCAAAGTTTGAAGGTCGATTAACAACAAATTGGAACTAACATAAACAAACGCCGCTATACGGGTCTTCTAATTTAGCCTCTATTTTCACCCCTCACTCTCAGAATCGACCTAACTTTTGCTATTCTGAATTTGTTCCACAGTGTTATTGGTAGAAATCTACCAAAGTGGTAGCACTGCTGTCAGCTGTCCCAAAGAGAATAACAGTGAAAGTCCTTTAAAGTTACCCACATTCTTAAACTAAGTTCCTTACCCTGAAAAAATCGAATGACTGAAAATCCCATTGGTATTCATGTCGGTAAAATATCCCGTAGTTTTACGTGTTATATACGAGTCAAATGACTGGTAGCTGTGACACCGGTGTGAGCAGTACAGCTATATGTTTATCTTAGGTCAAAAAATAAATGAGAAAGAGGGAGATGTAAAACCGCACACACAGGAACGTGACTTATCATTTTACCCGTATCGTTTTTGCAGCGTATACTTCTAAATTGACAACCATAATTTGAATGGAAGTTGTCAGAAAAACAACAAGATTCTTAAATTGGTTCTAAAAAATAATCAAAACCAAAGGGTGGAATTAATAGTCTCAACAAACAGGTAATTAAAGTATGCCAGACCTATACGTTCATTTTAAACACGGCATTGGACTGTCCTTAAGTAGTTACTTGAATGGTGGCATAGGCTACAAACCACGAATGAATCTGTTTCTGGATTAAATCAAGTTCCATTTTGTACAAGCGACGGAACGTGGCTTCTTTTCCTTGTCAATAAACGAGCAGAACAGAAGAAAACTACACAGTACAGTATAAATAGCTTTGTTTAGTATAAATCACTTCACTTTAAACAAAAGCGTTCATACCTGGTATTCTTAATTTCACTTAATAGCGATTCAGCAAACCTATGGGACTAATAACTCTGTTCCTGTTCTGTTAGACTAACGAGTTAAAACGCACGTTTTATAATGCCTTATATGATTAGTAGAAGGCGAATTCCAATGAGTTATTAGTTATGTGGCAATATACTTTTCGATTATTATCGCTTAAATTAAGAGCCGATAATAGTTGTGTTCCAATCAACTATCCAGATCAGTATCAAGATCAAGATCTCACGGGACCGATACTGATCAGTTGTATGGGAGTTGTTTGTGTATATGTGTGTGCCTGTGCTACCAAGCAAATAAGAGTTTGCTGTCAAAAAATCTACTACAAAAAACTAAACGAACAGTTCTTCTATACGGATCCGAAATTGATCCACTTAAATATTGTGACAATTTCGATGATTCCTAGATTAATAATCCTGAGTTCGATCACTGTAAAGTCAAATAAACACACGCACAGATAGTGTAACTAATAGCTAGTTTTATTTACTAGTAATAAACGCAACACAAATTTAAGAGTTTGGTAACTTCGCAGTAGTTCACCGAACAACACTTGAAAATAAACTGATCCTTGCTTGGTCACTGCATTATATAGTCCAACAGGGTGCTACCCCACGCACCTACAACTTCCTTGGTTATTCGCTCTTTGTGGTCTCCAAGGATCAGTGTTATTTATTGGCATCTTCTCTTTGCATCGTATTCGCAAACACTCGTGCGATCTCCCTTCCTCTTGCTTGGTACATGCTTGGATTGGAACACGCCTAATGATTGGAAGTGGTTTTCTATCTTTGATTTGGGATAAATTACATAATTTTAACTGGCTCACAGCGGGAGATTTAACAAGGTGAACACACTTGTTAACAACATGTTTTACCTCGAAACTACGAACGAGATCCAAGCTACATTGTTGTAACTTTTAACTATAACTCACTTCATTCAATAACTAAAGATGGTAGTAAATGCTAGTATCGATTATACTGTTTACAAATGGTATCGATTTCAATGCTTCAGGTTAGTTTATAGTATATATACAAAGTTAAAGATCAAAGCGTAACTGTTAGAAAATTTAATTTCACATATCAAAGAAGTATGTCTTCGTTTAAGATTGATGTATCTGGGAAAGATTTCGATACTCTTTTGGACAGCTCTTTTTGGCCTCCCGGGGCTCTTGTGCGGGAGTTTGAATACAGACCGAATAGGAATGTTCAAAATGTAGCGAAAATTTCTCGTAATAACGTTGAGTCAAAAAACTGAGCACTAAATCCGTGAATATCTTTTATCAAAATGTCAGAGGTCTAAATACCAAATTAACTGATCTCTTTTTGAAATCTTTTCATTGTAATTATAACGTAATTGCTTTTACCGAAACTTGGCTAAAACCTCATGTTTTCAATTCAGAGTTTTTATGTAATGAATATCAAGTATATAGAAATGATCGCTTGAACAGAGTCGGGGGTGGTGTTCTACTTGCCGTTCATTCCTCCATCCCTTCAGAAGAGGTTAATATTCCTAACATCGATTTCATTGAGTTCAAATGCATCCGCCTTCAACTAGACAACGTCTCTATGTACTTATATGTTTGCTACATCCCTCCAGCATCAGATTTTTCAGTCTACATGCAACATGTCTCTCTGCTCAAAACTGTTAACCTTATGACTAAAGCTTCAGATTCAATTATTGTTTTGGGTGATTTTAACTAACCTCATATATCGTGGAACATATCTGATGGTAACATTATTCCAAATCCGTCCAAACTGGGGTTCAATGACTTTTTAGATGGAATTTCCGATCTTTGCCTTAATCAAATAAATGTTACCGCTAACAAGTTTGGGAAAGTCTTAGATTTAGTGTATGTTAATGATATAAACCAATTTTCTGTAAATCGTTGTGATCCGTTGGTTTTACCAGAAGACCTTTACCACCCTTCTATGGAAATAGTCTACGAAACCATAAGTAATGGCCAAGGCACTCAATGCTACTCATGTAGTAGCTTTGATTATAACTTTTCCAAAGCAAACTACAAGAAATTAAATAAAGAACTGTCTAAATTAACTTGGCCTGAATTTGGTTGTGATATCGATCTAAACGTCTCACATTTCAATCACACTATTTACTGCCTATTTGAGAAGTTTATTCGTAAACGTAAAGTAACTTATGATCATCCTACGCAAGCTTGGTTTACTAAAGAGCTTAAGGCTCTTAAAAATAGGAAAACGCGATTATTTAATTTATATAAGAAATCCGGATTAAATAAACATTACCTACTGTATTCCATTCTACGTCAGAAGTACATAGATTTAAATAAAAAGTGCTATAAAGCTTATATCTCTAAAACGAAAAGAGACATTATTCTCAATCCTAAGTCATTTTATGGTTTCGTAAATTCTAAACGTAAAGTATCAGGGTTTCCCTCAGCCATGAAATATCAAGACATTATATCTAGCGATAATCAATGTATCGCAAATTTTTTTGCTCAATTTTTCACTTCTAACAATTCTGCTGTCACCAATTCAAACTTTCAAAACTATCCCTATAAGCTACACGGGACAAATTCAATTAATTCACCAATTATATGCTCCAAAGATGTTCTAATTTACCTTAAAACCTTAAAAGAATCTTTTAAATATGGTCCTGATAGGATTCCTACATGTTTCTTGAAAAAGTGTGCGAACCATATTTACCAACCCCTTACCAATTTGTTCAATCTATCACTAAAGTGTGGTGTTTTTCCAACTGCGTGGAAAGAATCGTTTCTTCTACCGCTGCATAAAAGCGGGAGTAGGTCTTCTATAGAGAACTATCGTGGCATCGCAAAGCTTTCTGCCATCCCAAAATTGTTTGAAGCTATTGTTACAAATCAACTTACGGGTCCGATCTCTACTTTGATAGCTGACTGCCAACACGGGTTCAGTAAGGGAAAGTCCACAGTTACGAATTTACTTGAGTTTACCAGTCATGTCTCAAATGGCTTTAGAAAAAATCTGCAAACCGACGTTATTTATACGGATTTCAGCAAAGCTTTTGACAAAGTGTGTCACTCATTACTTATTCATAAACTCGATCAGTTGGGCTTCCAGCCGGGTCTCAATCGCTGGATCTCTTCTTACCTTAGTGACAGGACACAAAGAGTAATGTTCAAAAATTTAGTATCCGATGTCATTTATGTCTCTTCGGGGGTTCCTCAAGGAAGCCATCTTGGCCCGATTCTGTTCTTGTTGTTTATAAATGATATTTCTACAATAATAAAATTTTCAAAAATGTTAATGTATGCCGACGACGTAAAGCTTTTCATGTCATTCGCGTCATTTGAAGATAGAAATAAGCTACAATCAGATCTAGATGCACTAGTTACTTGGTGCGATTTAAATTATATGCCACTTAACCTTAAAAAATGTAAACACATGGGTTTTTCGCGTGGAATTTCTCAGCCGGCTTCCTATACAATAAAAAATTATAGTCTTGAGCAAGTGTATGATTTTGTTGACCTGGGGGTTACTATGGACTATAAACTCAGTTTCAACCGCCATATTAATACAACAGTCAATAAGGCTAGAGGTGTCCTAGCATTCGTTAAACGATGGTCTAAAGAATTTAGCGACCCTTATGTAACTAAAGCCCTCTTCACTACATTAGTCAGACCGATACTTGAATATGGTTCTATAATTTGGAACCCGCGCTACCAGGTTCATGTAGATCGCCTTGAATCAGTTCAAAAACAATTTTTACTATTTGCCTTAAGAGATTTTCATTGGGATCCCTTGTACAATCTGCCACCCTATACGAATCGTTTAAAACTCATTAATTTGCACACACTTTCTAGTCGGAGGGAAATGCTTGGAATTATTTTTATGATTAAATTGCTAAATGGTTCACTATCCAGCCCATTTCTTCTAAGTGAAGTGAACTTCAACGTACCGTCTCGTCCTTCAAGGCATTTTAAACCTCTAGTCTTAAAACAGTGCCGAACCAATTTTCAGTTAAATGAGCCTTTTCGCTGTTTGTGTCAAGATTATAACTCTCTTTCTGGTAGATTTGATATTTCAGACTCGCTTTTCAGCATAAAAAAATCAATTCTTTCTATCCTAAATTCATAGCTACTAATTGTTTCTTATTCTTTGACTTCTATATTAACTTCTAACAATAATTTTATTCTGTTAACTAGTTATTTCTTAATGTATAATCTATCCTATATCTACTTTACTTAGCTGATGAGGTTTTCTCTGTAGCTGAGCAGTTTTAGATCACGACGATTAAGAAACCAAAGCCTGCGGATGCGCCCCTCGCGCCGGTCGGGCGGGATATGGTGGGTAATCCGTTGGGAATTATTATTATTATTATTAAAAGTAAGCTTCCGATGTTCAACATATCGGTTGTGGCACGTGCAGTGTGTGCTGTTGCACCGTCTTGTTGGAACCACATATTTTCCAATTCCAATTCATCAAGTTGCGGCAAAAAGAACTCGTTGATCATTGCTCTGTAGCACTCACCATTCACATGGCCCCGACCGATTATTGGTCAAATAAATAGTCAGCAATATTCCGCGTTATGGAGCAGTGTAGCGTAACATTGTTTATTAACGTGTATTTCGCATGTGTTTACTACACAAATGTCGAAACAGAACTGACTTTAGAGGCCAATCGCAAAATTTATAGCATTTTCTGATAGGAGGATTACTTTTGCGCAGTAACCGTTTTTCACCGACCGATTATTGGTCAAATAAATAATCAGCAATATTCCGCGTTCTGGAGCAGTGTAGCGTAACATTGTTTATTAACGTGTATTTCGCATGTGTTTACTACACAAATGTCAAAACAGAACTGACTTTAGGGGCCAATCGCATAATTTATAGCATTTTCTGATAGGAGGATTACTTTTGCGCCACCTTATAACAACTTTTCCTATTCGATTTACAACCTGTTCATTCAAATTTAAATCAATTAATGCTTTCTTCATAGGGTTGAAAATTCTCATCATATGTTAGACGTTGCTTCAAGATACGTTGTCGTTGTGACTGCCGTATAGACCCTGACGGTGTTTGCTGATCTGTACTACTTCCAGCAGCAGCTCGAATATTATTTCCTTCCGACTGACAATCTGTGCCCTGAGTAGCTAACGAAATTGGTGGCTCGTTTACCCCTGGTTGAATTTTGGTGGGCTGAGGTGTGGTCGACAACGATGGTATTTCGGTTGCGGTTGCTTCATGAGGCATTTCACCATAATTGTAATTTTAATTTTCTGGAATGTTGCAGCCGATTCAATGGATTTGATTGATCTGACGTTTCCATATTCTAGGTATCTGTGCTAAATCTCTGTCTAGGTCTTTGGTACTGCTTTTAGTTTACTTTTTAACATTTGCACATATCTTTCGGCCAGACCATTTGTCGCCGGATGAAACGGTGCACTTCGTCGATGTGTGATTCCAGCCCTGCAAAGTCGACGTGTACCCTTTCGAAAACGTTTGATGGTGGAAGCCAGACGTGTGTTGAAATTTTGTTTGGGTTTTTTCGATTCTGTTGACATGAACTGCAATTGAGTGTAATGTTTTCAACATCCGAATCTAGCCCAGGCCACCAGATGTAGCTACGTACTAGCGCCTTCATTTTAGATGTACCAAAATGTGCCTGATGTAATTCTTCAAGTATTGCTTTTCTCAGTGGTAGCGGTATGTAAACGCGTGTACCCCTTAGCAGGCATCCTTCTTGAAGTGCGAATTCTTGTTGATCTATTCCAAAACGGTGTTCTTTAGCAACTGCTTCTCCCATTTTTAGACCGTGTACAAGTTTGCTTACTGCTTTGTCATCTTCTATAGATCTAGCCAAATCCTTGACTGTAACTGGCATGTTCTGTATGAAGTTTAATTCGATAATGCCTATTTCCGATATTGTTGCAACTGACTCTGCTTGTGGTAACCGGGATAGTGCATCCGCGTTGCTATGTTCAACTGATTTACGGTACCTGATTTCAAAATCGAATGAGGATAGAAATATTGCATACGTGTTGCTGATAATATAGGGAGAACATTTTGTGGTGAAAAAGTCTGTGTAACTGTAAACTTCTTCACGCCATACACTATGGCATATGCTTCTCGGTCAAACTGGCTGTAACGTTGTTGCGTTGCTGTTTGCGATGCGAACTGTATTGGTCGCTCTGCACCGTCTGGGTACACGTGACTTAAAACAGCACCAACTCCGACCGGACTTGCGCCAGTAGCTAGCACGAGGGGTAACTTGGGGTTGTAATGTACTAAATGATCCGTAGATGAAATTGTTTGTTTTACGATTTTGAAAGCTATTTTGCATTTTGCATCCCAAATGAACGGAACTTTGTCTTTAAGTAAGTTATTTAGTGGATACAGCACAGTGCTCAAGTTTTTAAAAAAATCTACCATAATAGTTTACTAAACCGATAAAGGAACTTACCTCATCCTTGGTTGTTCGCTCTTTCATCTGTTGTATGGCATCCATTTTTTCTTGCACTTTGTGTATGCCGTGACGATCGATTTTATATCCGCAATATGTGATCGAATCTGCCATGAGCTTACACTTGCTAAAGTTTGCCCTCATGTTGTGCTTCTCCAAACGTTGTAGTACAGTCTCAAGACGTTGAATGTGGAATGTGTCGTCTGGAGCTGTTATTTTGATGTAATCCAGGAAAACCGTAACGCCATCGATATCTTTAAGAATGTTCTCTATTTCGCGTTGCCATATAGCGGGCCCTGTTGCTACCCCGTACATTAGCCTAGTCGGCTGATATAACCCTTTGTGTGTTGAAAGTGTTAGTATCTTTTGGTCCTCTTCGTGCACTTCCATTTGGAGATACGCTTTGGTGAGATAAATTTTTGTGAATTTTTCGCCGCCAGACATTTGCAAGAACAGTTCTTCGATGGATGGCAATGGATGTTCATCGATGTGAATGGAGGGATTCACGGTGATCTTGTAATCGCCGCAAATTGGAACCCTTTCGTTGCTTTTGGGTACTGGTACGATTGGCGTTGCCCATTCGATGGTGTCAACTTTTTTCAACACGCCATTTTGAACCAAGTCGTCAATTTCTGACTCGATACGTGCACGCATTGAAAACGCTGGTCGTCTTGTTTTTTTGAAAATTGGGACTACGTTTGGTTTCAAGTGAATTCGTTCCTTTAAACCGGTGAGTTTGCCCATTGAAGTGGTGTCGAACACTCGTGGATACTTCTGCCTCAATGTTTGCAGAGATATTTTTGCATCGATTTTTGAAAGTGTATGCTTCTCCCAAAAAACTTTGTTCCAGTCCATCGGTAATACGTTAAGCCATTTGCGACCCAAAAGTGGATGACGTTTTGACTCGACAATATATAATCGTAGTTCGTGATGTTTTTCCTTAGAAGCGATGTTAACGTACACGAACCCGAACACCTTGATGTTGTTGCCTGTGTACTGACCAGGTCTATGTCCGGCTCGTGTAGTTGATGATCTTCAATGTGTCCGATTTTTTTGTTGAAGTAAATTTTGCTTATACATAATTGCTACGGGTGCGCCGCTGTCGATTTCAAAGTCTATAAAAGAAGAGTTTTGTTATGGTAACGCGTCAAAATGGAGCAGTGGGCTCTTGCCAACCTTACTGTCCTGCGCCATAAACAGAAAAAGGTCAAATCATGCCTTTTAAAACGCGGGGGGAAAACGCAAAAAACCGCGTAACGTCTATAAAACAACATCCGGTTAAACCCTGGATGCCACGGACAGACCGTTGACATTTAAATATTCAAAACTCTAATGGAAAAAAACGGAAAATCAAGTTAAAATTCAAAATAAAACGGGCGAAAAAATGTTCAAAAAGGAAACTTAAAATTCAAAAATAACTGAAAAGGAAATGAAATCAAGACTGAAATAAACGACCGAAAAAAAACTGATAAATTTACACTAACAAAAAAAAACCCTGAAATTTTAAACGAACCGGAAATGACCGGTTACCATGCTGGAAAAGGAGCAATAAGAAAAAAAGGCCGAACAATATAAGGGGGCGCCGCGGGTGTTGTTGCGACGCCCTGGTGCTAACCCTCCCTCATCCATGGCCATCGGTGCACCAAACCGAATCCCGATGGCCCCTTACCTAACCTCCTATACGCCTTCTAAATAAAAGTGGACGTCAGCATTCCCATTTGTATAACAATTTTATTTAAAATTCATTTACAACTAATTAAATCGACTTACGCTAGCATAACTATTTTATAGCAAACGCCAAAAAGAAAAAAAAATTAATTCGGTTGTACCGAGTTTTCTCTAAAAAAAATTGGTTTTTGGTCTTATTAGATAGTTATGTTATTCATTTTATTTTATTTTGTCTGGGTTTGGCCGGTTTTACTTTTTTTTTTTTTTGTTTGATTAGATATATTAAGTTAGGGTTTTCGAATTTTATTTTATTTTTAAGTCACATATTATTATTATTATGTTCATTTATTTTAATAAATAAATTTTTGTTTAAGTTTTTATTTATAACCGCTTTATGAAATTATAGATCTACGCTTATACCAATATTATTTCCCTATTATATCATTGAGAATTACTTCTAGGCTACAATTTTTTGTATCAATATTGATGTATTTAGAAGTTTAATTGGAATCGAAGGGACATTATATCTTAAAATTCTGAATTTTTTTTTTTTCGCCCATACTTTGTCTTAACTTTCTAAAAGTGTAACTAAATTTAATAAATGACCCTAACGGTCCACGGACTACAATTTAAATGGAAATCGATATTAAAATTATTTTATATCATATAGTTTTTAATTCTTTTGCTAATTTTCAATGTAAATGGAAAACTGATGGTTTAAAAAAAAACCAATAGCTATAAATTTAATTATATTTATAAATAAAAAAAAAGGCAGTAGAGCAGTTGAAATTTAATTTACTTGTTTAAACCTTTTTGTATTGTTTTTCATGTATACGTATGCTAATAAAAAAAAAAGTTGTACATTAAGCGCTAATTTCACTGCTGGTTGTGTTGTTACCTTTGGTTGTTGTTACCGGTTTTGTTGCTGCTGTTAATGCAGTGGGCCTAAAAGAAGCGGCCCCTGCTGTTGTCTTTGCTGGTGCGGCGGGCCTACGTAAGGGCGGCCCCCGCTAATGTCACTGCTGGTTGTGTGCCGGTTTTGTTGTTATTGTTGTTCTTGCTGATGGCTAGTGCGGTGGGCCTATATCATGGCGGCCACCGCTGTTGTCACTGCTGGTTGTGTTGCCGGTCGTCGTGGCCGGTTTGTTGTTGCCAGTCTTGCCTTGCCGGTCTTGTTACCGGTATAGTTGTTACCGGTTGTGGTTGGCGGGTTTGTTGCGGCCGGGTTTTATTTGGCCTTTACCTTTATTCGTGTATATTATTACGAAAGTGTTACGTTCAAAATCGTTCAAAATTTGCACTCAACTGGCAAAATTTTTTTTACTAAAACAAATTAATTTGATTTGTTGGCTTTTGATAAAATGAAAATTTTCTTCCGCCGCACCCTAGACGTGTAAAAGTACTTGCGCTTTTAATTTCGAATGGTTTTTCAAGAAAAAAATCACTTAATTTTTTCTCAAATCACGCACAATCCAATATTTATGGCACACTTTAATTTTTTCGTTCAAGCCAATAATGTTTTTTCAAAAAAAAACATCACTTAATTTTTTTGTTTTTTCTAAATCACGCACGATCAAGAAATTTTTTTTTTCTTTTTTCATAAATTAAGTTTAGTTTTCAAAAGGACGAATTATGCAAACTTGGTGTTTGTGTGTATTTGATTAGTTAGGCCATAGCAACACTTTGAATTTATTCACTTTGCGCAAATTAAAATTTTATAACGTAACCGCACACGACCACTCCCGTCAAAATTTATTATCTTTTTTGAATTGGTCGAATGCCGGTGACGCCGCTATGCCTGAAAATTGTCAAGCAACGGCGACTGCGCAATGGAAAAGTTCCGCTACCCAGTCTGAGGTGGCGTGATTGTTGCCACTGGGGCATAGTATATGTCTACTAGTAGCGCAACTTACTCCGAATCGCACACACACACAAACCACACAGGGTGAATTGTATGCACTAATAAAACCATGAAATTTAAATGCTGCAATATATAACGTGAAGACTTAAAACACCCAAATTATTGAACACAAAGCAGTTATTACACCTTATCAGCTCGTGCAGAATGTAAATTTCAGTTTAAATTGAAGTTTTTAGTTGTAGTTTTTACTTTAAAGCAACTCTGAACGCGATTTCCTTCATTACACTCTCTCGGAGTACATTCATCCACTGCCTTCCACTCCTATTCGCAAAAGAAGATGCCAAACTAGTACGGGTAAACAATGCACTGGGGTTGGTGGTTGCCATCAGGGATCGGACTTTTAGTTCTATTTTAAATACCCTTTCACTACTAGCGGTCTTCGTAAAAGTACAGCACGCATTTCAAAACAAAAAAAGAGGATAATATATATTATTGAAACTAACGTTGAAGATGTGACTTTGCTTTTTTTATAGTTGATTTAATGAGCATCGCACTGCAGGAATTATTTAAAACTCAAAGTACTGAAATTACGCTTTTATGTGAGACATAAATGAGAATGATTTCAGTACTCTTAGCTTTACTACTATTTCACACTAATTTTATTAAAGGTAAACAATTTTTTTTTTCTATGAAACAAAATAAATTGCAAAAATATTTGTACTGTTGAATGACTTCATAGACGAGTTTATAATTAGGAAAAAGCATCCTTATCAAAATAAATCAGAGTTTGGGACTATTCTAAGGGAGCATAAAGCGTAGTAGTATTGGGTAAAGTGCAGTAGGTATTAAAATTACTGCAATTTTGATCAAGTCCGAACCCTGAAGGCACGCTTTCGTTGGCGCGCAAAATAAGAAGGTTCTAGACTATGCGCTTGGTGCGTTCCCTTGGTGACCCGTGGAACCCCACGTTACTGAGTTTGGAATAGGAGACACATGGAGCTCCCCATCCGACCTAGCCATTGACGATAATATTCCGATCTACAGGTTTCGTGAATAAAGCACATAGCCACAAATCACTGCCGCTTTAAACTCATTTAAGTCTAATTATACCAGCGGCCGCCGTGGTGTGAAGGTAGTGTTGCCGGCCTACCACACCGAAGGTTCATGGTTCGAGCCCTGGTACAGGTAACATCAAAAGTGATTTGAAAAAAGTTTTTCAAAACGGGGTCGCCCCTCGGCAGTGGTTTGGCAAACTCTCCGAGTGTATTTCTGCCATGACAGGCTTCTCACCAAAAAATTCGTCTCCTTTGTAGATGCCGTTCAGAGTCGGCAAAAAACTGTAGGTCCCACCAATTTGTAGGGAAAAATTCAAATCGGCACACCACAAATTGGAAGAGAAGCTTGGCGCAAAAATCTCTGAGGAGGTTTATGATGATATACCTGTTGTATATCGCGCCATAGATAGATAGATAGATACCATACTTTACAAGTTGACTAATAATGGATTGCCATTTGCTGCTAAAATGTATTCTGTCAATATTCCTAGTTTTACTCGCGTTCGGTTGAAAATTTGATGTCAGCTGTGTTAAGGTCAGGGATCAGGACGGGATTCCATGTGTCTCCGACCCTAAACAATTTGGCACTTTTGGAGGCGTATCTTTCACTTTGGGTGTTTTTGGTAATGTATGGGTTTTTGTTTTCGAGATATTGCATTACAAAAACGGCATTGTTTATTCCGTGCATACTTTGTACTCGTGCACTTTTACCAACATAATTACTTTGAATTCACCCTCCAAAGGAAAAACCCTTTCTGATGACAATTGCCCATTTCCTTTTTTTCTGACACTTTCGAGCGCCCTGGGTTACCCGCAATTTAACTCTGGGCACACCAAGAACACACCAAACACTTGTTTGTATGGAAATTAAAAGTTCCGTTATTGGTGCCTTTTCCATTCTATGGGAATATTTGTGCTGCCACTTCAGCAAAAATCACGCACTTTCCGTAGCTAAACGTCAAACCGGAAGGTGAATCAAAACTGTCACCCAACCAACCGCATTGAACCAAATAAAAAATGACTATCGATTGAAAGTAAACCATAACAGTTTATTTGAATTGTAATCCAAAACTTTTCTCTGTATGTGTGCTTAGCTTTTGTTTCAGCCAAGTGACAAATCTCCTCGACTTCACGATGTTCAGCGTAGTTTGCCTCGGTTCTGTCGTTCTGCTTGCGTTTTGACTTGATGCAAACTTTTTTTGTATGTCCGGCTATGCGGCATTCAGTGCAGTATAGGTTTTCCTCGGTGCATTGTCGCGAAAGGTGTGGTCCACGACAACGATTACAGCTTTTGGTGGATTTATTTTCTGGTGTTTTTGCTTGTTTTGTTTTATTTGTGTACTTTAAACGATTTCTTTTTTCATTGTGGGATACATATCCAATATCTTTGAGGTTACGTGGCATTTCCGCATTGCTTTTTTCAGACAATTTCATCGCACGTGCTGTCTTCAATGTGTTTTCGAGTGTCAAATCAGTTTTTTCCAATAATCGGCTCGGCATAACTTTGCTTTTTAGACCGAAAACTAGCTTATTTCTTAGGGCAGTCTCGAGATATGTTCCGAAATTACAATGCGTTGCTATTTTCTTAAGTTCGATCAAAAATGGGTCCACCGATTGATGATCCTGTTGCCGGCTGAGATGAAAACGATAATTTTCAACAATTTCTAGTGGCTTTGGCTCGAATATTTCAGCCAATGTTTTACAAATTTCATCGTATGTTTTTCTTTCAGGTTCGGCAGGTGCTAGCTTGTCGCACAGTGTATTGTACGTTGTATAACCGATGTGATGTAGTAGCAAGTGCACTTTTTTCTCTTCCTGAGTCCCGTTTATTGCAAATGCGCTTTCACGGCGCTTCTACCACCGACTCCATTGAGTTTTTTCTTTGTCAAATTTCTCGAATTGGAAAAATGCCGATTTCTTTGTGTTTTGCCGATGATTGTGGCAGTATTTGTGGGTGGAGTCATTTTGATTTTATTTCTGATGCTCGAAATAAATTACGATACGCACCCACAACGTGTTTGCTTGAAAAAAATATACGCTATCCAACGTGCTTGCTTAAACAAAATGTCTTCCGTGGAATTCTGCTTTCCTCGTCGCCACACTGTTGTAACTTTTAACTATAACTCACTTTATTCAATAACTAAAGATGGTAGTAAATGCTAGTATCGATTATACTGTTTACAAATGGTATCGATTTCAATGCTTAAGGTTAGTTTATAGTATATATGGGTCATTCCATAAAATTTTTACAACCCAAAACATAGATTTGCCCGAAACATTTTTTTTTATGATCTGGATGAAAAACAAATCGACACGTATTTTTCTATATTACCGTATTATGCGAAATTTTCGAGTAATAATTTTTCAAACTTTTGGAAAACGAAAAAATACGGCAGTTAGAACATATTTTAAAGGGTTGCTGTTTTAAAACGAGTTGTCCTAAAAAAACGAAATTTACAGGTTATCTTAATAATCGTTCACACTTTTTAAATATAAATAAATAAAATTTATTTTTTTTTGTCATACAAAATAAATAAAATTTTTTTTTTAAATAAACAAAAGTTAAATGCGAAAAAAGCCATGCAACAACATAAAAGCGCATAGCGTGGGCGAGCAGTACTGCAAAGGGAATAATGCTCTGACGTATATAAAAATAAAATGTGGCATATCTTTCTCAAATAATTTTGCCTAAAGTGTTTGTTTTCAGATTTTAATTAGCTCAAATTCTATCAGTCGAAATTTGCCCACCTCACACAAACCAAAGCTGGATAAAACCTTTTCTAAAAAAATAAAATTTTTAAATTTTGTTCGGTTTTTGGTTAAACAAATTAATGTTTTTTACTTACAGCTTTTATTCGTTATAGATGTTGAAATAGTGCATTCGAATATGTTGAAAAAAATATCAACTCATATAAGTTGTTATACAAAAATAGTGCCCGCCATCTGCCTTGTATGGTCTATTGCATGCTTAGAGCTGAGGCGGCTGTAAACAAATAGTTTTTGCAAAAAACTATTTCGCTACCCACTCTGAAATTTTAATGACATGTTCTACAAACCGTACACTTATTTTGGTTTAAAAATAAACAACCTTAAGAATGGCTTTTTTTCGCTATTAACTTTTGTTTATTTAAAATAAAAATTAAATTTATTTTGTATGACAAAAAAAAAAATAAACTTTATTTATTTATATTTAAAAAGTGTGAACGATTATTAAGATAACCTGTAAATTTCGTTTTTGTAGGACAACTCGTTTTAAAACAGCAACCCTTTAAAATATGTTCTAACTGCCGTATTTTTTCGTTTTCCAAAAGTTTGAAAAATTATTACTCGAAAATTTCGCATAATACGGTAAAATAAAAAATACGTGTCGATTTGTTTTTCATCCAGATCATAAAAAAAAATGTTTCGGGCAAATCTATGTTTTGGGTTGTAAAAATTTTATGGAATGACCCATATACAAGGTGGCGCAAAAGTAAGCTTCCGATGTTCAGCATATCGGTTGTGGCACGTGCAGTGTGTGCTGTTGCACCGTCTTGTTGGAACCACATATTTTCCAATCCCAATTCATCAAGTTGCGGCAAAAAGAACTCGTTGATCGTTGCTCTGTAGCGCTCACCATTCACAGTAACCGTTTGGCCCCGACCGATTATTGGTCAAATAAATAGTTAGCAATATTCCGCGTTCTGGAGCAGTGTAGCGTAACATTGTTTATTAACGTGTATTTCGCATGTGTTTACTACACAAATGTCAAAACAGAACTGACTTTAGGGGCCAATCGCAAAATTTATAGCATTTTCTGATAGGAGGATTACTTTTGCGCCACCCTGTATAAATAACATACATAGTACGTTTAGTATGCTTCAATTATTAAGTTATATATTTTTAAAGCGAATTTTGTACTGCTTTTTGTATTTATTGATCAATTCTACATTTTAACTATCTAATATTTGTTTGACTTCAGATATCGCCGTTTTCAATTTGTTCAGCCCTTTAGTAAGAACATAATTACAGAACTACAATTTTATGATTCAACAAGAACGTCGTCTCATTACATGAGTACGAATATATTAACAAAGCTACAAACTCTTTCCTTAAGCTTGTTTGAATTCTTCTTCTTTAAATGGTCATCTAATCGCCTGGCCGATTTTGACCGTCCAACATAGCTCGCCAGTCGCTTCTTCGTTGCGCCAACTGGCGCCACTTGGAAACACCGCGCGATCGCAAATCGGTCTTCACTTGGTCCTTCCATCGAAGTGGTGGTCTCCCTCTTCCTCTGCTTCCACCGGCGGATGCCGATAAGAATACCTTCTGGGCTGGAGCATCTTCGCTCATTCGCACTACGTGGCCTAGCCAGCGAAGCCGCTGTGTTTTAATTCGCTGAACTATGTCGGCGCCTGCGGAAAGTTCATAAAGCTCATCATTAAATCTTCTTTGGTACTCGCCGTCTTTCGAAGAACCTTTGTCTCGAATACTCCCAGAGCTGCCTCATCAGATGTTGTTAGTGTCCACGCTTCTGCACCATATAGCAGGACGGGTGCGATGAGTGACTTATAGTGTTATTTTCGTTCGTCGAGAGAGGACTTTACTTTTCAATCCCCTACTCAGTCCGAAGTAGGATTTCTAGGCTAACATTATTGTTGGTGTTAATGCTGGTTCCCAGGTAAACCAAGTCCTTTACTATTTCGAAATTATTGCTGCCAACAGTGGCGTGGTTGCCAAGGCGCGAATGCGCTGACTCTTTGCATGATGACAGAAGGTATTTCGTTTTGCCCTCGTTCACCAGCAATCCCATTTTCTCCGTTTCTTTTTCTAATTTGGAGTAAGCAGAAGTTACGGCGCGGTTGCTAAGGCAATGATATCAATATCGTCAGCATACGCCAACAGTTGCACGCTTTTATAAAATATTGTTCCGGCGCGGTTAAGTTCTGCAGCTTGTATTATTATTTTATCCAGCATTAAATTAAAGAAATCGTACGATAGGGCGTCACCCTGTCTGAAACCTCGTTTAGCTTCGAACGGCTCGGAAAGGTCCTTCCCAATTCTGACCGAACTGGCGGTGTTGCTCAAGGTCATTTCGCATAGCCATATAAGTTTTGCGGGGAAACCAAATTCAGACATAGCGACATATAGGCAGCTCCTTTTCATGCTATCGAAAGCGGCTTTAAAATCAACAAAGAGATGATGTGTCGGTTATTTTCTCACGGGTTTTTTCCAAGATTTGGCGTGTTGTAAAAGTCTGGCCGATGGTAGATTTACCAGGTCTGAAGCCACCCTGATAAGGTCCAATCAGTTTGTTCACATCAGGCTTCAGTCTTTCGCACAATACGCTTGATAGGACCTTATATGCGATATTCAAAAGGCCGATTCCGCGATAGTTGGCGCAGTTTGCAGGATCTTGTGGATTGGGCAGAGAACACTTAGACTCCAATCTTCAGGCATGCATTCATCCAACCATATTCTGCATAGAAGCTGATGCATGCGCCTTACCAGCTCCTCGCCTCCGTGTTTGAGTAGCTCAGCGGGCAAACCATCAGCGCCAGCTGATTTATTGTTTTTCAATCGCGATATTGCTATTGGCACCTCATTCGCCCCTGAATTAAAACTACAATATTTTATTTCACTATAATGCGATTAGTATTATTCCGGATATACAAAATGTTGTTATCCGAAATCAGGATTTGGGAGCATTCGGTTCCAGGTGCGGATACAGGTCTCTAGTTGAGGGGGGCCGATCATGGCCGAAAGCTCAATATCCAAATTGCCATGAAAGTCAGTAATATAAACGAATGATTAATTTCAGAACACCACTTTGACATAATTACGAATAAACGTAACGAATTTATCTTTAAGCACTCAAATTAGCTTTCGAACAAAAAGCAATCAGGAAATGATTTTATACAGGTCAAAGGTAGAAACTAGTTCTTTCTGATAAGCGAGTTTCACTTGTGTCTTTTAACTAAGTGGAGTTATCTTGAATCTATATTTATTGGGGCAATGAAAAAAAAAGAGATGAACAATAATGTTTAGTGAAATTAAGTACATCTATTCGTCGACAGATTAAATATGTAGTTTTGTTACAAATATGTTTTTGAAACAGTATACGAGTACATTATTATTTTTCATAAATTAGCTTCGAGCTGTTATGATACAATTCTATATTATAAAATCAATGTTTCGCTTCCCTTTTTTTTCGAATCTTTCTATAATGTTTTCAACGTCGATTTTAATATGATAATGTACGGGAAAAGTGCTAAACCAATGAGCCTCTCTTCAGTTGTTCGTTACCATGTGTTTAATCGTCGAGGGGTAGAAAAACTTCTTGCTGGAGAAGCATTACTGACTGGCAGTGTAGCCAGCATGTGAAATAGCATCCTTATCAGTGTATGCGCTACTGTTTGGTTCTGTATTCGACAGGGCTTTATAGGCTTTCAACCCTTCAAATGGCAACTTGGTAGTTGTTATAAAATTGATAATTTTTTTTTTAATTAGTCTCGCCTGGAACCATCTACAACGTGAATTTTAAAAAGCGACAACCGATCTGAGATTTGCTGGAGAATTTATCAGACCCGTTATGATAAACATGTTTTTCACAGCGAAATCTTAAAAGGCTGAATGCTCTCTGTAGTTGTTACTGTGTAGGAATAATACAAATAGAGTTTATTTCTTTAACATGATTTTATTTATGTATTTTCTTGAATAGGTTTAAAATAAATTTATTATTATAATAGTAAAACAATTTGTATTTTCTGTTGAATTACTAGCTTCAAAACAAATATGTAGCGATTTTTATCTAAGAAGACAAAATTATTAAACACTAAAATTATTGGTGCATAGTCATAGTCAAAGTTAAGTATGACTTAAATTTAGATGAATCTTTTTTGACAGATAGCCCATATAAAATTACGTCAAATAGCTTCAACTAAATTTAAGTCGTACTTAAACTTGACTATGACTATGCCCCATTATCTTTTTACCTAAACGCAAAAGAGGAAAAATATTGCAAGCTGCAATATGAATAGCAGTCGTAAAAAACAGTCAATAACGTAAAAGCGCAACCGCTACCAAACAAATTACAAATACAAATTCTTAAAGACTACTTGACAAATGTAATCGAAACCTGTGTCTATGTATGACTTTGTTTCTGTGGCTTACTATTGTATAGTATGCTATGTTATAGACTATAGAATTAGTTAGCCCAGAACATTGTGGATCAGTACATGATAGACTTTGGCTCAGAGTGCGTTTAGCACTAAGCAGCACTTTGACAAATAACCCACCGATTTCCGTTGGTGGTGGAAATGACCTTTAAGGTATTGTTGTTTCTGGTAGTTTTTGGCTTGTATGCTTTACCGCTTGCTAAGATTGCATTAACTTAAACCCAAAATAAGTTATTAAGTTTATAAACTTCATTGTCACTTAACATTTTAGATGAAGACCCTTAATTTTTTTTAATATATATATATATATAAATTTTCTGGGTGGTGATCCATTTGTTCTTTATCATTAAATAGTAGATTTGTTCGGCGAGCATTAAGTTTAATAAAGTTATTACAAATAAATATGTGACACAAAAAACTTGCAGAGTGAGAACGCATTTTGACATTTCACTTGGAGAGGAGCCTCCCGTTCCTAATAGTTTGGAAACTTTCACATTCTTTTGGTATTCGGCCAGGCCCTACAAGACAGCTGACTATCATATGAGCCGTCATCTGAAAGGCTGCGCTGAACGGTCATCAGGGCGTACAAAAAAATGGACATTAGATTGTAGCAATATGTATGCATCCATCAGAAGCGTCTTGTAGGGGGCTTCAGTGGCAGTGGTTTCATTACCACAATAATAGAAGGTAACGTCACGTAACCGCGAAATATTGCACGTGGTTTGTAAATATTTTTGTCGATAGAAAATAGCACAAATTGTTTACACATAGTAATTAACAAGTTATCATAAACAATATAGGCTCTTTTTACAAGTTTTACTCGCGTTTTCATTATATTCTCTATTGTTTTTTTCCATGTACGCCAGAATCGGTTGCCGACGGTTACGATTTGCGGTTGGATGATTTTGTATCTGTCAAAAGACGAGTTTACATATTCACACTACAACTTTCGGAAAACCTCTCTCTCGAATATTCGCAGAGCCTCCTCATCTTGTCACCATATTCAACCAAAACAGGGATGAAATCCGACATTTGCCGTAGCAAATGTGTAGCGTGCGCACATATTTGAGTGTGAGTTTGTAAAATACGTAAATCTATTGTTTTAAAATTCTCTTCGCTATATGATTATAAAAGATATTTTAATTCTTTGATTTGCGGCCTCTTCTGCCAGATTGTATAGAAACTTTTTATTTTGACTGGAGAAGCCACTGCTCATATGTTCAGTGACATCACCTGTAAATAAATTCGCCTTGATTGGAACGATGCCGTTATCCCTGTCAAATTATATTGAGTGTTGTGTCATCTTCAGTTATTTATTTATTTAGATCATATTTTCACAAGATGTTTCTATTTTAGTTCGAATTGCAGTTAAAATTAAAAAAAAAAGATTCAACCATAACCTCAATTAAAACTGTGACGCAAAACAATCTTTGAATAGAATTCAATAATGTAACCGATTAATCGCCACCGATCGGAATCTCTGCAAAAAATAGTTATAGCTAGCAACATCAACGTTTTTTAATTTGCGGGTTATGACCATTGTTTACCAAGTCAAGTGTGATATTTAAGTCAAAGACGTCAAAAAAAAATCAGCCTCGACGACCTGTTTTTTAGATTTTCCATCTTGGTCTCATCCTGCGTCTCTTTCTATCATTCGCTATAAGGTAGGAGTTAGGTTTGCAACGGATGCGCCGCTTATTGAAGTGCCCTAAAACCAAATATGTAATACTTCTATATTGCTATCCTATCTGCGCAATGTGTTTGAATGCTTAGGTGGTCCCTAAAAGTGTACCTACTCCTCTCTCGCTTTGGTGTAGAATCTCTCTCTATGGCGCGATATACAACAGGTATATCATCATAAACCTCCTAAGAGATTTTTGCGCCAAGCTTCTCTTCCAATTTGTGGTGTGCCGATTTGAATTTTCCCTACAAATTGGTGGGACCTACAGTTTTTTGCCGACTCCGAACGGCATCTACAAAGGAGACGAATTTTTTTGCTGAGAAGCCTGTCATGGCAGAAATACACTCGGAGAGTTTGCCAAACCACTGCCGAGGGGCGACCCCGTTTTGAAAAACTTTTTTCAAATCACTTTTGATGTTACCTGTACCAGGGCTCGAACCATGGACCTTCGGTGTGGTAGGCCGGCAACACTACCTTCACACCACGGCGGCCGTGGTGTAGAATACTCCATGGAATAATCCTTTGCGAGCATTTTGAGAGTACTCTTACGTAGGTGGTCCATGGAGATTAAAAAGCAAAGAAATGGAGTACAATCAAATTTAAATACTGCAATATTGAATGTGAAGACAAAACCTAAAAATTATTGAATACCTTAAAAGTTGCAATAAAATGTAAATTTCAGTTTAAATTAAAGCTTTTAGTCGTATTTTTTTTAGAAGTAAATAATGCTCAAAACATTGTATATTGTTTTGATCCACAATGGTTGTGGTTCATGGTATAGAAAAAAATTCCAACCCCTATAGACAGTCTCGGATCTCGCATTTATTTGTAGTAACGAGAAGGCCCGTCAACCGTATTTCTTCAAGAAAAGTGAGTGGGCTGGATATGGAAAACTGTACTCTCCCTTTTTTGTTGTTTGTAACTAGAAAAACACTGCCTCTTCTCACCTGTAGCGCTTACGCTGACTCTCCATCCGCCCATTTTTCTTCTTTCCTTTTCACCAATATCCCCTTCTTCTGGATCTCCCTTTTCCTCTTACTGCCTCACTCCTTGACTTCACTTTCCTATTCTTATTAATGTATTTATATCTATTATTTATACATGCTCCCTCTCCTTCTCCCCCTCTATAAAGCTTCAGCTCTACCTTTACCTTTATCTTCACCTCATACGTATCTCGACGACATTCTAAGGATACCACGGGTACATATATTTCAAAATTTTTTTTAATTATGGTAATAAAGGTTAAACCGTATAAAACAGCTTTCGTTCGATACTCAGAAAAACACCTTCTAGGGTTACCCGGGTCCACAATTTGGTCGATATATTTACGATTAGTTTACCGGAAAGATTGACCTATTTCCAAAAAACCATATGTATACAATGGAATTTTGTTTTATTTTGTATACCAACCAAGGCGAATTCACTTACAGGTGATCTCGTAAGAACATATGAGCAGAGGCTTCTTCTGTTAAAATAAAAAAAAATTCTATGCAATCTGACACGAGACGCCGCCAAAGGAAAAACCAAACACATGAAGTATGTGTGTGTATACAGCAACGAATTCGCCGTGGTATCACCTGGTATAAATTCGCCTTGATAACAACAATTCATACAATTGGTACATTGGTAGAAATATTCCTATAATATTTAGGACATTTTTTTTATTTTACTTTTTAAGGGCTGGCATAGTATCCGCGACGGATTGAAACCTTTAGCAGAATGATGGTAATTATCTTAAGACACACCTAATATGCACTGAACGTGACATCGTATTGTTTAGACATCTCTTATCAATCTTGGTCAATCGATAAGGTCTTCTCATTTTATTTAAATTCATTAGTAGTTCACGACTAGTGATTGCATTGAAATAATTAATTAATAATACATAACTGTCAAAATATTGCAATGGCTTAAAACAAGGCGAATTCATATACAGGTGATATCATAAGAACATATGAGCAGCGGCGTCTAGTGTCAAAATCAAAAATGTCTATGCAATTTAACAGGAGAAGCCGCGAAAGCAAAAACAAAACACATGAAGTAGGTGTCTGTATACAGCAATTAATTCGCCGCGATATCTCCTGGTATAAATTCGCCTTGGCTTAAAAATAGAAACATCTTTAGAAAATTATCTTAATATACCACCAAAATTTATTCTTTTACCTTTTTTTTTTGTCATTTTATAATGTTACATTTAACGCAGAGTGTATCAACTTTGTTTTGATATCTACCTCATATCCTTATATTTTCACTTTTCCTCGATCACCTACTGCAAATATATACGCATATCGCTGTATTGGAAGCGAAGGTGTATTATACAAATTTTGCTTTGAAAATGTATTGTGTTGTTCCGTTCAGCATTTATATTATTCGTGAACAACGTGGTGAAAATCGCCTATGGTTGCTTAAATGATCTCTACGCTTGAAAGTTTTCATGCACGCCAAGCATTGATAGTAGTTTTGAATGGGATAGGGTGCAAACGAGTTTGGAGACATTTCGTGTGTTTCATATGGGTGACGCTGCATGGAGTAATTTCTGCTTAGATTAGGGTTTCTAAATGGAGTATGTGAAACAGGATCTCTCCTATAGTAAATTGGATCTGGTGAGAAATTCGGGTCCAAAGCTGAGGGAGCTTCAACATACATATCCGATTTTACAACATTATTTGGCCATTTACTATACGACGATGTCATCGAGACTTTTGTTAATTTTTTTTCATTACCATAAGAATCTGAAGGAATTTTAGTATATCTATTTCTTTCGCTTTGATCTTCGTACGGTGTGAACTTTAAATTGGCATGACTTTTATATTTTTTTTCTGATTTTGTTGGCTTATTTGACGGAATTTTTCTATTTGATTCATGAGAAATATTCTTTCTTGATCTATGCTGTTGATTGAGTTCTTCAGCTAAAAAGTTCGACTTCTCCTGATATCTTGAAGTTGATTTGTGTTTAGATGCCATTGTATTGATGTAAGTTGAACTTCTTTTCTTAAGGGAATCAGTCTCAAAATTATGGATATCACTTTTTTCACTCTCATTCTTTACCCGAGTGGAGTGTTTATCTTTAAAAGTTTGGGGTGATGTGCCTCGCTTCGATGGCCTTTTCGACATAGTTTTAGGTTTTGATAACTTTGACATGTTCTGCGTTAAACTCATTTGTGTAAAAGTAGCTTCTTCAGAGATGTCAGCATAAATTTGTTTATCTTTTAACCCCACATTTTCTAATTGAGTGGTGCCAGTTGAGTTTCCAACTGACGTGTCTGTATGCATTGTTGTTGGCTGGCTAATTAGTGGATTTGCAATATTTTTCAGTTGGTTGAGAATTCCATCTTCAGAGATTTCAGAACTTAAGTTTCCACCAGGTGCTGATTCGAATTTCCCTAGCTTGCCATCTAACGCTTTTGTATCTTTCTTTGCTGAGTTGATAGGATTCGTTGTGTTCACAGGATCACTTTTTTGATCGTCCAACTCTATGTTATATGCATGTCTGGAGTCGATCTCGGAGGGGGTTTCAACTAATTTATGTCGCTTCATTGACTTTTTTAATGTCAGCATGTTATCTGATGCTATTGCTATATTCTTTGTTGAACTTGGTTGGTAAAGGTTATCAATTGTATAGTTTTGAGTATCATTTTCATAATTTTTTAGTTGTATATCTTTTACATGCATGAAGTCTGTATTTGTTGAGCTTTCAGCTGATATGTTCTTCAACGGCTCTTTTGGCGAACTACTGTTATTTAATCCCTCTTCAATACTTAGTTGGTTAACAGCATCTACAGAGCTTTCCGCTTCACTATTTCTCTTTCCTAGCCTTTCGTCTTCTGTAATCAAGACTACATCTGCGGGATTTTCAAAAGATACAACTGACTTCGCTAGCTTTTTTGATGGCGAGATGGTTATTGAAGCTTCTGCTATATTGCTTTTTGGAATGGGTTCGTTGAGGTTATCAGCTGCAGAGGTTTCAGAATCACCTTTATCAAATTTTAGCCTCAACTCTTCTACATGTATGGAACTGATGCCTGTTGGACTTTCATCTGATATATTTTCCTCGGTAGTATTATTATTTAATGGCTCTGCCACATTATTCGCACCACATAGTTGGTTAATACTATCTACAGAGCTTTCCCCTTCACTATTTTCGAGTTCTCTAATCATTGCATCTGAGGGAAGTTCAGCCGTTACCGCTGGTTCCATTGCATTTTCTGGCGGCAGTTCGTTATTTGATGATTTAGGAATAATATTTGCTGAGCTTTGTTGGATAGGAATAGCATCTTCAGATATATTAGCATAATTGTGTTGATCATTTCGCTCACTACCTTCTGTATGCATGGATTCGATATTTTTAGGATTGTCTACGTACATATCTCTCCGCTTTGATGTCGTTTTTGATTTTGAGTTTTTATTTGATGTCTTTGAAATATTCGTTGTTGAATTTGGTTCATTGATAGGGGCATTTTCAGCATGACTTCTTTCATTATTCCTCCATGTGTCTTCTAAATGCTTGCAGTCGACATCTGTAGGATTCTCAACTGCCGTATCTTGATTCGGAATAATTTGTGACGTTGGTTTACTTGTTGGTGTATCTGCTATATTATATGTTGAGTTTGCTGTGGTAAGAACTGCGTCTAAAGAGCTTTCATCTTGAATACTTTTCTTGTCTACGCATTCGGCATCTGAATTCAAGGTTACATTTGGGAGACTTTTAACAGAAACTTCTGGCTTCGATAGCTTTTTTGACCTAGATTTGTTTTTTGATCTGTTTAAAATAGCCTTTGTTGAGCTTGCTTGATTAAAAAGAGCTGCTTCAGGTATATTAACATAATTGTTTTCAACTTTTAGCTCGCCATTTTCTATATGCATGCAGTCGGCGGCATCTTTAAGATTTTCAGCTGGCATATTTCGTTCTGATTTCTTTTTAGGCGTAGGCGTTTTATATGATGCCTTTGCACTATTCGTTGTTGATCTTGGTTGCTTGAGGATAAAACCGGCAGAGACTACAGAGTCAATATTTTGAACTTTTACCACTACATCCACCATATGAATAGATAGTATATCTGTAGGTCTATCATCTGATATATATTCCTTTGACGGG
The DNA here is from genome assembly GCA_949987695.1 of Merzomyia westermanni. Taxonomy (NCBI): domain Eukaryota; kingdom Metazoa; phylum Arthropoda; class Insecta; order Diptera; family Tephritidae; genus Merzomyia; species Merzomyia westermanni. The sequence goes on from OX465290.1 coordinate 49,810,281, forward strand.
ATTTCTGGCGTACTATTGCTATTTAATGCCTCTGAAATATTATTTGTTGAACTAAGTTGATTAAATATAGAATTTACAGAACTTTCACTGTTTTTCTTCTCTAGTCTTTCATCTTTCACAATCAAAACGGCGTCTGTTTTTAGCCCTACGTCTTCTAAATGTTTAGATTCGATATCTTTAGGACTTTCAGACTTGTTGTATGATGCCTCTGGAGTATTAATTTTGAAACTTAGTTGGTTAGGAGTATCCTCTATAAGGCTTTCCGCTAAATTATTTTTATTCACTGATGCTTCTTGTTCTGTAATCAAGGCTGTATCTGAGGGGGTTTTAACAACTCCAAAATTGTTTTTTTGTTTTAGCTCTACATCTTCTATATGCATGGAGCCCATACCCGTTGGATCTTTAGCTGATATATCTTGCTTCGATTTCTTCTTTGAGGCCGACTTTTTCTTTGATGGTTTTGCAATATTCTTTGATGAGTTTTGTTCATTATTGGCTATTTTACAGATTCCAGAATGACTTTTTTCGCCATTTAACCCTATATCATTTACATCTTTGGAAAATATATTTCTTGGAGTTTCATCTGATATCTCTACCTTCGAAGTATTTGTTGACGTTAAACTGTTACTTAATGTATCTGGAAATTTACTTTCTGTACTTATACCATTATGAGAAGAATCTGCAGAGCTTTCCGCTTCACCAATATTATTTTGTAGTTTCTGTTTCTTTTTTGTTGATTTTTTAATAGCCTTTTTTGAACTTGGTTTGAAAAAAATAGCATCTTCAGAATTTATTTCATATTTTCGCTCAACTTGTTCTACATGCATGGGCTCAATATCAGTAGTACTTTGAGCTGACACATTTGTTATATTTTTTGTCGGCCGGGGGGGGTTAAGAATAATATCAGCAGAGCTTTCAGCATTCACCTCTAAATGTGCTGATGTGTCTCGCTTCGATGGCTTTTTTAATGACGATTTGTTTTTGGACGTCATTGCAATATCCTTTGCTGAACTAGAGCGGCAAGGTGTATCAATTTCACAGTTTTCAGCATCACTAATTTTTAGGGCTTCTTCTTCTATAAATGTTGTGCAAATATTTTCAACTAGCATATCTTGCTCTGGTAGCTTCTTTGTTGACGTCCTTTCATTATTTGATGTTTTTGAAACAGTGTTTGTTGATGGTTGTTGATTAAGAGCAACGTCTTTCGATATTGCAGTATTACTTTCTTCACTTTTAGCAAAGCTATGTTTACGTGTTTGCCCTTGGGACGTGTTACGTCCTATCAATAAGTATGGGGTCAGAGATTCATCGTATGTCAGATTGTCATTTGATCTCATTGACACAATTGTTGGTAAGCTCATTTTAATGTGAATGTCATTTTCTGAAACTGCAGTATCTTTATTTTTATATATAGGTGATGCATCTTCTATAAACGTAGCAGTGATATCTGCAGTACTTTCGAGTGGTATTTCAATCTTCGGTTGCTTATTAGCTCCCGACTCGTTACTTGATATAACTGAAACGTTCTCTTTTACGACTCTTTCAGTAAAAGTAGCGTCATCAGTTATTAACATCTCGCTATTCTTTCCTTTTTGCAAAGCATTTACTACAAGGTTAGAATTGGAAGATTCACCTATTATTCCGGGAGCTATTGAGATATTAGAAATCAGTTTATTTTTTGATGACATGGAAACATCCTCCAAGGAGTCATAATCATTTTTACAAGTTTTGTCATTACTAACTTTCATACCTCTTTCTTTTATTTCAACAAAAAGCGTACCGAAATTGATGTGACTGTCAACTAATGCATCCGACTTTGCTGTAGTCAATTCGTTATTTTCCATATCATTTTTTAAAATCCCAGCGTAACAAGTATCAGTATTTTCTCTAAATTCTTTGCAGGTATTAGCTGAAACTTCTATGCCGTTAACTTCTGCTAATGTATTCAAACACTCTAATGATTCTAGAGCTTTTGTTATTGCTGCTTTTTTCCTGCGCGACCTTTGTTTCCGTTTCTTCTTGCAATGAATTATAACATTTTCGGTAGTTTTTTCAACCCATTTTCTAGTATTTTCAAGCGTATTAGTGGTTTCATTGAAGTCATACTGAGAAGACAATACAAGCATTAAAAAACAAAACAAATTAGAGATCCCAATATCTTACCTCTTTTTCATATGCTTGTTTGTTAACAATATTTTGTTCAGCCACGAACTCTCCGTTTGTTTCGTTATTTCCCTGGAAATTTGTGGAACAGCTTTGACCATCTTTATTTTCTGTGGTGCTGGAGATTTGATTTACCCCAGACTGTGAAAAAATGTATTTATTAATTTAATTAAATGAAACTACGGCTTTTAAATATCAACGGATGAGTGGAAGATCAACTGCCTCGACTATCGGTAAGGAAACGTGGAATGTGTTGTTATGGGGACGAATATATTTAATCACGTTGAACCTTCTCGATTCCTTACATTTAAACTTCGGGCAGCCAATACAAACAAAAACATATCGCTATCTTCCACTTAGCCCTCGATATATTTAATTAAATTCAAGTTTATTTGGCATATGATTACAAACCTTACAGACTAGATGCAAAATTATTAAAACTAAAAAATAAACATAATTTAATTAGGTAAATGAAATTATAGAATATAATAATAGAAGGAAAACAAATTAATTTTTTGTTGCCGAATATATCAATAAGAGCTCAATCTCTTTAATTTGTAAATATAAAAATAGCAATACTCATAAAAATATTACCTCAATTTTAGAAGTCGGCTTTTTGTTGATCTCTTTTTTGGCAACTTCATATTCTTTATTATTTTCCTCTTCAACATCAATTTCTATTTTTTTGAGTGATTGTTTCGCCAATTGCTCAAATTGTATGAACTCCTTTAACTTGGCATAGCACGAGTCACACAAATATGTTGGCCATTGCTTCACTGCAGTACGCTCCTTTAGAATTATACATTCCTCCAACCATCGTTTCCACGCAATGTTTTTTAATTGGCTGGTAGTATTTCTTAATATTTGCAATTTAGTTAAACAGGTGCAGCAAAAATGTTGTAAATTATTTAGTGTTTTAATTGAGAAATCCTCCTCCAAGAGTAGTTCGTGTAACGCAGTCGCACAACATAAGGCCGTGTCACGAAATTCATCGAAAGCCATAATTTTTACGTAACACCTCTGGCATAATTGTTTAGGACACTTTTTTGCATTAGTATTATATTCAATGCCTGTATTTATATACAGGATTTTCATAAAATTCTCATCACATTGAACAGTATACGGGGCCTCCATATGTGATTGGTCGGCGACGGAGGTTGGCAGCCTTTCAAGACAGGTAGAACATAAATTTTCCATTGTGGTATTCTTGATATGCAATTTTTCCAATTAATCAAATAAACTTTAAACATCTACTTAAACACACAAACACACACAGTACAATAAAGGCATTTTATTTTACAATAAGTTGGCAAATGAAACATTATGCATCTCAAAAAATTTTCACTTCGAATAAGTCTTGACCATTATCTTTTTTCACGCTAGGTATGAGCTACTTCCCACTATCGGTGCTTCATTTGTCACAGCGATGTTGGTGTTTTTAGCGACAAAAACACTCTCCAAAGGTTTTGGGGAGTCTCGTCGAAAAGTGCCAGTCCTTTGCTGGGTATGAACCCGGTACGCTCCGGTACTGCTAGTCTGTCATGGGAGGGATTTGGTATGATCCGTGCAACCTTCCGTAAGAATGGAGGAAATGGGTAATAAGAGGTGAGAGACATCAAATCGGTAGATCAACCATCAAGTGGTACGTCATTACCGTTTGTGGATTTTAGTCGCCTCTTACGACAGACATATATACCTCGGGCATATTTTAACCCTCTAACCCACAGGGGCTCACAGCGATGTAAAAATTTTTCTGAATAAAGAGAACTTAATTACACCAGAAGCTGTTTCATCAAATGTGGACTAAGCGACATAAGCTATAACGATTTATTTCGTATATTTTATTTTCGCTGCACTCTCTTGTAATTCGCAAGCAGCTTATAAAATATCCCAAAAATATTGTTTATGTTTTGTAATCCCAAAGCGGGTGTTTTCCACAACGGAAATGAGGAAGCAAATCCCGTGCAATGCCTCAGAGCCAACAGTGCTCGCCCCCAATTAATACATAAAAGGTTAAAAAAGTTAGAAAAATATATAATGTTTTTGCAATTAAATTTACCACCTATATCGATATCTTCTAAGTCCCGATTTACATGCTTCAAGTATTTAATCCAATTAAAAAAACGGCTTACATGGATAATGAAAAAAGATAGTAACAAAATATTTAACTATTGTTGGCTACGGTATCTCCATTTGTAGAGACAGTACGTCGCGCATCCATTACATGATACAATATTTGGCTGTATTCGTATAATTTGTAGTTATGCATTCCAACACAGGCAATGTACTCAGCTAGACCTTTTTTTTTTATTTATCTGACACTTACTTACATACTAGTTGTGATCCCGTACGAGTCAAGAGCAGTCAGAGGCTACAGGAAATCAATAAGATAATCCGTTCTCTAATTACTGAAAGCACAAAAAAGATAAAGAAGGTGCTCGCTCAGTTAGAAGCTGCAAAGTTTTAGTCAGAAAAATTGAATAGTTTCTGTAAGTCTGTGACTACTTTTTGTAAATCTGGAAATTGTGGAAGACAATGAAATACATGAAAAAGCGTCATGTAGTGATTTAGGGGTGCACATTAAATCTCAAATTGCGTTCTAATTTTTTTTCTAATTCTATTTTGATGTGATTTATGGTGCTATTCTCAATTTGCTTGTCATCTACAAACGAGGTGGTGACAGCTGCAATGACTATTGCAAATTATAAGACCAAGTGGAATAGGGCTATAACTATTGTCAGTAGTCACGATGACAAGCTGCTCCAGAATAGGGCAGTCAAATCTCGGAATTCGTAAATAACCTTGTCACTTACGTTACTAGAAATCAATGCCGTACTTTCTATTGTCACTCTCTCGGTTTCAGCGATTTTTCATTATCGACAGTCTTACTAGCTTGGTACCATTCCGGACAGCGTTTGTCATCACTGACTCAGGGTGTTAAGTCAGTGAAACCGAGGCTCATTAAATGCAACCATGCAACAAGAGAATGTCTGAAAGTAAACAAAAACAAATGTAAAGGATTTCGGCAGCAGCGGCAGGGCAGAATAACTTTTGGTTGTTTTCTTAAATACGTCTTTCGCGAACTGCAAGCAAAAGGAAAATCCTGAAAGGAATATGAAAAACTCAAAAGAAATTCCAAGAGGAATTTTTCATGCGATTTCAATTTTCTTGTAAGAAAATTACAGTGATAAAATTCCAATTGGGTTTTCAAATAGTGAAAATTTTAGTATTTAAAGTGAAATTAAAAAAGAAAATAAACAAATAAATAAATATCGTGTTTGAAAGTACTTCCTGCACATTATATCACTGCAAGTAAAGAAATGAATAATCTGGTTAGTTGATGCTGACAAAAATGCAATATTTAAATATGTAAAAAAAAAGTTCTCTTACTATTACATTTGTGTAAACAATTTTTTAGGACCACGTAAAAAATTTCTATCCAGAAAACTACAAATTGGATTTGTCTGAAACTATGAAAGCTGCACTTTCAAAAGGACCGGGAGGTATAGGAGTTGGCGTCGGTGTAGGTGGCCTTGGTAGTGGTGGAAGTAGTGGCGCAGGCGGCAGTGGCGGTACACATGGGATGAGCGCACCAATTTCTCATGGTGATATGCAAGCAGGCGGAAATAGTGGTATTCCTGGCGTTGGATATGTGACTGAAAAGCTGTATATGCTGTTGCAGTTATATTTGCAAAACAAAGGATGGAATCCCAGTGCAGAGCTGTTACAATGTTTTACGGATTTGAAGGATAATGCTATGTTGCCAAGTGCAGCCTATTTGCAGTAAGTAAAATATTATTTAACTACTTAAGTATATACCTACGTAAGGGTTGGATCACTTTGAATCAAAAATTATTCAAATAAAAAATAAAATTTTATTTATTATTCAAAAAAAATTTTCCCGAAATCCAATCAACTTAACTGAATCTCAATTTATACAGAAATAACCAAAAAACATTAGTCTAGGTATATGGACATAGGGGTATAATTTTGCTGTATCTCGATGTGTTAATTTTTCATTTTCAAAATCTTGAATAATAATTGGAGTTTAATTTTTTATTCAAAATTTTTTGAATAACCGATAATATTTCACTCATCACTAAATTTGTTTTGAATAAAAAGTAAAATGTTATTTGTTATTTTTTCGTCACTCATCACAAACATTTTTTGAAACGCCCATTCCAATTGCACTAATAAAAGTTCGTAGGTGCCGTTATAGTAACAGCAATTAATTGTTAGAGGATTCTTCCAGTGTCCGCCTGTAAGACATACCTCAGACATGTTGGGATTTTGTGTGAAGAGATAAAAGTTGAACCTATAAGAGTATTTAGCCCAAGTTAAACTACTGTTAACCTAGTCCCTACAAGTAGGTTGTTGGCAACAACCTCTATGAGAACGCAGTTAAAACAGGCAAAGAAAACCTCATAGATGAAGCAGAACCTGGTCTTTGGGATTTTATTCCTCTCTTTCTGCTCCTGAAGGTCTTTGACAAAAGAACTTATCCTCTGTTACGACATATTTCCCGATCTTCGAAAATCTTACGGAGATGTCCCCTCCGGTAGCTCTTATCAGCCGTTCCTGCATATTTTTATTTATTTCTTCTTAAAAAATAAAGCAATGAAGAACTACGCGACCAACAAAGGGCACCCGTGTAATACCAGTACTGCGTGTGTTATATCACCACACGACACAAGCCTTATTTTCAAGTTAACAACGCCTAAAAAATTGACCCGAACTTCATTATAGTCAAACCTGTAGAAACTGGCATGTTCTTGGCACTAATGTACGTTCGAAAATCATGGTATCAATTCCCAGAATGCATGTGCTGATTAAGAACACAAATATGCATATATATTTTTTTCTGGTTCACTAAGCGAACTTTTCTGAATCTCCTTGTTGCTCGCCGAAGGTTTTGGGGAGTGTTGTCGGAAGTGACAGTCCTTTGCCGGATATGAACCCGGTCCGCTCTAGGTCATCTCACCCCTCCTTCCCTGAGAAAGAAGAAGGTTGGTAATGAGAAGTGAGTGGCATCATATCCGTAGATCAACCATCAAGTTGCGCGTTGTTGTTGTGGTAACGACAAAAACACTCCCCGAAAGTTTTGGGGAGTGTTGTCGAATTAACAGTCCTTGGCAGGACTTGAACCCGGTCCGCTCCGGTTCTACCTTGCGGAACTGCCAGACTGTCGTGGTAGCGATTTATGACCAGTGAAACCTTCTAGGTCATGTCACCCCTCCTTCCGTATGGAAGTATAAGATGGGTAATGAGAGGTGAGAGGCATCATATCCGTAGATCAACCATCCAGTTGCACGCCATTACCTTTGTGCATATTAGTCGCCTCTTACGACCGGTATGCCTACTTTGGGCATATTCTAAACCCCTAACCCGCAGGTGCGCGTCATTACCCTTTGTGGATCACTGTTAATAACAACAACAAAATCACCCTTTGTGGATTTTAGTCTCCTCTTACTACCGGCATAGCTATCTCGGGCATATTCTAACAACCTAACCCGCAGGCGGTGATTCCCCTTTTATTTGCAAACTATTTTGAATACTTTCTAAGTTAGAAATTCTATCTTTTATTTGAATTTAAATTTGTTTCACTCTTTTACTACAGAGTCCTCGCTAATCGTCTAACACTAGATACACAGGGACGTTTAATATTACGAGAAAATGGCAAAATTGTTCTACCATTTGAACATTTTGCTAACGCTGTCATGCTAAAGCATATGTCCGGACCACATGGATTACATTTAAGTGTTGAGGCTACTGTGCGCGCCGTTCTCGAATCTTACACAATTGGACGTGAAAATTTTGGGATGGAGAAGGAATTTATTATCGAAGTGGTGCAATCCTGTCCAAGTCCTGCATGCCGTTATTACAAAAATCATTTGGGTCTCTCACCTATGCCATTCATGGAACAGCAATTTTCTAGCGTTAATCCAGCGGATTTTCTGCAACATTTACCACATTTACCATCACCTTCCCAACATTCAATGGTATCTGGTACCTCTGCAAATAGTGGTGTATCAACAGCATCATCTGGTAGTTCGGATCGTAGTAGCGGAAATGTTGGTTCCTCTGGTGTTAGCGGAGAAGTTGATTTAACAAAAGGATCATCAAGTTCTCATGCGTCAACATCAAAAGTGCCAGTGGTGCCATCACAATTACAAATGCTTACGAAACAGCAACAAAATAGTATACAATCACAATTATCCCAGCTTAGTGCTGCTGCTGCAGCTGCTGCACATCATCAACAGCAACAACAAGCAGTTGCTGCAGCGGCTGCTGCTGCAGCTAAACAACAACAGGCTCAAGCTCAGGCACAAGCTCAAGCCCAGGCGGCAGCGGTGGCTCAACAACAACAGCAACAGCAATTAACCGCAGCTCTATTACAACAGCAACAGAGTCGTGCTTTGGCA